>BRKX01000015.1:31284201-32522552 GCA_026008535.1 Perilla frutescens
GTAACTCTTTGGGCATCTGAGCATCCCAAGTAATCAAAGATTCGGTCCAGTTCCCGAATCCATTCTTCTGCTGCTAGAGGTCCTCCAGTTCCCTTCAGCTTGGGTGGTCCTAACTGACGGAAATGTGTTAGGATACCATCTCCTTCTTGGTGTTGAGGTTGCTGCCGATTCTGATTCTGTTGAGGTAGAACCCTCCTCAGTGCATCTGCGAGGTTTAGAGCAAATGCATCCATATTGTTGTTATTTCCTCCGTTCTCATTATTGTTGTTGTTGTTGTTGTTGTTGTTTCCTTCATTCTCATTACTATTGTAATTGTTCATTGATTCCGTTTCTTCACTGTCTTCCTGAATCGGCTGAGTATTCTTCTTTGGTGGCATGATTCCTATTATCGACCATAGCAAAAACGGTTAAAATATCCTTAAAAAAAATAACTACTTTTATTCATTTAATTGCTGAAAAGAAACAACTTTCAATTATTTGCAACGAAGTAATACTATTAATCTGGAAAAATTTAAATACTAGAGACCAATAATGCTAAAGACAAATAATATTATGCTGATAACTCAAACTACTAGATTCTTCTAAATGCTACTAGCTCGCCTCATCCTCTTTCCCAAATTCAAGCTTTCATAGGGCTTCTGATGTGATATCCTAACCCCTCTGGGAACTCGGCCATAGAACTCTTCCCTCCAATTTCGCAGGATGTGATTGATAAATTCTTCAAAATTAATTATCTCAAGAACCGTTCGCCCTTTTCGTATCTCCAGAGTCAAATCTTTCAGTGCGTCATCAGCATAATCTCTCATCAGGGGAGATCCAATGATATTATGGATTCTCTCAGCTGCTTCCATTGGGTCAAGCCCACACCTTGCCTGTTCCATTCTCTTCCAAAGATGTTGGATCTTCAGCAATTGCATCTCTGGTGTTGTATCATCCCACGATAGCTCATAAAACTTTCCTATCAAATGGTCCTTTAAATCTTCCTCTCTACTAGCTAATGGCCGCCCAGGAATTTTACCCCCCGTACTCATTCTCGCCGTCTTCTTCGATCGTACCATCTAAACCAAAACTCCGAGGACTATAAAACATTTTCATAAACAATACATATAATCATACTTGCATAACTTGAAATAAAACCTTTCTTTTACCTCTACTCAGGGTGATGCTGCGGATGCGATGATGGTCATAACTTACATACTTTCTTGCTTTTTTTTATGAGTATTCAGGAACGTATTATTCTCTGATACCAAACTGTAACGCCCCAATTTTATTACTCTTAATAAAAATGAAACGTTAAACATGGTTTTATTAATAGATAAAAGAAAATCCCAAATAATCGAATATTAAGGTCTCAAAGATCACAGCGGAAAATCATAAAAGAAAATAATCTAAATTTTATTAAAAATCTTTATTTAATCGAGACCATGATCACTACCATCGCATCTTGACCCGCTAAGCATCACCCGAGCCTCCATCTGAAAAAAGATAAAGTTTTTGGGGTGAGTACTTTAACTCAGTGGGGAGTGTCCAATTACCCAAACTATATAAAATTAAACGAGTAAGTGAGAATAATAAAAGTTGTTCAGTCCGTAGACCAAACCATATAGCCCGTCGGCCCTTTTTAGCCCGAAAGCCCTGTCTCATTTAGCCCGAAGGCCCTGTACTGTGTTGTGTCATCACATAACTGAATAATAAAATATAGAGAGAATAATTGGGACAGAATCACATAAAACCCCACCTTCACCTTGACCTGGATATTAATTAATTAAGTCCGGCGCGCCTCCTATAAATTATTTATTGTAAATTAATACAGTGCATAAAGAAATAAAATCATGCGTAATATTTATCTATGATGCATGCTTTAAAACAATAATCATATATAGTGACAAAATTCTTTTAATCCCTTTTTATTAATACATGCATATAATAATGTTTATATGTATATATATGTATGTATAACTATATATGTAACGTTTATATATATATATAAATGTGTAGTGTGTATGTGTAGTGTGTGCGTGTTGGTCTAATTATATATATATATATATATATATATAATTACATCAAATCACACCACACCTATATTATATATATATCTACCCGTACAACACATGCATTACAAAAGTATATATATATACACATAAAAAGTGAGCTGTGATAGTGTCAGAAAGTACCTAGCACTAATTACGCATTATATATATATATATATACACATATGGTGTTGTGTGTGTGTGTGATATATACATATATATATATATGACACATGTATGCGTGAAAGATAACTTTCTTCTTCTTTCTTCACATAATCTCATTTCTTTTCCTTCTGTATCTATCGCCGAGAACACAAAACCCTTCACCAATGGAGGAAATATCAACAGTAAATAAATAAAAATGTGCAAGTACCTCTGGGAATCCGAAATTGAGAGAAAGGAAAACGAAGACGATCTGAATGTGAGTGAATGAAAATAGAGAGATGGGGTTCTCTATTTATAATGATAGATTAGGGTTAGAGTTTGAGTAGAATATGAGATTACGTGGTTATCCTGTTTCAACAATAAAAGATAGAGCTGATATACTTCAAAATTTGGAATGATAAAATTTTATAGGCAAAGATATCCAAACAAGTAGAGGAAGAAGAATTGAAACATCTAGAATCTGGGCCTCAATACTTGGGCTTGGAAAAAAAAAAAGATTTGGGCTCCAAATAATTTTAAATGGGCTAGAGAAATAAAATTTCAACCCATTAAATACTCCAAATAAAATTAAATGCATGTTATAAAATAACAATGCTATAAAATAAATAATTACTTAGGCGCGACTTATTAGATTTAATCAATTAATATCAGACATAAATAAATAAAATATTTAAATAAAATGTAGCAATTTAAATATAATTAGAAATCGGGTTGCTACAGATTCAAACTGCGAATACAAAAAAAAACATAAAAATACTCAATAATTGAAGAACACATACTATATATAAATTAACACCAAACCAAAAACATACACTCACCTCTGATGTCACCAGATTGAAGATGAAATCGGAAAAATCGGATATTAACTACCCTTCGACAGAAACAACGGCGGAATCTGCAAAAAATCTTCGCCGAAGTACCGATTTCCCTATTCTCGTGAAACTAGGTACAAGAATAATCGGAAATCTTCAGTGATGAACAACGAGAAGTTTTCAAGCCCGATTCTTACATCTAGGGTTTTGGAAAAAGAAGAAAATTGACCTGAAATCTCCGCCGCTAGCCCGCTATGCACAAACTAAGGTTACTAACCAGAAATCTTCAGCGATTCTTAGATCTAGGGTTTTGAAAAAGGAAGGGATTCCTCTCAAATCGCCGCCGCTAAACTAGGTTAGAAAGAAAGCATAATGAAAATAAAAAGATGGAGCGAGTTTTTTTTTTATATAGATGACGGGTCAGATAAAATCCGGATCCGACTCGTCTCACATAATGTTATTTACATCCAGCTGCACACAAGTTTTTGCGAAAATTTTTTAGTTGTACAACACAACATGTACGAGGGAATGCACTAGATGATCCAAGTGGTGATTTTTGGACAATTTATCCCTTTAAAACAATAAATTTAAAATTCTTGTTTAATCTCTTAGCTTAAAGCCCAATAATAGAAGTCTCGACCTTAAATTGAGGGCCGTATAACCCAGCCCAAATTTCACCAAATGCTCAGCCCTTTCCTCAAGTTTTGCTGCATTCTAAAACCCTAGAATCTCTCTCTCTCTCTACACACACACACACACACACACACACATCCATCTGCACTGCAACCGTCGGAGCAATGGGATCTAGTGGACAAACAGTGCTGCAGTATGTCCCATCACCGGCAAGTGTATCGGCTAAGGTCCATCCGCTTGTTATATTCAATATCTGCGATTGTTACGTGAGGCGGCCCGACCAAGCCGAACGCGTTATCGGCACGCTCCTCGGATCTGTTTTGCCTGACGGCACCGTCGACATTCGCAATTCCTACGCCGTTCCGCACAACGAGTCCTCGGATCAGGTTATTCGACATTTTTACTTTCAATTTTTCACCAAGGCTTAGAAATAATTGCAAGGTTTTCTAATCATTTCAGCTCTTATTTAGAGAGACATTTGTGAAAATTTTCTGTACAATTTGTTACTATTAGAGTGCGGTGTAGGGAATCAAGTTAGTTTTCTATTATTTTTATTCACTAAGTGCAGGATTTAATGGTTTTTTGTCTTAGAAAAGTATATTTTTCACTATTGTGTTTTTGTTACAAAGTAAAGTTGAGTTTGTTTATTCATATTGATTTACGATTTTAATTTGAAATGATTTTTTAGGTTGCACTTGATATTGATTATCATCAGAATATGTTGTCGTCCCAGCAGAAGGTGAATCCCAAGGAGGTTATTGTTGGATGGTAAGATTTTTTATTGCTATTCAAATTCACTTGCTTGTGTAACTACGTGTTCTGATCTAAAATTAAAGCCAAAATATATGTTGGTTGTCTTTTAATATGCGTTTTTCGATTCATGTCATCTTCTCAACATAGGGACGATGTGTGTTTTCTCTGGTCATAATGATTAACTTCTGTAGTTTTATCAGGGCTGATTATTCGAAAAATGTGAAAGAGGAAGATAGACAGAAATACTGATCTCTGAAATACTGTTCTGCTTATTTTTGTCATTATGAATTTTGATTTATTGATAGTTCACATTTGAGATCCTATTTTATTGATGTAAAAATCCTATTTGTATTATTTCTTATACTAATTCAATCTTTTTAGGCATTGATTTCATTTTTATTTATTCTTATACTTATTTTTTTTAGCCCAGTCTGTTTATCAAGTCAGGTGCGTTTGCTTTGGGATATAGATTAGATTGATAAAAATAACATAGTCTAATCCATCACATACTTTGATGGAGTGAACAATTTAAAAGCTTGAATCCTTCAAATACTCAATCCTATATATTGTCAATATAATCTATCTATTCTATAACCCAAAGTAAATCCCTCCTCTGTAGAGTAAATACATGATTAATGAGATTGCAGGGACTTGCCTGGTCTCATGAGTTGCACATTAATTTCATAGTTTTGGAAATTGATCATGAACTTTTGGTACATGCTTATGTGGATAGGTTTTCAACTGGCGGAGTCACTGGTGGCAGTGCCTTGATCCATGAGTTCTATTCTAGAGAAGTTAACAATCCTATTCATTTGACTGTTGATACCGAATTCAGAACTGGAAATGCTTCAATTAAGGCTTTTATCTCTGTTGGTTTGTCTATTGGAGATCAACAACTTGCTGCACAATTTCAAGAAATTCCACTAGACCTACGCATGGTTGAGGCGGAGAAGATTGGATGTATGTATCCATCTGAACTTGTGATTCTAATCAGATGTTATGTCCTTTTACCTTTCAGTTGACTTAACTGATTTTCTGGGATCGCCTATTTTTCATATTCTGCAATTTCAAGTTTTAACTCTCAACCTTGTGGAGGCTTCTTTGTTGTTTTCAGCATGACGATTGTGATTTTTATTTTTATTTTTTATTTTAACGTAATTGCTGCTTCATCCTTGATGTGTACTGTATAGCAAGTATGCATAGTTGATTTTGAAGTATAAGCTACTCTTAAGAGTACATTCCTATAACTTATGTAGGATACATGTGAAATTTACTGTTGGGCCCATGAATAGTTACATTTCCAGCACATTATGTGGTTTTTGAGTTATCTATTACTTCTGTTAATTGGAATCTTATTTATTCTTACACAGTCATGTTTCTGACAGATTATGTAGGTTTTTAAGTTTTTTCTTGCTTTTATTAGATTGATTCTTGTTATTTATTGGCCTACGATGTTGCTATTAAGTTATGACATGAGAAAATCTGTTATGACTAGTTGGGTTAAGCAATATGTATTGCACTTGTTATATAATTTTTCATAAGATTATTTGGATTTGCTTGCACAGTTGATGTACTTAAACCAACAACTGTCGACAAGATTCCAAATGATCTTGAGGGAATGGAAGCCTCCATGGAACGGTTGCTTGCTCTAATAGATGACGTTTCCAAATATGTGGATGATGTTGTGGTGAGAAAGCAGTTTGTACACTGGATATCCTGTTTGCAATCCTTATTATTTGACTTCTAATATTTTACTATTTCAGGAAGGACGCACCACCCCTGATAATAAAATCGGAAGATTTATCTCTGATACAATAGCGTCTCTTCCCAAATTATCACCTCATGCTTTTGATAAGCTAGTTAATGACAGTCTTCAGGTATGAAGTCTTACCCACTGAATTGATACTGATGCTTTAATTACTTGAAAGCTGTCCACTTCCCTTTTCGGTCAAATATTCGTTTTCAAATGGAATCTGATACCTGCAGTTTCTCACTTTTGCCTTTGAGTATGCAAAGGCATCTAAAAAATGTTTAGCACTACGTTACATCTAAAGCTTGGATATCTCAATGGTGTTCCTGTTCCATACTAATATTCATGATAGACATCATGTCAGAATGTATAAACTGATTGACAAAGTATAGGAAGATGATCCGTAATTTGAGAATGACAGATCTATATGTATTCACTGTAGATACTAGTCAGTCAGTAGGAAAATGATACATTTACTGACTGAATTTTTCTTATATCAAGATATATTAAATGGAATAGTTTCTTACTTTCTCATTCTAGTTTCTTACTTTCTCATTCTAGACAAATGTGTCGTTGCTGCACATTTTGTTTGAAGCATTGATTTTCTTCTTTTCATAATTGATTTGCAAAACGAGCTTGAAACTTTTGGGATCATCATTACTAGATGTTGGCCATTAAGATTCATGTGCTTAGTAGGAGCGAATTCGATTAAGCGAAGGAACCTCAATGGAATTCATAACTTTTCAATCTTTTTCTTCTTTTCAATCTTTTTCTTTTTCCTTTTATTATATGAATGGTCAGTAGCTAAGACAATTCCAATGCTCCCTACCACCTTGCATATGTGTTTATTAGAATCATAAAACATGAACAAAGAAAGAGGGGCTGAAAGGAAATGAACTACCGAAGTTTTATAACCATAAATGGAACCATGCATGCTTCACAATGTTTAATAGGATGTGAAATTTCCACCGTGTAATGCTCTTTGCTTTCATGGTGGTTGGAGGTGTTGCTTCATTATGGTATCTATTTTAACTCTCGTGTTTCTTTTCTCTGCAGGACCAACTTCTGTTGCTTTATTTGTCTAGCATTACAAGAACACAGCTTAGCTTAGCTGAAAAGCTCAATACCGCTGCCCAGATCCTTTGATGGATCATAGTATCGATTTCTTGAAACACCTAGATGGTAGCTCAGAGATGTAGGTTCTTTTTAAAAGATCTGTGACCTTCATTTGTGCTCTGCTGTCATTGTTACAAAGGAATTTTTAAAAGATCTGTGACCTTCATTTGTGCTCTGCTGTCATTGTTACAAAGGAATTTTTAAAAGATCTGTGACCTTCATTTGTGCTCTGCTGTCATTGTTACAAAGGAAATTTTCTTGTATGATCTGGATTTTGAGCATCTCTTTTTCTGGCGAAAATTGACTATAATTGTTTACCTCACTTATGAGTCGGCAGCATTTTGTTGGTGATGTCTAGGAAAAATCTTGTATTGATGAAGAAGTGAATTTGTTGTGCAAAAAATGTTTAGTTGTACACATTGAGAGAAGTATCATAACTTCTTAAGACATACTGTTGCTCGACTTGTGTTAAGGTATCATGCTTTTTTTTTTTTTTTACTTTGTTTGGAATTCTATTTTGCCTACTTATGGTTATCGAATGGAGAACTACTTGGTATTTCTTATAGTGTTATTACATAAAAATAGACAAACTTGCCGACGACTTCTCAAAAGCTTATATTGGTATTGTAAAATAATGCGGATGGCATTTCCTCCAAAATTTGATATCTAACATAAATGGGACTGTGGGAGTAAGGTTTACTTATTTGATATCTAACAAATAATTTACTTATTTTGGATAGTGGCATCCATATACATTATTTATAAGAAAAAATAATTTGTTTTAGATTATATTTATGGATAATGGTCAAATAACTCATCTACTATTTCTCCACTCACATTGGTCATTGTTTCCTCAATGACTATTCTTAACTTATAAAATTAGATTACATTCTCTTATGTGGATGTGAAACTTAATAGGTTAACAAACACATATTAATTAGATTCCATTCTCTTATGTGGATGTGAAACTTAATAGGTTAACAAACACATATTAATAGCACAACATGATGTACATACAATATATACCAGATAATTGTGTAAATTCTAGACTTCTCATGAAACACCCTTTTTTATTCTGGTGGGGTGTCAGACAGTCTATGATTGGAAAAGTGTTGTTACAAACGTTTATCCAAACTATGAGAATGGTGTCTCAAAAATGGGGCCTTATTTCACACCAAAACTTGCTTATAAAACTCATAACTGCATCCTGACAATCCTTAGTGGCGACAACTTAGAAGCCGACGGAAATTAGGGGCGGCCTAGATTTCACACCCCCTCTCTTCTCTCTTCTCTCTCTCATATTATATATATTTATATATATATATATATGTTAGAAATCAAACATCTATAAGAAACTAAACTTTATATTATTATAATTTACTGTATTAGAGTTCTCGAATCTCACTGAAAAACATTAATTTTGTTTAATGTTGATGTGTGCAAGTGGGATATGTGTAAATATGGGGAAAAAGATGTCATCACTATCTACTTGGAGGATTGGAAAGCGACAGCTAAATCAGACGCATGGCACTTTTATCTAACGCTACTTTTGGTTCTTCCGATGATTTTTTTCTTATCCACATAATTTAAACAATTTATCAGCCCCAAAGTTAATATCAAATAAAATTTTATACATATACACATATATCTATACACACATATACATGTATGGATTGATTATAATGGGTATTAGTGCTTTATGTGAGAACTAAGAATAATGCTCATTTAATACAATTTTATACCTTATCTTATTGTATTTTAGTGCTTTTAACACTAACACTAAAATACAACACAATAAGCTATATATTTATAAAAAAATATTAGCACTAAAATACAATAACGTAAGTTATAAAATCACACTAAATAAGTATAGCTCCTAGTTCTGATACGAAACACTAGCACTCATTTGAACTTATTCCTTCACACATATATAAGGCAATAAAGGCATGCATTGTCCCCTTGGAGATGACCACCACACATATATAAGGCAATAAAGGCATGCATTGTCCCGTTGGGGATGACCTAGTGGTGGAGTGGTGTTTTTGAGGCCAAATGTCTCAAGTTCGACCCATCACCAACACCATTAGTCAAGTGTGGTTTACCTCCCATCACCAACACCATTAGGTGTGAGCCTGTCACACTTGACTTGCCAAGTGTGGTTTACCTCCCATCACCAACACCATTAGGTGTGAGCCTGTCACACTTGACTTGCCAAGTGTGGTTTACCTCCCTTGTGTAGGTTTGCATACTATTACACAAGAACGGAGTTTAGCCAATGCGTACCATGGTAGCAGTTGCGGATTACCTACGACATCAAAATAAAGACATGATTTTTATTCTGGTGACCTCTCGATGTGGTAGCGTCTATTTCTATATTGTATAACTTATAGATCGATCAATGAAAGGTACTTCATCAAATTAACTCCAAAATTAAAATCTTAATTAGCAAAGACGTAAAAACAACTACAATATAACATCAGAACATCAAATTTGGCGTTGAGACAACGCCAAATTGCTCGAAGCCTACACAAAATCATATCGCACCAAAATGGTGCAAGTGAATAGTATTGCAACAAATTTGATGCAGGTACGGCGCATCTATTTTTAATTTAAAATAATTACTAAATAAGTTTTTTAGTCAGTTCTTATTAATTATAATTGATGTATTGATTAATAAATTCTTGATATAATCACTGATAACATAAAAATTGATCTACAATTTAATTTGAATTTAAATTATTTCATAAATTATCTGAAAATAAATAAATAAGTTATTTTAATAATTTCTTAGAAAACACAATCAAAAAATTCAATTTAATTTTGAACTATTTTTTCAATCCCTTCCTGAAAATTACTCCTCAAATTTGAAAAGAGGGGGGGAAAACATTGCGACTTATGTCTTTCTGGAAACACCTAAAAACCTAAAAATGGTAGACAGCCTATATTTGAAATGGAAAAATCTTGAGTTCAATCTCCATTGATCTTTTATTCCCCAACTGAGGGGAAAAAGAACACATTGCCGAGTCATTATTGATTTTTTATATTTTTAATTGTTTTGAATAGAAACACAAAATTGAATAGCAATACATTTAATTGATATTCCTAAAAGTTAGAATGGTGCAAAATGCAGAGCCAAGCGGTAAGGGACAAATAATTTGATTAGTAAATTATGGGATTACATTTTGAGATCCAAACAATCTTGGGACTTGTGGGAACACCCACGCATTACAAATTGGCTCCGCCCTTTTCTCTTTAATTATTTATTAATATATATATATATATATATATATATGTATTGCCTTGAATCATGTGCGCATCACACTAATTAAAACGTTGTTCCTTGACTATGCATTTGATTTGTGCAAATTTCACAATTAATAACACAATTTCATTACCTTTACTTTAATACTGTAACTACAAATTAAAATAAGGGGATTTGATTTTTTTTTTTTTTTTTTATTCACACATCCGACCTGATGGTATTGAGGAGATTCAAACTCGTAATCTTTGATCTCCAAGCAGTTTCACTCCACCACTAGGTCATCCCCACCGGGACATTAAAAGAATTTGATTTCACTCAATTTCTTTTAGTTGCGAGTTGCGACACACATATGGAACTTGATTAAGAAAATCATTTATATCAGTCAATCACATGCACTTACACACTCCCCCCATTCATTAATTGTAGTTTTATATTCATTTTTCATCCGTTCAAATTTATAATTCATTGTCTTTATTAGATGTGCATTAATTTTTCATTTTTTAACATTTTCTTTTTTTAAAAAAATTAACAATCATTTTATTTTGAATCGTTTATATCGTGATGTCCCTTATAATGTACAATTATATGTGATCTTATACCTTGTTGAACATATAATAATAAAGACAATGAAAACACACATATGATAACCTAGTTCAGTGAACACACATATTTTGGGGGTCTTGTTCAATAGAAAATCAATTCATTCATTCAAAGTTGGAATCAACAAGGTCACTTACGCTTTAGAGATCATCTAATCGAACATCTTCTCGATCACTACACCTTCTTCAATGAACTGAAAATGTAAGACACATTTTCGCCCCAAGTATCCCACTTGATCTCCCTTACAACCTCCACGAGATTGTGACTATGATCATAAATACCCAACTGATTGTACTTGACAAACTAATTAATTACTAGAACATCTAGTTGGACTCGAAAAAGAACAACTTTAGTAGAATAAAGAAATCCTATAAAAACACAATTCATCGAAACACTTGGAGCTCAGCACGTCCACTTTCCAAATCCTTTATATAGGCACTAGTAAACCTTCTTCCACAAAATTTCCTAGTTGAAGTTCATTTTCTTGTAGATAGGATTTGTTACCTTTTTGTATAAGAGACTTCGTTTGATGATTAAAGTTGATTATAAGAAGCAAGATACCTAGCTTGATCTCCAAGAAATCGAAAGCATTGGGTCTTTTGTTCAAAATAGGAATCTCGCATAAATAACTCAGTTAGGGACATCTTCAAGTACACCATAAGGAACACATTCTCTTCAATTTTGAAGTATACTATTTGAATGTTCCTTGATTAGCACAACAGCACAACAAATAAGAATTGTAACTTGAATCTCTGTGAAGACTACGATTAACACAACCACATGATTTGCCAAAGTGAATGACAATTAAACAAGTGCACATTACTTACACTAATATTATTCTTTAAGCTTGTACTATACAATATATATATATATATATATACATATTGTAAAAAGGTAACTTTATTATAAGATGTTATCAGGCTTATGGTAATACGGTCGTCTAACAAGTTGAGTGAATTAATTTTATGATAATAAGTAGTTTGTCAAGTTTTATCGCTTCATGTCATATACTCAAATATTTAATGTATTAGGCTCACTAAACTTGTGTAAAATTTGTGTATCTATTGAAATAAAAATGCAATTTTGTACCAGACAGTTCAATTAATATGAGAACAAAAATGAATCCCTGCCTTGTTACATTACAAGAAAACAAGGCGGACAAAATTCCATTGGAATATAGTTTGAAATTTATTGAGGGTTCTTCAAGTTGTGCTGACAACATGTTCATTGACTAAGTAGCTAGTTAGGAAAACACTTAAGCTAGCAAATCAAACAAATGGATTAAGCTAGCAAATACCATTGGAGAACGGAGTGCAAAAGAAACCTACCAAAAGACAACAAAAACGTAAGAAAAAAAAAAGAGTTAGAAGATTAATTAAATGTTGAAACTTGAATTCCCTCCATGAGGACAAACCCTAAAAAACAAATGTGGTGTTAGTATATGAAGTTGGGTTTTAAATATGTATAAAACGATGCATGCGTTTCTTGGGCTAATTTCTTATCTTCGGCTAACTTTCTCGGATTAATTGAAATATTAACTATTAGATCGAAATTTTATGAAATTCATTAAAGAACCCTAAACCGGTTTGCCTAAGACAGGAAGCACTAAGACATCATAAAAGCCAATTTGGTCTCCTTTTAGTTGGTCGTGCTCTCTCTCTCTCTCTCTCTCTCTCTCTCTCTCTCTCAAATTGGAGGCTTTTTATGTCCTCTAGTTTCTGTCTCAACACCCTAAAAAGGAGGGGTCTTATTTAAAAAACAAAAAGAAAATAAAATATAAAAAGAATTTATTTCATCCCAACAAGATTTTTAACTTTTGACTGAATCAACAGTTGTGTTGGTCAAATAATCTCAGTTTCTATGTCAGAATATTTTTTTGGTGATCACAAACTGGGATCAAACAATGTGAACTTTTGACTTTCATCACCATGCACAAATATTATTCTTTAATTTGTTCCCATTATTAACGTTCTCATATTTATACTCTCTTTGGCAAATGGCAGGCATCTTATGCCTTGCTGCTAACTCAATTAACTTTTATTGATTTATTTCTAGCACATATATGATATATCATGCTTCCTATTTGTGTAAATAGATTTAAGATATTTTTTTAAACGAATTGAATAACTTAATTTCTGATGTGATATATGACTATCCATTTGTACGTACCTCACCTATAAAATACTAATTACAACCTTTCTTGTTATTAGTATTTTCTCGTGCTAATGCAAAGTGGACATATACGTTGATTTTCACAGAGAATTTTCTATTACACTCTTTGTATTATATTTCGTGTTGAGTTTTTATTGTATTTTTTTCTTCAATTTTATTTTTCAGTGATTTAATTTAATTTTATGATTGTTTTTAGGGTTCATCCCACCCAATTAGGATTTATAATTATTTTTTAACATTTAATTTTCTATTTTCAATTAATAATTCATTATTATGGTTGATTTTTTCAAAATTATGTTTAATTTTATAATTTTTAATTCAATTTTTTTGTTGATAAATGTTTACTATGATTATTTATCTTATAATTAATATTTATTTTAAAATAAATATTATTAAAACCATAAATTTGATAATGAAATACAGAGTGATAAAGTGTAACTTGTTTTGTTAAGGGGTACTTATAATGAGACACCTTTCTTTGGGGTGGGGGGGGGGGGGGGGTGAGAGAGAAAGGGAACTTTTTGATTTTTTTTTATTCACACACTCGACCTGTGATATTGAGGAGATTCGTATCTGATCGACGGAACTTCTTGATCTTTATATATAAACTTGTAAATTTAATTTTTAGAATATTTATTTCAATTTTTTTTTTCGTTGTTAAAGTAAGATACATGATGGGTATTTTTCAAATACAAATTAATTATTGTTTCTAGAGAGATAAGTATACTAAAGCCATTATATAGTGTACATAGTATATCGCACAATTAGACATTACATCATTCAAAAAATTTAAAGCCCGTCATATGTATGTCTGTCATATGAACTTAATTAATGCAAAATAATTAACCAACAAAAAAATGAAGTTTATAATTTATTCTCGAAACTTAGCCACACACGACTCTTATTTACTACAGTCAGTTGAAAATTTGAGGATTAGAAGTTGTACACTCGTGAGGATACTCGTGCCACGGTCAAAAGATTAATAAGATATATGCTATATATACTATTATATATAAATACAAATCAGAAAAATTCAAACATGTCTAAGGTATATTTATATGTGACAAGAGACAAGTACAATTGTTAACTAATTAATAATTAATTGCAATAAGGGCACAGTCATACATCCCTTACATAAACAATCAAGAAAAAAATTGGCGCTTTCTTGAACTGAATTCAAGCCGGAAAATTATTGTATATATGCAAAAATCAACGACTCACCTCTTTGTCTGCTCGCGGCCCTAAACTTTGAACAGTGGCAGCTTTTGCGCATGTCTATCTCTCTCTCTCTCTCTCTCTACACAAAAAACCAGGCAAAAAAACATTGCCCTCAAATCCTCAAACTTCTCTTTCTCTGTCCCTAAAATCAATGCACTATTGTCACATTAACTTCACTTACTAAACTATTTTTGAACCTGTCCTAGTCCTATAAATAAGTGACACCAATAATACTGCTACTCATCACCACTTAATTAGTCAGTTTAATTTATATATAGCTAGCTTACTCAAATTTTATTAACTATATGATGGATGAGTATTCAACGGGGTTTTGCATTAGGGCCGGACGCAGCGGCGGCGGCACGGGGACCAAGTGCGGGCGGTGGAATCCAACAACGGAACAGGTTAAAGTTCTGACGGAGCTGTTCCGGTCGGGTCTGAGAACTCCTAGTACTGATCAGATCCAAAAAATATCTGCTGAGTTGAGCTTTTATGGTAAGATTGAAAGCAAAAATGTTTTTTATTGGTTCCAAAATCACAAGGCTAGAGAGAGACAGAAACGCCGCAGGGTTTTGGTGGACGAACCTACTCATCACATTAATCATCACACCACAAAACGTGAGTCTACCTATCTTTATAATTTTTCTTACTTACTGCTAATTATATATATTTTAATTTCATCACGCAATCAATTCAAAATGTGCAAGAGCATGACCAATATATGCTATATGATTTTTAATTAGGTTCAGCTATATACGAGTTTTGAACTATTGTGTTTCGAATATTAATTGATCATTGCTCTATATGTAATACGTTATAAGTTACTCTCAAGACGTCTGAGTAGATAATTAATTAATTAATACTGAAACTTAAGAGAAATTTCAATAAACTATGTGCGTAAATATGTTCGAACAAGTCGCATAATATTAAATGATATATACAACAATATAGTAAGAGACGAAACACAACACGTACATACGATGGTGTCGATGAAGCTACTGGCATGTATGATGCATGCATGTATAAATATATTTTTGAATTTTAATTTCGACAGTTCATGATCTCATATTTAATAAAAGATTGAGAAACACAAAAAATATTTTAATTAATTATATGATTTTATAAAAGTAAAACAAAATTCGATATCATTCTAAAACATTTCAAGAAATACTACTGCTTAAATTCCAACACAGGAATCGTAATAAAAAAAATAGAAATCATCAAATAAGAGTAGATGCAATCAAGAATGAAAGGGTACCGGCATATATAATAATGGGATCATTGTAATGAAACCTCACAGAAAAGAGAAACAAAGGCTTTGTTGAATCAGCGTGGCCATGGATAATGCTGCTAAAATAAGAGAAAAATCTCATCGATCTTTGTATCGTTCAATTCCCTTATTTTTGTTTTCATGAAATTTGTCGGAAAAAGAAACACAGATTTGGTAGTTTTTAGAGTGCACTGTCGAAATCCATTATTTCATAAGGAAAATTACCGTTTTTCTGTTTGATTATTGTTATCAAACATAATAGATGTTAGTCAAATAATATATGTATCTTTGACCTCATTTATATATATATATATTCATCATTTTGTTGTTATGGTGGCAGAGATAAATGAAATTTCAGAGGCGGAAAGGGTGATTGAAACACTTCAACTGTTTCCTCTAAACTCGAGGCTATTTGCAGATGAGTTCAAGGAGAATACGGCGTTTACGTACAACGTTGGCATGGAAATAGATCAGCCCACGTTGGATTTGAGATTGAGCTTTGTTTAGGAAAAAAACAAAGCTCAAGTTTAAATATGTAATGGTCGTTGTGGAATAGAGGATCCCGTCCGAATCTTTGTCAATCGATTTATTCGGTCGGAGATCAAGGGTTTAGGCTATAGATCAATGGAAGTTTAATTATCCATATTGTTCAAATTAAGTAAAATTGTTAATTAGATGTAAAATGCACGTAGATCGATCTAGATGATGAATCCTCTAAAAAAGTTTGGTCATTAATTAGACATTCTCCTCTATTCCCACGCATACGCTATTGGGTTCTCCGATGTTTCATGCACACTTTATTACAAATGCTAATCCATCCCTATCTCGTATTTCTTTTTTTCTTCTTAATCAACTATATAATATGTACTACTGTACCAATTATATATCATTATTAAACGTATGATATCACTATTTTTTTCCAATATACCCATGCGATTACCAGGTCCTATGGTAACTTAACATATAATTATTAGACAATAAAATCAGTAAAAAGGACAATTCAAATATTTTTAACTACCAACGTGTTTTCCTCTCATTAAAAATTGAAAAATTGTACTTTTAGTGAGAGGAATTTGGTCATTAAAACTCAGCTCTTATTTCTTGAAGTGGAATATAATATGTAAATAATTTGCAATAGTAATGTTGTCGTCACGTGTATGTGTTGATGATGTTATTATTTGAAGTAATTAATCATTGCATTTTCACGTATGCAACCATATCTTCATGAACGAAATGAAAGACTAGGTAGCAAACAAAATTAAATGATAAGTATATTATATCGCTCTATTAAAATGAAAGACTAGCGCTTGCGAACTATTTTTATGGGCCAGGTGCATGATGTTGAATTTGGAACGTTACCACCCAAGAGTTAATTACAAATATAGTACTATTGATTCATATACAGATGAAATCATTTGTTACATTCTATGCAACACTCTACGCTACATATTTAAAATTATTAATTTTCATTCAATTTTTTTCTTTGATTTTAATTGTCTATACTGTAGTTTAATTTTACACTTGTTTATTAAAGTCCACTTTTTCCAATTAGGGTATATATATAATTATTTTTCAATATTTAATTTCATTGTTTAATTAATAATTGATTATTTCCTAAAAAATAATTATATACCCCAATTGAGAAAATTGTACCCCATATATTAATAAGTGTGAAATTAAACTAAAGCACATTCAATTGAAATCGAAGAAAAAAACCGAATAAAAATTAATGATTTTAAATCTGTAGCATAAAGTGTTAAGTAACAGAGAATTTCATCCTCTATATATATATATATATATATGAAGCTTAAATGAAATTTGAATAATAATAATAATAATAATAATAATAATAATAATAATAATAATAATAATATGTACTTTGTTATAAATATATTTATTATATATGGACATTACTTGTTCCCTACTCTAGGATGGTTATCTTGAGAAGATAAAAAGAAGAATAGGTCAAAGAATACAAGAATATGTTAAAAGTATTTTAACAAAATAAATTACAGTTCATATGTTTGCATGCCTGTAGCATCATTTTATTTTGAAAAAATTATATGACCGCATATGCATAATATTTGATAACTAATAATATTGTATACTTTTGGAGAATTGTTTGTTGCTGACGCCCTAAGCAGGAAGAATCGAGTAGAATTGAGTTACCTGATAACTCAACAAGAACACATCGTCAGGGACTTTGCCAAACTTAGCATTGAAGTTGTAACTCCACCAGATAGCATAAGTGCGCATATAACAACAATGATAATGAAGCCTAACTTGCGAGGCCGAATCATTGAAGCTCAACAAAAGGATGGTTATCTTGAGAAGATAAAAAGAAGAATAGGTCAAGGAGCCCCTGGTGAATTCATGGTTACAGACAATAATGCATTGATGTATGGGAATAGAATTTGTGTGCCACGAAATGAAGAATTGATAAGAGAAATTTTAGATGAAGCTCATTGCACGCCTTACACTGCTCATCCAGGAAGTACTAGAATGTATAGAGATTTGAGAATAACCTTCTGGTGGAAAAACATGAAGAGAGATATTGCAGCGTATGTTGAGAGATGCATGACTTGTCAACAAGTCAAGGCAGAACATCAGAGGCCATCTGGACTACTCAAACCCTTGGAAATTCCAGAGTGGAAGTGAGAGCATGTTACTATGGATTTCGTGGTTGGTCTACCAAAGTCATTACGTGGAAATCATGCCATATGGGTTATCGTTGACCGTTTAACCAAATCAGCACACTTCCTACCAGTCAAGATGACTTTAAGATTGGATAAACTGGCACAAATTTATGTAAGAGAAATTGTAAGACTTCATGGTGCACCTGTGTCAGTGACATCAGATCGTGATACGCGATTCACGTCTAAATTTTGGCAAAGCTTACAAAATGCAATGGGCACAAAATTGAATTTCAGTACAGCTTTTCATCCACAGACTGATGGACAGTCTGAAAGAACAATTCAGACCCTAGAGTATATGCTCAGGGCTGTAGTTATGGATCAAGGAGGAAGCTGGGAGGAATATTTGCCTTTGGTTGAATTTGCTTACAATAACAGTTTTCAAGCGACCATTGGAATCGCACCTTATGAAGCTCTATATGGTCGAAAATGCAGATCACCACTTTACTGGGATGAAGTTGGTGAAAGAAAAATTTTGGGCCCGGAAATTATACAGAAAACTGTTGAGGTTATTGAAAAAGTAAGTCAGAGAATGAAAGAGGCCCAAGATAGACAGAAAATGTATGCAGATAAAAGAAGGAAAAATTTACAATTTTAAGTGGGAGATAAAGTGTTTCTGAAAATATCTCCTACAAGAGGCATTGTACGATTTGGAAAGAAAGGAAAGTTGCAGCCTAGATATATTGGACCGTACGAAATTCTCGAATGAATCGGTGAAGTTGCCTATAAATTGGCATTACCTCCAAAGTTAGGAGGAATTTATGACGTGTTCCATGTTTCAATGCTTCGAAAATATATTTTTGACCTAAGCCACATCGTAAATCAGGAAGAAATAGAAGTAAATCTAGATCTGATATATGACAAGTTTCCTATAACTATTCTCGACAGAAAAGTCCAAAAGTTGCGAAATAAAGAGTTAATAATTGTGAAAATTCAATGGAGCAGACACGGACAAAAGGAATCTACATGGGAACTTCAAGATCAGATCCTGGCAAAGTATCCAACCCTCATCATAGCAGGTATATTCAATTTCGGGGACGAAATTTTTTTTAAGGAAGGGAGGATGTAACACCCCGAAAAATATAGTATTTAAATTTATTTTATAGTTAGAAATTTCATGAAACTAGAATTCAAATTATTTAAGCTAGTTTAATTAGGAGGCTTAGACATGGCGTAAGGTCAAGTAATGTCTCAACTTTAAGTTGATCATCTAAGTTAAAATTAGAATTTATATTATAGAAGAAGAAATTATGGGATCATTTTGGTACCAAAAATTATACAAATTGAACTTTAATTGACCTCCCAACAAAATTTATTTTATTTGACAATTTGAAATAATAATAATAATAATAATAATAATAATAATAATAATAATAATAATAATAATAATAAATTAATCAAGACCAATTAACCTAATTTTCAGACCAACTAAAGCCTATCACTGGCCATTTTATTAAAAAGTATATATCTAACTAAAATCTATCATCTAAGAAAAAGTATTAGTCAGCTTACACTTGGAATCATTTTGTTAATGTGAGTGTACATGTGTACACGTGTAGCTCTCTAAATTCACATATATATATTGTTGGTTGATTGGGAACCAAGTTAATGAAAAGAATTCAGAAATAAAAAAAAAAGGAAAGAGAAGAAGAATAGAAGAAAAAAAGGAAAAAAAGGGGAATTATAAAACGAAAGAGAGAGGAAGGAGAAGAGGTGAGTTTTATCACCAATAAACTGGTCGTTCAAATTTTATAATACTTTTATGTTATCCTAAATTTCTTGTTTAAATTTTATCTTGGTCGTTTTCACATTTATTTTTCCTTAATGTCAGTTTAATTTCATGAAAGTTAAATTAAGATTGTTATAAAATACAATTAAGTTATATAGTTTCTAAATGTTATATTTTACCCCAAAAGAAATTCTAAATATTAAAATTCATTCCTATGTGTTAAATCGAGTTCTTTTTTAGTTATTGAATTTAGTTCAATTCATCTTTATTCCAATTCAATTCCAACCGATCCCAAGGCATAGGAAATTCTTATTTAAGTTATTGAGGATTCTAAGTTAGAATTTTAATTTTATAGGTCGAGACGAGCTGAAAGCATAGTAGCATCTCACGCATAAATTGCACTGTTTATTGAGATCATCCAGGTGGGTTTTTCTATAACTCACAACTATATTTTTAAATTCGTCCATGAAAAGCATGATAAATGTTTTAATAGCATTATTTACGTAATGATTGGATGTATTGAGACTTCATGCATAGAGGAATTCCGACTTACAAGCAAGACGATTTACTTTGTAACTAAATGTCTAGATAAGTAACCGTAAAGTATCATGTGATCACATTGGGTCTCTCATCCAATGAAAAAGAGTAAACTATGTTATAAAATATGTTTATGATTGATTTTAAAGCATGAAAGTATGACTTGGACGAATAATAATGCCCACTAAGTGTTTTCTGGCACTCAACCTAAATATTTTCAGGTCCTGGAGGTCAAGCTGGTTGAGGACGAGCTGTTGAAGTGGGTTTGATGGTTGACCCTTATGTGGTTTTTGCTTAAAACCATCTTTAGACTTATGTTTGTATGTTGAATATTAAATGCTTCCGTTGAGACTCTGCAAAACTTTTAAGTTTGAAAGTTCCTGACCTCAGTGGTTAATTTTTGATTGTATATATAAATATTTTGAATGTATATAAGGGTTGGTTGTGAAGTTTTTGAAAGTGTGGCCTATTTGACTATATATATACTAGTTGTTGACAGGTCATAATTTGGTTGTGTGTGAGTTAATGATTTCGAAAAGTCTTGTTGAAAGTTGACTTTGAAAGCACCTGAGCGTGTGGTTTAAACATTTTTAAGTCGAGGTGCTGCCCGTTTACAAATTATTTGTAAAGTTAATTTAATTTCTTGAAAAATATTTATCATGTAAGCATGTACGTATGTTTTTTGTGACGTTTTGGTCCTAGCGGGACTGGGACATTACACTTAATCACTCATCAAAGAAAATATTACACTAAGTGTAATCTTTGGATCAAAATCTTCCCAAGGTAAGCTTTTCCTTCAATAATTGTACTTTTGAGACATATCAAGAACCTTGTTTATATTATCATGCTATAAAATCTTGCCTTTTATCAACATTTTTCAAAATAATTTCAACATAAGCTCATCATCATCAAAGATTCCAACTCAATCAAAAACATGCACTTGACTCCTATCATATTACAGGAACATACACCTATTTAAGTCAAAATATCCCCAAACCACATATCATAAGGCAATTGAACAAAAATATAGATAAAACATCACATGCTCATGAAGCAAAACGGCATGTGATCAAATATCCATCAATTACCTCCATCCAAACAATCTAAAATAAAAACCTAATAAATCAAACATAATCCAAAGCATAAATAAAATAAGCATGCTCAAACATCCAAACATGCTTCAACAACATAAATAAACTTAACTAGACAAAGTTGAAAATAAAGCAATAAATGAGCAGAAAAGACCCTTGCCACCATTACTCTCTCCCCCTCCCCCAAACTTATTTTTATCCAAGAAAGAAAATAAGTTTGGAGGTAAAAAGATGGTGGCAAGGCTCACTAATGGCTCAGTGAGGTGGATGCTGGTGGTGGTGTGGAGACTGTTGTGGAAACGGCATAGATGATGATGACGGTATGAACTGAGAGGTCTAGAACTGCTAAAACTGGTGTGAAGAGGAGGTCGCCATGAATTGCCCTGTCGGCATCTGCTGGAAGTGCTGTGAGGAGAATGAAGAGGCCATGAACTGTCCAGTCAGGAACTGCTGCATCGACTGGAATGGCTACTGCTGAAACTGCTGCTGCGGCTGGTAGGAGTGGTAGGGAGTCATTTGTTGTTGATGTTGTGACGAAGTGTAGGGCTGCTGTTGTGACCCAGAGCCGGTGTTCATTCCTCGGAAGAGTCCGGCTAGGTCCTGTATCTCCGATCTAAATGAGCCCATGTTATCAGATAGGCCTCTGATCTCACCCCTAAGACCTGTGTACCCTCGTCTATATCCGTCTGGATGGCATGAAATCTCTCATCCACATTGGACTGAATCTGACCCATTCTGTTATGCATGTCGCTGCGGATATCATTAAATCTGGTGTACAAATCCTGCCTCAGATTCCCAAACTCATCATGCACATCACTCCTCCAGTTTTGCATGGACTCCTCCATTATCATCATGTATCCATCCAGTGCATCAAAGCGGCCAGTAATTTGTTCTTCGGTGTAACGCCGCCCTTGTCTGAAATTGTCATTGGATGGTCCTTCTCTAGCATCATCTCCTTCTCCTTCTGGTTGCTCATCAATGGCATCTCTGATGCCCCTAGGAAGTCCCGCAGCTCGAATAGCATCACAATGAACTGGTGTATCCATCATCCAGTTGTCTCGTTCTTGGAAATCGGACACATGAGTAAGAGTCGGATTTGGTAGCAGAAAGTCCCCTCCTTCTCTCATGGACAATAGATATGTTCTTGTGTCCGAGGTGAGCATCTTTATGTTTCTTGATAAACTGAGATTTTACACTTATTTTCATACACGTTAGTGTTGAGTTTGTGTTGATTTGGGCGTGTTTTATCTCAGTTTATTTGTGTTTTCGTATATTTGGAAGTTTGGTATTACTCGTTGGTATTTTGCAGAAATTATCCTTAAAAGGTGGTATGTGGAAACAAAGCTCGAAGTCCTGGAATTATATGGAGAATAGACGAGGAAACGGGACGAAATAAAGCTGGAGAAAAGGAGCTAAACTCGCGAGCTGACGTGGCAGTCGCGAGTCAGCCTAGTGAGCAAAAGAACTGTCGAGTCGCTACAAAGGCAGGGGTCATCTTTGTAAAATTCGCGACCCGGTCGCGAATTTCAGTAGGGGTTGTGAATTTCAGTGCCACGTATTGCCACGTGGAGTAGCGACCGATGTGTTCGGTAGCGAAGTCGCGAATATCAGAGGCGGTGGCAGCTTTTGTTTCCTATTCGGTGTCGAATTCTTACTAAGTATTTAAGGGTTTGTGCACATGATTTTTAGGAGATGGGAACCCTACCATAAGCTTTAGAGCACAGAAAAGAGACGAAGGAAGACCATCGTGAAGAACAAGCTCTGAGGATTCGAGTTTTACGAGATTAGAGGCAGAATTGACTTCCGGGTTTTATTAGATTTTTATTCTCGTTTTACTATGGATTTTCGGATTAGTTTTTGTGTTGTTTATTTGACTATGGGCAACTAAACCCTAGTATTCTAGGGTTGATTATGATTCAGTTATGAACCCTTTTATTTAATTCAATCATTGTGTCTATGGTTCTTATCATGCTTTAATTATTCTTGCTTTTATTGTGTGTTGATTAACTGGCCATTAATTGATGCAATCTAATGTGTTAATCCATAATTTGAGAGATGAGTTTTAACACGAGATTTAGAATAATTAACTCGGTAATTAATAACACTCGAGAGAGTTGAGATTATTTGAGAGAGCTTTTAACCTTGTGATCATTTAGGAGTTGCATGTTAGGTAATGAACGGAGACGTTATTAGTTAATGTGTAATCAACGTTTGCATTGCTCTGAGAAGAGATTGTGGATATATTTGTGATTGCTCTAGCATGATTTGAATTGGAATTTTGGCATGAGATTGAGTTAGATAACTGGTGGATTAATTGTTGATTAATCAATCCTAGGATACGTTTGTTTTTCTGATTTATTCATTTGTTAATTTACTTGTTTCATTTCTTGTGGTGGTTTATTTGATTTTATTGTTTAATTTAGTTAATTTCACACTCATTAAGTTATTTAGTCTAGATAACAGCCGTAGGATAAATAGAATAACTAGTGGTTGATATTGAGTCTCCGTGGATCGACCTTGTTCACTACTATATTATTAGCTTTTCTGTACACTTGCAGTTAGGTTAAGAAAATACCGAACATTTCTCAAGTAGGGGATACTCAAGAGTTTCGCTCCTGGACTCTCTTAGTACTCATCCAAATCAATATTGAAGTGCTCGGCTATTGGAGTGACCAATCTCTCAATGCATATCCAGTCGTTATCCATGTGAGATTGCCTATGAAGCTGCTCAAGAAAGAATGCTCCGAAGTTCAGGTGAACGACATTCAGCATGGCCCATAGTGCGAACAATTCTGAAGTCCTCACCCCACTGTTCTCTCATCTAGCAAATACTGAAGATGCAATAATGTGGTGCAGATATCTGAAGACGGAATTAGGCATGACAGATGCCTTGGCAATGCTGGAGTCATACTTCTTAGTGTCAGACTCCGTCAGGCAGAAGAGGCGATAAGCATAATCTTTGTCATATCTAGACGGAGGATGGTAGATGCCATCATCAGGCGCATTGAAGATTCGGTTGACATCATCAACTGTGAGAGCTCTATCCCTGTTGCCCATCCTGAAAGTGCACCTAATGGACCCTCTCTTGGCCGTCCTTTTTATGTCCAGTGTACTCAACACTTCTTTCACCAAGAGGGGGTAGGTCTTTCTTGTTGTCTCCAGGGCCTGTAGCCATCCGATCCTATCCAGAAGGGTCCATACATCATCCCTTATCCCAAGGATCTTTGTGGATGTGGGACACATGAATCGTGTAGTGGCCACACTTAATGGAAAGAGTCTATCCCAACTTTTCCTGTGCCATGCCTCTGTAAAGTTAATCCCATATGTTATGGGATCTTCTATCCCGAGGTCTTCTTCTTCCTACTCCTCTTCCTATTCTATTTCGGGGTCAGATTCGGGCTCTTGTCTTCTTGTAGACTTCATTTCCCTTCTTGGTGCTATCTTTGTGTGTTTGGGATGCGGTACCTAAGAAAAAGAAAAAGAATCCATAAGATATAGGGGCATAACCAACTTAAAATTCAAACAACGAAGTTGAGGTTTCAAAACATATGACAAAATCCAACACACTTCCTCAACTAACTTTGGTGAATCAAAGTTTAAATCTATTTACAACTTCATGCCTTCTATCAAATGATAGACGTGCTTTACTTTTCAAAGTACCAACATTAAAATGCACATTGAGGCACATATTAAGAAGTTACAAAAATGCCTAATTCCATATATGATAATATAAAAAAACAAAGGCAAAATGTATATGTGTCCAAAATCAAGCATGAAAATTTAGACAAGAGAGGCTTCAATTACCAATCACAACAAATTCACCACAACAACTCCATTTTGTTGGCATTATCATGAATTTCCAACCACAAATGCCAGTAATTTTCAAATTGTCAAATAAAGGACCCTCATTTTCAAAGATGACAAAATCAAAACATGGGAGGGCTTATTCAACATTAAAGAGCAATGCTCGCATTTTTATCTCATGCATTCAACAATTTCATGATTCTTTGAATAAGATTTTTAAGCAAAAAGAGGACTAAGATCAATATGCCAATATCCAAAGCAATCATAGCAACATCACATGCATCCTATGTTCAATTTCTCTCTTTTGATGCTCCAAAATTTATCAATTCATGTTTTTCCCCAAAGAATCATATTATTGAATGCAACACTTCGCATTAAGGTTAAATAAAGCATGTAAATACCATTCAAAACCAACATTCTTGCACCAATTCCCAAACATTCAAATTTCCCCCAATTTTGACATTTAATCCTCAAATCTCAAACCTATTAGGAGATGACATAGGCTCATTGTGCAAGAATGATGCAAAAACACCAAAATTGGTAACAAGGGTTCCAAACAACAAAATGGCATACAAATTATTTTGACAAATTGAACTTCCATGCCCTATTTCAACAATTTCAACATGAACCCTAGCAAAATGCATCAAAATCCAACATATTCCTTCAACTCACATGCATTAGTTTTACTTAAACTTGGTAGGAACAAAACACAATAATGTATCAACCAAAATGGCAAATTTTTCCTCAAATGAGCACAATGTATTTCATCCTAATCATCTAATTGCAAGCATTATGAGCATTCACCCTCATTTGAACAACAATGGAAACCTAAACAACCAAATAACATGAAAAATTCAAAGTTCACCATTTTTCCCCAAATTGATGAAGAATCCAATCAAATTTCACCAAAATCCCAACAAAATTCCAACACCCATATCATACCTATGCAAGATATTGTACATTCCATCCAATGAAAGTAACATTTAAGGAAGATTCACACCAAATTCGTTCATCCCTCTCCTAGGGCACAAAAGAGGAATTTTTCCCCAAATTTCTCAAAATGTGAACAATGGAAGCATATAATTCATGCTAGAGTATAATTCAAGTGAAGTTATAGAGGATCTTAGAGAACTTACCTTTGTTTCTTCTTGGAAGAGGGTGAAATCGTGTGAGAGTGAGTGAGAGTGTGGAAAATGAAAGAAAAATGGAGGTTAAAAGGTTAAAAACCCGTGAGTTGCTGGCGGGGCGCGACCTGGCCTGTCGCACCTGGAGGCCACGTGCCAAGTGCTTTGCAATGTGGGCCATGGCTTGGTCGCGCCCGACAGTCACGTGCGGGCTGAAAGAATTCGAGCTGCAGAAGGCCTCTGCAACACGGGCCACGATCGCGTCTAGGGACCGCATGGGAAGCTACCTGGGACGCGACCCCTACCTGGCTCGCGCCTGGGGATTGCGTCTCGTACCTTCATTTTTTATTATTTTTTTTGTTTTTGTTTTTCTTCTCCCTTCGACAGTTGTTCCCCCTTTGCTTTCAGTTTCCTATTCCTGCTAAAATTTGCACTCACTTAAAATACACAAACACCATGTTAAGATTAATTCCTCATTTTAGGAATCAATCAATTATAAAAGAAACTAACTAGACAATAAAACTTAAAATAAACAAAAAAAATAAGAAAAATAAACCAACGAAAATTAAAATGATTGGGTTGCCTTCCAACTAGTGATTAATTTAACATCTTGAGCTCGATGGGATATGTTCTTCAAACATCTTTGAGATGGAGGACAAACACTCCGGCTTGCTCCTCCGCATTGTAGAACTTCTTCACACGTTGTCTATTGACAACAGATCGATTCTCGTCCTTGGCTTGCAACTCCACAGCACCACTCTCAAAGATCCTTGAGATCAAATAAGAACCTCCCCACTTGGTCTTGAGTTTCCCGGGAAACAACTTCAATCTTGAGTTGAAAAGCAACACGGCATCTCCGGGTGCAAGTTCTTTCTTCCTCAAGAACTTGTTATGATAGAGTTTGGTCCTCATCTTGTAGATGGAAGAATTTTCAAAGGCATCAAGCCTAAATTCATCAATTTCATTCAAACGGAAAATTCTTTCCTTTCCCTACATCTCAAAGTCAAGATTGAGCTTTTTGGTGGCCTAATACGCCTTGTCAGTGAGCTCAATTGGAAGGTGACAAGACTTTCCAAACACCATTTAATAGGGAGACATCCCCAATGGAGTCTTGTAAGCCGTTCGATAGGCCCAAAATGCTTCATGAAGGTGGCTCGACCAATCCTTTCCGTTCGTCTTTACCACTTTTTGGAGAACTTGCTTCACCTCTCGATTTGCAAGCTCGGCTTGCCCATTGGCTTGTGGGTGGTAGGGAGTCGTCACCTTGTGTTTTACTTCATGTCTAGATAGGAGACTTGTCATCCACTTATTGCAAAAGTGGGTGCCTCAATCACTAATCAAGGTCTTGGAGCCCCATATCTTGTCAATATGTTCCTTTGGATGAACTTGAGTACAACCTTTGAATCATTTGTTTTGGTGGGAATTGCCTCGATCCACCGGGAGGGATAGTCCACCGCTAGGAGTATGTAGAGATTTCCCTCGAAACCCACAAACAATCCCATGAAATCAATCTCCCATACGTCGAACAACTCCACTTCTACAATGGCACTCATTGACATCTCATCTCTTTTGGAAATAGAGCCCATCTTTTGGCATCTCTCACACGCCTTCACAAATTCTCCACAATCTTTGAATATGGAGGGCCAATAGAACCCGCTTTGTAAAATCTTTCTAGCGGTTCTATTGGATGCAAAGTGGCCTCCATAAGGTGAATCATGGCATGCCTTTATAATCTCGCTCCATTCTTCCTCTGGTACACATCTTCTAAGCATGGAATTGGTACATCTTCTAAAGAGATAAGGCTCATCCCAAATGTAGAATTTAAGATCATGGAAGAATTTTTTCCTTTGGTAGCTTTCTATCTCCACGGGCATGATTTTGGCAATAAGGTAGTTGACAATATCCACAAACCATGGGACTTTTGTTGATGCCGACGTGATTCTCTCGTCGGGAAAACTCTCATTGATTAGCCATGTGTTCTCTTCCTCTCCTCTCACGTGCTCCAACCGGGACAAATGATCTGCAACCACATTCTCGCATCCTTTTCTATCTCGGATGTCCACATTTAATTCTCGGAGAAGGAGAATCCATCTTATGAACCTCAGCTTGGCATCTTTCTTTGCAAAGAGATGCCTCAAGGCGGCATGATCGGTGTGCACAATAGTTCAAGCTCCAATAAGATAGGGCCTAAACTTGTCGAATGCGTAAACCACCGCCAAGAGCTTCCTCTCCGTGGTGGTGTAGTTGATTTGGGCCGGATCCAACGTTCTACTTCCGTAGTAGATCATCCAGAAGAGCTTGTCCCTCTTTTAACCAAGAGCGGCTCCCACCGCAATCTCACTTGCATCACACATCACCTCAAATGGCTCACTCCAATCGAGTGTGATAAGCACGGGTGTTGTGATTAGGGCCTTCTTCAATGTCTCAAAATCCTGCAAATAATTAGAATCAAAATCAAATTCAACGGCTTTTTCAAGTAGGCGACAAAGAGGTTTAGAAACTTTGGAAAAGTCTCTAATAAAATGCTTATAAAATCCGGCGTGTCCCAAGAAGCTTCTAACTCTCTTTTCATTCATTGGAGGAGGTAACTTCTCAATGGCCACAATCTTTGTCCGGTCTACCTCAAGTCCTTCACCCGATACTTTGTTTCCTAGAACAATGCCATCTCTTACCATGAAGTGGCATTTTTCCCAATTGAGCACGAGATTGGTGTCTTCATACCTCTGCAGGACTTGTGTTAGATTATCAAGGCATATATCAAAAGAATCACCAAATATGGAAAAATCGTCCATAAACACCTCCATTATATTCTCAATCAATCCATGAAAAATGGACATCATACATCTTTGAAAGGTGGCAGGTGCATTACACAACCCAAATGACATCCACCTATACGCAAATATACCATATGGACAAGTAAAGGCGGTCTTCTCTTGGTTCTCGGGAGCTATCATGATTTGATTATATCCCGAGTAACCATCAAGAAAGCAATAGAATTCATGACCTGCCAACCTATCAAGCATTTGATCTATGAAGGGTAAAGGAAAATGATCTTTTCTAGTGTATGCATTCAAGGCCCTTTCATCTACGCACATTCTCCAACCGGTCACCACTCGAGTAGCAATTGTTTCTTTATTATCATTCTCAACAATAGTCATCCCCCATTTCTTAGCAACCACTTAGGTGGGACTCACCCACTCACTATCCGAAATAGCAAAAATTATCCCGACATCAAGCAATTTCAAGACCTCTTTCCTCATAACTTCTTGCATAATAGGGTTGAGTCCTCTTTGATTTTGCACTTTAGGCTTATAATCTTCTTCTAGCAAAATTTTATGCATCCAAATCGAAGAATTAATGCCCTTAAGGTCGGAAATTGACCACCCTATAATGCTTCAGAATTTTCTCAAAACCCTCAACAATTTCTCTAATTGTTCATCGGATAAGAGGGAAGAAACGATTACCGGATTTTGCTTGGCTTCATCAAGGTAAGCATACCTCAAGTGTGTAGGTAGGGGATTCAACTCCATGGTTTCTTCATTTGCTTTCGACTCTTCCTCCTTTGATGTTTGGTCCTCGTCTCTCAATGGGAGGAATTTGGGCTTCCTCAAGTACGATTCCTGAAATGAATTCATCATAGAGACGGAATTAAAAAGACCAATATCATCATTAGGCAAAGAATTAAAGATAGAGTTAAAAATGCAAATCTCAAGGGGATCTTTTGATCTACACAAATCCTCCTCTTCAACACGCTCATCCATCATTTGGAGCACCTTGCACTCCTCTACGATCTTTATCTCTTCATCGGCATGTTGCATTGCTTTTGAAAGTGAGAATGTTATCTTTTCTTTATTTACCCTCAAGGTAAGCTCTCCCTTTTCCACATCAATCAAGGCCTTACCCGTATTAAAAAACGGTCGCCCAAGGATGAGAGGCACTTCCTTGTCTTCTTCCATATCAAGTACCACAAAGTTAACTGGGAAGATGAACTTGTTAACCTTTACAAGCACATCTTTTACCACCCCTTTCGGGTACGTCATAGATTGATTGGCCATTTGAAGGAAAATCATGGTAGGCTTAATTTCTCCCATTTTTAACTTTGAAAAGAACGAGAAGGGCATCAAATTGATACTTGCCCCTAGATCACACAAGGCCTTGCCCACATGATTCTCTCTAATGGTGACCGAGATGTTGAAGCTTCCCGGATCTTTCATCTTTACGGGTAACTTTCTTTGTAGTAGAGCACTACAATTCTCGGTCAAGTTGACCATCTCATACTCCCCTAATCTCCTCTTCTTTGAAATCACATCCTTCAAAAATTTTGCATAGTTTGGCATTTGTTAAAGTGCTTCAATAAGAGAGATGTTGATTTGTAACTTTCTAAAGATGTCGATGAACCGAGAGAATTGCTCGTCACTCTTCACATTTTAGAGTCTTTGTGGGTATGGTATTGGAACTTTATACTCCTCCAGTATCTTTCTTGTTGGTACTTCGTTTTCTTTCCTTTTCTCAAGTTCATCATTTTTCTTCAATTTGGGACTCAAGTCCTCTTGACTTTGTCCTTCTTTTTTCTTCTCTTTTCTAGGTTGCTCATCAACCTTTTCTTGGCTTTCTTCTTTATCCGGCATCTCGGGGCCATTGTAAGTGGTTCCACTCCTCAAGGTGATTGCCTTGCATTGATCTTTCGGATTCACGGTTGTGTTGCTTGGGAACTTGCCTTGTTGATGTTGGCTTCCCAAGATAGTTGCAAATTGTCCCATTTGCTTCTCCAATGTGTTGACTTGGTTGCCAATTGCTCCGACAGTATTCTCTAACTTTCCAATACGAGCTTGAGAGTCTTTCATGCAGTTCTCCATCTTCCCCATAAATGCCATCAAAATTTCATCCATCTTTGGCTTCTTCTCCTCATCAATGACACCATTCGTAACCAAAAACCCGGGAGGTGGTTGGATAGCATTGTTTAGGTTACTATAGGACAAGTTTGGATGTTGAGCTCTATTTTGGTAACCTTGGTTTCCACCATATTGACCTCCATATTGGGGCTTGTACCCCGGATTAAATGGCCTTTGTTGATTTGAGAAGCCTCCTTGGTTCACATAGTTCACCTCCTCAAATTGACTTTGAGAGGACTCGGCTCTTGAATTTGTAAAGGCTTCAATCTTTGAGTTTAAGGTTGCCATTTGAGCTGCCAATAGCCCAAGTGCATCAGAACTTGAAGTAGAAGCCACTTTCTTTAGAATTTGGACTCCTTCTCTTGCCGCCGGCCATTGGAATGAATTTAAAGCCATTTCTTCAATTATCCTCAAGGCTTCTTCTGGTCCACTTGCTAATAGTGATCCTCCCGCAGCCGCATCCATGAGGGTTCTCACTTCATTTTTGCTTCCCCCGTAGAATATGCACACTTGATGATCGGTGCCATACCTATGACCGGGACACTTTCTTAGCATCTCTCTAAAGCGTTCCCACGCCTCATACATGCTCTCGTGATTTTACCCTTGAGCTTGAGAGTTTTTCTGGGTGGGAAAAACTTGTGTAAGAACTTCGTCACCAATTGGTCCCAAGTTTGGAATGACCCTTGGGCTTGGCTCAACTACCATGTTTCCTCCTTGTCACTCAAGGAGAATGGAAAGAGCCTAAGTCGAATAGCATCTTCTGGGACTCCATTCACCTTCATAGTCCCACTGTACTCAAGAAATTTCCGAATGTGCTCATTCGGATCCTCCATAGTCGTTCCCTTAAAAGGGTGTTGTTGGAGCATGAGGATGAGCGATGTCTTGAGCTTAAAAGTATTTTCTTGAATGGGTGGGCCATTCGTTACCCCTTGATCAACGACGGGTTGGAAGAGGTTTCGGATCGGTGCCTCCACATTTCTATTTTGAGCCTCCTCTTGGGCTCTCAATTGTTGTTGCATCACCTCTAATTGCTTTGCATTTGGACAATCATAGGATCTTGAACCAGTGGAGGATTATCCGCCATTTTCCTCCATCTACGTGCATTGTTATGGCGCACCGTTACTTTGATTTCTAGATCCAAGTCAATAGGTGGCTCACCTCTAGATCGAGTGTGCATACACTACCTGACAAAGAACCAAGAGATTAATGCAAATTTTTAACAAAACAAAATAAAATGTCTAAACTAATCCACACAGTCGTTGTAACAATATTGCATAAATCAAATAAATTCCGAGTCCCCAGCAACGGCGCTAAAAACTTGATAGAGTTTTTGCTTCTACTATGGTTTATTTCAATATTTATAAAACTAGTGTCAACGCCTACAAGTGTACAAGCATATGTTTGTAGCAACGATGATACGAGGTCGATCCACATGGAAAAGAAATTAAATAAGACAATGCAAGTACCACGATGATAGATGAGTGGAATATTTAGACTATAACTAGATGAGGGATGGTTTTCATTCACAATACCAAAACACAAACTTAAATAACAAAGACCAAACAACAAAACCAAAACTTATAAGGAATGCAAGGAATCAAGATCTAAAAGGAAATGGTTTAAGATAACAAGTTAAGGCAAGACTCTAGGACATGGAAACACAATGTTCCTCTTGATCAAATAACAAGGGTTAAATACACAATCATGCTAAGTTCATAGATAGGAAGACCACAAATATAGAAAGAGCATCTCTTAAATATCTCTTTAATTGTGAATGCGACATTGATGGCTATCTCTAACACATTCCAAGGTCGCACCTACAAAAGGCTCAAAGGGGTCACATTTTCTTCCACATATTCAACATTCAATGAAGAGTACAAATACATGAATTCAATCCATACATGCTTATGTTCACAGGATGGGCAAGATGCAAGTGAATCATACACTTGATGTTAAATGAAGGCCACTCAAACAACATCATTCAAGAACAAGCATGGATTAAAACCTTGACAAAGTATAACCATTGATTAAACCCTTATCAAGAACAAGATTCACATTGTTTCACCACATCCTAGAGCCCTAAGGCTCTAGCCTACCATATTTACAACAAGATCAAGAATACAAAATGAGGATCCAAAACCCATTCTTAATACAAGAGTAAAGGAGTGAAGGAGAAGATAAAACCCAATGTAGAACAAACTCCTTCAATCCCTTGGCTTGAATCTTCAAATGGATGGTTGAATCTTCCTACTCTTCTTGATGTTCTTGATCTTCAAAAATCCCAAATGGAGAGTGTTTCTAAGTGTATTTTCGAGTGGAAGTCGTATGGTTTGAACTCCCCAAATGATATATGATATATAGGACCAATAATAGAGTGCCAAAAGTCAAAAAGTGGATTCGTCAGTCCTGAACGCGACCCCGTCAAGGTCGCGCCTGGAGGTCGAGTTTGGAACACAGGAAAACACGTCTCTGAAGTGGCTGAAAAACGGGCAGACGGGTCGCGCCCGTAGGCCGCGCCCGGAGGGCTCTGCAACGCGGCCCCAGGCTGGTTGCGCCTCGTGCCCGCGCCTGAGCCTTGTGTTTTTCAGCTCCTGAAGTGCTCTGCAACGCGACCTTTTAATTGAGTTCGGAGGCTGTGTCAGCATGCATTGTGAGTGCAATGGAGTGCAATTCAGTGCAACACTTGGCTTTCTTCAACTTTTCAAGTTTTCAGCGGCCTTTGATGATCGAAATCCCATTTCAACTTTAATTTGTACTATATTAACCCAAAAATATTCTGTATTGACCACTTATAACAAAATTAAAGATTAAAGACAATATATACAATATTAACATACATAAATACATAAACCTAGTGCAAATGCACTCAAAAGCACTCGCTTTTGAGTGCAAATGAGTGCAATTCAAGCACTCATCACCAACTAACGATAACATGAGTCGAAAAGCAAGTTCTAATTAATTTATATTATAAAAGGGAGAAGCATAAATAATAACTAAGGTATTAAGATTTATGATTTGCTATATATAAGTTCCGAAACAATTTGGAATTTGTGATTCAAATACACAAACTATATTGTTATTATTTACAACAAAGATCAAATTACCTCCATAAAATCTATAAAATTAAAATTAAAATGGATTTTACTTACCTCAAATTTCAACCTTACAATGTTTGAGATCCTCTGTCAAATATCTTTACTTATAATTCTCTCAACTTTTGTTTACTATCATATTATTATGTTTTTCTTCTCAAACATTTGGTTGTTCTTTTTCTTATTCGTAAAGATAGATAAATAGATGTATATATATAAAACCAACACCACCTCATTTCTTCATAATCTTATCAAACTATATTATATTGCATTTTGAGGAATAAAATAAATATTAAGGCGGTTTAGTTATCCAATTCAATACTTTAGAAGTATCTAGACAAAAATATAATTATTCTCATGACCGACCTTACTAGTTATTATATATCCCAAATTATGTTAAATCTAATGGACACTCACACATATTGTGATTATAAATTTATCACACCTTATTACATTTCTTTTTACCAATAATATTACCTATAGCCAAGTGTCTCTTACGTGGAGGCATGGGAAGTTGGCTACATTATGATTAATAACATTTTCAAATATATTAACTTGTACCTTTATCTCAATTAATAGGTGTGTGTATGTATATAATACATCAATTACGTACAATTCATCTCAAGAAGTAGGACACATGTATTCATAATCATTATCACTATTTATTACTATTGTAATTATCTTTCCTAAGTATTTTTATTTTATATTATTAAATCTCACACCTAATATAGTTGAAATTCTTATCATTTATTCTTCTTCTTATCTTAATGTCTTTGATATTATTATAATTATTATTATACAATGAATTAATCTAATGTGTAGATATATATATACACAACTTAACATATATAATTAATCATAAGTGATTTATGTAATCAAAATGAAAGTATAATCTTAACTTATATAACTTTTATCTAAATAAACAAGACTAAAAATATTATAACGCTCAAACTAAAATTTTAAAACCCAAATAATAATTACAAATATTCTTGATACTAGGGGCGCAACTTCGGACTCCCTCAAATCCAACTAATTCTATTGAGCATTATTAAATAAATAAATAAATAAAAACTTAATTTTTAAAGAATCAAATAATTTCCATAGTTTTAAATCACGTAGAAGTGGGATGTTACAGGCCGAGTCGAATACCACTCTGTTCGAGCTCGACTTGATAATTTTATCGAGCTTGATTCGAGGCTCAAGCTCGGCTTGTTTAGAAAATGAATGAATTTCGAACGAGCTTTTTTTGAGCCGAACTCCAAATAGCTCGCGAGCGACTTTGTTCATTACAGTCATATCCTTAATGCTACGATTACTTAACTATGGCTATGCTTAATTCTTAACCTAATCTTAATTTAATCAAAACTACGATTTATTATAAATAAGGCCACGATATGCAAATCTTCCCCTCACCTATTTTCAAATCATAACTCAATTATAAATATGCAATATCATGTAAACGAGAAATATTTACGCAATAATTTCATAAAAAAGGGGACAGTAGAAAACGTACCTTTCAAATGGAAAATTATTTTCACTAATTTCTTCTTGATTAATAATCTTGCACACACCTTGCTCAAATTTTTCTTCTCGAACATTTGCTCTAAGTTTTTTGCTCAGATTATTGTAGTGTAGTGTGTATAATGTCGGGTGTGCATGTCTATTTATTCAAAAAATTTACATACCTTCTTACACAACAATAAAATCATGCATTAAATTCGGTCAACTAATTTCTACCTCATGTACCTTCTGTTCTTTTTTGTTTTTTTTTATTTTTTTAATGAAGTTCGGTAACTACCTCACTTACACAAAAAATGACATTCAATCATATGTATTCAAGTAATGTTACAAAATTATCGTAACATTTTAAAAAATAATCATAGCATATGATTATTTTTAAAAAATCATCATAGCATTTTACAAAAATAATGGTAGCAGTTTACAAAAAAAAATCATAGCATACGATTATCTTTAAAAAATAATCGTAGCTTTTAAATTATAATCATAACATTTTACAAATATAATCATAACGTACAATTATATTTGTATAATAATAAGGGAAAAGGGCCTCGCAGGCCCCTGAACTTTTTTTTGGCTCAATTGAGCCCCTAAACTTTTTTTTTTCGGATCTATCGGGCCCCTCCGTCAAGCCTCTCTTGACGGGGCTATTAGTTCCACCTAAAATGACGTCATTTTAGGGGTTATTCGAATTAAAAAAATTCTAAATTCAATTAAAAATCCTCCCGACCCATTTTAAAAAGTACCCGACCCGACTCTATCTAAACCCGTCCCATTTAGCTTTAAAATTGGGGAAAAGGGCAAAGGGGTTTAGTTACAAGTCCAGCTCCGAAAATCTTGTCTGTTAACTACACTAATTTTCTGATGAATAACACAATGCAAACATACAATCTTGAATATAGTGTGGATCTGCACAAGTATTTACCCGAGTGGGTGAGTGTGGGCTTCTCTGCAGCTACGAGAGAGTGCTTCCAGAAAAATAATGTTAAGTCATGGAGTTTCAGTTCGAATTTGCAGCATGAAGTTGATGATCCAGTTCCTAATAATGTTTCTGTTCTTGATTCTAGGCCATCTGGAAGAAAGATGATGAAGTTGGGGGAAGTGATTGGATTAGTTGTAGGTTTGTCTGCTTTGGTGCTTTTATTGATTTTGCTCGGCTTCTGGTTCCGTTTGCGCAGGAAGAAGACTAATAAAAACGGGGAGGAGGAGGAGTCTTTGTTTGATATGTCGATGGAGATGGAATTCGAGAAGGGCAGTGGACCTAAGAGGTTCTCATACAAGGAACTACTCATGGCCACCGACAATTTTGCAGAGGAATTCAAGCTCAGAGAGGGTGGATTTGGAGGGGTTTAAAGAGGGTTTTTGAAGGATTCAGAGTCGTACGTCGCAGTGAAGAGAGTGTCGAAGAATCTGAAGCAAAGGACGAAGGAGTATGCATCGGAAGTGACGATCATAAGCAAGTTGAGGCACAGAAACCTCGTGCAACTCATAGGCTGGTGCCATGAGAAAAGAGAGCTATTGCTCGTCTATGAATTCCTACCTAAACCCCTTTGCCCTTTTCCCCAATTTTAAAGCTAAATGGGGAGGCGGGTTTAGATAGAGTCGGGTCGGGTATTTTTTAAAATGGGTCGAGAGGATTTTTAATTGAATTTAGAATTTTTTTTAATTCGAATAACCCCTAAAATGATGTCGTTTTAGGTGGAACTAACGGCCCCGTCAAGAGGGGCTTGATGGAGGAGCCCAATAGATCCGAAAAAAAAAATTCAGGGGCTCAATTGAGCAAAAAAAAAATTCAGGGGCCTGAGAGGTCCCCGCCAAAAAGTTCAGGGGGCCTGCGAGGCCCTTTTGCCTAATAATAATCGTAGCATTTTACAAAAATAATCATTGCATATAATTATTTTTAAATTTTTAAATAATAATCGTAGAAATTTATAAAAATAATCATAGCTTTTAAAATTTAATCGTAGCATGTTAAAAATTTATTGTATATGTATGATTGATTTTTAAAATTAATCGTAGCTTTTTAAAAATTAACTGTAGCTTATAAAAATTAATCATAGGGTTTTGAAAAAACATTCGTAGACATTAACTTATAAATAATCGCAGTTCAAATTTATAATTAATCGTAGCGAATACTTTTATTTCATAATTCAAATTTATAAGAAATCGTACACATTATAAATATAATTGATTTGGACTCACATATAATGTAATATATATATATATATCCCTATATAGTTGTTATGTAGTGATAATAAATGTCAAAGTACAGTTACATAATGATTGGGTGTGGGAACCAAATGTGTCATAGAAGTATTTGAGATATTTACACTCAAAATTACCCACAAAACTTTCTATTTTTAAAAATTATATTTTCCCCAATCCCTATTTTCTTTTGCGCATTTTTATCTATTTACACAATTTTTATTCTTAGTTTTAATATTTTATTGCTATGTACTTTTTATTTTTGCTTTATTAATATTCTCCAAACATTATTAACAAAACAAAATATATTATCAAAAATCCCTCAAGGTCGATTAGATGTTTGATTGAAGAAAAACTAGCATTACACCCGTATGATACACGGTAAGATATATATAATTAATTAATTTATAATAAATAGTTTGTAGAAAAATATAATTAAAAATAATTAATAGAAACAATGAGAAAATATATAAATAACATAATGTTATATTCAAGTTTGTTGGGTAAAATAATTTTATGGGCAGACAACCCATATGATAATAAATACAAAAGCACAACCCTAAAACACATTTTAAACAAATATTATACATAATCGATATCGCCTCTAAACCGTGTAAAGTAGATAGGATAACACCGAGGGAGAGTTGTTACGACTTACACGATACTGCCACAACTTGATTACTTCGTCATCATCTCAAGATATTTGTAAAGAATATACAAAATAATTACATAAAAAAAATTTAAGATAAATAATATCTTGATTAAAAAATTAGATATCCATAAAATGATGTATAAATTAAAAAAATCTACACACAACTCCACGGAGAAAATAAATTAAGCATAAAATATCTCTCGTCACTAATTAAAAAAATACACATATATATCATTTTTCAATAAATTGAGAATAGTGAATGTACAATGAGACAATATATAATTATTAATACATACATACATACATACATACATACATACATACATACATATACACACACACGCACATATATATAGAGGATCGTTCATTTATGAACACTAGGCTTGGGTGTAATTTGTGGATAAATTATATCCATTAATCTTTATAGATCAACAGATGATATTAATTTGGGTTTAAAAGTTTTAAGAATGCTATTTTACTTTGATCAAATGCATTATGGGGTAAAAGTGTACATTAATATTTCTATTAATTAGGAATGAGCGAATTTTATGGGATTTCCAAAGGTAAAATATATAATCTCTCTAATCACACGCGATCTTGTAATTTGTATTCAAACCTATAGTAATGCTAATTATGATTTCTTGATGCGACCAATATGTTGCGGAAGATAAGGAAAGAACAACGCCAACTATATATGTGATTCAACCCTACAATAAACTGAACAATACTGAATAAATAACCCAAATAAGCTGATAAATTCAATAGAACACGAATTGAACAAGAGTTGAACTCGAAACAACCTAAATAACCCGTAAAACCATAAATAAAGACTCGATCAGAAACCTATGAAAATGACCTCGAATTAAGCTAAAATTTTAACACAAGGTACAATTAAAAGTCATGAACAACATATCCAAAATTCAGCAAAAACGCACGAGTAAATTGTGAGATGGCTCAGTGGTCAAATTTCAGACTGTTTTCGGCTTATTAATGGACCTAAGGCTTGTATGGATGGAATCTGGACTTAGGATGCTATAGGGATGAATATAGTGATACTAGGATGGATATGGAATGCGTATGGTGGTGGCTGGAATGGAGATGGAACAGTGGAAAATGAAAATAGGGATGAATCTTACCTGAAACGAACCCCGAATCTACTTGAATCCGGAACGCGTCTATGGAGCAATATTCATGGCTATCTAACCCGTACACTACTGGATGCACGAACGAGACGGTTGATTTCAAATTTGAATTTGCCAAAATCAAACTCTACTAAGAACTATCGATTTACTGCGTGAGACAAGAGAATAGCGTAAAAAGCTGTTTTTCATTCATTCAAGTCTGAGAAACATCAAGAACGAAAATTCTCTAAATAATTAACCTAGGGAACGAAAATCCCATGTAACTTGGGTCTAAAATTCGAATTGAGCTAATAAAATAACTACTGGGTCCAATATCACGTAAACAAGTTGTGATAAATTGGACTGCTAATTAAATAAAACCACAACTAAACTAATAGCCCAAATAAATAACATAACTAATTAAAAACAGAAAAAATAAATAATTAAAACAGCAAGACACATCCACATCGACTTAGTCGAGCTCTTCGATGTTCAACACAGTCACCAACTTGCACTGCCTGAAATCGGCTCCATCATCTTCCAACTTCTTTGTCATGTAGCACTGCTGATATCCTTGCAACTTCTTGGCACGTAAACGCGTCACTGGACCTCGTAACTGCAACTCCGGATTTAATTCCTCAGTGCTCATCCCGGCCTCATCATTTCTATAGTGTTTTTTTTTCAATTTCTGTAGGTGCTTTTATTGTAAGGTTCCGTTTACCTATCACAATTTTTTTTTGTGATATTGTAATATTGTGTTATTTGATAGTAGATATTTATGATTTAATTGTAATTTTTGACTTAGAAATATGAAAATTTGTTTATTTTTACTTAACTGTTTTATTTCATAAAAAAATTAAACAAATAATGGTAAATGGGAATAGGGCCGAGAATTTAAATTAAGCTATGTGTATTTATTTATTTCATTTTACATAGAGTAGTCAAACTGAAATGTTCAAGTGTGCTAATCAGATATTAATACAATTGTTAATTTCATTGTATATGATGATGCTGATATGCAATTGTGTTTTTTTATAGTTGAAAGTATTTTTTATTTTTATTTTTGGTAATACTTTTTATTTTTTGTTTTTAATATGTAAGTGTTTTTTTATGGTTGAAGGTGTTTTTTTTTTTAATTTTTGGCAATGTTTTATTAGTGATAATTTAGTAGATTTTTTTAGTTCAATTGTGCAGATCAAATATTAATATAATTGTTAATTTCATTATAAGATGACACTGGTGTGCAAGTGTGTTTTTTGATAGTTGAAAGTGTTTTTTTTTTAAATGCGTTTTATTTTTAATATGTAAGTTTTTTTTATGGTTGGAGGTGCTTTTCTTATTTTTGATAATGCTTTTTATTTTTTATTTTTAATATGTAAGTGTGATTTTTAATGGTTGAAGGTGATTTTTTTTATTAATTTTTGGTAATGCTTTTTTTTACTGATGGTTAATTTAATAGATTTTTTTAGTTCAATTGTGCAGATAAACTATTAATATAATTGTTAATTTCATTGTATGATGGCGCAGATGTATAAGTATGTTTTTTGATAGTTGAATTTCTTTTTTTGGTAATGTTTTTTTATTTTTAATATGTAAGTGTTTTTTTTATGATCGGAAATACTCTTTTTTCAATAATGCTTTTTTTAATGATGATTTAAAAGGTTTTTTAGTTTATATGTGGTTTTTTTTGTAATACTAGACGCTTTATATGTAATAAAAATATTTATTTGCTTCATGAATTATATAATATTTAATGCTTTGGAATATTAAATAAAAAAAATCTTCATAGCAATATATAATAAATCACTTTCATTTTTTGCAATTAAATCATAAATATGCACTATCATATAACACAATATTACAATATCATAAAAAATACATATATATATATATATTGTGATAGCTAAACGGGACCTTACAATAAAAGCACTACAGAATTTGAAAAAAGCATTATAGAAATCATAATTAGCATTATTATAGGTCTGAATACAAATTATAAGATCGCATGTGATTATGAAAATGATATACTTTAATTACTTTTCAAAATCTCAAGAAATTCGCTTCTTCCCAATTAATAAAAATATGGACACTTTTACCCTATAATGCATCAGACCATAGTAAATTAGCATTATTGAAACTTTAACCCAAATTAATACCGTCCATTGATCTATAAAGATCAATAGATACAATTTGTTCACAAATTACACCCAAGCCTAATGTTCACATCCTAATACATCCCTATGTGTGTGTGTGTGTGTGATCATATCTGTCCAGTTCCATATAAATATAGAGTTCAATTTATCGGTGATCATTATGTCACTTGTGATAAATTTAAATATATACATTCTCCCAAACTTCAAATACATTTATAGAACTTCTAATTGTGTTGCTCATGCTTTAGCTCAATATTTTACTTTTGTTAGTAGTGAAATTCAATGAACTCTATAGTTTTCGAAGTGACTATATAGTCTTGCAACTTTAATTTAACGACTTAATATATTTCTCTGTTTTTCTCAAAGAAAAATTCGTTACAGAAAAAAAAATCCCATGATTAAAGTTTATACATTTAAAAAGTTTTGGCATTATTACAAAAATTAAAACGTTTTGTAAAAATCAAAACTTTGATTTTTTTTTGACATTATTGTAAAAAATTAAAACGTTGTGTGAAAATATAAAAACCTTGAAAAGATTGTTATGATAAAGACTATTAATACATCTAATATCAATAATGGTTAATATCACATTTTAGCGTGATCTTTCAAGTGATTTACAAAAAGTATCGACCTTTCATAAATAAAACTTTCATACATGATTTTTTGAACTAACCGCAAATCTAACAAACTAAATTGTTAAATTTTTAAAAAGTCAAACTAAAATCTTACATCAACATACAAATAAAAGACGGCTTATAATGTTAGCAACACCAAGTTGATTTTAAATGACAAAAGTATGAATTGAAGGGAGGTTTGCACTCTTAAATTCAAAAATTAGCATTTAACATTTGAAGCCCATGTGTGTGATTATATATTAATAACTATTTATTTACACTATTTAAATCCGGGAGAAATAAGTGTGAAGGTGTCATTTGTGTTGCTATTGGAAAAAAAATATATAAAAGTTGATACAAAACTATTATACATGTGTGTATATTTATAAAGAATAACAAAAAAATAAACACTTTGGAAAGAAGTATTTATAGTTATTTGGGTAAAAAATAGGAATATTTAAAAATATTATTAGGCCACTTTATTTAGTTTAGCTTATATTTTACGTAGTAGAATTGAAGCTCAATCTTAATTATTTCGAGTATAGATAGAGAGTTAATACATAAAATGTTTCAATATAAAATGGATAATATACATTTTTGAGTAAATATAATTCTTAAATTCTCATTTTGCATGATTGGCCGCTGTATACACATTTTAACGATATATAGATTGGTATTTATTTGATAACATATAAAATTCTTTATCATGATTTAATTTTGGGATTTGTAAAAATCATTGTGCAATTCAATAGAAGCCCCCCTCTTTTTTTTCAATAGTTTACATGCAGTCATGTAGATTCGTAGCTAGAAACGAAATAATCTCACAAAATAACCAAGTTTTATTTTACTTTTTAGACTAATTAAATTTATTATATATATATATGTGTGTGTGTGTTATATTGACAACATACGTAAAGAAAAAAGTTTGTAATTAAATAGAAGCATTTTTTTTTTGTAAATTAAACAATCTTTGATCAATAGTCTACATATTGATATGAAAGAATCTCACAAAATAACCAAGTTTTATTATCTTTGCTTAGACCAACTTTTATTATATATATAATCTATGTTATATTGGCGGCATAATTAAATACAACAAAAAAATGTAATTCATTTTTTTATTTATAGGTATAAAATAAACTATTTATTATAACGCAAAAACTCCTGTACATAAGATGTACATCAGACGGTCAACACGTTGACTCGATCAAAGCGTTGACCAAAAAAATCGTAAAAACGAGTGATACTTTTTAGGAATACAACTGATACTTTTTTTAATTTTGAACGATACTTTTTAATGTTTCGATTGATACTGATCTTAACAGTTTTTTTTCTTTATTTTTTTTCTGGTCAATACTTTTTATTGATACAAATGATACTTTTTTGCCTTTAAAATGATATTTTTTAATATTATTAATGATACTAATTTTGACGGAATTTTTGGTCAAAGCATTGACCGGGTCAACACGCGTTGACCATCTGATGTACATCTTATGTACAGGAGACTTGTGTTGACCCGGTCAACGCGTTGACCGTCTGATGTACATCTTATGTATAGAAGACTTGCCCTTATTATAATTTATTATTAACTATCCCACAAATTCATAATTTTTTTTATCTAATATCAATAAAAAATAAAAAACAAAGCTTGCGACTTTAGAAAAATCTAATTAATAAATTATAAATGACAAAAATATAAATTGCATTGTTCATGTGCACCCATAAAATTAAAAATTAACATTTGATATTTCATCCATCCCCATGTGTTAACTTACAAATATAACCAACATTTCTATGCCCCTATTTTAGTTGAAAATTAATACAAAAATAATTAAAAAATAACTTTCATCTTTAGGAATTGATAGATTATTTATTCAGAATTGACAATTAACCTTAAAAAAACATAGAAATAAATTATTGTTAAAGTCAACCCAATTTCTGTTCCCTTTAAAAAATATAGGGTCCCAAAATTTTATTATCTTCTCCCTCCATTTTTAGTTGCGACTTCCTCCATCTTCATGAATCATGGACAAAAAATCATCCAAATATTTCAAATATCATGTTCGTCTCATCATTCCGTTTGTTTTTTCCTTGATTACCATTATCCACAAACCAGTTCCTATCTAAATACCACAAAAAGGTAATGTCAACAAAATATTTTTAATACTTTAATATTTTCAGAATGAGCTTTTTATTAATAATTATTTAATTTTTCACACTTTTCGTATATTTTATTAAGATACTGTACACTTTTTCGACAATATATATTGTATGATAAAAAAACAATAAAAAAAAATAAAAAAAATCGGTTATATTTAAAATTTCCGGATGCGGAATCGTTTGTTATATATTATATAGATTGCAACAGTTAGAAAATAAATCCGAATCACTCACGATTTCAACACGACCTCCTCATTCCAGTTAAACCCAAACCTGTTTATAATAACAGCCGTAACCAAACGTTATTTTCCACCGCTCCTTTTTTATTCTAAAACACAAAACGTGAAATAAAAAAATCAATCGCTTCCCATAAGCAAAGAGCGAAGTTTTGCTGGACTTGTGTGAACTCTTCGAATCGGAGGTTAGTTTCCTATGCTTTCTCAAAATCAATTTATGTGGCCTTTTCAATTCGTGTTTTTTTTTTTTTGTGATCGTTCGATTTTATTTATTTGTTTTTGGGTTAATCGCGCCTTTCGTTTGTAATTGAACCCTAATATCAGATCTGTGTTAGGATTTCGCGTAAGAGAAGGATGAAATTTGGATTTGGTATTTTGTAACTATGATGTCTATTTGCTGAATATGAAGCTATTATTCTCTGGCTTCCTGTTGTTTTCCGTCCACTTTTGAATGTAGGGTTTCCGTATCTGATTTCAGAAATTGGAACGATTGTTTGATTAGGTTATTATGGGTTTCGCAGGGGTACTGAGATAAGAGTTTGAAGATGGCGTTGACAGACATTCTACCGAAGGCGAAATCATCCGAGAACAGTAATTATGATCACACTGATGATCCTTGGTTCAAAAATCGGTACAGTTCATCGGAGGTGGAGGCTCGGGAAGCTGTGAAGGCGGCTAAGCCAGTGCCTCCTTATTTGAAACGAGCAGGGTTTAAGCCGTCGAAGCTTGAGGACTTTGGGAATGGAGGGGCATTCCCTGAAATTCACTATGGACAGTACCCACTTGAGATGGGAAGGAATAGGAACAAGCCTGGTGTGAAAACTTTGCCCCTCACTGTGGATGATCGTGGGGATTTGAGATATGATACAATTGTGAGGCAGGATGAGAATGCCAAGAAGATAGTGTATGCGCAGCACTCGGATCTTCTTCCTATCTTTGCGAAGGATGATCAGGAAGAAGATGACATGGATATGGATGAGAAACAAAAAGAGATCGAGGAGACAACCCAAGAAACTAAGGCGGCTTTAGAGAAGATTGTAAATGTTAGGTTGAGTGCTGCGCAACCAAAGAATGTTCCTCAACAGTCCTCAGATTCTAAGTTTATCAAGTATAAGCCGTCTCAGCAATCAGCGGCTTTTAATTCAGGTGCTAAAGAAAGGATAATTCGCATGGTGGAAATGCCTGTAGATCCTTTAGAGCCTCCAAAGTTCAAGCACAAGAGGGTTCCTAAAGCTTCGGGTTCTCCACCAGTCCCTGTTATGCATTCTCCACCTCGACCTGTGACTGTGAAGGACCAACAGGACTGGAAAATCCCACCTTGTATTTCTAATTGGAAGAACCCAAAAGGGTATACAATTCCTCTCGACAAGCGTCTGGCTGCTGATGGTCGTGGACTGCAAGATGTTCAGATTAATGACAATTTTGCTAAGTTATCCGAGGCTCTATATGTTGCCGAACAGAAAGCTAGAGAGGCTGTTGCAGTACGGTCGAAGGTTCAGAAGGAGATGATGATGAAAGAGAAAGAGAAGAAGGAGTTGGAACTACGGGAGTTGGCAAGGAAGGCAAGATCTGAAAGAACTGGTGTGGCTCCAGCAGGTGGTATGTCAATGCCTTCTGAGAGGGTTGGTGCTAATGATGGTGATATGATGAGCATGGATTATGAAAGGGTTAGAGATGCCCCCAAGGAAACAAGAGAAGAGAAAGATGACAGGTTGCGAAGGGAAAAAATTCGTGAGGAGCGGCGTAAAGAGAGAGAGAGAGGGAAAGAAGACTGGAGGCAAAAGATGCTGCTATGGGGAAGAAGAGCAAGATTACCCGGGATAGAGACCGTGATATCAGTGAGAAAGTGGCTCTTGGGATGGCCAACACTGGAGCAAGAGGGGGTGAGGTTATGTATGATCAGAGGTTGTTTAACCAGGAGAAAGGCATGGATTCTGGTTTTGCCACGGACGATGCATACAACGTCTATGACAAGGGCCTGTTTACTTCTCAATCTGCTTTGACGACTTTGTACAAGCCTAAGAAAGATGCTGCTGATGATGAGATGTATGGTGGTGCTGATGAGCAGGTTGAGAAGCTAAAGAAGACTGACCGCTTTAAGGTTGACAGGTCGTTCACAGGTACGTCCGAGAGGACGGGTCCAAGAGACAGGCCTGTTGAGTTTGACAAAGAGCAACTCGAAGAAGATCCATTCGGTTTGGACCAATTCTTGACGGAGGTGAAGACGGGTAAGAAAGCCATCGACAAAATTGGGAGCGGAGGAACCTTGAAGGCTAGTGCTGGATCAATGCGTGATGGGTCAGATGGTTCGGGTAGATCACGTATTAACTTTGAGAAGGGGGGACGTTGAGGTATAAAGGTTACCCAATCGCTATGTGTGTTTTAAACTGGATTCTGTGTTGCAGCTATGATCAGCTATAGCTATAACGCTAACGCTGTGTCAACTGCCATGTATGACACTGTTTTATGCATACGATGTTATATTTGAGGTTGTTTGCAGTTAAATCTTTCGTATATTCATTTGTTGTTTATATGATCTTTTGCTTGGTAATAATGGTAGGAGTAGAATGGACAAGTCATTCGAATTTTTAGGATTAATAAGAGGGTGCTTGATTGAGAATTTGGAAATTTTGATTTTTGATACTTGATTGAGAAAAAAACAAGTGTTTCCTCTTTCTATAAGAACAATAGTTAAACGTGTGTGTTTTTTTAATTATTACAGACAAGTGTAAAATGTTATTAAACAAGAGAATTTGAACAAGAGTTTGTTTCAACGGCCTATATTTCCAGCCGAGTCCCTGCAGTTTCTCCGAACTCAGCTGTATCAGAGGTCCTTGCCCTCTTTGAAGCTGCAAAATCGAATAATCTTTCAAGAGGTGGAGGAGAATTGAATTGAATTGAATTGAATTTATCACCTCTTGGGATAATTATTTCCTTGAGAATTTGCACCAAATCCTGCAGAAATCAGTGTCTGACCGGCAAGCCTCATCCAACACTTCTATCATTAGGCCAATTGGGGTTCATGACAACCGCAACAGCCGATGATACGACCGCCTCAGAGCATGCTTTCACCACATTAAGTGTGCCTTTCACAGCAAGCTCAGTCCATCTGCAAATTTATATTATCCATTATCAAACAATTCTGAATAAGCCATTTCTTCACAATTTTTTCAGTTAGAGAGAGAGTGAGAGAGAGAGAGAGAAATAGACCAGGATTTCTGACGATTCCATGGACTGTGTAGCCTGAGAAAGGAGAAGCTTGATGCCTATTTATTAGCATGGCCGCCCACCACTTTATTCGATTACTGACGTAGAATTTGAACTCATAATCTTTTAATCATGATTCACGTGTTACACCAACTGAGGCAACTTTACAGTATGGTAGCACGCCACCGACCACTTTATTTGATTACTGACACGGATGGACTACTAATTCGAACTCATAATCTTGCAATCATTTATTCACACTGTCGATCAAGTGAATCATGCATTTATATCATGACAGCAGACCACCATCCACTTTATTTGATTACTAGCATGGATAGACTACTAATTCGAAATCACAATCTTTTAATCATCGATTCACATGCTCGATCGATTGGACCACGAGAAATATAACTTCTGTTTAATGACTGAATTTAAAATTTCTCTTGATAAATTAATTTTTGTTCCGTTTTTCTCAAGAAATAAATAAAATAACTTTTCTGGTAAGAATATATATCTCTTCCTTTATTGGAGAAATTAATCAGTATATCTAGAACGATTTAATTCCACAAATCTTTAAATAATAGAGTTTTTGCAAAATAAAATACAAAAAGAACAACTGCCAACCTCACATCTAGATTTTGGACAGTGGCACACTACGTTGGTGCTCTTACGTTTTTCCAAATGTTGTATTTGTAGCCATTAAGGGCACATTTTCATCGTGGAAAATATCTAAAATGTAGCATTAATAAATTTAGAGGGGGGGGGGGGGGGGGAGTGTCTCAAATACAATGTGCTAGCAATGCCAACAATAAATTTAAGTAATATGATAAAGCATGATAATAGTGTATCAAGAATTTTTATTTAGTATTGATATGAAATAAATAGACCTACTTCAAAAATTTATATATTATTAACAAATGTATAGAGAGGACAACTATATTAGGTGTTTTATTCGGTTATTGAGGTCGGAATTAAAAAAATTAAAAAATAGAAACTGATGCTTAGCTGAAATTGGTGAAATTGACTATTCAGAATCTATTATGGGAGTCTCTCAATATATTTTTAACTGAGCAGTTTGAAAGCGTTGAACACGTATATGATATAAAAAAAAAAAGCAAATAAAAGTACAAATGAGGGAAATCCCTAAACAGAACATGAGTACATAACAATAAAAATAAATGTAAAGGGGCATATAAAATATAAAAGGAACAACCGTAGAGGTTAAAATATATAGGGGATAAAAATAAAAATAAAAATAAAGTATATGGAGCGAAAATATGCAATTTTTCCTTTTAATTGCGAGAGCATAAGAAGCGAAGGGCCAATTTGAAATTTTATTGGGCCTATTGGGCCAGAGAATTCTTGAGGGGGCTAACATCTATAACATCGATAAACATAATATACAAAATAGACAAATAAGCAGAAAGTAGCGGAAATCAGAATCTAATTTTTCTTCACGCACAAGAAATTGAAACCAAAGTCACCGGAAAAGGAGAAGTAATCGAGGGAAAACCGCAGGAATTGAGGCGAAATGGACGTGATAAAGTCGCAGCAGGTACTGTCGCGGCCAATCGAGAAGGTGGTGGTGCACCCGCTAGTGCTGCTCAGCATCGTCGACCACTACAATCGGGTGGCGCGTGATACTAGGAAGCGCGTTGTCGGAGTTCTCCTCGGAACTTCCTTCAAGGGCACCGTCGATGTCACCAACAGCTACGCCGGTCGGTATATCAGATCTGATCGCTTCCCGCTTTTTTCCTTTTTTGATTTTTTTTAAGTGATGCTTACACTCTTGTAGTGTTCCTCATTCACTGTATTTCTGTGGCTATGTGTTTTCTTGCCGAGCATCTTCCCTGGAAAACTTTTCTAATTTTCATTTTTTTGTACTTGGATGGGATTTACTTTGTTTTGATATTGGATTTGTTATGAGCGGATGAATTTGGCAAATTCAAATGTAGTACGTTATGTTTCTTTTACATATTTTATTTAGTTACTCATTTTGTGGAGTAGTATACCGCACCTAAAGATATCTCCATTTTTATCAAGCAAAGGAATTGGAAGGTTATTGAGCTAAATATGGGTTTGAATATAGAAATAGGTTTTGGAAGTAAGCTGAAATAGAGTCTGCCTAATTCTGCATTGATAAAATTAATGTCATATTTTTTCTCATTAGTAAAGGTTTTACGATTTCTTTTTGCAAATTTAGTGAGAGCATTAATTAAAATCTAGAGTTTCATTCAGCTTCTCTTGACATGTAAGTTTGAATTGTTATAGAAATGGTTTATGAGTTCAGCAAGTCCTCTTTGTCCTCAGTTATGGGTATCTGAAAGGGTTTAATATCTGACCTAATTTCAGAAGCATTGGTGCTAACTGCTAAGGCATTTCTTATACATTATTCTAACAGATGATTGTTGTTGTTGAATAGGAGAAGTCGTAGTGGATCAGGTGTGACTGTAAGAGTTTTCAAAACCATAGGCTAAATAACATAACAAGCCTTCTGTTGGAAATATATTATTTTCACTCGTTAATGAAGCATCATCTGTCTTCTGTGTTTCCTGAATGTATCTTCCCACTCTTAGATCAAACTTTAGCGTTGTTTATGAGTTATACATGCCACGGTTTTCTAACACATTGACCTGATTTGAGCAGTGCCTTTCGAGGAAGATGATAGGGATACTAGCATCTGGTTTCTTGATCATAACTACCATGAATCAATGTTTTCCATGTTCAGAAGAATAAATGGTTTGTTATTTTCCATCAGTTCCTGGCTAAATACATTTCAAAGTTTTGAGTCTAATTTGATGCAAATGTAACTCATGTCAGCCAAGGAGCATGTTGTTGGCTGGTATAGCACCGGTCCAAAACTAAGGGAAAATGACCTAAGTGTACACAGTCTTTTCAACGAGTAAGATTTCTCTCTAATATTTTTCTCTTTTCTTTGGGTTTAATTCATGAGAAATGTTTCTTTTTATTGGTTCATCGTTCACTTTTGTCATCCGTGATCTTAGTAGAGACATATATTGCATCTTATAAGATTCTCTCTCATGCACACTACAGAAAAGAAGCTTGGTCTCTGAAGGTTTTGGAAATACTTAAATTGCAGTATGTTCCTTTTGTTGGAGGCTAGAATTCATTTCTTTCTAATCACATTCTATTAGATTGCCTATGCATTTGAAAGCATTGATAGAACTGCCTTTTATGAGACAGCATGTGTTTGAAGTTTACTCCATAAGTTAATGCTAGGGCTGTAAATGAGCCAAACTACTCGCGAGATACTCGGGTATCGGCTCGAAAAAAGCTTGCTCGAGACTGGCTCGTTTGTTAAACAAGCCGAGCTCGAGCCTGCTAAACGAGCTCGTCATTTTCTCGAGCCAAGCTCGAGCTTGGCTCGTCGAGCTCGCGAGCTAACTCGGCTCGTGAGGTTCTCGAACTTTTTAACAAGCTGTCTCATGAACTGTCTCGCGAGCCGGCTCGTGAGTAGTTAAATGAGCCGAACTCGAGCCTGGCTCGCTGTCTCATGAGCTTGGCTTGCGAGTACTTAAACCAGCCGAGCTTGAGCCGGGCTCGCGAGCTGTCTCACGAGCCTGACTCACAAGTACTTAAACGAGCTGAGCTCGAGCCGGGTTTGCGAGCTATTCGATTTAGAACTTGAGACACATACTATGTTTGTAATTATTAAAATATTATTTATTTATATTATAATTTTTGTCAAATTAATACTTCTCATTAAAAATTAAACGAAATTAATTGTATTAACTATTGAACTAATATTATTAAAGTTAAGAAATCAATGATCAAGAGTAACGATTATATACACAAACATACAAATTAATGAACTATATATATATATATAATGTAGTTATCTTATTTACAATTCTACATAGTGTATCAGTATGATAAATAATAATATGAAATATCAAATATGAAATGATATTATATTAATATTGTCGAACTTAAGAAATTGAACGCTCAATAATAAATATTAAGTAATAAGAGAAATTAAGATTGATCTTTACAAAATAATATTTCTCAATTCATTAATTAATAAATATGAAATGAAATCAATAATATTAATTTAATATTATCAAAATTAAGAAATATGGTGTTTAACACAAGAGTAGATGAGTAATAAAAGAAAATAAAGAAAAAGGAGAATCAACAGTATATAGTGCATAATATATAGATTATAGTTCATCTTAGATTATTAGTTATGACTTACAAGAATATAAGTTATAAGTTATAAATTATAAATTTATAATGCGTGTAAAGTAATAAAGGAAAAAAATTAAAAAAATTATGATTAATATTAAAATTTGACAAAATAATACTCATCATTAAATATTAAAACATGAAATGTAATCAATGATATTAAACTAATATTATCGAAAGTAACAAAATAATAATGGAAAAGGAAAATAACAAAAAATAAAATTAATTAAATGTTCAAGTGTAACAATATTCTTAGCACCAATGTTATATAGTTAATCTTAAACTATGAGTCATATAGACTGTCGTCCATCAATTAGTATTCTAATATATAATCAATATTAGTTAAACTGTACATAGCAATAAAAGAAAAAAAGAAAATTCACAAAAATTAATACTAATATTGATAAAATAATCAATCTCAATTCATTAAATAAGAATGAAATGAAATAAATGATATTGGAAACATAATAATTTCTCAAAAATTTCTTATCAAAATTAAGAAATCAAGTTCAAGAGTAACAATATTCTTATTTCTTATCAGTTAATTAGCACCGTTGTATATATTATTTACATTACAGTACATAGTTTATATACCTATAGCTTATATTAGTTAATATGCACATAATAATAATAAAAAAATTAACAAAATTTTTGACTAACATTAAATAAGCTAAACTAAGAATAATAATTTAAAAAGTTAAGAATTAATAGTCTCTTAAATAATATAGAATTATTAATTTATAAATTATCTTAATATATTGTAATAGGATATGATTTATGAGTTGTGATTCATGATTTATGAATATTACGACACACACTCGATCACTAATTCACACACATAATATATATATAATATTATATATATATATATATATATTATATAACTAACAGACATATAGTATAAATTTAAAAATATATAAAAAATTAGAGAAATGAAAAAATATCAATATTAACAAATAAATAAACGAGCCGAGCTCGAGTTCGGACTCGAATTTTAAATAATCGAGCCGAACCCGAGTCGAGCTCGGGTTCGGGCTCGAATTTTAAATAAACGAGCCGAGCTCGAGCTCACGGATACTTAAATGAGCCGAGCTCGAGCTCGACAGTACTCGGCTCGACTCGGCTCGTTTATACCCCCTAGTTAATGCTACTATCTATAGAAGCATTGTTTCCATAAAAGCCCTTAGAAATACCTCTTGATCGACAGCCTGTTATTTCATGTTTGTTTTTCACCCAATTTAAGATATTTTTATTTTTTTTACTTTTTTGCCTTCGATTACTCATTTTTTGGTCACTTGTAACCATGAGAGCCTTTTCTTTGAATGCTTCTTCATGCTTGAGTCGATTTTTATGTGTTAAAGTTCTTTGCCAATCCTTGTAATGGGCTTTAACACGAGAAATTTGTCCTGTTTCTCATTTGTCCGGTCAAAAGTTGAACCCAACCAGTGAAACCGATTAACCAGATTCTTCAAAAGAAATAACGGAACTGATCAATATTTTGGGTATAACTGAACTGAACCGAAACTGAAAGTCTTGGTTCGGTTTGACTCGGCTTTGGTTTTGGCCGAAATTCTGAGGCTTTTTTTAACTTATCAAAAGTTTAACAATAAATATCAAAGTTCTTTTACATAAATATAGACCCAAAACAAGCTTTCTACATATACAGTGAACTTGGAAGACCAAATAGAGTTGAGAAAATAATTAGAGGGTGGAGAATCAATAAAAAAAGTACATTTCTTCACAAAGTTATATATATCATCTAAGGATGTAGTTTCAAGGAGGAATCCATTCAATAGTTCCCATGATGTAAGTGGATATGAAACTGAGATTTAACAAGATTTTTAACTGATTTTGTCTGAACAACAAGAACATAAAAAAGGATCGAACAAGGGTAGACCGTAGACGAGTCAAATGGCTCGACAAGGATTAACAAGCACACCAGGTTGTCGAAGCACCAAAGATGGAGGCAATTGGCAGACTCAACAGTGGGAGATTTTGATTTTGGAGTAGAATGAGTTGCGCCATTGCGGCGCAGGAGAAAAACAAAATAAATTAATGAGGAAAACAAAATGATTTAGGGTTAGCTTTTGGGGCGGGTTTGCTGAACCGACGGAAGCAATATTCGGTTTCTCATTAATAAAAACTGAACCACACTGATATTCACTAAAAACGGAACCAAACCGAACTTGTCGGTCCAATTCAGTTTTTCGGTTACGGTTCAATTTTGTTAATCTCTGCATCCATTACTCCAAATAGTTCCGAGTCCTTAGAGAAGAATTTTTGCGGTAGCTGACTCAGTTGGAACTCTAACTGTCCTCTCTAGTGGTTTTGGATAGGCAGATAGGTTAATTATGACTTGAAGAAACACTAAGGCTAGAAAAAAAGAAGAAAAAGAATTAAGAGCATATTTAGAAGTGGGATTGATGGGGATGTAGTTCAGAATTCTTAGAGAAATATAGGTATCTGAATCTGAGTTGACATTTGTGCGATATTATTTATTGCCTGGAAAAGTACTGGAAGTGTATTCCTTAGTTGCCTTTTCTGGTCATGTGTAAAGGATGTATTTAGTATCACTGTACTAACTCAATGCTAATTCATACTTCATGCTATTGCAGCTATGTCCCCACTCCAGTGTTGGTCATTATTGATGTCCAACCAAAAGAACTTGGGATTCCCACTAAAGCCTATTATGCTGTTGAAGAGGTTAAAGAGGTATCTAGAAAATACTGCTGTTTGATTCCTTATTTATGTAGCCTGCACATTTTTCTGTTCCTTGTATTTCATTTTTTTTTCCTTCTCTAGGCACAAAACAAACACTTAGAATGTAATGCAAAGATAGAATGTAATGTGAAGAGGACAATTGTGAATAAGATATGCCTTCATTTAGCAGAAACCATAACTGGAGGATTTTTGCTAATGTCTTGAAATCTTGCAGAATGCCACTCAGAAAAGCCAGAAGGTATTCGTGCATGTTCCTTCTGAAATTGCTGCACATGAAGTTGAAGAAATTGGTATGTTGCTGCATAAGAAATGTTCATCTTCTTTGGAATACTATCTTTCAGTTTAAACTTTATTGTACTGTTATAATATGGATGCCACATGCAAACCCCTTGCCACTTCCTCTCATATTGGTTATGACAGGAGTTGAACACTTGCTAAGGGATGTAAAGGACACAACTATCAGCACCCTTGCAACTGAGGTTTCGTTTCTCTTCTCCCACCTTTCTGTCTACTCATGATTAGTGTCTCTTCAGATTCTTACACTCCACCTATATTCCTGTGTAAGCATGATCTGAAAGTGCTGGATTCTAATAAAAATGGAAGAGGAGAAATTTATGTTTTTGACCTTTCTCAGGTGACAGGGAAACTCGCTGCTCTGAAGGGATTGGATGCACGATTGAAAGAGATTAGAAGTTATCTTGACCTAGTTATAGAAGGAAAGCTCCCTTTGAACCACGAAATCCTCTACCATCTCCAGGTATCAATTTCACATTTTGTTAATGTTAATCTGTAAACGGCACATATAATTGGAATTCTATCTGTTTTCTTGCGGTTGTGATATGGACAGATCATTTTGGAATTGCATCTCATTTTGAAACGTAACCTGACTTGTGCAGGATGTGTTCAACCTACTCCCAAATCTAAATGTAGCTGAACTTGTCAAAGCTTTTGCTGGTAAATAAGTTAGCTGTTGTTTCATATTTGTATGTTATTTGCTTCATTAGTCAGTTGCTATGTGAGTTTAGGCATTTTCTTGATAACTATTATCTGCCTCTCTGCAGTCAAAACGAATGATATGATGCTGGTCATATATCTATCATCCCTTATCAGAAGTGTGATTGCCCTACATAATTTGATCAACAACAAGGTGAAATATTCTTTGCTGTTCTTTTAATTTGTAATCACAGAAGTAAAATCAGAATCTGTAGAGATTTTTTCATTGATTCATCTGATTTTTCAGGATAGGCTTCAAGGTGAGTTTTTGCAAAAGACAGATTTATAATGTCGTTTTTTAAGTCCAGCCTGTAATTTTTTTCCTAGTTTCATTAAAAAAAGAAGAAGAATTAACATGGATATGTTAAGTTTCATGGAATTTTATATAGTGTCGAGAACATAATATAATATAAGCAAAATGATTGAATATTATGATAGAGGAAAACGGCCAAAATGAGTGTCCTTTGTGAAGAAATACCTCTTTCACATCATTCTTGAATAATTAAGAGGCATGTGCATATTAGACCTTTTTCAGTCGGACATGATGCAGCATATGAATGGTGTATTGAGTTTGTTTCGAGGAACTAAGTTGTACATATTTCCTGACCAAACCGACTTCTTTGCTATTGATTTTGCTTCTTACAAGTCGTACTGAGTTTGTGGCTGACAGTTTGGAAATATGATTACAGATGCTAAACAAAGAACATGAAAAGACTGAAGATTCAAAGCCAGTTGCAGTGCCTACTGCTGGAAGCTGAAAACAAGGGACCAATTTTACTGCACAACGTGATATCTGGATACAGAGGTACACTTTCGTTTAAATGTTAGAAGGCGGGGCACTGCTCTTAATATTCCATTGAAGTCTCAATGGTCCCTGTTCGATTTCTTCCTTGGCAAATCATCAGTTATCCGATGAGATGGTAATCTTCTGAATCATTTCGCCCTTTTGGGCTGTAATTGAATAGGAACTATCACAACTGTTATGATTCTGGCACAAGGAAGAGGAGATCATTTCATATGCTCTGTCTGATTATGATTTTCTGTGATTAATATTTTTTGAAATTCAATTGTGTTGCATTTAATGAGATTACTATTTGATCTCTTCATCTATTTTCCATTAGTTAATTGGCTCAGCTTCATCTTTCAGTATTGTGTTGTCAAAAGAGAAATACCAATTATCTTGGACGTAATATCACTAAAACACATCACATTTATTTCATTGCAATGTACTGCTATTTTTTTAAGTGACTATATTTTTGTAATTATTATATTTTTTGAATTGAATATAAGATTTATGTACAATGGTTACACGGAAGACTTTGCCTTAAGTTTATTATTATACAGTAAAATCTCTATACAGTAATATCGTTGGGACTAGAGAAAAATATTACTATAAGGAGGTTATTCTTATATAGAGTTTACATATAATTTTTTTTTAAAAAATAATATATATTATACAACGCTTGGAAATGTCCCTTCATATTTTAAAACACATGAATATAAAAAATATATAAGATTCATTCATGTGTTGTAACTGAAGAAGACATCATTATAGCAATTAGACAAGAAACGCAAGGTAATAATTCAGAAAATGATAGTGTAGAAATAGAAAAAGTCTCGTGTTAAGAAGTTTAAATACGTTGGACAAGTCGTAAATGTTTTGGATTCAACAAGAAGGTGATTATGTTGACGAGTTACTTCGAACACTCAAATTACAGGATGTGGTATTAACCCAAAAAATTAAAGCATTACCACAGACAACTTTAGATAAGTATTTCATACAATCTTAAGTTTAATGTAACATATGTAGTTAAAGAGTTCTATATATTTTATATAAATATTTAAATATATTTGAAATTTAATGTCATTTTATTACTATATGGAGGTAAATTTCTTAAGGATGGTCCTAAAAAAACACTGGAATATTACAATCTAGAGGTTATTCTTATTTATAACTGATCCCGAATTGGGGCCATCATTTTTTATTACTATAAGGAGGTTATTCTTATATAGAGTATTCTTATGTGGAGGTTTTACTGTATAGATTTACATGGATATATTGAAATACACTTAAATAAATATTTGCATTTTGTATAATTAGCTCGATCTAAGGGTGTACAAGATATGCCTTCTGAATATCCCTATGTAAAAGATTTAAGGGTGTACAAGATATTCCTTCTAAATATCCCTACATAAAAATGTATGTTTTGAGTTTGAAACCCACCGTTCCTCCCCTAAAAAAATAATAAATAAATAAATAAATTTAAAAGCATCGTCTATATGAGATCATTGCCGGCCAAGTGATAAAATTGACTGATTGTGTATATCCAATAAGATAGGTATTGGTAGAGACGTCTCTATTTATTAAAAAAAATGCCATTTGACATTGAAATGATTCGAGGGAAATCCAGAATCAATGTACTTATTAAAGAAGTCTGAATAAAGAATGAACGTGACAGTGATAAAATTAAATTTGGATATGGTGTTCTGAGACAGAGAGGTCAACATTGGGGGTTCTTGGAGAGCAGAAGAGATATCGATAGCCATAACCGCACCAAATTTAACATAAGAGAGAGAGAGAGAGAGAGAGAGAGAGAGAGAGAGAGAGAGGTAAATCCGGTGGAATTTGACAAGACTATCGAATCTATTTAAGTCCACTTGCTACTTGCTACTTGCTACTTTTTATATTTATTCCAATCATATATCATTTCTCAATTTTATAAGTACAAAAGGGGAGGGCCCTCCTGTCTCAAAATAATAGGAAGAGGTTACAGAATTTATAAACTATTTATACGGGTGTGAATAGAGTAATTTATAAACTATTTATACGATTCTCGAACACATAACTTTTCGATTATGATTTTATCATTCTAATTTGTAGCTACACAATGGAGCATGTAACATGTGTTTTACCACACAATGCATTCAAATCATATATCCTCTAAGATGCCATTATTTTTTCTCAGAACTTAGAATGTCAGTTTAAAAAAATATGCTTGATAATTTGACTGTGTTTAGTCATAGCACCAACCAAGTTACCAACCAAATGCCCCCCACATGACCGTTGGATGTAATTATTCAATTACCTAAAAATTCTTATCACCTTTCTTTTTTCATTTTTATTTTTATTTGTCTATGTTTTTTTTAAAGGTCAACGAAATCTTTGCATGCTTATTTTCGGCTAAAGTTTGCGATTGGCCTTTCTGTTTGTTACACTTTGGAAAAAAATGTTTTGAGCTGTGTTCCTGGCAAATCATCAGTTGGGCCTATTTATCGCTTTCGTTAGGTTTTAAAAAGGCAATATTTCATCCCCCAAGTCGCAAAATAGATAAATAAGTAAACAACCGGAATATCTAATTACTTTGAAAATTGAGTCAACGACAAAAATGCGTTTATTAATATTATTGTTTAATTTTAGGTTTTCGTTGAACGCAAATGTTGTTTTAGGTTAAAGATGGCCTTATACAAATATGTTGTGGTCAGTTTATTTTATGCATTATGTATACATTAAATATTTTATATTATGTATGTATATAAGCATAAAATAATAACAATAGCTTCAAATTATGATTTTGGGTTTATTTTAGCCTTCTAATTTGACTTTCTTGAAGATAGATTCTTGTTAGTATGCATTTCCCAAACCAATAAGTTTTTCTTCCAAAATAGGGGCTACATGTTTCAATTTTTAACATACAAAGAGTTAATCGAGCAAAATAATTAATGAGAGAGTAACAATCTCCTGAGGCTTCACTTTGCTATAATGAACGGGGCTAGATGTAACTTTTCCATAAAATATGTTAGAATAAACAAAAGTAAAATAAAGAATCTAATAGTTTGGATGATATTTTTGTCATGATGATGCAATTTACTAGTGGGTCAATTATTTTAAGCAGGCTCCCGAAGCCAAAGCCAAAGATACCTTCCATTAATATATTACCTTTTGAATTAATAAGTCTTTTTTTTTTTTTTTTTGTGTATGTAGTTCCTTACCTCGTTATCGGACATTTTCAAAAGATGTCCAAAATGTAAGTTGAGTTATTTAGCCTAATTGGTAAATCTAAATAGGGAAAATTACATTTTGATGTCTATATTTTGGGTTTTTTTTAATTAATAAAATAATATTCATTTTTTCAAAAATTTTGCAAATTTAACATTTGATCAATTTTTCGATCTGAAACCCTAGGTAAAATTTTGATGCCTGCATTTTGGGCCTTTTTTTAAAGATAGCCAACTTTTTCAAATATATATATATATATATATATATATATATAAGGAATGGTTCAAATAGGAACTCAATTCCCCCAAGAGAACCTAGGAAGCAATCCTAATCTTAGATTTGATTAGATCTAATGACCATAATTTAGTCAAAATTTTAGTCAAAGTAAGGTCGCAAACTTGTAATATTTGAGAACTTAATGAAGGCGGAGTTATTTTCGTAATTTAGAAATTAGGTTATATTTTTTTGGATTTTGGGTCCAATTTCCGGAATTAAATAGACAGCACTTTAAAACCGTTGTCTTAATATGCTAACATGAGAGATTTATATTGCTAACATCAAGAGATTATGTTGCTAACATGAGGTAGACTCATATTGCTAACTTGACAAGATCATAATATTAAATTGACATGTATTAAACACAACACATATAATATTGGACTACATTTAAAATAATATTGTGTAACATCATTCATACATACTGCTAATATGTTAGAAATATACACACTGCTAATATGTGACTAATAATTTACTAATATGTTAGTAACATGTTGGTAATATATGAATAATGATATGCTAGTATGACTTAAATTCTCAAATATTACAAGTTTTCAAAATAATATTAAGCATTGATAAAGTTATAATTGTTTATGAACTTAACTATATATAGCTCATACTTTAACTATTTTCTCATGAAAGCAACTTAAGATTCAAAAGCATGCATAAAAAATTTCATGTTAGCAACATAAACACAAGATATGAGCAATATTGTTATATCATATTAGCAATATCTGACAATTACGAGTTGAATATACGTGAAAAAAGTTTTTTGTAATTTTCATTAATTTTTGCTCAAATAAACATATGCACTATGGATCTTAAATGAAAGAACATGAAAAAAAATCTTTAATTTGATATATTGATACGTCCACGATAAGCCTTGAAGAACCTAACCCGAAGCTGTAAATACGTGGTCCATTTACACGACTTCGAGCAATACAATTGCAAGGATTTTTCCAAGCATTTGTATGTAAGAAGTTCGAAGATGGCAAGAAGTTGAGAGCAACTCCAAAATTGTTACTTTGCTAATAATTAAAGATTGGAGACCAAGGTTTGAAGAACAAAACATGAAGAAGTGAAGATTAAGATTTGGAATGTGCGTGTACCCGTCGGTATGCCCATACCGAGTAGTTTCGGTCGTGATTAATTAATTAAGGGGATTGATTTTATTTAGACTATAGTATTTATTTATTTAATTTAGACTATAGTTTAGTTCAGATTTTTATTTAATTTTTGGTGTAATTTTCGTCCATATTTAAATAGGTTTGACTAGAATTATATTTAAGGCAATTTCCTACCTTGAATAGAATTCTAGTTTAGGGAACTTCCTAGTATAGTTAGAGATCCCTTTTGGATCAATTTTTAGGCATTTTTTGATGCATATTTTCGTTCCCTCTTGTCCTATAAATAGGGGAACCATGTCACATTGATATTTTAGACATTATTGAAGAATTTTGCTTTTGCATATAATTGTGTCTCAACCTATCTTTTATTCTCTTGTTGTTTTAGATACAAAACAATATTCTTAGAGCCTAGCAACTTTAAGTCTTATTCAAGGGTATTGCTTAATCCACTTGAGGGATTAACCGAAATTCGCTATCGAAGATCAACTTGGAGATTTCAACCTTGGATACGTTCGAGATTCAAGGAGGCTATCGGGTTGTGATTTGCATCAACAATCACCAACCATCAACCATCATCGACGTCTTCCACCAGCCCCTACGGACGCCTCAAAGTCAGCCACAAGTTCGAGCAATCGTCCACCGTTCATTTTATCCGTAAGTTCATTTGATCCCTAACATATCCTACCTTCTCCAAACCATTCTTCACAAGCCATCACACACGATATCCCCTACAATTTCAGCCCACAAAATCGTCCCTATTCACCCCTTTACCTTTGGTATTGTGTTATATAATTCGTGTCATAATTCTAAGTATTTTAGTTGTCTAGATTGTCTATTTTCCATTGTTTTTCGAGTCGGATTGAAACCTTTCATTCGCTGACGTGTTTCGTATCCTAAAGTCTTCCGCTACGTTCTCGAGATTCAGCTAGGACTTGTCCGGGTCGTATCATATATTTTTTTGCGTAAATTGGATAAAAAACGAGTAAGTTATGATTTAAAGTTTTTAAGAATTTTTTAAAAGATGATGACATTACTTTATAAAAAAAATCTGAAATTACCCCTTATATTTCGAATTTTACATATTTACAACTATGTCACCGCCTTTTTATCCGCCATGTTATTAAAATTCTTGAATTTGATTGGTTCCTAGGTTCTCACGGGGGATTGTTCCTATTTGAACCCACCCCTATAGGGAACGGATCAAATGAGAACCCAGCCACCATGTGAGAACTAAGAACTTATCTCATCAAAGGCGGGGTGACAAACTTGTAATATTTGAGCATAATTTTCGGAAATCATATAGACAACACTTTAAAACCGTTGTCTATTCTTATAAATTTCGCTATGCTAAAATGAAAGTACTATCATGCTATTATAAACATATATACATGCTAATATGATATATATGCATGCTAGTATGAACAGTTAATGCTCTACTATTAATGAACACTACCACTGCTATTATGAGTAAAATTTATGTGTTTTATGAATATTTTTTCATGCTGTTATGAATATTTTTTCATGCTATTATGTGTATACTTTCATGTTATCGTGAATATTTTATCATGCTAATCTGAGTTTAACATCACGCTATTATAAACGAAAAAATATATTTTCGAATAAACATATGAACAATGGATCTTAAATGAAAGAGCACGAAAAGAGCTTTAATTTGATATATAATTTGCGTTAATCTAATGAAAGATGAGCAAGTTATGAATGTTTAAAGTTTAAATAAATTTTGTGTAAGGATGCCGATATCAGCTTTGACCAAGGATAAGTTTGATTTTCTCATATTTACCATTATACCACCACCTTTTTATTTAAATCTGGACCATTGAGATTAAAATATTGTGTGATTGAGATTAGTTCCTAGTTCTCACATGGGAAATAATTTTCATGTGAACCCTACCCCACCCATATATATATATATATATATATATATATATATATAGAATGGTTCAAATGAGAACCCTTCCTCTATGTAGGAACTAGGAACCCATCTAGTCCCTCCATTACTTAGATCTTAATGACCACAATTCAGTCAAAATTTGGTCAAATGCAAGGTGGCATACTTGTAATTATTAACAACTTTAGGTAAAAGATGGTATTATTGTAATTCAATAATTCTTATGTTTTGAAATATGATTATCTTCCCTCTCTATTTATTTCTCACGATTTTTTTTCTTTGTGCACTTCTCTCTCTCTCTCTTCCCACTCTTTCTCCTCTCTCTATTTTTCACATATTTCATCTCCCCTCTCTGTGTTTATTTTTGTAAACCATTTACTAAATACAAATTGAAAAATTATGATAATTTAATAATTTATTAAAATAATAAAATATTATACCTATAAATATATATATGGTTAAGTGAATTTTTTATGGAAAAAATTGAAATTGATGTTGCCGGTTCAGACACGATTTGTATTCTTGATGATTTTATTTTTTTGACATTCACATACACATTTTAAATTTTTAGGATTTCTTGATTTGTTTGTAAACGCTATTATTCTTTTTGGATTAAATGCTATTTTTTGTCTAAATTATCCCAATTAAAAGTTTACCTTGTTTCATATTTTTCATATAATGTTGTTGATTCACGTATTCATCTTTTTTTTAATTATCTCGTCCAATTATGATTTAGGTATTTATTTTCATTTTTTCGTCAATGATTCTGTTATTATTATAGTTCGTGCTAAAATGACATATACATCATGCTGGAATGGTTCAAAGTCCATGCTAAAATGATATGATTTATGCTGATATTGATAATATCATTCAAAATTATTTTTGATATGTGTGATAAATGTTGCTGATGTGAGTTACATGTTAGATAAATTTCACAATAAACTGAAAGTCTTCAATTAAACAACAATAACTTCACCCACATATAGATGTAATACTGATATGTAACATAATGCTAAAATATCTTATACACTATGCTAATATGAGAGTAAGTTAATGTTAAAAATTCATAAACGCAATATTTTTTTTTCATATAATATATCAAATTATATTTTTTTCATTCTATTTCATTCAAGATCTCACATAGCTTTGTTTATCTGAAGAAATATGAAGAAAAATATAAAATATTCATTTTTAGGGCTTATTTTATTTTATTTTAAGAATATATGATTTTTTCTCAAAGAGTTTATGACATTTCCTTTGTGGCTATTATATTAATATTAAGATTTATCAATCTCAATTACTGTTTCGAATATGATGCTAAAATCAGAGAAGTATGAGGCTAAATATGTTCCCATTATCAGGCTAAAATGAGGAATGTAGCATGCTAAACTTGATGTCATATTCTTTTTAGGGTTCATTGTTCCCAATTAGGGTTTATTACCTTCCCATTAGGGTTTATTCTTCTCAATTATGGTTTATTACATTCGCATTAGGGTTCATTGTCTCAATTATGGTTTATTGCATGACCCGTTACTGTTTATAGTATCTTGCTAAAATGAAGAATGTATCAGGTTAAAATGAGGGAAGAATAAGGCTAAATTTGATGTCCCGTTACCATTAGGGTTCATTATTTACAATTAGGGTTTATAATATTCTCATTAGGGTTTATGACATTCCCATTATGGTTCATTGTTCTCAATTAGGGTTTGTGACATTCCAATTAGAATTTATGACATTCCCATTAGGGTTCATTATTCTCAAGTATGGTTTATTACATTCGCATTACAATTTCTAGATCCTCTATTGTTGTTTAATTAATCATGCTAAAATGAGGTAAGTATCAGGCTAAAATGAGGGAAATAGTATGCTGATTTTTTTTATCACATTCCCATTAGGGTTTATGACATTTCCATTAGAGTTTATTACATCGCATTATGGTTTATTGTTTATAACATCAGGTTAAAATGAAGTGAGAATGAGGTAAATTTGGTGTCTCAGTTCGATTAGGATTTATTATGTTCCTATTATGGTATAGAAGATCATTCTAAAATGACGGAAGTATGATGCTAAAATGAAATAGTGTATGATGCTAAAATGAAGTATCGTATGATGCTAATAAAACAACAATATCATACTCTTATAAAGAAAAATTCACGTTAACAATGACATTTCCAAACATTCATAACAAATGTCTGAAACTAATATTCATTACCTTAAGCTAATATTCTTCAACTTGAACTAATATTTATCAACATAAACTAATATTTATAAGAAATATGTCTTGAAACTAATAGCACTTGTAGAAATTTCATTAACAGTACAAATCACTTCGACATAACAAATGCTTCAACATTAATTGGACCATCTTCACATGAGAGCCTGTAGTGTAGGTTTTCCTTAGCTTTGCTCCTTTCACTTTATATGTTACTGTCTGCACTTAGAATTGCAGCACATATTTTGCCCTCATAAACTTTATCTCGTTTCGCGAAATATTCTCTCATTTTCTTTCTTAGTTGTTAGTCATCTCATTCTTTGCTTTACTTTCTCATTGTTTATCTTCTTTATCATCAACTCGTGTTTTCATTTTGTAGTATCTGTATAGATGTAGGTGTTTATACAAAACTGTTAGAAAAATATTTATAATATCACCCGCTAAAATGTATTACACAACATGCTAAAATGTATTACGTAATATGTTAAAATATATTACACAACATGCTAAAATGAGAATTTTAATAACATGCCTCCAAATGAGTTCACCCCAATTTAATGAGAATATCTTTAATTTGATATATAATTTGAGTAAATTTGATTAAAACGAGCAAGTCAAGAACACAATGCTGATATGAGTTACGGATTATGCTAAAATATTATATATATATATATCATACTATTATGCGAGTAGTTTCATGCTAAAATATCAGAAACACAATTATGTGAATTATAGTTGGTCATGCTAAAATGCTATATAGGTCGTGCTAAAATATTATATACGTCAGTCATGCTAAATATAAATCTGGGGCTGTTTTGTATGAAAAATATGTCTGAAAATTGATTTTTGTATTTTTCATCTATTTTTTTCAAATAAATATATGCAATATGGATCTTAAATGAAAGAGTATGAAAAAAGCTTTAATTTGATATATTGCGTAAATCCGACTAAAAACGAGCAAGTTATGATTGCTTAAAGTTTCTACAATATTTGTACAAATATGATGACATCATCATCTATATTTTGACGGAAATAAATTAACCCCCACTTTTGAAGTTCAATTTATTTACTAATACACCACCGCCTTTTTTAAAAAGTTCAACATATTTACAAGTTAGCCATTCAAATCTATGAATGAGTGGATGGGATGAGTTCCTTGTTCCCACATAAGGGAGGGTTCCTACCAGATCCCACCCATATATATATATATATATATATATATATATATATATATATATATATATATATATATATATATATATAACATTTGATCAATTTTCCAATCGGAAAACCTTATGTAATTTAGTATTTTTATTTCCCTAGCCGCATAAAAAATAATCTAATCAAGAAATCTTTAATCCAATTAATTAGGATTTTCTTGCTGGAAAAATTAATTAAATGTTAGATTTACAAAAAAAAAACAAAAATAAAGTGGGTACTGTTTTGTTAACGTTAAAAAAGTGAGCTATTTTTGAAAAAGAGCCCAATATATAAGTAACAAAGTGTAATTTGCTTTATTTCTATTCTCCAGCCATGTAAAAAAAATCATCTAGTTAAGAAATCTTAAAATACAATTAATTACGTATAATTTTCGGACAAAAAATTAATCAAATGTTAGATTTTAAAAAAATTAAAAAATTGAGTACTGTTTTATTAATTTTCAAAAAAAACTATTTTTTTTTTTAAAAAAAAACTCAATATATAGGTATCAAAATATATTTTCCCACCCATCTAAGTAATGATATTTAATCAAGGAAAGGGGTTTAATAGAAGCACACATGAAGCTTTTGGTTTTGTTTTTTTGTTTTAGGAAACACATCACGTTAATTAGCTTCAAACTAGATCACAAACTTGACCAAAAACCGAAAACCGTCTTTCCTCACCCTCACCCCATATTTAATAGTGAATTTTTTTTAAATAATCATTTTTACTTAGTAATTCATGTAAGTATTCACTTTTTTAAAACATAATGCTTCTAGTCATTATTACAAAAAGTACTACAATGCCCTTAATTCTATATTTATTATTAAAAAATATTATTCATATCAATTATATTAGAAAAAAATATTTATTTTTTCTCATTTATTCATATATCAATAAAATTAGAAAAAAAGATATAACTCTCTCTCTCTCTCTCTCTCTCTCTCTCTCTCTCTCTCTCTCCCTCCCTCCTCTGCATCTATGTTCTTTCACTTTCTCTGATTTTTCAAGCTCTATGTCTTACCAATTGAAATAAAACTATAATATAATTGACAAAGATAACGAAGCTATAATTTTTTATTTTTTGAAAATTAGGGATTCATTACGAAATCAAAATTTTTGAAGTTTTGTAGATATCATATTTTTTATGGCATCAAGGTGATATTTACGTATTTGTACTTTATTTATCGATGTAGATATTTAATTATTTTTTAACTTTTCTTTGTGATGGATGAAAAAAAATACAAGTTCTTTAGTGCCTGAATTGATTTTGTTCGGTACACGAGTATTGAAGTCAATTCGTGCAGCAATTCATTTATTAATGGCTACATGAGTATCGAAGTTGATTCCATTGGTATATGAAAATTGTTATTCATTCGTGTAGCGGTTTAAAAATAAGCGATTATATGAGTATATACATTAATGTATTCGTGTAGCAATGAATATACCATTATGCCTACTCGTGTATCAATTCATTTGTTAACAGTTAAACGATTTCATGACTGAACCAATTCGTGAAATCGTGTAATTGTTCATTTTTAGACCGGTGCACGAGTGAACAAATGGAATCATTCGTGTACACATGTTCATTTTGGAATAGATGCACAAATACAAAAGTGCATTCACTCGTGCACCAGTGCAAAATAGTACAAATTAAATACACAAAACATGAAGATTTCCACTCATGCATCAGTACAAAATCATGTAAAAACATGAATATGATTTTCAATCGTGCACCAACTTAAAATTAAACATGTACAAGTACGGGGAGGCAGCGGTTAGATGTGTGGATGAAGAGAGAGAGAGAGAGAGGGGGCAGGGCGGGTTGGGGTTGGGGGAGGATTGATAGTCGAATTTTAGATATTATTTTTAAAATTATGATAATTAAATAATTGTAATAAGGGTATTGTTGTACTTTTCCTTCTTAAATGACTATTAACATTATTTTTTTAAAAAATTGACTACTTATATAATTTACTAAGTAGAAGTGATTATTTTTCTATATTAACACTATTTAATATTTCTACACTTGCGTTGTAATGTTTAAGTGATGTGTAGAACACGCGCATCATTCAAATTTAATTACTTGAAATGATAACGAAGTATAAAATTTATGTTTAGGCTTATTAATTTGATTACCTATCGAGTAGGGTTTTAAATAAATTTTAATTGAGCTAAATTAAACATGAGTCAAATTCGAGTAGTTTGATAATTTTATACATCTTTAATTACTTTATTTTTACTTATATATGTATCGAGCTCGAATATTTAAATCATATCAAATACAAAATTATGTTCAAACTTATTTGATATATGTATCAAGTTGAGCTCAAATAAATTTTTAGCGAGTGAACACAAGTTGAGTATCGAATTATTTAGCGTGATTTCCGGACTTACTATAATTTTACTAATCTAGAAATTTCGTAGAATCTCAGTTTCACGAAACTACTATATATATATTCTAGACATCACTTGAACATTACAACGTTATTACTGCATGGCGAGGCAGAACATAATATATATACTAAGCTCTCAGTAATTATTATTATTATTATTAAATAGAGACATATTGCATGAACTCCGGGTCGGACAGAAGACCCGCCATGGTCTGGGGCGCCAAAATGACCTCGAGATCAACGGAGCCACCCCCTTCCCGACCGGGAAAGGCAGAAATCTTGCCGTCGAATTTATTATTCCGGCCACTTCGAATGGCGAGGGGTCGGCCCCACCCAAAATCATTGTCGTACATTGGGAAACGCGGTGAACTGCCCATCATCACCATCGTGCCGTCGGGATTGCCCAATGGGAAGCACCGTGGGTCCGACTCCCAATCCTCTACGTACTTCCTCACCCTAGCGTCGCCGTGCGCCGCCACGGTTTCGCTCAGCTGCTCCGCGCACCACCGCAGCTCCCTCCCCACCACGTCCCCCGCCAATGCGCACGTCGGGGCGCTCTGTATCGCGTTTCCGAAGTAGAGCGCCTCCATCTTCGGCTCCAGCCGGTGCCGGCAGTTCACCGCCATTCGGAACGTCGTCGTCTTCGCCGCCGGCAGCTCCCTCGCGCGCGTTATCCCCCGCCACAGCAGCGCGCACAGTGACTGGAACGATGAGATCTCCACAGTCGGATTCGTCTCCCGCGAGACGGCGTTTCTCAGCCATGTCAACGGCGTCAGCTTCCTGTCCGGGAATCTCAACGTGTCGTTGGCGTGCTTGCCCATTAGCTCCGCCGCGTTCATATCGTTACTGTTTATATTATTGTTCACTTTGGCTTTCAACTTCAGAATCGATTCTCTGCTGAAGCTGAAAATCCTTTCTCGGGTCGGAGCTTCACCGGAGAAAGTGACCTTGGGGCCGCCCTCCGGGATTTTGAGCACTGCCGGAGAGATCAGAACGGAGTCACGGCTGAAATCCGGGACCCTCGATATCCGTTTAACTCCTCTGCTCAACTCCGCGAAAGTATTGAAGAAATTCCAGAAGGAGGTGCCGTCGGCGACGGCGTGGTTGACGGAGCAGCCGATGAAGACGCCGTCAGCGAGCTCCGTGAGCTGGACGGCAAGAACCGGCCTGAAATGGCCGTCGTAACTGACGACGTTGTCGAATGCAAAGCAGCTCTTGACTACTTCAGGCACGTCGCCGTGAGTGGAGCCCAGGAGATCGCTGACGTGGATGTGGGAGGCGTTGGCGTGGATGAAGTCGACTCCCGCATCGCTGCAGTCGAGATAGACGTAGCCGGTTGCGTCGGTAGTGAGGCGGCCGGCGAGCGGCGGGAAATGAGTGAGCGCCTGCGACAAACTACGTTTGAGAAGAGAAAGGAGTGAGGAGAGAGAAAATGGGGGGTTGGCGAACAAGCCGCCTTTCTGAATGTAGTGGCAGGAGAGCATGGGGAGGTCTGAAACTGATAGTTTCAGCTCAGTTAAGCTCGATTTTTGGTCGGGGGTAACTCGGCATTTCGACACAATTGCCAAACATTGGGAAACCATTATTATATATATATATATATATGTGTGTGTGTGTGTGTGTGTGTGTTCAATGTCTGTATATATATATATATATATTGAGAGAGAGAGAAGCGATTGAGGGTGAGAGTGAGAGAGAATGGGGGAGAGAGAGGGTATATATAGGAGTTTGGAGTGGGATTGGGACATTTGTGGTTCACGCATCTGCGTTAATTTATATATATATATATATATATATATATATATATTATTTTCCAATTAAGTTGACTGTAGAGATCATGTAATGTATCCAAGTACAAATTGTTGGCCATTGGAATATTGGATGGCACGTGTCTAACCCCGCCCCTAAAACTCAAAATTTCACACCACATCATGGATTGTTATTTAGATAAATGATAGATAACGGCTCAACCTTTGGGTAAATTTGTAAGAATGTCTCAACGTTTCAAATATATCATTTAATACCTAAATATTTTTTTAAATTCTAATTATTCAGCGACGGAAAACACATTCGGCTGTCATAATATGTGGTTTTGCTCGAGATTTAGAGAGATTTGTGAGTGATATATATTTAATACACTGGTAGAGATGTATCATGCATGTGTGTTTTTCGATAACTAGACTTGGGATATTTCTGAATTCTTTATGTAAACATTAATGTTGGGTATCTAAATAACATTATCTATCATTTATCCTTGTTTCTGAAAAAGATTTGTACGTGAACGTAGATTCCATAAATATAAAGTTAAGAATGATCAATAAATAAGGCTCTAGAGTACAATTGGGCTATCTCTCACTAGCTGAAATTCTCTATTCCACATTTGATATTGTATTCCGTATTGCACATTCGATTTTTTTAAATTTTTTCTTCAATTTTAATTTCTTATGCTTTAGTTTAATTTTACACTTAATATTTAAGCCTTCATCATGTCCAATTAGAATGTATTGTATTTTTTATTTAATTTTTATTCATTAATTTATTATTTGAAAGATTAAATACTGAAAAATTATACTAAACCTTAATTGGATAGGATGAACCTTAAATAAAAAATGTAAAATTAAACTAGAGCATAATAAATTGAAATCAAAGTAAAAAAAATGAAAAAAGAAATAAAAAATTTGAGTGTGCAATAGAAAATACAACACCAAATGTGCAATAGAAGATTTCAAATGATATCCCACATGGTTCGTTGAGGGTGGTGAGTATGGCTTATAAACTGATTCCACGAACCTTTTTATTTTTAATTTTGGGTTTAGATTTAACTAAAATTATAATGATAAAACACATAATATGGTCTATTCGATCTAATATGGAGTTGGGCTATAGGATTGACAAAAGAAGACTCAATAAAATTAGGAAATTGAGGTTAATAGAGGGAAGTTGTTTTGCATATATAAATTATATTTATCTCCGAAATTAAAAGAGATAAATATTAATGGAGAACAATTTTTTCCCAAAGTATTTATTAATTAGGCATAGAAACATAATTTCAATAAATTAAATTAAATATGTAGGAATGCACATTATAATATAGGGCAAGTCTCCTATACATAAGATGTACATCAGACGGTACTAAAAAATCCGTCAAAATTAATATCATTCATAACATTGAAAAATACCGTTTCAAATGCCCAAAAATATCATTTGTATCAATAAAAAGTATTAGCCAGAAAAAAATAAAGAAAAAAACTGTTAAGATTAGTATCAATCGAAACACTAAAAAGTATCATTCAAAATTAAAAAAAGTATCAGTTGTATCCCTAAAAAAGATCACCCGTTTCATGATTTTTTTGATCAACACGTGTTGACCCGATCAATGCATTGACCGTCTGATGTACATCTTATGTACATGAGTTTTTTCGAAATGTTGATTGGTTCAGTGTAAATTTTTGTATATGTCGGCCAAAATTCTGGCTATTTAACACGTGGAGAAAACTAAGGTCAACAATTTATTTTTGGAGTAACCGTTTATCGGAAGGTTTTGGGCATGCAACCAAAGCGGTCAAAACTCAAACTCATTCCTATAAATTATCTGGTCTTGCCTTTTTTGGAGATTATTTGGCGCAATGCATCATTTTTTTATTCCAATCCTCTACTACTCCCAAATCGTACTGCATCTGTTCACACTGTTAAATTTATAATCTAACTCTCTTTTTTTTTCTTTTATATTTAATTTTTACAATTATTAATTAGAATTTATAATTATTTTTTAATATTATTGATATTGATTATTTTATAATTAGAATTTATATATTTTTTGATGATAAATAGTGATTGGGTCTATTATGTTATAATTAGTTTTAATTTATTTTAATAATAATTATTATTAAAATTATGAATTTAATAGTGGGAGTTGTAGACGAAACAGGGCTCCGGAACAGATGATTTGAAGTAGTGTGATATATTTCAATTCGATTTTATGGCACAATATATTTTCATGCAAGGAATACTATTTATCAATATAATGAGTATTTAAATGTTTTTATGTACTTTACATATTCAAGACTTCAAGTGTTATATAAAATGTAAATTGATTTGTTTTCTTTTTATAACTTTTGACTATTGCATAAATTGTATTTTATACTCTATACATCACATTCATATAATTTGATTTTTTTTATTAAAATTAAAATATTTTGAGTTTAAAATTCCACCAGTATCTTAGTTGTAAATCTATAAGACTTAATTTTCATAGATTTTGAATTTAAAGTGCAATTCATTGGTTTGTATAGTAGTGTAGATGGATAAAATTAGAAAAGGATAAGGTTAGTGACATAGTAGAATGATGGCACTTCGGGAACGAGAATAGTTCTGTTAGTATTTATAGCAGTGGCAGAATATGGTTCCGAATTTAATGTGATCAATTAACAAGGATTTTCAGTATCTTTCCCAACTAAAATTAAACGTACTAGCTAGTTTACTTTTATTTCCCTAGAATAAATCTTTTTATCATATAAAACAAATCTTTATATCCTTTTTGATAAGTTATACTCGAATTTGTGCAGCCATCAAGCCATGTTTCAGTTTCATATATTTTTTCACAAACGGATATCCCAATTAGAGTTGGCAATGGTTCCAAAATCGCCGATTCTCAATTCTCAAGATCAGGAATCAGAATCGCACCGTGTAATCACGGTTACGGGACGATTCTGAAACTGAGAACCGGCAGTTCCGTCGGTTTTACAGTTAGAACCTTAAAAAATAGCACGGGCCGTGCTATACAAATCACGAACCGTGCTTTGTTCTCGGCCTCGTATCATTTGTAGGGTGTTAAAATTAGTACGGACCATGCTACTATAACACGATTCCTGCTGTTTTTTTTTAATGTAACTTTTATTTTTTAATTTTTAATACCTTATCACTTGTAATGTAAGCTAAAGAAGAAAAATACATATTATTGATTGATCATGAATGATGAATTTATATTACAATTTAAGTAAACTTACAACTTGAATTTATAAAAATACAAGTTTACCAAATTACAATCGAAAAATTACTATCTAAATTCTTAAATGTCAAAATTTCTCAAAATATGGAGGGGGAATGGGGAATAGACTTGGGCTTAATTTTAAGATTATAAGTTCAAACACTACAAAAAAATCGAATTTTAGCGACGGACTCCAGCGACGGATTTTTATCCGTCGGTACTAGCGACGGATTATCGACGGTATCTCCGCCGCTAACCTTTGAGCCGGAAAATTTGGCGGAGGCGGTTCGCGGTAAACTTTTACGACGGATCTATGACAGATACTTTGTCGGCAACTGTTAACGACGGACACGGTCCGTCGTTAGCTATTTAATTTATTTATTTTTTTATTTTTGTTCAGTCCGTCGTTACTGTTTTTATTATATTTCGGATTTAATTTTTAATTTTAACGACGAACATAATCTGTCGTTAGTTTTTTTTTATTTTCAGATTTAATTTTTAATACTCTAACGATGAACATAATCCGTCGTTAGTTTTTTTTAATTTTTCAGATTTAATTTTTAATTGTAACAACGGACGTAGTCCGTCGGTAGTTCGTCGTTATAAGCCGAATATACAGTCGGGATCAGGCCCTTCTCTTTCATTCAATCCGAGCCCTAATATACACAAATCCACCCCAACACCCCTCTACGGTGACGGCGGCGGCGGACGCGGCGACGATGGCAGGTAATCTTTGTCTCTCTCTCTCTCTCTCTCTCTCTCTCTGCATCTCTCTCTCCCTCTCGTCTCTCTCTCTCCATCTCTAGATCTCTCTATTCCTCTCATCTCTCTCTGTCTCTCCCTCTCTCAGCTCACTCTCTCTCCCTCTCTGCCTTCTCCCCCTTCCCCCTCTCTGCTGCCCCCCTCTCGGCTGCCCATCCCCCCTCTCTCGGCTACTCTCTCTCTCTCTCCCTTTATCCTCTCTGCCCTCTCTTGGCTCTCTCTCCCTCTGCCCTCTTCTTTATTAATTTTCTTTAATTTCATTAATTTTCTATTAATTAGATATTTTTGTTAGATTAGGTATTAGTGTTGTTAGTTTTAATTTCATTAATTTTCTGTTAATTAGGTATTTTTTTAATTATTATGAATTTTTGTTTAATTATTATGATTATGGTTTAATTGTTATTATTTTTGGTTTAATTGTTATGTTTTTCGTTTAATTATCATGATTTTTTATTTAATTGTTATGCATTTTTTGTTTAGGCTGTTTAAAGTAGAAGCAAATTACAATTGTTCAAAGTAGAAACAAATTAGAGAAAGTTAAAGGTGAGTTTTATTTGTAAAATTAATGATTTTACGGTTTTAAGCATGTTAATTTGATATTTTATGTTTTTTGATTAATTGTTATGATTAATCATGTTAATATATTTATTTTGAATGTTGATTTATATTTTATGTTTTTTGATTAATTGTTATGATTAATCATGTTAATATATTTATTTTGAATGTTGATTTATATTTTATGTTTTTTGATTAATTGTTATGATTAAGCATGTTAATTTGATTAATTATTTTAATTAATTAGTTAGAGAAGTGTTATATATAATTATTCATAATTAGAATTAGAATGTTGGTAAATTTATTATGTTGAAATGGATTATGATATAATTTATGATAAGTTTGTTGTATTATAAGTATTACTAAGCATGTTCTCTAATTTATGAAATTGAAATTAAGTTAATTAAGCATGATATTATTTATGTTATGTTTGTTGTGATATATTAATTTATTATAAGCATGCATGTTGTTCAAATTTATGTTAGATATGATGTGATTTATGATATGTGTGTTGTTATAATTATTTATCAGTATGAATTGTTGGATTTTGAATGGGAGGAGGGCCTCTGGATCCCTCTTTATGAATTGTTGGAGTTTGGTAGTATTGATTAAGTAGTTATTAGTGGAACATAGATCAATTAGCGTAGAGTTGAGAACTCGGGACCAAGATTTTCGCATAGGCGCAGCCGAAATTTTGAATTTTTTTTAATCAAGTATTGATTCAATTGTTGGCATTTGTTGGTTTTGTTGTTGGTATTGATTGATTAACTAGAGGAACATAGATCAATTAGAGAATTTGGGACTAGGATTTTCACATAGGTGCTGCCGAAATTTTGAGCTTTTTTAATTTTATTCGAAACTCGATTAATTAAATAAGTTTTCGACCAGCTTCTCGTCTAACAATGAGCGCGAATCGTCATTGGATGAACAAACGATATGGGGCTAATGGCTGTTTAAATCTGGATTTCCTGAATGGACTTGAAAGCTTTATCGAATTTGCTGCTAGTCGGCCTACGTTCATGGATGGAGATAAAATTAAGTGTCCGTGTCGTAAATGTGATAACATTCCCTTTCAAAATCAATATACGGTTCGGTTGCACATTGGGAGAAATATGCTTGTGAAAAATTATCACGTCTGGAGGTATCAAGGAGAAATAGCTGAGACTGCTGCTACGACTTTGAATATTGGACGAGAGACTGTATCAAATACGTACCATCAAATGGTGTTTGATGCTGGTGGTCCAGATCTTCACATAGATGACAGTGTAGTCAATCAAATTCCGGAAGAGCCTCATAATCCAGAAGCAAAAATTATATGACATGTTGGATGCTGCATATAAAGAGTTGTGGCCTGGGTGTCAGACGCATTCACAATTGTCACTCGTAGCTCGTTTCATGACCTTGAAGTCTGAGAACAACATGTCACAGAAGAGCTTCGATTAGATTACATAATTGATGAAAGAGATAGTGCCTGAAAATAACTTAGTCATAGAGAATTTTTATACCACAAAGAAATTATTGCGCGGTATGGGATTACCAGTAGAGAAGATTGATTGCTGCTTCAGAAATTGCATGATCTTTTGGGCGGAAGAAAGTGGATTATTGGAATGTAAGTTTGTGGCCATCCTCGATATAAGGGTCGAGATAATGAGACTGGAAAGAAACAAATAGCTCATAAGAAGATGTACTATTTCCCTCTAACTCCTCAACAACAGAGATTGTGTGCATCTAATACCACAACTGTTGAAATGTGTTGGCATGCATCATCAGTTGATGATGGGGTCATGCATCATCCAGCATATTCTGCTGCTTGGAAGCATTTGAATGAAAAATTCCCTGATTTTGCAGCTGAAATTCGCAATATTAGGTTGGGTTTTTCTACAGATGGTTTCCAACCTTTCAGGTAATCAGGGCAGCAATATTACTCATGGCCCGTTATAATTATACCCTATAATATTCCACATTGGATGTGCATGAAAGAGCAATACATGTTCCTTACAGTGTTGGTGCCAGGACCGCGCAATCTGAAAGAAAAACTTGATGTGTTCTTGCAGCCACTGATATCAGAGTTGATAAAATTATGGGATGTGGGTGTCGACACATATGATGTGTCATTGAAGCAGAATTTTAAGATGCGAGCGGCTCTGATCTGGACAATTAATGATTTCCCTGCCTACTCTATGTTGTCTGGCTGGAGTACTACCGAAAGGTTAGCTTGTCCGTATTGTATGACCGATTCAAGCGCTTTCACACTTACTTGTAGTGGGAAGCAGCCATGGTTTGATAATCATCGAAAATTCTTACTAGCCGACCATCCATTTTGCAAGAATAAAAAAGCATTCACCAAGAACAAGGTGGTTACTGCAGAACCTCCAAAACTCAAATCAAGAATCGAACTTCTACAAGAGATTGATGAACTGGGCTTGAAGAAGGTCACATAATTTGGAAGTTATGACGTGAATCTCAGAGTCGGGAAAAATAATGGGTGGAAGAAAAAGAGTATATTTTGGGATATGTATTATTGGAGTTCATTACTGATTCGTCACAATTTGGATGTCATGCACATTAAAAAGAATGTGTTTGACAATCTTTTTAACACAATGATGAATGTTCCGGGAAAAACAAAGGATACTGCCAAATCAAGAGACGAATTGAATATCTATTGCAATCGACCCGAATTAAAATGGGATGCCAGGACGGGCAAATATCCCAAAGCTTCTTACATGCTTGACAAAGCTGAGAAAAAGGTTTTGTGTGAATGGATGAAAGAGCTGAAATTTCCAGATGGTTATGTGTCGAACATGAGTAGATGTGTCGATATGCAGAAGCTGAAGATGTTTGGAATAAAAAGTCACGATTGTCATGTGCTAATGCAGCGGATCCTATCTATAGCATTTAAAGAACTTCTCCCACATGCTGTTTGGAAAGCAATCACTGAATTGAGTATATTTTTTAGAGATATGTCCTCTGCGAACATTAAAGTAGAGGATATCTGTCATTTTCATGACATGATCTCTATCATTTTATGCAAGTTGAAATGCATATTTCCTCAAAGCTTCTTTGACTTAATAGAGCATCTGCCCGTATATTTAGCCGATGAAGCTCGTATTGCTGGTCTGGTTCAATATCGTTGGATGTAGCCATTTGAAAGATACTTATGAAAGCTAAAGAATAATATACTGAACAAAGCATGGGTTGAGGGATCAATATGCAATGCTTATCTAGTGAAAGAAGCTTCGACGTTTTGCTCGTACTATTTTGAAGATCATGTACGAACAAAGCATAGAAATTTGCCTCGAAATTATGATGGAAGAAGTGATGCAGTAAACGACGATCCAGATTGTCTTTCTATGTTCAAGTATCGTGGATGATCATTTGGAAAACAGTCAACTAGATTTTCAACTGATCAAGAGTACAATGCTGCTCGAATATACATTTTACTTAACTGCATTGAGGTCGAGCCCTATATCAAGTACGTACCTCAACACTTGTCATACATTTATTTCAATAAGTCATGAATCAATTAACATGAATATATATGTTTGTCTAGTTTGTTTTGTGAATCAGATGGAAGTAATGCATTGGAATTTACCAAGAGCTGAGATTGAGGGTAAATTGGAAACGGAATTTGCAACTTGGTTTGTCAAATATGTGAGTATATGTTTTTACATGCACGAATGTATGTCTCTATGCATAAATTTGTGTTTAATCATTATATCATATTCTCTAATGTTCATAGGCACAAGATCTTGTGAATAATGTAGAGAACAAATACATTCGAGATCTCTCAAGAGGGCCACATCGTAGTGTTGTAGTGTATCACGGGTATTATATAAATGGTTATAAATTTCATACCATGAATCACGGAACACGTAGAGCTACGATGAACAGTGGAGTTTGTGTAAAAGATACCAATTATGGTACGGACGAGAACGATTACTACGGTCGCCTTAAAGAAGTGTTTGAGCTTGAATATCCCGATCTGCCAATTAAAAGGACAATATTGTTCAAATGCAAGTGGTTTGATACAACACCACATGGGATGACGGTTCATCTAAACTACAAATTGGTTTCAATAAATCATAAGCGTAGCTACAATAAGTATGAGCCGTTTGTCCTTGCAAAATAAGAAATTCAAGTCTATTACTGCTCCTATCCGAGTTTATCTCGTGCAAAAAGTGATCGGTGGGCCGTGTGTAAGATTAAAGCTAGGTCCAATGTTGAACTCCCACAAGAGGCATTAATCTTAAATAAAGAAGTTCCGGCTTTTCAAGAGGATTAATTACATAAGGATCGACCTCTGCTTATTGAGATTGAGGATTCTGTTTCAGTTCACCCGAATGGAGGTGATATAGAAATTGAGGACGATGGCGATACAGAGGAAGAAGATGAAGAAGGAGAGATCTTCACTGATGTAGACAATGATAGTGATAGTATAGACGATGATTAGTTGTGACATATATACTTGAGCCTTGATTTTTTAAGGTATTTTAGTGCATTTCATACATATAATTTTGTTTGTGTTAATACATCTTTTTTTAGATGCAGATGCCGAGATGTGGGTTATTTGGTAGCAGTGGTGGTGCCAGCGGATCTAGCACAAGAGTTGGTGCCAGGGGCTCTGGCACCAGCAGATCTGGCACCAGAGAATCATCTTCTTCATCCGGAGGCCTCAATGCCTCCGTAGGAGACCTGTACATCGGGGAGCAGCCATCCTTCAATGAGTCAGCGACGGTAGCTCATCGTGATGGGTTGACTGCAGTTACTGTACAGAGGCAGGACGTTTCGTATCATTAATTGTATTTTAGTTTGTCTAAAAAAATTGGAGCATTGTTTATGTTGTTATTTGTAGGACTTTGCTCACAGCTCACGAGATAGTGACGGCCATGACTCGGATCTTTAAGAGGCAACTCGATCCAGCTGGCTTTGCTTGGAAGATGGTGCCTGGACAGTTAAAGGAGCTGTATTTTGAGGATTTCAGGGTATAATATATTTACTTTTGAAATTAAGTATTTAGTTAAAAAATCAATAGAATTACTAATGTTGTTTAATGCAGAAATTGTTCACATGGGACCCCAGTTTAGACGAGGTGGTACATCATCTCTGGCTCATGAAGGCGACCGATAGATATCGAGACATGATCTGCACCATCAAGAAGAACATGAACAGGAAGAAGCCGGTATACATTCCTGTAGAGGTGTGGCCTTCTTGGCTAGCCTATTGGGTGGATGGGGAGACGCAGAAGAAGGCTTATGTTGCTTCTCAGAACAGGAGGTCTGAGCCTGATGGACCAGAAACGAGCATGATCACACACAGGGGAGGGTCCAGATATGCAGTGCAGCATGGAGATGATTTGGTAGTTCATATTTTTTTATATCCAGTTTTTTAACTTTATGCAATTCATTTAAATGTGTTTAACCATTTTTGTTTATGTTGTTTGATTAGTCATAGACACAGGGACTTCCAGATGAGCAGGTTGGATAGGAGCTATTTTTGAGACTCCATCATGATAAAGATGGACACTTCACTGATAAGAAGAGCGAGCAACTTGCTGTAAGTATTTAATTTATAAATAATATATATATGTGTGTGTGTGTGTGTGTGTTAATGATTTGTTGTGTTTAGACGGAGGTGTACGAGCGGGCTGCGGAGTTGAGCCAGCCAGTTCTAGGTTCTAATGAGGTCCCTCAGGTAGATATGACCACCATTTATCTAGAGGCGCTCGGAGGGATGAACAAGAAGAAGCGCGTCTGCGGCACCAGATCTTGGTCGCACTTCTATAGTGGCGGTGGCAGCAACAGCACCAGTGTCCTTTCAGCCGCCACCTCATAACCCACTTTTATAGAGGAGGCTTTCACTTAGCGTGTGGATAAGATGAGGGCCCAGATCCGGGATGAGGTCAGGACCAAGATTCGGGTTATTATTATTCCATTTATAATATTGGATTTTCATTAATTTGAGGAATAATTTTTTTTTAAAAAAACTAACGACAGATTGAATTCCATCGCTACTAGCGACAGATTTCCGATGGAACGTTAACCGGCAACCTAACGACGAATTGTATTTCGTCGCTAGTAGTGACGGCCTTATTCCGCCGCGAGTCTGTCGGTAAATCATTATCGGCCGCCGGCTAACCAGCCGGCGCCGACATATAACGGCGATGGATAGTCCGTCGGGAGTCCGTCGTTAAGATAGTGATGGACACAAAATCTGTCACAAGTCTATATTAACGATGAGATTATCGGCGACGGACCATTTCTATCGTTAGTCCGTCATTGCAGGTATTCAGCTATGGAAATTCATATTATAGTGATGGAATAATCCGTCGCTAAAGAGCGTTTTTTTTTGTAGTGAAAACTCAAAGTCTCAAACTTATAATAATAAAATTAAGTTGTCTACGTATCCTCATTCAGGAATCAAAGTCCACGTAGTTCTTTTACCTTGTTTTATACTTACTATTCGGCAATGTCATCGAATTTCAATGTTGTTAAAATCATCAACTTTGTTCATCAATGCACTCCAATCATTCTCTTGTTGTCTTCGTTTGGCCAAATTCCAATCTTTAAGCAACAATTGTGCTTAAAGACTTTTCGGCATCATTATCGATCTACGATCGTTCAACATGTAGCGGGGTTGCCTAAATGCTTGTTCGGCTGTCACCGTTGATGCCAGAACCACAAATATTTCCTTAGCCATGATAAACAATATGGGAAATTGTTCTTGTTTTCTTGTCCACTACCTAAGAACATCAATATTGTTTGGATCTTCATCACACATCTCAATCAAATAGCCATCTTGCAAATATATATCAAGTTCAGAAATTCCCCCTAACCTATTAGATCATCTAGCTTTTTTTTCTTTTGTATATGTCATGTAATTCTAGTGCTAATTCACTATCTATTTCTAAATCAAAAGATGAACTAAAGTTACTAGGTTGTGAATCATCATTATTCTCATATGTTTGGACATAGTTCTCAAAAAAAGTTTCTAAAGCAACCCTAAGATTAATTTTAATTTCAATAACATTTGAAAGTTCAAGAGGCATTAAAAGTAGTGGAAATTGCATAGTTCTAAAAGTTTTATAATAAACATCTAACATTCTACAAATACCATCATATTTCATTGAAGGATCTAAGCATTTTGAAATTAAAAAAAATACATTATGAATAATAGTAAAATATTTTAACTACTTAGTTACCATATCATGAACACATAACATCAAATTGGCTTTCTTACTACATTTATTAAATTAAAAAGCAATTAATAAATAATGATGTAAAACTCTAAGGGAAGTGGGATAATAAACACCCGATAAATCCTTTGTAGCTACTTGAAAAACTCTTAAAAATTCACATAAATCATAGCATTCATCCCAATATGAAGAAATAAAAAAATAGCCATCAACTTCGGTTTGGAAAAATTCAATTAATGCATCTTTATATTCAAATGTAAAACTTAACATTTCATAGGTTGAGTTCCAACGAGTTGATACATCCAGATTAAATCTTTTTGGTTTAATACCTTTCCTAATGCAAAAATTATACTATTTTTTTAGCAATTCTAGATTTTCTATGCAAACATATAATATCATTTCTAATTGGAGAAATATCAACATTTAACACATTCATTTCATTTTGCACATATAAATTTAATATATGAGCAATACACCTTGTATGAAAATATGCACCATCTAGAGTTGCATTGCATACTTGGATAAGTTGAGGTATACTAGTCGTATTAGCACTAACATTATCGAAGTCTATCGAAAATATTTTATTAATTAATTTAAATTCATTTAGAATACTTATAATTACAAAAACTATATTTATGGCACTATGTGGATCATTAAAATCATGAAAAGTAATTAAATGCTTATTTAAATTCCAAGTATTGTCTATTCAATGACATGTAACTCTCATGTGAGAATTTTTATTAAAACCATCACTCCAAATATCTGAATAAATTGAAACTCTATGCGGAAAATCATTAAAAGACTTTATCAAATTAATTTTCATTTTTTTCTTGAGTTTTTTTATTTGACTTTTCATATTATTACGTGGAATTCGTTTAGTGGCGAGATTATAAGCTTGTTTCATAGAAAGTTCAAAATTTAGACTATCAGCAAATTGAAAAGGAAGTGAGTTTTTTTTTTTTAAAGAAACACCCCTAATAAGGGTGGGGTATTCGGCACCATACCCAACCTGTATATATATAGTAAATCATCTCATACAAAGTCAGAGAGAGAATGTGTCCCAAAAGTGAACACACTCCTAATCAGGTACTAGAACAAGACACAAAAGGACCAAGCAAAGAGGATACAACCACAAACCGACTACTATCCCTAAAATAAAAATAAGGAGAACTGAAACATAGAGCACTGCCACAATCCGACTGCAACTCCAAACTAGAACTAAAGAACAAAAGATAAACCAAACACAATGGGACCACCATCATCTAACTATACCGAAATCGAAAGTTGGGATAACCCAATCGATCCATCCGAACCATGGAGAGGAGATGACGTGGAGCAGAATTATGATCATAAAAAGTAAGAGTAGGGGTCTAGGCCCCCTACCGATGAGAAAATCGACAGCTCAGTTTCCCTTACGAGGAATGTGAGTGAACCGAGCATGTCATCCACAACACAAAAAATGGATAGATGTCAACGTATGCCGAGTGACAGCCGAACCAGGATGGCCCGACTGCAACACTGACACCACTGAAGCAACATCCATCTCAATCCAGATGTGATCTGAATACTGAACAACAAGTCTCAGCCCGTGAAGAAGTGACTGGAACTCCGCATCAAAACTCGATCCTACCCGGAGAAGCACACAAAATCCAGCCAGAAGAGCTCTCGTAGAATCTTGAACTAAGCCTCCACCACCCGTCGCCATCTGAAGATCCACCGAAAATGACCCGTCCGTGTTAAGCTTGATCTATGGAGTCTCAAGAGGCCTTCAGGACACCATTAAAGACCGAATAGATCTCGAAACAGGGTCGGCAACTAGCATGAACGGCACCTGAGGGTAGCAGCCTAACCAGTGCAAAGAAAGGAGCTTCCCAGCAGAAACCAAAAGGCGATGGTGATGCTGAACCTGCCAAAAAATGTGAGAGATAAGAAAATGAACACCACGGTGTTTGCGGCTGTTCCTCTCCGTCTAAATAAACCAGAAAGCAAGATGGGGAATAAGGAAGCTGATGTGCTTTGGAGAAGACCGTGGGAACAGCCCCCTTCAAAACCCAAAAGCCTGTACAACAGTGTGTACGTGTGGTACTGAAATATGAAACTAACTCACAATATATGCCCACACAAATTTTGCAGACTCAGACCAAAGGAAAACATGCTCAATAGACTCGATCTGCGGATCAACACAACACTGACAACAAGAAGCTAAATGAATGCGACGAGACTGTAATCTGACATCAACAGGGATACGACCATGCATAAGATGCCAGAGAAAAATAGAGATAGTAGGAGTGAGACCATCATGCCAGAAAGACCCAAAGATAACCCATTCAGGCCGCCGGTACCAACCTGATCCCAAGCAGAGGTCAAAGAGAACTCACCTATGGAAGTCAAATTCCACCGCATGCTATCTCCCCCCCTCCCACAAAACAGGAGTCTGACTCAGCGAAATCAATCAGATAATCAAGCAAAGCATAATGAGCAGATAAAGCATATAGACGCTCAATAGACCAAGACTCAGCAGATAAATACCAATCAACATGACAATGATCAACAACAATAGCAGGACAGTAAGCAGATAAAGGCAGATCAGGAAACCATACATCATCCCAGAAACTTACCTGACCAGCCCCCAAAGACCACCTGATATGCTCTTGTGCCTATGCACCAACTCTGACCAGCCTTTTCTAAACCCGACTGTCATGCACACTCAAAGGCACCCTCTCCGGATAAAGCGGACCACAATACTTTTGCCACATATATCTAGCCCACAGCGAATCCCTAACCTTGAACCTCCACCAGAGTTTCCAGCTGAATGTTGTGACCAGATCAGAAAACTGCCTAATACCCAAACCACCCTCAGTAACCGGCAAGCAGATCGTCTCCTAGTTAATCCAGTACAACTTTCGCTGCTCCTCTATAGAATCCCAGAAGAACTGGACAATCATCTCCTTAAGCTGCTGCAACACCCCCTGAGGGGCTCCATAACCTGAAAGATGTGGAGCGGGATAGTAGCCAAGGTGCTCTTGATGAGAGCCAACCTGCCACCAAAGAACAGATACTGATCAGACCAGATATGAATCCGATCACTCAGACGCTGCCGAAATGGAAAGAAAAAGGAACACTTCAAAATACCTCTGTAAATCAGGACACCCAGATAAGTAAAAGGGAATGACCCGCACTGATACCCACAAATAGACTGGATCTGCTGCTGCCAAGACGAAACAAACTTCTCCATAATGTAGAAGTTGCTCTTGCCCCGGTTCACAAGCTGACCCGAGACAGCCGAATAATGCTTCAAACAATCCATCAGCTTTGTTAAACAAACCGGTGCAGCCCTCGTGAAGATAATGATATCATCAGCATAGGAAATGTGGGATATAGGAAAACCCCACTCCGCCGTCTTGAAAACCATAGCCGAATCTCCACAAATTAGTCAATTTAAAATCCTCGACAGATAATCAGCAGCAAGCACAAACAAGGAGGGAGGAAGAGGATCTCACAGTCTCAAACCTCGAGAGGACGGAAAAAACCAGCCGGCACCCTATTCACAAGAATAGAGAATCAGCAATCCCTGATGCATCTACTTATCATGGCAATCCATTGATCAGGAAATCCTATGTGCCTCAAAACACCCAGCAGAAACAGCCACTGCACCATATCATATGCCTTGGACATGTCAAGCTTTAGAGCAACATTGGGAACCGCACGGCTTATATGGAGGTCACCAATCATCTCCTGAGCAAGCAAGACATTATCACTGAGTAATCAACCCTTAACAAAACCACTCTGATTCGGTGCAATCACGGTAGGTAAGAAGGGATCCAATCGGGTCGTTAGAATCTTTATGATAATCTTGTTGGTCACATTGCACAGAGATATAGGCCGATAATCAGTCCAAGCAACAGCCCTCTCATTCTTGGGCAGAAGAACAATGATTGTGGCAGTGAAACTGTGCGGCATGTATGACCCCGAGAAGAAGTACTCCACCGCTCCCACAACATCACCACCCACAAAATCCCAGCAGTGCTAAAAAAATAAATAGGTAAAACCATCCAGACCTGAGACACTGTCCCCACTGATCCCAAACACAACAGCACAAACCTCCTCCACATCCAGCACAACACACAAACCTCCAGTATCCATCTCCGGTGGGATCTCCTGAAGACAACTAAAATTCGACTCCGCTAACTGGGAATGTCAGACGTGAGAAGCCTCTGAAAGAACCCTGCATCCGAGGCCCAAATCCCTTCATCATCATCAATCACATGTCTTCCATCTTCAATAGCATGAATCCTAGACTTACAGCGCTTCTGCTTCACCCATCCTTGAAAGAATCTGGAATTCCTCTCTCCATCAACCACCCATCTGACCGCCACTTTTTGCTTCCAAAAATCCTTCTCCATCTCCGTCCTCAGCACATAATAAGCCACACAATGATTGAGCTCAGCACGGGCCTCAGGAGAAGGAAAAGAATCATAAGCAGCCTGCGCCGCAGACATAGCCTCATCTGTCTGCCTAACACGATCAAAGACATCCCCAAACACATCCCAGTTCTACTGTCTCAGCCGCCGCTTCACCCGCTTCAATTTGCATTGCAGGTTCATCATGCCACTAAAGCAAGAAGGAACTAACCATTCTTCCAACACAGTCTCACGAAAAGTATGGTGCCGGACCCACATGTTCTGGAACCGAAAGGAAGACTTGGGAATCTCAGCAAGAAACTGACATCTGACCAGAAGAGGGGCATGGTCAGACTGGTGTCTTGCCAAATGTGTCACCCGAGTCACAGCAAACACGGAAGTCCAGAACTCTCCCAGCAAAATCCTGTCCAATCTCTCTCTCAATCCAATAGCCGGCCATTCCCAAGTAAACCAGGCTCCATCAAATCCCAGATCAAGCAGCTGACAATCAGAGATAGCATCCCCAAAGTCCATCATTTCATGATACCGATCAGAGACTCCGTTCTCTACCTCCTCATCCGTCAAAAAATGTTGAAGTCGCCTCTAACAAGCCACGATCGCCCCTCAATCAATAAAGTCATATCACGAAGCTGCTCCCAAAGCTCAAACCGAGCCTCTCTAGTGTGTCAACCATAGACCAAAGAAAGGAACACATGCCGACTCAAAATAGGAGAATCCACACGCACATGAAGAAGCTGATCATAATCAAACTCAACCAACATAGAAAAACCCGAAGCACAAAAAACTCAAATATGATTAGAACAATTCCGAGCCACCAAAGTCATCCCAAAATGCCAACCATAAAAATCAGGATCAAAGACAACCTTAGGCTCAATCACAACCACAACAGAGAGTCGGTACAAACGAATCAAGTTATGTAAATACCTGCACTTAGCCTTGGAACCAAGACCTCGTGCATTCCACACCAACATTGGACAGACATAAGGAAACAAATCAAGCATCCAAAGGAGGAGAAGAGACCTCCTTACCTTGACCATGCTCCGCCGAAGACGTCTGCATGGGAACATGAGCATCAACACCATGCGGCTCATTTATATTTGCAGCAACATGAGCATCAAAGACCCGGGCACCCGCACTACTATCCATATCACACGACGATGAAGCCAACTCCAAAAAAGGCGTCTGCATAGGTGGTTCTTGAAATCGAAAAGACGTGTAAACCGAGCAAACTCCACCATCATCAAACACTCTAGCATGAGATTTAACTCGTCCATCCTCCACAGCACGGTGAGCTGGGCTAAGAGATCCATTTAGCCGTTTAGAACCACTAGTACCTCACCCACCTTGTCACGATCGAGAATGCGATCTAGACACCGGTGGACTAGGTGAGGTCTACAGCATATCCACATCAAAAGGTGAAAAAATGTCATGATCATGCTCCTCAAGTGAATTAGTACCATGCTGTAATGTCCTCAAGTGAGTTTATAGCACATAATATAGTCATTTTCTCTCTAGCACATTCATCACTATATCTAAATAAAGGAGTTTCATTAGACATACCCATCTCCACCGGATGAGCTTTCAAATGCTTTTTAAAAGTCACATATCATCCGTCGTTTCGAAAATGATATTATTTGCTGCAATAGTTGCACTTGGCAATATTCATTTTCTCATCGTGCTCATTTTTCTTCGGCATGATGATTCTCTTGAAGTGAATCAAGAAAATATCCCATGTTACTTTTCTCTTTGACACCTCTTCGGATATGTACGGCATTTCTCTATCCATACTGGAATGTTGATAAGTTCATTATTGAGCTTGACCTGAAGGAGGTGGCATTGACATTTCAACTTCGGGAGATTCACTCTCTTAAGTCTCCGAATCATTGACATTAAATTGTTGAGGTTGAGAGCGTTGGATCTCCTCTTGTTGCATTTGATCCACCAAATGCCGATCCTTTCTCTTTGACACCTCGTTGGATCGTCCTTGACGTGATGCACGAGCTCGTCCTCTTGGTGAGAAACCATCAGAATAGGCAATTCTCTTGCCCTTATGGCTCCGGAACTACGACCGACATGAGAGCTAGACATTTTTTTAGTAGTGAATATAAAAAATAAGAAATGTGTAGAAGTAGAAGATTAGAACTAGAAGTGATGAAAATATGAAATGAACAAAATGGAGTGTAGAAGACTAAAAGTGTAGTAGAAACTAGAAATATAGAATTGAGTATTGAAAATTAAAATGAGACTTAAGAGTTGAGAGAATAAAATTGAATTGAGAATTGAGATTGAGAAAGTTTGATCACTTGAGAATCGAGAGAACTGAGATAGTGTGGTAATGAAATTGGAGTTGGATTCCCATGTATTTATAGAGAACAATTAACAATAGATAAAAAAATATAGCCGTTGGAACAAGCGGTTCCCAACGACTATTTAATCTCAACCATCGATCTTCAACATCTACTTCATCCTTGCTGTTGGATCGACCAACGACTATAATTTAAAAAAATTAAATTCGGAACCGCCTGTTCTGTAGTTCTATTTTTCGGGAACCGGAACAACACCGTGGGGATGCGGTTCTGGTTCCGATTCCTAACCGCCTCCCACAGTTCTGGTTCCGAAACTGCCTGTTCCGGGTCCAGTTCCAATTTTAACCGGAGATTCCGGAACCTTTTGCCACCTCTAATCCAAATATCAACTTCAATTATGTATTTCTAACCTAAACTATATTCTTAATTCAAACACAAATTTATGTCTGACTATTTAATGAGTAGTGCTACTTATATTTATATTCAATAAAATATTTATAATTATATTATTAAGATTCAGATCCGTCATTGAATTTTATGTAACAAATATTTAATTCATCAGATTAACTAACACAAGATACCTTCATTCAAATATTTTTTTTCTTTCTAGAAATTATTGAAGTAGATCCCGATAGGGGTGGGAAAAATACTAATACTTTGTTATACCACATTTACCGTACCAGAAAATATCAAAAATATTGAAATTTTCGGTATATCGAGATTTTCGTTCTCATAACATAATGAAATTCAAAATTTTGGATAAATCAATATGTACTAGTATTTTTAGTATATACTAGTATTTTCAATATATACCGAACTATTGGTATATACCAAAAATACTAATATATAATCAATATACCAAATATGCATTTTGTTATTAATTTATTTTTGCACATCCATAGTTGTATAGAAAATATAATATTATTACATTTAATTGAGTAAATTTTTGTGATACATCTATACAAATAGTTGATATTTGTTCAGAAATTGTAATATTCTTGCATTTAATTGAGTTGATTTTTGTGATATATATTTATATACTTTCATATACTATGTAAATTAGTAATATTTATATGGAAATTATAATATAGTAACTATATGAATGAGAAATGATTATATATATTGAGTTTACGATTTAGATGATGGTTTAAATTTGAAATATGATGGATAATTTATTTTTGCACATCCATAATATGATCGATGTTATAATTAAGGTATGCTCATGTGCAATAGTCTACAAAGTGGACAGTGGAAGTAAATTACACATGGACGCAAACCGCACTTAAAAAATCAGATGAGATAGGCTCACACCTTGTAGTGTTGGTGGGATTCAAACTCGAGATTTTCGGTCTCAAATTTGGAAATATCTTAACACACACTACACACATCTATACAAGTAAGGACATGAGGAACAAGAGTCCAAAATCTACTCAATTTCCCGTTCATTTCTTAATTTCTTGTTTCATGTGCCCAAACACTACAAAAAATCACGGATTAGCGACAAAATCTACCGACAGACACAAATCCATCATTACTAGGTCTATCTGTCGCTGATCTTCATAGGCACAAATAATGGTTCCCTATTAAATTTAAGGACGAACTAGAAATAACTTTTTCATCGGCAACATTAACGACGGACCATTTCCGTCGTTAAAAGTTTTTTAATTTAAATAAATCGTAATAATTTTAACGACGGATATAATCTGTTGTTAAAATTTTTGAATTAAATTAAATAATTCTGAAGATTATTTATGATGAATTCAGTCCGTCTTTAAAATTTTAAATTAAATTAAAAAATGCAGAAAATTTTATAGCCATGTGTAATTTACTTCCCTAGCTGACCCCTCCGCTCCCTCCCTCCGCCATCTCTCTCTCTCTCTCTCTCTATCTATCTATCTCTCTCTCTTGTTGCGCTCTCTCTCACAGCCTCTCTTTCTCGCGCTCTCTCTCCGTAGCCCTCTCTCTCTCTCTCTCTCTCTCTGCACTGTTTGTTGTGCCACCAGCCCACCGCCTCCTCCTCTATGTCTCTCTCCACCACCGACCTCCACCGCCTCTCTCTCTCTTTCTCTACCGATCTACCAACTGCAGAGTCTCCGGTAAGACTCTGGCAACAGCAGGTGTCACGATCCCCCCTTTCTCTCTATTTACAGTATGTGTGTTGCAATAGATGTACTGCCTGTGTGTGTGTACGCGTCGCAGCTCGATAGCTAAAAATGTGTGTGTTTGTGTAGTTCTCTCTTGCGATTTTTTTTGTTTACAGTCATTCCCCCGCGACCCACCGCAGCAGCGATACTAATTATCCGGTGATGAGCCACAACAGTTGTAGGTATCTCACTCTATCTCTCTCTCTCTCTCTCTCTCTCTCTCTCTTTACATATGTTGTTATATTGTATGTGTGTGTTTGTGTGTGCTGTGGCTTAATTTTTGTGATTTTGTTAGCAGTTGATTTTGTCACAAGTAAAGAGCACTCATCTCGTGTTGATTAGACGAGACTCCTAACTATTCGAGGTATTAATTATTGAAGATCAATATTAATATGCTAATCGTAAGCTACAAGATTTTATGACATGTAAATTAGTTCTAAGTAGTTTAGTTTAACATGCTCAAAATCATGTTTAACTATACTAAACATTTAAATATATAGGTGTTTGAAATAATGTTTAATTTAGTTATCTACTCAATTTGAATCTATGTTTGAAAGCATGTTTAATTATAATAAATATTTGAAATTATGTTTAAAAGCATGTTTGAGAATTACATTGAACGGGATAAGGGCCAAAAAATTGTTCCCTCTTTATTACTTGCTTAATTTGAATGGGATGATGGCTTCTGGATCCCTCTTTATTGAATTGTTTGGGTTTGTTGGTTTTGTTGTTATGAATCGATTAGAAGAATATAGATCAATTAGCGTAGAGTCGAGAACTTGAGACTGAATTTTCACAGAGACCCTGCCGAAATTTTAAAAAATTAGCTATTTTATTTTTTTACAAATTATTTTATATTTAATTTATGGATTTGTGCATTTATATATGTTAAATATTGATCCTTGGTGTTTGTTGGTTTCGTTGTTATGAATTGATTAGAAGAACATAGGTTAATTAATGTAGAGTTGAGAACTTGTAAGTAAGATTTTCACCTAGAGGTGCTGCCGAAATTTTAAAAAATTAGCTATTTTATTTTTTAAGAATTATTTTATATTTAAATTATGTATTAGTGCATTTATAGATGACGATCCGATAACAATTCATCCAGATGGTGGGGTAATAGACATTGAAAAAGAAGAGGATGAAGAAGATAATGAACTATAAATTAACTTGTTAGATGATAGTATCAATGATGATGATGATGATATAGATGATTAGTTAGTCAGGTTCCCTAAAAAAATATTAAAAATTCAACTTATTTATGGTATTTGTTACCTTTTTAAATTAATGTGTTTTAATTTCTTAGATGCGTAGAGGCGGTGCTTGAGGTGGATGATCTGGACGATCTGGATCTTCATCAGCCTCAACATCACCATCCGTGGGCCTTAGTGCTCCATGTGTTTTGACAAAATTTATAAACAAAAATCGAAATTCGAATTAATATTTAACAAAAATATCAAACGACGGTCTTAGCGATAAAATATTCCGTCATTATAATGATAATATGACTGTATAAGATGACCTACTTAACGACGGAAAATCTGTAGTCATTAACGACGGACCGTTCCGTCGTTGAAGTCTTCAGACGGCCGTTTACGAGGATTGAATTTACGACGAAAAATTACGTCGTTAAGTCTATCGGTAAGGCTATCGACTACAGATTTTTCATCGTTAAATGAGCCACTGACGTAGGGTTTAACGACGGAAAGTTTCCATTTTTAAGATAATCTAACGACGGGAAATCGATATCTGATGACGGAAATTTCCGTCATTAGTTCCCGATTTTCTTGTAGTGATACTTGTACGGTTGTGTGTACTGGGTTTACACACACTTAAAAATTTCCCCTCAAGCTCACCACTCCTGCATTAGACCATCTTCAAGGGATATATAAATAATATCTAAACAATACACTGTTGGGAATTGAGATTAATCATTTTTTCCTGATCAAAGTTAAATTAAGATAATTTTTATTTTTCTATAGTTTTTAAAAATTGATTGGACCAAAATTTATTTTCACACCTTTATCCAATTTCATTTTTTTTAACCCAGCTAGGTCTTTTATTTACTTACTGAAAATATGTTTTAATTGATCCTATCAATTTTAGGAATTGCAGAAAAATTATAAATTATGTTTGATTTGCATTTGATCAGAAAAAATGATTACTCACTATAATTGAAACCAGATGGAAGTGAGACAATATAACATGTACTACTCCAATTTCACAAAAAAATGATGTTTTATGTTTTACTATAAAAATAAAAAATTAAAAAACTGAAATATATATATATATATATATATATATTATTTCTCCCTATTAAGTTATATTTTTCTAATATTTCTTAATTTCTTTCTCATTGTAATATGTATGCATTTATATATCTCCTTAATTTTTCTCAACATATTTACGGAAGAGATTTTATAGGGGTGAAATTGGGAAGAAGAGAGTTAAAAAAATATAAACACATCAAATAATTTACAGTAAAACTATGAGGCAAAAATATCAATTTATATTAAATTGAGGAAGTATATATTATATATCATTTGACAAATACATAACATAATATACTAAAATTAGTTGGAGACTAAACATAGAGTACAGAAGATTTTCCTCTAAAATTATGTAGGATATTTGTTCGATTTTCTAACTTCAATTTATTTATTTTTTTAAAAAAATTGGGTATTTTTATTTTTATTTTTTTGGATGTCAAGGGTAACCTGCAGCCGCTACCGTGGTGCGCACTGAGTAAATCCCGTCTCTGTGTAATAGTCTGCAAACCTACACAGGAAAGGTAAACCACACTAACACTTAATAAAATGGGAAGGAATATATATATATATAGGGATGGGATCTGGTGAGAACCGGGAACCAATCCCATCCGTTTATTCTGAAAAATGAACGCACTATATGAAAGAAAATTTTCGGTGGCAATTTTGTAATTAAAACGGAAATCTTCAATTCACGCGTCTCATTAAGGGTAGAATTAGAACAATTGACTTTTAAAAAAAGTGACATCATCATGTTTTGAAAAAATTCTTAAAAACTTTAAATAATCATAATTTATTCATTTTTAATCGGATTTACGCAAATCTTATATCAAATTAAAGCTCTTTTCATACTCTTTCATTTAAAATCCATAATGTATATGTTTATTTGAAAAAAATAGATGAAAAATACAAAAAATCATTTTTAGGCATAATTTTCACATAGAGCAATCCCAGATTTATATTAGCATGTTGTATACAACATTTTAGCATGACCTATATAACATTTTAGCATATTGTGTAATACATTTTAGCGGGTGATATTATGAATATATTTCTAACAGTTTTATATAAACACCTACACCTATATAGATACTACAAAATGAAAAACACGAGTTGATAATAAAAAAGAAAAAAGAATGAGAAAATGAAGCAACGAAAGAGATGACTGACAACTAAGAAAGAAAATGCGTAAATATTTTCCAAAATGAGATAAAGTTTATGAGAGCAAAATATATGCTGCAATTCTAAATGCAGAAAGTAACATACAAATTTAGCCTCCTACTTCGCTGATTTTAGCCTCATTAATTTATCATTTTAGCATGTGTTGATAAACAAAATATGAAACGGTAAGTTCATTGGAATGAAACATAATACACCCAATTTGGGGACAATGAACCCTAATGAAAATCTCAAAATTACTAATTGAGATCACATGAGCCATAATTGGAACGTAATAAACTCTAATTGGGAATGGTGAACCTCAGTGGAAAATGTCATATCAAATTTAGCCTCATACTTCACTCATTTTAGCATCATTCATTTCTCATTTTAGCATGTTCTGATAAATAAAATATGGAACAATGATTTCATTGGAATGAAACATAATACACCTATTTGGGGACAGTGAACCCTAATGGGAATCTGATAATTACTAATTGGGATCAGATGAACCCTAATTGGAACGTAATAAACCTTAATAAGGAACGATGAACCCTAGTGGAAAATGTCACATCAATTTTAGCCTCCAATTTCGCTCATTTTAGCCTCATGCATTTCTCATTTTAGCATGTGTTGATAAACAAAAACGGAACGATAATTTCATTGGAATGAAACGCAATACACCCTATTTGGGGACAATGAACCCTAATGTGAATCTCATAATTACTAGTTGGGAACAGATGAGCCCTAATCGGAACGTAATAAACCCTAATTGGGAACAATGAACCCTAGTAGAAAATGTCACGTCAATTTTAGCCTCCTACTTCGATCATTTTAGCCTCATACGATTCTCATTTTAGCATGTGTTGATAAACAAAATATGAAACAGTGATTTCATTGTAATGAAACACAATACACCCTTTATGGGGACAGTGAACCCCTACTGGGAATCTCAGAATTACTAGTTGGGATCAGATGAGCCCTAATTGGAACGTAATGAACCATAATTGGGAACAGTGAATCCTGATGGAAAATGTCGTATCAAATTTAGCCTCCCATTTCAATCATTTTAGCCTCATGCGTTTCTCATTTTAGCATCTTTTGATAAACAAAATATGCAGTGGGAATCTGACAAGGTATTTAACCCCATGCTTCCATTATTTTAGCATCATATTTTAAACAGTAACTATGGTTAATAAAACTTAATAGTAATATAATTACTGCAAAGAAAATGTCATAAACACTTTTATTAAAAATCATATATATTCTTAAAAATGAATGTGTTGAAAACAATTCATAAGCATGGTAAAACATGATATTAAACTATGCTCAATCGCTATAATAAAATCAAGTTGGACAGTTCCTAGCATCATGATCTAACAACTTGTAGCAATTGCTGCACATTCTGAGTGGTTTGTTCTCCTTTCTCTTTGTTGCCTCCTTCATAGATATCAAACGACTGTCGCTACCTTTTGTTTTAACTGGCATAGGTGGATGAACAACAACTTCAGAAGGGGCACGTAAATCGTAGAATTGCTCAAACATCATCGTCTTGCTATGTGAAGTAGAACCCTCCATATCACCATGTGAGTAATCTTACTATGGTCACTTCAAACAAAAGAAGCTGACACATTAAAATCAAAAAATTATAAACTGAACAAAGTAAAATAATAATACAATCACATCAAGAGATGTTCAGACACACAAATTGATTTTTAGCATTAGGTATGTACCATTCTAGCATCATGCAACATACATTTTAGCACCAAAGTATTCTAATATTTACATGGTGTCTATAACATTGTGTAGCCGAGTCACAAAAAAAACACACACACATAAAAGAAAAAAAAAGCAAAGCATGGTTTGTATGACATGTTTCACAGAGTGCAGTAGAAATAACATTAAACCAGCATGTTATCATGCTAAAACATATGTGACGACTGGCTAAAATGACTACATTAACATTCTAAAACATATGTGACGATAGGCTAAAACGAATACATTAACGTGCTAAAACAAATAAACAGATCAAATTAATGCATATTCTGTATATTCTCGTACATACTAAACCCTAGAATTCCTAACAATTAGAAAATAACTGATATTTTTCTCAAAAAAAAAAACTGATAAAACCCAGATCTGAATGAAAAAAATCAAATCAATCAAAAATATCGAATTTTCGTAACAAAACGATGAAGCCATAAACTAAAATAAGATGAGAAATAAAAATCACGAGAAGAAATGAGAAATAAATCGATATACCAAACTGCTAAAATAAATTGAAAAAAAACACATACATGGAGTCACCATACAAAGACAGCGCCGCCGATGAACTCTATAAATCACAGGGTCGAATCTTCGCGATAAAAAGATGAAAGCAGATGCTGAAAAATAATGAGAAATCAAAAGGGAAGAAGAAGAAGAAGAACGTAATCAGCGAGAGAGAGAAAGAAAAGAGGAAAAAAATCTGAAGAAGGAAAGTTGAAGAACTGAATTACTATATTGCCCTCCCCTTCATCAAACTTGTCAAATATTACAATTATGCCACCGCCCCATTAACTTAATCTGGGCCGTCCAGATTGAATCAATAAAGGGATAGGATTGGTTCCTAGTTCTCACCTGGGGGAAGGGTTCTCATTTGATCATTTCCCTTTATATATATATATATATATATATATATATATATATATATATATATATATATATATATATATATATATAAAGGGAAATGATCAAATGAGAACCCTTCCCCCAGGTGGGAACCAGGAACCAATCCTAGCCCTTGTTTGACTCAATCTGGACAGTCCAGATTAAATCAGATTTAAGTGGATGGGCGGTGGCATTCCTATAATTTTCGTCAACTTTCTGGACGGAGGGGTAATATAGTAATTTAATAATTCTTCCATTTTGTTCTGAGGCTAAAATGAGAATCGCATGAGGCTAAAATGAGAATCGCATAATGCTAAAATTATCGAAGTAGGAGGCTAAAATTGATGTGATATTTTCCACTAGGGTTCACCATTCCCAATTAGGGTTTATTAAGTTCCTGATCCCAACTAGTAATTATGAGATTCCCATTAGGGTTCACTGTCCCCAAATAGGGTGTTTTGCATTTCATTCCAATGAAATCATCGTTCCATTTTTGTTTATCAACACATGCTTAAATGAGAAATCCATGAGGCTAAAATGTGCGAAGTCGGATGCTAAAATTGAATATGGGCAATTTCTGAGTTCAGTTCCGATTTTACCCTTAATGAGATGCGCGAATTGAAGATTTTCGCGATAATTACAAAAATGTCACCGAAAATCTGAATGAATCTGGGGCGTCGATTTTGCAGGATGGACGGATGGGATCGGTTCCCGGTTCTCACCTAGCGACCGGTTCTCACCAGATCCCATTCCTATATATATATATATATATATATATATATATATATATATATATTATAACTAAGTTGTACCATAAAAATTTTCCCGCTATGTGCAGGGACAATTTGGTCTATTCAATTTTTATGTAAAGTGGTCAACAATCAATTCATATTAATAAAGTATGTATAATACGTAATTAATATTAATAAAGCTTATCATATCATATATAAATATAATTACAAAATATTGTGATTATCAATTGGCTAATTAATGTATAACAATAAATTAGCGTGATTATATATTCTATTGATTTATTAATAATTTGATACCATATTTATTCATATTATCTACAAATCACAATTTTTCTATTAATTGATTGATTGATAGTATTTTATATATAAATAATAGTAACATATAATTGCAATATTAGTGATTATGTATTATATTGATTGATAGATGACAACGTGCAAATTTCATTAATTATAATAAATTGCGTTTATTATAATATAGAATTTGAATTCAGCATTGCGATGGATCATTCTTTATATATGTATATACATGTGCAATGGTGAAATGTAATTGGGTGGTGTTACACTATTCTTTTTGTTTTTTTTTTACGTTATTTTCTTTAAGCATTCTTACCTATTGTTCATGAAAAATATAATATAAATAATTTTCTTACATTTTTATACTTTGAAATACATTGTGCAAAGCTACTAACTTAGCCTAATCATTTTATCTTTTGCTTGCAAATTTGTATGCAGTCAATCGATCAATATTGGTTTTTTTTTTTTACTCACACACCCAATCTAGTGATATTGAGGAGATTCAAATTTGTATGCAGTCAATCGATCAATATTTTTGTTCTTTTGTTAAATGTGTAAGTGGGTAGAAATATACTAATGTAATGATGGAATGCCAGAAAAAGACAATGCATTTGGATTTTTCGATCAGTGTTTTAATTTGTCTAAGAAATAATTGTTAGCATTTTACAAAATAATTATCGATAGTATTTAATTTCTAATAGAAGAAATTCTTCTGAGATCCCCATATTTGTATAATTTTTAATTCTTTAGTGTGAATCTTTATATATATAATTCATATTTGGTTCATTTTATATTAGTACTGTCATTTTTAATAATAGACGTCATTAAATTTTTATCTAGAGGTGTCTAAAGAGAATAGTATACAAAATGAATTGTTATAGTCGCCCTTAACTTTTTTACAATTTATAATCTTAGATGATTAATTGAAGCTACAAATTGACAAAAGCTTAATTAACAATGGAAATATGCCTCTCTATGGTCGTCTTTGCTGATAAAAAAAAAAAAAAAAAAAAGAAGAAGATCAAACGCATTGCTTTAATATTTAACTTCTAGAATGACTATAAAAAAGTTCGAAATATGCTGGATATAGATTGAAAATTTAATGTTTGGTAATCACCATTTAATTTTGCTAGAATATTTATTTTTATAAAAATGTGATATATTAATATCCAAAAAATCATGCAGATTTCTATACTATATGCATGGCAATTTCGTCATCAATTTGGAACCGGTTATTTCTCTTCTATCTACATATAATAACCATTGAGTAAATTTCACTTTTGATCCCATTAGAATATGATCAAAATACTTTTAGTTTCAAAAGTTACATTTTTGGTCCCAAATGATATTTTTTCAATAATTTTAGTCCCATAAGATATTTTTCGATAATTTTAGTCTCATAAGATATTTTCTCGACAATTTTAGTTCCAAACTTACAGAGAAAGTTAACTACCGTTAAAGTCAAGGTCAAAACGCGTGAAAAGTTGGTTTTGTTGGGCATTTCTTTTGTATCTATTGATATGATTTAGTATTAGTGTTGAAAGTACTTTGCACTTTTTTTGTTGGTATTTATTTTGATATTGTTGATGTGTTTGAGGTGGATCATTGGTATTTACTTTCTAAATTTCATTAATAGCTTTAGTTTTATACATTATCCACCTCAAAGTCATTTAGCTAAGATTATTGGAATTAATTAATATTAAATAAATAATTTTGAAATATAATATTTTAATAAAATAAATAAATTATATGTATCCCATCCATGCATCGAACGGGGAAAATTGCTACTATTATTAAAGTTTCAGTCAGCATAAAACCGCCTTCTAACTTTTTGCGGCGTGCCAGCCAATTATTTAAAAAAAAATGAAAGAACGTCATACCAAAAAAAATAAATGTTATTATTTTAGTAGTCAAATACCAATTATTTGGTCTTTAAAGAGTGATGTCTAGGTCAATTTCACCTTTGTTTTATATTTATTTAAATTTGGGTTTCAAGAATCAATTTATTTATTAGAGGATTAGGACATTAATAAAATATTTGAGTCCAAGTTCTTGGACGTAAAGGGATTGGATATTTTTTTCCCAACCACATTTATATACATTGGAAATAGTTAAAAATGTACAAAAGTAAATAATGATTGAAAAAAAATAATTTTTAAAAACAAAGAGTTTTGTGGGTAATTTGGAGTGTAAATATCTCAAATACTCCTATAATACATTTGATTCCTACACCCAATCATTAGGTAAGTGTATTTTGATATTTATTATCACTATACAACAACTAAAGGTAATGAGTACAATTATTTATAAATTTGAACTACGATTATTTAAAAAGATATGATTAATTTTAAAAACCAATCATACATATACAATGAATTATTAACATGCTATGATTATTTTTATAAATTTTCTACGGTTATTATTTTAAAATAATTGTATGCAACGATTATTTTTATAAAATGCTACGATTATAATTTATAAGTTACAATTAGTTTTGTGAAATACTACGATTATTATTTAAAAACAATCGTATGCTATGATTATATTTGTAAAATGCTACGATTATAATTTAAAAGCCACGATTATTTTTATGAAATGCTACGAATATTTTTTAAACATCATATGCTACGATTATTTTTGTAAAATGCTACGATAATTTTGTAACATTACTTGAATACATATGATTGAATGTATTTTTTTATTGTGTAAATGAGGTAGTTATTGAACTTCATTAAATAAAAAGAAACAGAAGGTACATGAGGTAGAAATTGGTTGACCGAATTTAATGGATATTTTTATTATTGTGTAAGAAGGGTATGTAAATTTTTTGAATAAATAGACATAAACACCCGATATTATACACACTACACTACAATAATGTGAGCAAAAAACTTAGAGCAAAAGTTCGAGAAGAAAAATTTGAGCAAGATGTGTGCAAGATTATTAATCAAGAAGAAATTAGTGCAAAAAATATCCATTTTCTAAAGGTACGTTTTGTAATGTCTATTTTTTATGAAATTATTAAAATATTTGCCATTTAATTAATCATAGTATTTTTTTTAATTAATTGCCATTACTACGGTTTATAGTAGAACCGTTGTCTATCACACGATTTAGTCTTAATATATGTATAGGGGCTGGAAATGAGCCAAACTACTCGCGATATACTCGGGTATCGGCTCGAAAAAACTCACTCGAGATTGACTCGTTTATTAAACGAGCCGAACTCGAGCCTGCTAAATGAGCTCGCCATTTTCTCGAGCTAAGCTCGAGCTTGGTTCGTTGAGCTCACGAGCTAACTCGGTTCGTGAGGTTCTCGGATTTTTTAACGAGTCGTCTCACTAACTGTCTCGTGAGTAGTTAAACGAGCCGAGCTCGAGCCTGGCTCGCGAGCTGTATCACAAGTCTGGCTTGCGAGTACTTAAACGAGCCAAGCTTGAGCCGGGCTCGCGAGCTATTCGATTTAGAACACGAGACACATACTATTTTTGTAATTTTTAAAATATTATTTATTTATATTGTAACTTTTGTCAAATTAATACTTCGCATTTAAAATAAAATGAAATTAATGGTATTAACTATTGAACTAATATTATTAAAAAATTAAGAAATCAATGATCAAGAATAACAATTATATACACAAATAGACAAACTAATAAACTATATATATATGCATATTATATATTTATGTATAATATAGTGTAACGCCCCAGGCCCACGGGGGTGGGGCCCAGCAACAAAACGACGGTACAACGGGCCCGCTAGCAACTACTTGGCATCCGTCCTCGCATTGCCAAAATGGTTAACCCAAGTTGCTAGAGAGTCCATTGAGCCCACTTATATACTTGTCATATTTTCATTCTTCCACCGATGTGGGACGTCACATTCTCCCCCGGTTGGAGACACGACGTCCTCATCGTGCTCCTTCCTCTGTAGGACCGTCCCCCGGGGTCCGATTTGAGCACACTTGGACTGGCTCCAGGACCCTGTCGAGCGCACCCGGGGTCGTCTCTGATACCATTTGTAACGTCCCAGGCCCACGGGGGTGGGACCCAGCAATGAAACGACGGCACAACGGGCCCGCTAGCAATTACTTGGCATCCGTCCTCGCATTGCCAAAATGGTTAACCCAAGTTGATAGGGAGTCCATTGAACCCCCTTATATACTTGTCATACTTTTGTTCTCCCACCGATGTTATCTTATTTACAATTTTACATAGTATAATAATAATAATAATAATAATAATAATAATAATAATAATAATAATAATAATAATAATAATAATATGAAATATGAAATGATATTATATTAATATTATCAAAATTAAGAAATTGAAATTTCAATAATAAATAATACTAAGTAATAAGAGAAATTATGAATAATATTAAACTAATATTATCGAAAGTAAAAAAAATTAATAAAGGAAAATGAAAATTAACAAAAATTATAACTAATCAAATGTTCAAAAGTAATAATATTATAAGAATATAAGTTATAAATTATAGATTTATAATTTGCGTAAAGTAATAAAGTTAAAATGAAATTAAAAAATTAAGATTAATATTGACAACTTGACAAATAATACTCATAATTAAATATTAATACATGAAATTAAATCAATGATATTAAATTAATATTATCAAAAGTAACAAAGTAATAAAGAAAAAATGAAACTAACTCAAATTAAAACTAATCAAATGTTCAATAGTAACAATATTCTTAACACCAATGTTATATAGTTAATCTTAAACACTTAGTTATATAAACTAACGTCTATTATAGCATATAGTTGATATTAGTTAAAATGTACATAGCGATAAGTCTATTTAGTATATAGTTGATATTAGTTAAACTGTACATAGCAATAAAAGGGAAAAAGAAAATTAACAAAAATTAAGACTAATATTGACAAAATAATCATTCTCAATTCATTAAATAAGAAATATTAAACGAAATAAATGATATTGAAAACATAATAATTTCTCAAAAATTTGTTATCAAATTTAAAAAATCAAATATTCAAGATTAAAAATATTCTTATTTCTTAGTAGTTAGCACAAATGTTATATAGTCAATCTTATATTCTTATTTATATATGCAATTTGTATTATAGTATATTTATATAACTATAGTTTATATTAGTTAACAAAAAAATTAATAAAAATTAAGACTAACATTAAATAAGCTAAACTAAGAATAATAATTAAACAAATTAAGAATTAGTAGTCTCTTAAATAATATAGAATGATTAATTTATAAATTATCTCAATATATTAGAATATGATATGACTTATGACTTATAATATAATTGTGCACGTAAATAAGCTCGAGCTTGAGCATTGAATTTTAAATAATCGAGTCGAGCTCGAGTTTGGACTTGAATTTTAAATAATTGAGTCGAGCCCAAGTCGAGTTCGAGCCGAGCTCGAGCCCTAGTTCAAAGCTCAAGTCGAACTCGAGTTCGAGCTCACGAATACCTAAACGAGCCGAGCTCGAGTCCGGTGGTACTCGACTCAGCTCGGCTCGTATACAGCAGTATAGATTTCACGGATAAACAAAAAAAGAGAGATAAAGAATTCGCCAAATGGGTTCAATAGCTATATGTAGCTTGATTTTTTGTTATGCTTTATGAAGATTTTCTGGAGATGGCCGTTTTGCTGCCAAAAAAGAAGCAATTAAATTCATTTACAAAAACAAATTGAAGTTAATGTTGATATATTTTTATTATATGATGATTATTGATTAATTTGTTATAAATTTTAGTTTCTACATTAAAAACTATATTAATCAGATTTGACTTTTGAGATCAACGTTAGAATCAATTAATTCAATAGCTGAGTTGCATTTGCATAGTGGATTAAGGAATTGGTAAACTATCCAAAAATGCAACACTAACTGTTGGCATTTTATAACTTAAGAAGAAAGAAAAACAGCAATTGCATTGGACGTCAGTGAGAACACCAGCAAAATGTATGAGTCTAAGAAAATCTCCAGAAAACATAGCAAAAATATGAAGTTATAATTATCGAACTCATTTGGCGAATTCGTTCTCTTCATTTTTTTTTTTTTAGTTTATCCATTGAATTATGATCAAATTATCATGTATAACTTATGTCTTGATGATGTTGGAATCTGGAGTCAATTGAACATATTGGGGACTATGATAGAATTTTAAATAGGAAATTATTATATTTTTCAAATGTTGGGGGGGGGGGGGGGGGGGGGGCGGGGGTTAAAGGGTATACATGCCTTATTATATTAATATTTATATTTTATATAATAACGGGGCTTATAAAGAATGAAACAGGAAATATCTATTAAATCCAATATTTTCCATATGTATGACACGCCTCCTTTTTCGGCGCCACAAGATTATATTGGTGTGGGCGTGTGGCACGCTTTTAAGTTCAATACGAATAAACCAAATGACGTCGCTAAATTTGAGATGTTTTTATGAAAGTTGCTACTTTTACATTATAATTTGTTATTCAAAACTAAGTGGCTATTTAAGATTTCAACCAAAAGAAATACATACCAAAATTTTGAAATTCATTCATACTCTATAATTAAAAGTTAATAATATTCTCTAAACTAACCGAATAAAAATATGAAATGGTATAATCTAATATTTGACTCGATTCAATAACCTTATACCTTAACTAATATAAATGTCCAGTGGGGATTACCTAGTGATGTAGTGAAATTGCTTGAAGATCAAAGATCATGAGTTCGAATTTTCTCAATACCACCAGATCGGGTGTGTAAGTAAAAAAAAACTAATATAAATGATATGGATTGACTTTGATATGATCGGTATAGATTATGAAAGGCCAGAGTTTTATAAATTTCCAAAACAACAATTTGGTTAAAAATAAAGACTTTCCTATGACTCAGATGCTAAAACACTCTCATTTTGCTCTCTATAGTCTCTAAAATTAAAAATAATAAAATATTTTTAGATATCCCATTTATATTTTCATTGACAAAACTTGAATTCAAATTTTCATCTTCTTCAGTAATTAAAAAGAAACAAAAGAAATTCATCAATCTTATAAATTGTTCTTTATAAATCATTTATCTTAAATATAATATGAGCGTAACTAAAAGAATTAACTTGAAATAAATATAACAAGACAAGTGCAAAACACAAATTTTCAAGCCTGGTAGAAAGGTGATTCTTGATATGCCAATCGAATTACGAATATGAAATTTGGGGTTTCATGATTGGAGAGTTGATATAAATTGAAAAATATGTGCAACAAATGTCCATGAGCAAGGAGAAGTTGCAGAAAAAATTAGGTAGAAATCAATATTTTTCGAATATCTTTTGTTTTTGAAAAAAAAAACTTAAAAGAATATAAGGTAGAAATTGAATTTTTTGGAGGTTTTTTTGTTTTGTTTTGGGGAGGGGTGTAAACTATAAAGATTTGAAAAACACTTGATACCCTAAAATGAAAAAAATGGGGCTACATGGGCATAATAGAAAATTTAATTATTATTTTTATTCAATTCATTTTTGGAGTTATAAAGAGTAAAATTAGAGTTGTAAATAGAATTTGCCAAATGAAATCTTATTTTATTAATTGTGTTAAATCCTTCGCAACCTGATCAAATTTATTATGACATGCATTTGACAATAAATATATTTAGATAGCATTATGCATCTATATTATATATGCATCAAATTAAATTAAATGTGAGTTATCACTAAATTGTGGAATAAACTACGATAATGGATGGCCAATATATAGTTTGTCACATAGACTATAAATTCTATGAATTAGTATAATAATAAGAAGAATATAAAAACTAATTAAAAGCATATATATAGACCCTACATATGTGTATATGGATGTTCGAAGCTAAGGACTACATATGAACCTCAAATCGTAAACCCTGCATGATTTTAGATGTTGGCACTTAATTTACAGTGACATATATGCTCATTAAATAATAAGAGAGCTTAATTTGCTACATTATTCTACAATATTATTTCTATTTATACACTTATTGCTCAAACTTTTTGACACAAAAAGTCGCGCGGTAAAAGTCAAGAAAATTCAACTCGTACCAATTATATATTAAACACACACACATTCATAGTATCTATACGTATTGTGCATATATGAGCTGAGTTTCATATAATTAGTTTCCAAGATTCGAATATATATATATATATATATATACATATAATAACACTATATATTTTTTCAGCACGCATGCATGATGTATTGATGTATTGATATATGTACCTTCATGCATTTACCTTAGCTTGCAGCTGAGTAATATTCCAAAACACGAACAGATTTCGTTATTAATTAGTATTTTATTTTCCCAATTCGGCCGGCTTGAAAACTTCATAATACTAATTATTCTCCTCCTCAAGTCAACTACATCGGTTCAAATTTTCTATTGAAACTTTTCATACGTATATTCCATATTTTATTATCAAATTTATGATTTTAGTAATATTTATTATAAAATTAAAATTAATTATATCATAAATAATCATAGTCAATATTTATCAATAAAAAAATATATTAAAAAATTATTAAGTTTAATTTTGAATTATCAACCATAATAATGAATTATTAATTGAAAACTGATAATTAAATTTTACAAAATAATTATAAACTCTAATTGAGTGTGGTGAACCCTAAAATTAACTGTAAAATTAAACTAAATCACAAAAAATAAAATTGAAGAAAAAATACAAGAAAACATTGTAATCTGAAAGTGCAACACATATAGTGCAACATGAATTCTTATTCGCAACTACATTCCCTGTTAAGAAACACATGGATCCCCTATTACAGATTCCGTGTTGCACTCAATTATGATATGTAATTTTTTTTAGTATTTAATTTATATTTTTATTTTTTTAATTAATAACTAGTTATTATATTACATAATTATAATTTATACTTCCTCCATTTATGAATAATTGTGATTCTAGATAAATGCACTCTTATTAATAAAGTAATCAAATTATTTTATACACCTTTATGTGAATACATTAAATGAGTCAAATATGGATGTTAATCAGAATACATTAAATGAGGTCAAATGTGAAAAAAGTGTGAAATTTTCGGGTTCAAATTTCCCGTTACACTTCTATGTGTTTCATTCCGTGTTTCAATATAAAATTTATAATTTTAATAATATTTATTATAAAATACAAATAAATTCTAACATAAATAATTATAGTCAACATTTATTATCAAAAAAATGAATTGAAAAAGTTAAAAGATTTAATTTTGAATTAATCAACCATAATAATGAATTATTAATTGAAAATTGAAAATTAAATACTAAAAAATAATTATAAACCCAAATTTGGTAGGATGAACCCTAAAAAATAATCTTAAAATTAAACTAAATCACAAAAAAATATATAATTTAAAAGTGTAACACGGAGTGTAACATAGAAAGTGTAATAGGAAATCTCAAGTGAAAATTTTCATCTCGATTGTGTAGAATGACACTCTTTGTGAAATAAAATTAAAGTGTTAGAATGACACTTCTATTCAAAAACAGTGGAAGAAATATTTTTTCATTTAATTTTTTTGTGATAAATGTTGATTAGGATTGACGATTATATATTATAATCGATTTTTGTTGTTATAATAATTATTATTATTAAACTCGCAATTTGATAGTGTAAGTAACGAGGGATCTGAACCGGTTAAAAAACCTTAATTTTTGTTGTCAGCACAATTAAGAAGTTATGGTAGTTAAGCGGCTGTTACCCAAGTAATAGTTTATTAATTAAATGAGTCAGGAATTATAACTTAGTTTAATCTTGAAAGAAATGGCGGGCTGTATCTAGCAGCGATGCCATGATTCAAGAATCAAGATGACATAATATTGTTACTGTCGTTTATTTAATATTTTAATTTAGTCAGAAATAATGAATCAGCACTAAAAGAAACAAGAACTATAATAGAGGAGGGCTTCCATCAAGAATCATACATACATAATTCAGAGCTGGGAATATATGTACTGTATATATACACATGTGAAATATGAACTTTTTAGCTCCTCCAAAATATCATTCCATAATTATACCGTAATTTACACACACACACACACATGTACATACATACATATAAATGTATATGTCTAATTTATCCTCGTGGGTCCGTTTGATTGACATGAAAGTAAAATTATTTAGAAATATGATTTTTAAGAATGTGATTGTGAGGAAAATGAATACTAGCGAATTCTTTAATTTATTACTATGTGTTTGGAACAGTACATAAAATGGTCAGCATTCTTGTTTTAATATTGATTCAAGTTAAACAAGTAAAAAAAAAATACCAAAGATATCTCTCATCATTTTTGTATAGTATTATCAATAATTTTATAATTTTGTAAATGTGAACAGTATAATTTTTAACTTTACAAATTCAATTTAGATTTCTTAAGATAAATTATTAGTTAAGAAGATATATAAATAGAAAAAATTATACAAACAAAAGCGCAACCAATTGATTACAATTTTTTTAGACAACATGAATAATAAATAATCAAGATGATTTTTGTTATTTTAGATATATTAATGCAAAACTTAATTTTACTGTCTATTTTACATATGAGTTGCTCGTCTTGAGATCGTCATTCCTCAACCATCAATCAATTGCAAAAAAAAATATTGAATCCTGTCAACAAAAAATAAATAAATTCAATTTTCTGATTTTTCAGTTTTTCGGTTTAAAATTATTAATTCAAATGTATAATCCATAAAAAGTAATAAAATAAAAAGTAAAAAATCAATTTTCAAAATTTTCCATACTTTTTGTCGAAAAATTATGAATCCAAACTTTAATAACAATATATGAAAAAATTAAAGATAATTGATGAAGAATTGAAAAAATAAAAAGTCTTCTACAAGAAGCCAGAGACAAGTAATCAGAATTCAAAAAATTGCATCATTTTTCTTCTTTTGAGATATCTAATTACTTTCCACAATCCACTAAAATCGAAATAAACACATGAATTTAAAATCAAAGAATTAGATTACCACGTTCCCAAGCCAAATTCAATGCCAACGAAACGAACCCGTATTAAGTTTCCACCTAACTTTATGATGATTTTTTCCCTCTTTTTTGCAATCTTATAATCCATATATTTGTGGATTTTTTTACGTTTTGAAAGTTTTTATATTTTCTTGATGATGAGTTGTTTTTTTATTACTTTATAGATTTTCCAAAGTTAATTATCCTGTTCTGTAACTTCTGTTATTTCAGAAATTTTTTATAAGGATTAATCACTTTAAAATATATAAATTTTTTGGTGTTTAAATTTTTCATACTCTTAAAAAAGAATAGTTGATGAAAATCGAACCTATGACGTATTAGGTTACACTGAGATATGAGAGAATTCTTTGACCTAAATCTCATAACGCAGACGAACTGTTGATATATGAATCGATGACCCTACTGTTATTGGAAACAAGAACCTTAGAACAATGTGAAGACACCACAAACGGGGATAGATGTCCCATTTGATAAGTCAGATTTGAATCTCATGAGGATTTCTCGTTCAACTCAGATAAAACTCAAAATAAATAAAAACTCAAGAATTTTATTCATAAAAGATCTGTTTATTTTTGTTCTCCATAACCCCTTATATAGGGATGGTAGAGAATAAGTTTTCTAAACATAATACTAGAAGAAAATGAAACAAATCTGCTAAATAAATAAATCTAACAAGGAAACAAATAAAACCATAAAATTAAGCCTAATGAAATTAGAAAATACTAAATAAATAAAATAAATCTCCTAATTAAAATAGGACTCCTAAATAATATAGAAAATCAGATTCATCCAACTAGGATTTTTAGCAATGGTGGGTCCAACTTTTTCAAATGGACCATTCGTATAACTTTGAGATCCATAATTCTTAAATAAGCCAAAATTAACATTTCATTGAATTTATTGACTCAAAATCTTGTAATTGAACCCACATATTCTTGGGCTGCATCTAACATCACCCCACTTAGGATAACATCAATAATTTTAATAACATGAATTTTAGCATTTGTTTGGTTTTCACATGATTTTCAAATTCCTATCAATTGAATCTGATGTGGCAACTAAAGACTGCCGCATGTACATCTACATGGACACCAAATTACCTTAAAATACATGAATTTTGGACAAATTTTATTTTATTTTTTGCACGAATTAAAAAGGCCCAATTTTAGCCCCCCTTTTTTTTGCTTTTTGTGTAATGCAACCATCAATTATTAATACAGAGTTGCTGTAGCAGATATTGTGTTTTATCATTCAATGTGTTGCTTATAGAAATTATATTCATTTTGCATGTGTGTAAAATGAATTATTATTATTATAAATTTTGTTTAAAATTAATAATTATTAATAAACTAATCAATAAATACAACAAATAAATATAAAAAATTATTTGAATTTTCTTATAAGTTCATGTCATATATAATTAAGCTAACACGTTAAGTGATCATGTAGAAGCTATATATTAAATTTTCATATATGTTTAATAGCATATTTAATATAGCTTTATGCGTTAGATAATCTCATAAACTTTTATAATATAATATTTCTATTTGTATTGTTGAACAAATTTCTAATTCGTCTATTTTGTTATTCTTTAAATTTATTAATAATATAAGTATATAACTACTCAAATCCTTCCAAATGTCACCATGATAAATTTACACATCACAACACCCTAAAATCGTAGTATGATTTTTGTGCATATTAAATAAATTACATAAGATCAACAACATCACAATAGTCAAATGATGTTAATTAAAATTTATATCTTGTTCTATAATTAAAAATTGAAGTATTTATATTATGTTTACCGCATTACATGAAAAAGTCCAACAAAAAAAAAACTAAAATAGGTCTTTTTTTAGAACATGTAAAAAACAAAATCAGTCCAAAGTTTGTGTATTTTTAAGGTAATTTGGAGTCTATGTAGATGTACATATAGCAGTTTCCAACTGCCACGTCAGATTTAATTGGTCGGAATTCGAAAATTATGTGAAAGATCAAATAAGGATTAAGTTCATGTTATTAAAATGACGATTTTTAAAACGTGTGAAAATCATAAACACCCTAAAGTTTATAAATTTTTATAATAAAAGGCGTGTTTTTTAATTATTTCTAAGTTATAAGATTGATTACAAAATATGAAGAACAAACACCAAAACGAAACTAGAAATTAAGACAAAATGAAATTTGGGGGATTAAAATTGCAGCATCATGGAATACTTAACCAAACCATGATGAAAGAAACAAAAAATATACATTTAATTTGGGGGGCTACTTGGCTACTTTTAGAGTGGATGTGCTCGTCATCAAAATGTCTCAAATTCAAAATTCTATATTATTATATAAAGAGAGCATGTTGTGCAATAGTGTGGTTTACTTTTCTAATGAGGAAATATCATCCAAAATGTTCCCATTGCTGCTGATGGAATCGATCGTTGCAGCTGGAGTTTTGATGGTAAGAAAAATTATTCTGTCAAATCCGGGTATCTTGCTGATATCGGGCACTTTTCTCATGATCCAAAGACTTCAATTGTGGTAAGAGATTTTAATTTGAATAATTTGGTCTGACACATCTCTCTTCCCCCTAAACTCCTTATCTTTCTATGGAAATTGTTGAATGAATTCTTGGCGAACCCTATGAATCTTCTACGCCATCATGTGCCGGTGACAGGATTATGCGAGTTATGTAAAAAAAGATTGGGGCACGACTGTGCACTGCCTCTACCTCTGCAAAGGGACTAAGGAAACTTGGAAACACTCTATTTATTGGGATATTCTTAAGAAGAACAAGTCAGGTACAATGCTGGAGATTGGTAAGAGTCTTAGAGCTTGTATGTCTAAAGATAACTATTCTATTTGGGCTATTACATCTTACTTCACTTGGATTTATCTTTGCAACATCAAGCACAACAATGAGAGGTGTTTTCAGAAGACAGATATCATTCAAGCCAGTTCCTACCTTGCTGATTTCAAAGCAGCTTGCAAGTTTACTAAACACAAAAATCTGTTCGGGGAGCTCACCGGCGAGAAGACTTGGAGACCGCCGCAGCAAGACACTTATCTCCTTGATGTTGCTGCCACTGTCGACATGGAGATGAATTTATTTGGGATCGGTGTTGTTATTCGTGATTGGAATGGAAATCTGATAGCGGCGCTGGCCAAGCCAATTGATAAACCAAACTCGGTGGCGGATGCTATTTTTAAAGCTATTATTGATGGCATTACTCTGTGCAAAACTGAAAACTTGGGGGCGGTGAAAGTCTACTCCAACTCGATGAATGTTATTAGGAATCTCAAAGATCGTCAAAAGGAAGAGAACTTCTTGGAGACGAATCTTCTGCAGGTGGCCAAAGCTTTGCAAACGGGGGTTATTCTCAGTTTTAATCATGTGTACCGTTGCGCCAATATTATCGCTCACTCTCTAGCACATTTTGGGGCTAGAAGTGATAATTTGTGTACTTGGAACTCTTTCTTTCCTCATTGGTTGAGGGATTAGATTAATGCATAATTTGTTTTTCCCCTAAAAAAAAAATCTCGTCTGTCGTTGAATTAGTAAATGACTGTACGGGTTTACCAAGTTAAAACCAAGGGGGGAACCAAAAAAAATTCCTTAAGGGTTGTAGTGTTCTTGACCACCATATTATTTCTTGTTGTTCGAAAAAAACATATATGGATCAAATTTAATCTTGTTATGAAAGTAAAATTGCAAACTTCCCCATATAAGTCATATCTGTAAACTTAATTAAATTGCACGGATCTTCGAACTTCATGATTTTCACATTCAATTAGAAAATCAGAATACTAACCTTGATAAGCCATAACTTATTTGATGATGAAGAAATTGGTTTCTCTCCCTTCGCCGTTTTTCTTAAGCACAGAACGCCTATGATAGAGAAAATATATTCTGTGTTTCTTTTTTATCGGTAGGTGAGAGGACCAGTTTCAGATGCAGTTATATATATACACGTTCTATCAACGTGATGAATATTGTGAAACCATCTTTAGATAAATATGACCAATTATCAAATAAACATCAAATTATTTAAACCATATAATTAAGATACTTAAATTAATATAAATATCTTAATCACTTAATTATTAATGACACGTGGCCATTAATAAATCTTACATTCTCCCACTTGGCTAGAGTGACAGAAATAATCTTGATGATTTAAATAACATCATAATGTGCACGTCATCAGATAAATTCATTGGTCAAATCATTATGTCTATATTAAATATATACCAATATGAGTCATAGCGGTTCTACATCAGTTTATCGATATAGTTCCTTCCATGTACTACAATATTAGTAATCTACTTAATACAACTCCTAATAAAGGATAATAATGGTCCACATTAGTGTCTCTTTTCAAGACTAAAAAATTTTCAGTTAATGTCAAACATTATGTATACCATACTGACATAATAATATATCAATAAATATCAGAAACAATATATAATGAGCTCAAATGTCAAATAATCATAAGTCTATTACAATTTTCCAGCAATACCCATTCTTTCGACATGTTCAATAAATGTCTTTGGAGATAATCCTTTCGTTAATGGGTCAGCTACCAAGAGATCGGTGCTAATATGTTCAATTGACACCTTTTGTTTCTGAACTTCTTATTTAACGGCAAGGTACTTCAATTCCATATGTTTAGCACCTTTGGAATACTTGTCGTTTTTAGAGAAGAATACGGCAGCGGAATTATCACAGTAAATTTTCAGCGGCTTGGCAATACTGTCGACTATTCCAAGTCTTGAAATAAAGTTCCGCAACCAATTTCCATGAATTGTGGCCTCAAAACATGCCACAAATTCAGCTTCCATAGTGGATGCAGCAATTACAGTCTGCTTCGCACTCTTCCATGAAATTGCTCCACCAGCTAAAAGGATCAAATAGCCGAATGTTGATTTTCTTGTGTCAACGCCTCCAGCAAAGTCTGAATCTGAGTATCCAATCACATTCAGGTGATCGGATCTTCGATAAGTAAGCATATACTCTTTTGTTCCTTGCAGATACCTCAGTACCTTCTTTGCAACTTTTCAGTGATCCATTCCAGGATTGCTTTGGTAACGACCAAGCATGCCAACAGCAAAGCTGATGTCAGGCCTAGTACAAGTCTGTGTATACATCAAGCTACCAACAATTGATGCATAAGGAATATCTTTCATTTGTTCACATTCCAATTCATTCTTTGGACATTACATAAGGCTGGACTTGTCTCCCTTCTGGATTGGAATGATGCTTGATGAGCACTTATCCATCCGAAATATCTCAAGAACTTTATTAATGTAAGATTTCTGAGACAACCCCAACATTCCCTGTGATCTATCACGGAATATTTCTATTCCAATCACATAAGTTGCCTCTCCCATATCTTTCATTTCAAAATTCTTAGAGAGAAATTTCTTGGTTTCATACAATAATCCAGGATCATTAGTTGCAAGCAAGATGTCATCAACATACAGGATTAAGAAAATTAACTTGCTCCCACTGACTTTTAGATATATACACCGATCAACAGTGTTTTCCTTAAATCCAAAACACATAATGGTATCATTAAACTTAATATACCACTGACGGGAAGCTTGTTTAAGCCCGTATATTGATTTCTTGAGTTTACACACCATGTATCCTTTTCCTTCAATGGAAAAACCTTCAGGTTGATCCATATAAACATTTTCCACTAAATCCCCATTCAGAAAAGCAGTTTTAACATCCATTTGGTGTAACTCCATATCATAATGAGCCACCAAAGCCATAATAATTCTAAGAGAATCTTTCTTAGATACGGGTGAAAATGTCTCCTTATAATCAATGCCATCTCTCTGGGTAAAACCCTTAGCAACAAGTCTAGCCTTATATCGTTCGATATTGCCATTAGAGTCACGTTTGGTCTTAAAGACCCATTTACATCCAACTCTTTTACAATTTTCTGGCAATTCTACAAGGTCCCAGACTTCATTGTGAGCCATTGATTTCATTTCTTCTTTCATCGCATCTAACAATTTTGTAGAATTATTACTCTTCATGGCTTGAAGGAAGGAAACTGGATCATTATCATCAATTCCAATGTCAAATTCTGACATTTGTAGATAAACCATATAATCATTAGAAATAGCAGGCCTCCTTTGTCTTTCTGACCTTCTTAAGGCTATTTGATTTGGTTCACCTATATCATGTTCATTGATAATGGGTTCATTATTGGGAGGTTGATCATTTATTTGTTGTTCTTGTACAACAACTGTAGGAACAACAACATGAGAAGAAGTTTTGGGTAAAGGTATCTCCATCCTAACTTCTTGAATGTCCACATTTCGTGGTTGTTCACTCCCACTAATTTCACCATTTTCAATGAATCTAGCATTTCCAGTTTCAACAATTCTCGTACTATGGTTAGGACAGTAAAATCTATACCCTTTAGACTTTTCCGGATAACCAATAAAGAAACCACTTATGGTTCTTGGATCCAATTTCTTTTCTTGTGGATTGTAAACCCTTAATTCTGTTGGACAAACCCAAACATGCAGGTGTCTTAAACTGGGTTTCCTACCTGTCCACAGTTCAAAAGGCGTTTTAGGAACTATTTTGCTAGGAACCCTGTTTAACAGATACATGACAGTTTTAAGTGCATACATCCACAATGAGATGGGTAAAGGAGAATTACTTAACATGCTTCTAACCATATCCATAAGAGTACGATTACGCCTTTCTGCTACATCATTTTGTTGTGGTGTACCTGGCATAGTGTATTAAGCACATATACCATGTTTTTCAAGGAATTTAGCAAATGGGCCTGGGCATTGCCCTGATTCATCATATTTGCCATAATATTCACCACCTTTGTCAGACCTGATGATTTTCACTTTTCTATCCAATTGTCTTTCAACCTCATTAATAAACACTTCTAAAGCATTTATAGACTGAGATTTTTCTTGTAGTAGATAGATATAACTGTAACATGAAAAATCATCAATAAGGGTGATGAAAATTTTTTCCTTCCCAAAAGAAGAAACATCAAAAGGGCCACAAATATCAGTTTGTATTATTTCAAGAAGTTGTGTGCTTCTTGTGGCTCCTTTCTTTGTGTGTTTTGTCTGCTTTCCTTTAATGCAATCCACACAAATACTAAGATCAGTAAAATCTAAGTTGGAAAGAATTTCATTCTTTACTAATCTTTGTAATCTTTCTTTGGAGATGTGCCCCAAACGTTTATGCCACAAGTAAGCAGAATTTTCATTAGCTAAACCACGTTTAGTTCCAATATTATGATGCAGGGTTAAGAGAGTCTCAGCAAAAAGGTGATCAAGTTTCTATTTATATAAGCCATCATGCAGAATACCAGAACCGATAAAAAGATTTTGCTTGAACAAACTGAAACATCCATTACCAAATTTAAAGGAATATCCAACAGAATCAAGTTTGGATAAAGAAACTAAGTTACGAGAAACAGAAGGGACATAAAGAGTTTCAAGCAAATCTAAGTGATGTCCAGTATCTAGAATCAAACGAAAGGTTCCAATGGCTTCAACAGGAGCTTTGACTCGATTTCCCATATAAATGAAGTTTTTATTTGGATTTGTGATTCGGGTTGTAAGGAATCCCTGCATCGTATTTGAAACGTGAGTGGTACATCCAGAATCAAGCCACCAAGTATTATTAGGAACTTCAACTAAATTAGATTCGAAACATACAAAAACATCATGTATACCTTTCTTTTCGAACCATGCTTTACGTTTCAGACAATCTCTTTGAAAGTGTCCAAGCTTTCTACAAAACCGGCACTTAAGATTGTCAAGTTCCTTTTTTTGGATTTGGGCAGATGACTCATTCATTTTATGTATTCCTTGATTGCCCTTTGCTTTCTTTCTGATGACTTTCTTACCAGCTCCTTGATTAATTGCGAGATGAACAGAATGAGTTCCTTGATTCTTAAGCCTCGTTTCCTCCTGAACTAACATTCCGTGAAGTTCATTCACATTCCACTTATCTTTCATGGTGTTATAGTTCATTTGGAATGGACTGTACTCAGAGGGAAGCGAGTTTATGATAAATTGCACAAGGAAATTCTCATCCACGCTCATCCCCAATGACTTAAGTCTTGCTGCAAGGTTTGTCATTTCAATGACATGTTCATGCATGCTACGAGAACCATCAAATTTCATGGTGGTTAAGGTAGCCATTAAAGTCCCAACAACAGATTTATCAGCGGTTTGGGAACGTTCTTTCACAAATTTCAGAAATTCCTTAGCACTTTCAGTGTCAGGAATGGTAGACTTGATATTTTCTGCTACACTCATTCACATAAACATAAGGCTTAGTTTGTTTGATTTCACCCAAGCATCATGGACAGACTTTTCAGTAGCACTGCTAGTGTCGGTAATAGCAGGCTTTTCAACTTCAAGTGATGAATCAAGATCCAAAACACCAAGGTGAAATCGGATTTGTTCACACCAATTAGAAAAGTTCAATCCATTAAACATTGGAACAGACGAAGCATGCGAATGAAGAGCGACGGGAGTGGGCACTGCAAGGATAGTATAATTTTTTACACATTAATGTTTTGAGTTACTTAAACAGATTCAGGATCGATAAACAATAAGTGTACATTGATGATCTCCTTTGGGCGATACAACAATATACAATCATAATGATGCTTGCAAATTCACCATAATTTGATAATTGAACAAGACAACTTAAAACTATTTTGTTATCTTTGGATATCCAAAATAGTTAGAACATGATATATCAATTATCACACTTATATTCATAAATTATAAAAACATATAATCAACCTTTGGGTGATTTTTTTTTAAGTGTCTTATAATTATGAAAATTCAATTACCCATAATTTAATTTTTTTTAAACTTAAATCAAGCATCAGATTATTATGGATAATTGAAAATAATTATACGATTAAAATTTATTAAACTTTCAGGTCAGACCACTTTGGTGATTTACAGACTAACATTAAATAAATTTCAATCATATAATAAACGTCAATTAAGATTGATAATATATCATCATCAAGCACATAATATAATATATGATACGGCATAAAAAAAAATCATTAACATATAGATTTGAATTTATTCCAAAGGTAATAATCATGATTAATCTAACGCATGGAGAAACGTCAAATATAGCAAAAAAAAATAAAAAAATTATCTGACTTGAATCAGATTAGACTAATCCGATAATCAATCTTAAGAAAATAGCCGTGAAGAGTTAATTAAAGGCAGTGGCATAATATTCAAACCTTGGTTGAAAAACGTTATCAAGCATCCATCTTGCTAATCTTTCATTCGGTAATGACAATTTAAATCCAATCACAATAGTAATTCATCCATGCCAAGCATTCACGTAAAAATTGGATTAAGAACTAAAATCAATTAGCTTAATATCATGATGGTGAACGTCTTTTGAGGATTTTCTATTCTCGAATAACAACAATAAGACCAGAGGACTTAATATATATACATCCATATAATCAAATAGATTCGTGAATCATGAGAGTGGCAACAATTGACATAAAAGCGCATGATAGTTGATTATCTAGAAAAATTAACTATCTCCAATTTAATTAGAAATACAACTTGAGAAATTCGCAGATTCAATCTTGTAATTGCCTTGATAAACATTATGACGAGACATCGTAATATATATGCAGCGGAAATAAAATTCTTTAATTTTTCTTTATGAATCGAATTGCAATTTAAATCATAAGGAATTCAGTTCATGCTCATTAAAATCAATTAGGAATGAAAAATCATGAGTTCCAAAACCATGCTCTGATACCACATGTAAACTTAATTAAATTGCACGGATCTTCGAACTTCATGATTTTCACATTCAATTAGAAAATCAGAATACTAACCTTGATAAGCCATAACTTATTTGATGATGAAGAAATTGGTTTCTCTCCCTTCGCCGTTTTTCTTGATAAGCCATAACTTATTTGATGATGAAGAAATTGGTTTCTCTCCCTTCGCCCTTTTTCTTAAGCACAGAACGCCTATGATAGAGAAAATATATTATGTGTTTCTTTTTTATCGGTAGGTGAGAGGACCAGTTTCAGATGCAGTTATATATATACACGTTCTATCAATGTGATGAATATCGTGAAACCACCTTTAGATAAATATGACCAATTTATCAGATAAACATCAAATTATTTAAACCATATAATTAAGATATTTAAATTAATATAAATATCTTAATCACTTAATTATTAATGACACGTGGCCATTAATAAATCTTACAACATCGTCGTCGTCAAATTTAACTAATAAACGTATCTAGCAAAACTTCACATGGAGTGGTCAATGTGGCATTATTCAGTAGTTGAAAACTATTTTGGAGTATTAGATGCATGCATTTCAATTTATAAGTTCAGCAGGGGGATTGATGAAAATGATCAATGCCCATCGCGCGTGTTTGTGTGTGTATATGGAAATTCTAGTATGTGAACGTAGACCTTGTGTGTTGATAAATTTTATCCGTTAATTTATTAAGGTCAATGGTCATTATTAGTTTGGAAGGAATTAAGAAAAATGTTATTAATTATTTTCATTATTGATGAATTTAAGGGCAAATATATCAAATCATCATTTTTGTTTTTTACGAGCAAGTTCAATATTGGACTAAAACACTAATTTGGTGCATAAATCCATTTCAATGCTATCCCAAATCCTGTCCCATATTAGTACAGCACCAAATTGGTGCTGATGGATCCCACAACATTTAATGCACTATTTTATTAGTTAAAAACATTATTAAATGGATTATCTGATAAATTTAATTTAATTTATAGTTTTTATATTCACTCGATTTAAATTGTAAATCATCTAAATAAATAATTTCAATAGAATCACAATTAATTAAACATAATAGATAGAATGAAGTCGCACGTATTACAAATTACTACAAATTAACTTTATAAAACACACTACACATAACTAAACTATTTGAAAAAACACATTTATTACAAATCATTTTTCGATCCTCTAAGATAATTATAATATTGACAAAAATCATTTGAAGAATTTTCAAACCCATGTCCTTCACTTCCGGATTGATTAAATTGAGAAAATTCTTCTCGATGAGGAAATGATTGAGATTCACGAGCTTTTTTTTTTTTGCATAATTCTAATTTGTTCACCACGAATGTATTCATGTGTAGTGAGATCGAAGATAGAATCCAAATTTTTGAATAAAATTCTATTATCTTCCCTCAACTTCGCAACAAATGAGAAGCTAGCAAATGATAGTGTTCGGTTCAAATATTATGAATATTATGAAATGTAAAATTAGTATAAATATTATGTTATTCTTCTCTTCAAATCAAATTACAAGCATCTTAAATGTGAAAAAAAAATTGCGAACTAACGACTTAAACATTCTGAAACGTAAAAGTAGCATAAATTTTTCATGACAATTATTACATAAAAATAACTATAAAAAATTAAATTTAACCATTCATTCATGTAACAAATCTAATACATATCATTTTTCCACATATTCTACTATATAAAATAACTATAAAAGACAGTTAAACTTAACTTGTTGCTGCCTGTATAATAATGCTAGATTAGTATCGGTTACATTTAAATATATATAAGTTCCATTAGAGATGGTCCTGCACGCATAAGACTGACAATTTTTTTTTCGATTTTTCCTTTTTGTCATTTATTTTTTATTTTTTGCTATTTCAGAAATTTTATGTAGTTTTACCCCCAAAAAATATATACTCGGAAATTAAAGTGAATTTTTTAATTTTTTTTGAAATAAATATAAATGTACACCTTAAAATTAAAGTGAATTAATTTGAATTTTTTTAAATACAAGAACTCGCATAATGCACTCGATCGATGCTAACGTGTGAGCTCGTTGCGTTCAATAATTAATTTTCGAAACAAATATAAATTCTAATAGAGAATAATAAACCCTCATTTTGAAATAAATATACACCCTAAAATGGAATTAATGAACTTTAAAATTAAAGTGATTTTATTTTTAAATTTGTGACTCGCACAATGTAATTGCATTAGGGCTCATGCATTGCGCTTGACAATTAATTTTCGAAATAATTGAGAATAATAAACCTTAATTAAAATTAAGAAACCCTAATTTTGAAATATATATATATATCCTAAAATGGAATAAATGAACTATAAAATTAAAGTGAATTAATTTAAACTGTAATTAGAAATAAAAAAATCATAATTGAGAATAATAGACCTCAATTTACATTTATTAAATCATAATTCGAATGCTATAAACTTATATAATTAAAGTAGTGCGGTGATAATTTTAACACTACTTTTTAATGAAATGAGTGATAGTACTATTTTCTGGCGTAAATTTTGTTCCTAGATTAGGGCAGGGCAAGTCGATCCTACCTGACCTAACATACTCGCGACCCACCCGCCTGATAGATGTATGAGTCTGATATTGGACCTCAAAAACTAATGAGAGAATTCGCAACTCCATTAGGTATTGATTTGGATGTCTTTGTTTGTTTTTTTTTAAGCGTGTTTCTAAATACACCACCAATTTTTCACTATACACCATTTTTACTTTATACACCACACATTATTTTTATTTTTTTAACATGTTTTCTTCCCACACCACAAACAATGTCATTTGTATCCTTTACTAGTTAAATAATAAAACTTTCAAAACAAAATTAAAGCATAAAAGATAATAGAAAAAAAAGAAGAAGAACAAAGAAAAAACGGCAACTGCAAAGCGGGCTCCGACGACTGCCACGCCGGCCTCCTCCCCAGCACCTGTTGACTCCGGCAGCCCATCTCCGCTGCCTACAACGGAAAACACCTCTCAATTCACCATGATTGTTGCCATCCCCTGTAGTCGCACTCCACTTCACCTTCTCCGACCACAATGTCGACGAGATCTCTTCTGGCGCAATACTTTCGAAAAATGGTTTTTGAAACTGGAGAAGTGGGAGGGACGGGAGAAGGAAGGATTGGCTTTTTTCCCTTAGTTTTTCATAGATAAGAGATGCGGGAGGGAGACAGAATTGACAGGGAGAGGGGGAAGATGGGAAGATGGGGAAGAAGACAAAATCCTTATTTTTTATTTTTTTTATTAAGTTTACAATTTTTTTATTTTTAATTTAATGGGGGGGGGGGGGGGCATTTAAATAATTTTCTAAATAATTATTTTTCAATTATTTTATTAAGTGGTGTATAATGAAAAAAGAGTGGTGTATTTAGAAACAGTGAAACACCCTTTTTTTTAATGGAATTAGGAGTTTAATCGTGTCGAGATTTTAATTTGATTTGAATCTATTTTCAATGGAATAAGGAGTTTAAACATGTCGAGTCAAAATCTAATTTGAATCTCTTTTGCGAATAATATATATTCCGATTTTTTTTTTAATTAAGTTTAGGCCGTTGCACAAAGATTATTATAGTATTACCGAGAGTCAGTGGCGGAGCCAGAAATTATTTTCAGGGGGGCCCAATTAATAATAATAATAGTAATATATATAATTTTAAAAATAAAATTTAAAGTTGATATCAGTTTTAAAAAATCATATTATGCTAATTATATCACAACATTATTCTCAATTACACATTCACAATTATATGGGATATTTTTCTATAAACTGTCCATATAATTAAATAGGAAACAAAAAGGTTAACAATCATTGAAACTACAAATATTTGCTCAAATTATTAATAAATAAAATATAATAATTCAAAAAATAAAAATAAAGTAATAATTGAATAATTCAATACAAAAAGTAATTTGAAGAGTTGATGAAAATAATTTCACCTTAAAATAATAATTTTTTTTTAGATGAGAACAACTAAAATGAATCCTAAATTCAACAATGGAGGAAAGAAACACACTCATTTTAAGGAGTGAGATATGGTGTTATGGAATAAATATATAGAGACAAATTTAAACTTAAAAAAAATGGAGAATTTTGACATAGAAAAAGAAAAGAAAAAGGAAGAAGAATGATAAAGGGAATTGAAGGAGCTCTCTTTGTTCATCACTAATTAGCCGTCTGTCTCTGCTGCTTAGAAGGAGAGAAAATAAAACCAATTTATTTATATATTTTTTGTTGTTAAAATGTGAAATTACTATATTACCCTTAATTTTTTTTAAAATTTTAGGGGAGCCCAATGACCCCCGGGCCCAATGTGGCTCCGCCATTGCCGAGAGCGCACAAAGATGAGAATAAGGAGTTTAAACGTGTTGGGAATATATATTACCGAAAGCGCAAGAATTTACTATACTGAAGCGGGATTTATTAATTATTTCAAAATATTCATACATACATACATTTGAATATTGGATTGTAAATTTCGGTGATTGCATCATATTATTGTTAGATTCATGCATTATTCAGCAATATAAGACAGGCATATATATACAGTATATATATATATATATAACAAAGATATCCGTACTGCCGCCAGCACGCGCCCGTCTAGTGGTATTTGAATTCAAGCACAAATTAAATAGAAGAATTGTCTAGTGGTATTTTATATATAGCTAGCCATGCTGAAGAATTGTCTCTCTCAATGATATAAGATATATATCATTCAATTGAGGTAATTAATGACATAATTCCGCTCATGATGTCATACCTCACTTTGAATTTTGATTAATATTTTGTTTGGCAAGTTTTGGCCTTCAAAATATTGGAAACACGTTTATTTTACTCATTTTCAATTTCACTTTTCACTTTTTTCAATTTTTTATAGCCTATTCAATCATATATATATATTATTGCAGTGGGAGTCATTATTTAAATATTCATCAATTCATCATAACTACACAAATATTTATTTTTTCATCCCAATCACAAATTTCAAATTGAAAATATAATCAAACAAACATATTCCAATTTTCCAAATCTATAACTCTAAATATTAAATCATTCATCATAACAAAATTATTACATTTTTTTAAAAATCAATATATCTCGTAAATTGAAATTGAAATATTGAAAACTGAAAATTGATGTTGAAAATAAAAACAAACAAGGCCAAATCTCTCTAAATATTTGATGGCCTTAATTACGAGTGATCGATGTTCTTTAGGAAAAGGGTGCTTACCCCATGGCGTTAATTTTCAGGATTCTTATGTTTTAATTATGGCTGTTAATTTTTTCTTCTTTTATTTCAGAATAACTTTTAGGCCCCGTTTGGTTGACACGGAATCTGACTTGGGAAAGTAATATTATTCCCTATTTTAACATTACTGTGTTTGATTCATTTTTTATGTAATATGGAAAGTAATCACATTCCTCAAAACAAGGAAAATTGTGCAACTTTCCTGGATTCTGAATACCCACTCCAAGTAGGTATTCTTTTTCCTTGTTTTTGAGAATCTGGTGTTAAATGATTTCATTGTTCGATTTCTTCATTTATTATTTTTTTTTATAAATTATTATTATGTTTTAAAATTGAGAAAATAAGATTTATTATTATCTTTTTTATTATTATTAATACTAAGTTTGGATTAAAAAATTTCAATAAAAAATGTGTAAAATAAATAAAATAGAAAAAATAGAAAGTTTTATAAATGAAAAAAAAGAAATTCAAAAATGTGATACTTTTTTTATTGAAGAAATTACGACCAAAATTCGACTATTTTATCAATTTTTTTTTGCATTTCTATCAAAATTACAATAATATCATTTTTGAGACAACATTGCGGACTAAATGATGACCATACCATTGTCAATATAGATAATTCTGATTTCCAATTCAATAAAAAAATATTTATATAGATAATTTTGATTTTCAATTCAATAAATAATATTTGGATCACCAATACAATATTTACCTTAATTGATTATTTTTTAGTCATATCATTTTATTTAAATTGAAATAATATGTGTTGCATTCAATATCTATAGTACTAATGCAAATTGAAGAATTATACATTATATGGTTCGTAATTTAAAATTATAAATATTGGTAGTATAAAATGAGATACAGTTTATATTTTAAATATTTAATTATCTATTCTTGTTTAAATCTAATTCAATAATAAACAGAGAATCATTGCAATTTTCTTGTTGTGTTCCAAACACAGAATAAAGAATCTGTTAGTAATCATTTTCCTTAGAATCACATCCTCAGAAATTATATTCCCAAAAAATTTTACTTTCCTGCCAACCAAACGAGCCCTTAGCATATTCCCAATTATTGCTTTCTTACATTTCTTTATGTTGATTTTATATAAATATATGCATGTATATATATTTATATATATAGTTGTGGTCTAGTGGGAACCATCCCAAATGTGAGAAGTAGGGAGTAATCTACACATTTTAATTTAATGATTTGGATGAATGTGATTTAATTGGATAAATAAATGGAAGGGGGACGACAAGATCAACATATGTATATATTTGTCTATTTCGCATTACCCTTTTCATCATAATATATTCTTATATTCTTCACAATTCATTACTGTATTATTCACAATATATTGTTATATTCTTCAAAATCTAGAATTCAGTGTGTCCTTTTTTCTTTTCAGAATCTATATATGTTATTATCTTCACAATCAATATAGGGACCTCTTCACTTTATACCCACTTAGATTAGGGTTTAATCATCAATACCCACCCACATAATTTACCTTTAATATATACCCACTTTTACTCTATCACCCTCCAAAATTTGATTTGATGTGATGACCTAATCAACATTTTCAAAAAAACGTGTTATTCACTTACACAAATGTACTTTATTCATGATTTTTGTATCATAATGCATCAATACCGGTCGACAGATACTAGTACCCATCGACAGGGACCAATACCGGTCAATAAGAATCAATTTCCACCGATAGGGACCAGTCCAAACCGATAGGATTATGTAAGATTTTTGAAAAATGTGGGAAATTAAGGGTAAAATAGATAAAGTGAGTATATATATAGTAAATGTTTATTATGTTTGTGGGTATTTTTGAAAAAAATTCCATATTTATGTGTATAAATAGGTATTTCCACATCAAATATATTGTTATTTTCTTCTTTGTAGTTTATTGCTCATAGCACGTGGCCCTACATATTTGATATTTCTATGAATACAATAATAGTTTGTGAAGAATATACTAGTAATAGTAATAGTAATAGACTGTGAAGAGAATAACAATAAATTTTAGAATTGCGATTGTTGTGATTGATTTTTCAAAGTTTGAAATTTTTTCCTAAAATCAGAATGATGATATTCCTATTATAATTTGACTATTTTGCCCCTATTTTTTATATTCTAATATAAATTGATCATTTGTACAATATATTCACAAAATTATTAGCGATCTTATCATTTTTATCATTATTTAATTTGAATGGTTGAAATTGGTTCATATTTCTCACATCAAACATCCTTATGTGCATATGGGATTTAACTTTAGGAATCTTTTATACTTGGTACCTAGCGTCTCCAACATTTCCTCTATATCTATATAATTTATTTGCTCTTGGATGACGATGGTGAGAATTGAACTTGAGACTTTTGATATCAAGCCTACACCACTCTACCACTAAGTTATCCTTAAGAAAATAATTATCTATTTAATTATTCTAATAATTGAGAGTGCGTACCACGCGTGTGTGTGCACACACTGGATAATCGTATGATTACAAATATATCGAGTATGATGAAATAACTATAATATATATGGAATAAATTAAGAATATCATTTGATGTTAGATTCATGAATGAAAAATGTTTGTCTATCTTCATTCTTAGTGGGATTTGTTTCATGAGTAGTCAATGGAGCGCATAAAAATCCAGGATAGGGGTTGCATCATGTCATTGAATGGACTTGAATATTTTATAGCATATATATGTAAGTAGCCAAATAAAAAATATTTGCTATGTACATTGTTGACAACTTATGTAGGGGAAATTCATTGTACACCATGATATTTGTTTCAAGAATGTTGATTATATACGTCCATCCAAAAACAAAGGGGGATAATTATATAAATTTCTAAATAAGTAGTGATCGCACACACTAATTGAAGACGACATAAAGTTTATTGTCTACTTGTTTACCACAAACACAAACAAATTCTAGTTTAGTATAGAGTAGCCCCTACATGAGGTTGACCGTATTTTCCTTTAATATTAAATATGACGTGGAAAGAACAATTGTCCTATTAAAAAATATAAAAAACAAACCATCGGGCAACGATACATAATTAATCATAAAAAATTAAAAAATTGAGATCAACCCCACGTCGGATATTTTTTTATTTTATTTAAACCTCCAAATGTTTTGGTGCTGCCTCCACTAACAAAGGATGCAAACTGTTATTATTCGTGAATTATTACGTGGTGTATTCATCGTTGTTTTTTCTTTATTTGTTTTTTTATAAATTTAATTAGAGTTTAATTTTTAATTGAGATTGAATATTTCAAAATTAAAATTGATTTTTAGTTGTTTGTTATCAACCATTTTTACTATGATCAACTGAATTCAAAATTTGAGTTTAACAATAGATTTTGGAAAAATGATGAAAGAAAGATTGAATGGATTTTTGTAGTATGGTATACTCCCTCCTTCCCATAATTATAGTCCACTTCCCATTTTCACACAGATTAAGAAATCACATTTAATATGTATTGGAAATATACAATTTACAATAATTATCCTATATTGCCCTTATTTTTTACTATATTAATTGCATTCATAGTTTCATACTATATTAAATAGGGTTATATTTGTAAAAGAATATTTAAATACAATCCCAATTTAGAATAGGACTATAATTTTGGGACATTCCAAAAAGGAATAATGGACTATAATTATGGGACGGAGGGAGTATATCCGTATCCCCACCATAATTAGCAGGGGATCCAAACCCGTACGAAACTACTTCGCGTGTTAATTAAGTTCGTAATTTACACACATCACCCCTTTACATTTGTTTATATTAAGCAAATATATGTAAAAGAATACAAAAACTATCTCGAGTCAAAATTCGTAAAATATGTCAAAAACTCATATTCAGTTAATTACACTTTTATAATTTGGGGAGTCTTATGTAAGACTGTCTTATGAGACAAAATTAGTAAAACTTGTCCATATATGAATCCAAAAACAATCTACAAACACCAATAATAGTAAAAATATGTTATTGGATATTAGTTTTGATTTGAATCTTGGCGTGTCTTATAAATTATAATTCATAAGATCATCTCACATAAGTTAAGGTGTTAGAATTTTGTTGTTTGATTACATTTGGACTCGAAACTTGACTCATATTATGTATTTTGGTTCATAAGACGGTCTTACACAAGACTTCCTCATAAGATTTATAAAACCTTGTGCCACATGACAATATCTATAATATGTATTAACGTATAATTCAAAATACAATAGAATTTTGTAGAACTTCTGATATGAATTCACTCTCCAAAGCACATAAACGCTATTTTTCAAGATTTGTTTTTTCCCTATAAATCACAACCGGTTTGAAATGAAAAATCTATTTCAAGATACAATGGAGGCATGTTTGATGAAACTGTAATTATTTCATAACCAAATAACACTCTTTTAATGTTCTGTTAATGCCACTGATTATGGAAGTTGTAGTATTTTCGAACTATGTTTGCAGGGAATTTATAGGTGTGACACTTATTGAGATCAGACTTATTACCGAAAAGACATATATTCATATCAAGAGACACCTCATCATGCTAGGTTATAATCAGGTTTTGGGAACGTTACCCTTATCCCCCAAGGGACAATGTCACCCGTCCCCTCGACCACCGCAGTTGTAATTTGGCAATACATCTGATCCCAACAAATAATTTATGAAATTATTAACAGATTTTCCTTAGAGCAAATGGATTAAATTTTAAGGATAGTTCGTATAAGTTATATATCCAAGCTTTTGTTTTAGTAAATAGATTGAACTTGAAGGATAACTTTTATAGTTTGTCCAAATTCTTCTCTTTTAATACACTACAACAAAGAAGCCACTATACTAATAAATCCATGAGTTAAAAAAGGAAAAAAGTGATGCACAACTTACATGAGATAAAGATGCAGCTTCCTGTTATTTAGTTGATTAATTATTTTAAACAAAGATGCAATTATGGCAGTGGGAGAATAATGATGAATTTATTTTAGTCCAACGAAAGCATTTTGAATGGTGGGTGTTTGTTTGTTCAAATATCATTTGCCATGAATAATTATGTGGGAGAAGTAGTAGACAATATGTTACATCAATTTGTATAGTGACTTGCACTTTTTTTAGTATTTTAGATTAAAAGAAATTCGTTCTCCAACTTTTATGTTATTTTGTTGTCCATGGAGATCGTGTGGGCTGAGTATTGGTTGAATAAATCATATATATTGTTTGACGCATTTTAGAGCAGAAGCTAAACATTGGGCATGCTTCAAATCCAGATTCAATGGATTGTATGTGTTAAATCTCCTAGCTAGACCCATCTATAATTTTAGTATCATAAAAAGATTTTTCCCAAATCAAACAATAGCAAAAGGACATATATGGACAAAATTTAATGTACATTTGCGCTAAAATATTAATAGATTTGCTACAGGATAATAGATTTGCCAATTTGCCATCTATAATTTTAGTATCATAAAAAGCTTTTTCCCAAATCAAACAATAGCAAAAGGACATATATGGACAAAATTTAAAGTATATTTGCGTTAAAATATTAATAGATTGGCTACGTGATAATAGATTTGCCAATTTGCAATAACTACATACAGTACGAATCCTAACGAAGACACAATTACATGTTGATAAATACTTAATCATATGCTAGCGAAACACTACAAGAAAAACACGTTTTAATGTCGTCACTAAAAATTAAATATTGTCACGAAAGTATTTTTAGTGACGACATGTCATTTTAAGTATGTAGTCGCTTAAAACCCATCCCTAATAATTTAACTGTGATGACAAAAGTCGTCGCTTTTGCATTTGTAATGACTTGTCGTCCCAAAAAGTTGACACAAATAATTCCCACTTAGTAGAATAACATTAGTTTTTGTGACGATATGTCTGGTTCGCCATAGGTCCGAAGAGCTGTCTCTTGTGTGCGATGGTTGGGCATGAATGGAGCTTGCTCGGTAGAAAGGAGAGTAGAAGTAGAGATCGAACGTAGAAATACCAGTAGAACAATTCTTTATTACATACAATTAGTTTTAGTTAAAGGAGAAAGCTGAACAGACGCTTCTCGCAAGCAAAAACCATCCATAGCGAGAGGGACCCCTTGTCTTCTAAGCCTAACTTATTTTATAGTATACCCTTCTTCTGCCTAACCTTGACATCACAAAAGATAGATTCATAGACAATGGTATCAATTTCAATAACAATAGACGGCAATTGTTTCAAAACTATTGTTTATGTTGTCATAGACAACAATTTTCTGGCAATCCGTTGTCTTTTGATCAATAGACAACGGTTCTTAAAAATATGTTGTCTTTTTATATATGTACAATGGTTTTTATTAGACTGTTGTTAGTTTGTGTCGATATAGACAACGTTTTACTATGACTATTGTCGTTTTCAATTATAATTTTGATTATTTTTTTCGTTACAACTTTACTTTTTCACCTGCTTATTGACAAATTCTTCAAAAATCATTGCTTCATTAGTCAAAACATTGAAGAATTAAAACTCAACAATAATTCATTTCATACTTAACTAAAAAGTGACAAACTCATATAACTCACATCCAACAATGTATACAAGCATCATTTCATTTAAGTGGAATTCAGCCAAAGCTAATACATTAGCAAAAAATGAACCTTCTTCAGCAACAGGACCGAATTGTGACTAGCCATCTTAGGAACAAATCATGCAAGTGAACCCACAAGAAGATGCTTTGTGATAACTGAAAGGCTATCTCTGCACAAGCTGATCATTTGTTGTTGTCTTCCTAAGTATATTCTTCAGGAAGATATCTTCGTGCTTTTGTATAGTAGCAATGGACTTAATCCTGGATAATTGAACCATGAAACAGAAAATCCCAAATTTGTGATGATACAAACAATTATGAAGTTGATGCAATAATATTGGACAATTTAAATAGTATAGTAGTAGGAGGTTAGTGTCTCTACCTGGATATCATCAATGAACACAAGGTGACTGAAGTGGTATTTGGCAAGTAGTTCAAAAGCATTGTGGTTTGCAAAATCTTCAAACTAGGGAAATATGGGTATATTTTAGCTGATTAAGAATAATAACTTGAAAAATGATAGATGGAGCTTTGATGTTCGTGAAAAAAGTACACACTTAAAGGAGTCTCGGGAGAGATTTTCTATGGGAACTAGAGAGAGTCTATGTTGTGAGGAGGTCTCACAATTCAGTCCATCGAAAGAGGTTATAGTGGGTAGGAAAGGGGTCGAGTGACGGGAGATTATTGTGTAATAGCCTTTGTAACCTTGTAACGGAGTCGTAGATTGTTTCTCACAGACTTGTGAAGTCTCCCTAACGTAGATTAGTTGATCGAACATGGTTACCAACCTCGTGCCTTTTATTGCTTAAAGTTTTATCTTTTTGACTGTTCAGTATTTATTTTCACCTAAACTGAAAGTGTACAGCGAGACTTATAGGATAGCGGTGAACAAGGTCGTATCCACAGAAATTTAATATTTAACTAACTAAGTACTAGAACTTAACTCCTAAATGCTATCTAGACAACCGATTAAAGTACTTGAACTAATTAACGTACTTAAACATATAATATAAATGAAAACACAGAGAAGAAAGAGTAAATAAGAAACAACGGAGAAAGACGAATTCTAGAGTTGGAGAATCCTTATCTAATCCATTTATTTACTTGTTTCATCACACACCTATGTAGGGACTTAAATCTAGCTAGAACAACCACAATTATACTTTAAACCTTCTCTCGAAGTGCCTAAAGCGTGGATCACACAACTAGTATTAACGTCTTCGTTCAATGCTTAGCATGCAACTTCTAATGGCTCTCAGGGTCTATTGCTCTCTCAATTAACCTCAACCCTCTCGAGTGCTATTGATTAATGAGTTAATTACTCCAGATCACGTGTTAAAACTCCTCTCTCGATTTATGAATTAACACATCAAATTGTATCATTTAGTGATCAATTAAACAATACAGATAAAAACAAGAGTAATCAAAGATCAAGATAAAGTCATAGGAAATATGATAAAACCAATAAAATAAACTTCATAAACAATTCATTATCCAACCCTAGAAAACTAGGGTTTAGCTATCCATATAAATATAGAAAACTAAAATCCAACAAGAAACCATGTCTAACATAAATAAAGATAAATAAAACCCGGAAGTAATTATTATGTCTCTATTCTTGCTTGGCTTGAATCTCTTGATCTTGCTCTTCGTGTTCTTCTCTACAGCAAACCTCTGTGTTTAAGAGAAGAATATGGTGTGTGTTGTTGTGGTTTTTTGGTGTTATGGTAGGGTTTTTGATATGCCAATTTTCATGTTTGAGGAGGTATATATAGTGTTGGAAGTATCCCAGTCGAAAAAGGAAAGAAAACGGGCCAAAATAGGCCAAAAATCGGACTCACAGGACCTCGCTCACGACCGGGTCGGTCGCGGGTGTGGTTGCGAGTCCACGTGGCATTTTCTTGCATACTCACGACTGGGAGAGGGGGTCGGAAGAGCAAAATTCGCGACCCCGGTCGTGAATAATCTCCTTGGTCGCGGGTCCACGTGGCAGTCCGGCAGCCTTTCACTGTTTTGCTTCGTTCTCACTCGTTTCTCGTCCGATTGACCCGATTCTTTTTAAAACGCGTTCCTAACTTGATTTCCTATCTTTCCAGGGTCTTCCCAAGCTCATTTGAAGTCCACACAAAAAATGATATTAATTCCCTTCACAATGAACAAACACATGACATTGCGCAAAACATAGAAAACTATGCAAAACTTAACACTTCATGCATGCAATGTCCATCAAATAACACTCAAATGTACCTCAAAATACATGTAAAATATGTTGTTATCATTGACCTTGCATGTTAACAACAATGTATGTGTACATGTTTGTAAATATGATCTTATCTGCACAATTTATGTAACTTCACACCTTGTGGTATGAGTAGCACCAATGAAATCATTTAAGCTCTTCTCGACTATACATTCTCATTCTTGTATAGCCTCAGAATCCCTCTCTTTCAGGTAGATTCAGTTCATTCATGTGCTTTTTCTCTTGAAAATCTTATAGGAGCTGCTATTTGTCCCTTTGCTTGGAAGTCTTATAGAAGCCGTTCTTTGTCTGTGTCTTGCACCAGCGATCACTCCATGCTCCGGCCCTAGGCGTCACATGCCCACTAACTTTCTCTTGGTTCATCTCCTAACTGCACCTTACTATGAGAGGTTCGGCTCTGATACCACCTGTAATGACCCAGCTACCGGACTGACAGTTGTTCCCACAATCCAACATGAGTCTTGCCAACATGTATTGTCCTCACTTGCATGATTTCTGAAAAAAATTTCAGGAGGGCATCTATCACACCATTGCCCCAGATCAAGACGCTTAACTTTAGAGTTCTGGTGGAACGAGCGCCAGAAAGGAAGATACACCTTGTGGTATGAGTAGAAACAATCAAATCATTTAAGCTCTCCTCGACTATACAGTTTCATTTTTGTATAGCCTCAAAATCCCTCTCTTTCGGGTGGATTTGATTCATTCATATGCTCCTTCGCTTGGAAGTCTTATAGGAGTCATTCTTTGTCCGTGTCTTTCATCGGTGATCACTCCATACTTTGGCCCCGAGCATCACAATAGTCTTAAAGATTATTGGATATACAATCACAGTTAGTATATTTTACAGGGTTAATTACACTTTAGTACTCGAATGTTGGACATTTCTACACTTTTATCCCAAAGTTTTAAGAAATTACATATTAATACATGGTTGTACAAATTAACACTTATAAAATTAGAGCAATTTTTTATCTTACAAATGTTGACTTAGACTACTGAAAATCTTTCAAACACGGTCTTTAGCTTATTCCATTTGTACAAATATTGCATGTTGTTGTTGCTTTTCACAATTTTCAACAGTCCATGTTAACATTTGTGAAGCCGTAAAATTACTCTAGCATTATAAGTGTTAATTTATGCAAGTGTTCGATATCAATATGTAAAATTCTGAAACTTTAGAATACAAGTGTAAAAGCACTCAACGTTGGGTACTAATAAAGACTCAATTTCGCATCTTTTTACTTTATCTTTTTACTCATTTTTAGTACTTTTAGTAGTGTCTAGAGTCTAGTTTGGGACACAGTGTAACAGGGGAGAGAAGAAGCACGTTTGGACTCATTATGGGCATAACTAAGTGCCAACTTGATTGGGGATATAAAGAGGATCAACCGCTGAAGCTTTGACAGTCTGTTACTAGTTTATTGCGGAAGTTCAGCAGCGAATCCTTCTCAACTGACATGGGCCCACGTGCACAACAGTTCCGTAGCTTAGGGAAGTTCAGCTAGAGGAGAGAGAATTGAAGAGATAAAAGAGAGAGAAGAGATGGAGCAGCACATCCCTATGATTTATGGAACATGATTGAAGTGGATCTCTCCAACTAAAACATGCCTCTACATGGGTTGGGCTGGGCCAAATTGTGGCTTTTCAAACAACTATAAATACTAGTTAGCTTTCATTTTCATAAGACAACCAGAAACACACCCTTTAGAACCGTAAAATATAGTTTATTTATGCATTTAAGTGTTCTGGATATTCTACACAGTTAGGAGCGATTTGCCCTTGGCTGATGCATGTACCTGTTTTTGCCCAAATCTGAGGTTGGTTCCAGACTTTAATTTAGTTTGTTTTCCTTTTACCATGTGTTATTTATTTACTTCCGTTTTGTTTATTAATATGTTTTATGGCTAAGTATCCAGAGTTCAAGTAGATGTGAATAGATTGAAGTAGAAATTATGCATGGGGCTTATTGTTCTTAATTTACTTTGAATCGATTCCCAACTTCATTCTGGGCAGAACGATGACATGTTAATAGCAAGATTAGGTTGGTCGCTACTCTTAATTGAACTATTATTTATGTAAGTCAATTTGGAAGTAAGGACGACCGTACCCTGATGAGCCACTAAGTGATAAAGCAGGGGTCGAAGCTTGGAGAATGAAGTATAGGTAGATCTGGTGGGCACACCGAGGATGTGCCCATGTTGTAGTGTTGGGTTTCTCCGATTTAATATTGATATTCTTGCAAATCCTCTGCATGACTATCTTCTTTAGGTCTTGGATAGTTAAGGACTAAGAGTCACCGATCGTATCGCTCTTAGCGTACACGGTAAGAAGGAATTGAGGGGTGTAAGGCAACCGTACCTGCTCCCTATAACCAACCGGTCATATCGAGGTATCTATGTGTTTGTGCCCATGATTGCATGCATCTACCAAAACTGAATTTATATTTGACTTGAACATTTATTTTATATTTAATCTCATTTGTTTATTTAATTGTTTATTTAGTTTTGAATAGTGCAGGGAATGATTAATAACAGTAATCCATACAAATTCCCGAAAGGTTACCAAAAGATAGAAAGGTTAATCACTCACTGTGAGACAATATCTGCCTTCGGGTGTTATACTAGCCTCTGAGGGAAAAATTAAAGCATCTGTCGAGCTTTGCCCACATGGCTGATTCTGCACGCAAAACAGCGGCGTATCAGATACTAAATTGTAATCAACCATCTTTTAATGCAAAGAAAACAAAGATTGATATTTAATGAAGATATTGCAGGCTTCATTATTATAGTTTCTTAACTTGAATTTTTTTATGTTTCAATATATATTTATTAACATTATTTTGACTATATTTAATTATTTTACATACTACATAATTATCAATTTCTTAAGAGTTAAATCCAACAAATCTATATAAATATACAACCCTAAAACTTTTAAAACGAAACATAAGTTATTGTTATAATCTTTGTTGATATATATTTTTCATAAGTTTTTAGTCACGGTCAATTGTACGTAGTTGTTTCACAAGTCACAATTCGTGTTGGTTTGAAAGTTTTTATTTGTAAAGATGATGATAGTGTATGATAGTGTAACACAAATGTTACTACAAACGGTATATACAAATAGATGTTTCATAATTTATAATATATAATATTTTAATTGTGATACTTTATTAATTATTGGAATTATATTATATTATATTATATTATATTATATTATACATACGTATCTGTGTAATCAAGAAATTTTTTCTTTTGTCAACTTAACTCTTTTTAGATTTAAAATAATAATTATCTAATATAAAAAAATATATAACCGGACAAATAAAAAATGGTGTTAATTTATTAAGTAAAATATTAATTATCTATAAAATACGAAGATGGTGACACTTACATTAAGTTTATAATAATTGAGTATGAGTATGATACTATAAATGAAACCGACACCGGTGGAAATCTAGTTATGAATCAAATCAAGAGTTTTGGAACAGCTAATATATGAGCCCTCAATATTTATATCATGAAATCTCTAAATAGAAACTTATAAATATTACATAAGACAATTTAAAAAAAGAAAAAAAGAAAAAAAAAAGACCTGGTGTGTGGATCGGACTAGGTATGGACTGGACTGGGTAAGAGTGTATATTAGGACGATCTTGGGCTCAGAACCCATTTCGAAAATCCCAACATAAAATAACCAATTTTATTTGAATAACGAAAGGATATTTTTCTGTCATTCGGTTAGACAAAAAAAACCTGCTGGATTGAAGTTGCTCGAATCTGCAATAATAATAATCTCTTCAAATTTCTGATTATTTTGCACGGTTGTATGAGTAGTAGTTCTGCAGAATGTTTCGAATAGATTGGGACACCAAATGTAAAAATAAAGGGCAAATTATACATATACCCCCCATCGTTTGCAGTTTTCCACAATAATTCTCAACTTATACTTAATAATAACGCCACCCTGACATTTTATTTTTATCACAATTCTATCATCCATCAAATTTTGCACTAGACAACTATAATAGTTGTTTACATACTTTGTTTGGGCCTTGCTCTGTTGAGAACTTATATATTGCAACAAATTTAAATGTAGAGACCAACAAAGAGATGTGTGAGTAAAAAAAAAAAAAAACAGAAGTAGCACATCCTATTAAGTCAGTTATCAATGCAAGATGGTGTGTTACCGTAAATTCTATCGTGGTGGGGATGCAATGCATCTCCTCCTCCTGCTGACGACTTGTGTCCTTTATCACCAATTTTGCCTTTCTTTGTCCAAAAACGAAAGTTTTGGCCAAAAGTTTTTGCGGCCGAAAAAATCTATCATGACACTTCAACTAACATATTGTGATACTTCAACTACCTATTATAATACTTAATCACCTATTGTGACAATCCAAAACCAAAATTATTTTATCCACCGACCAATAAATATTGGAAATAGAAAAAATGTGTTGTAAATAGTAGGGGGATGCATTGCATCCCCCTTACCTTAGAATTTACTGTGTGTTAACCATGAGCAACAACATTGAGAGTGCAATGGTAAACGCAAGCACCAATAATCAGATTATGTGATTCAAATCCTTGAGTTGAATGCTTAGCCTTTCGACATTGACACTTAATGAATGTGATGAATATATTTGACTTTACCCGTTGCTACGCACTTTGCAGCCATTTCTGAATTTACAGACCAAAATGGAGTTAAGTTTGAAGACTGTGCTAACAGCATTTTACTCCTTAACAAAGTTTCAAAAAGCTGCTGGCAATAGGGCAGTGCTCCTCATAAACTCTTAGAAGAGCGGGAAATTCTATGACGCGTAAGCACGTACTGTGTCTTCTCACACATGATAAAAAAAAATAAGTTGCCCATTATTTAAAAATTATTATTTTCTGTGAGAGTGACACACTACATCGCACGTGGTATAGAATTTCCTTAGAAGAGCATAGCAAGCCATACAAAGTCAAAAAGAAAAATATGAATCTTCCCTTCATAGCTATGAATTAAGGCTATATGTCATGCACACTTGCTAATAATTTTGCCATATTTCTACCATGCACGCGTGTAGATTGTGCTGCATATGAAACTTAGAAATATTTTTGGGATAACTTAAACAAGGCATTAACAGCGTAGATCATCCTGATGAACAGCAAAGAAGATGCATGTTTATGCTCACATCTCATATTTCCTAGATTTAAGGCCAAGAGACTTCTTTTCTATAAAGGATAATAAAATGAATAATGAAAATCCAGTTGCAAGTTTGAGCCCTAGATCAACACACCATCAAATCTTTGGGGAATAAAGTTACACATTTTATTCGCATGGTGTCAACGCAGCTGAAGACAGTTAAAATGCCAAAAACTTGGATGTAAACTCTAAATAGGAATAAAAAGAACATAACTTAACAAAATCTCAAGACTAAACAAAAGGGAAAAATAGCTCCAACCCAATGTATATTAGCCATTAAACCATAGTAGACAACCTTTATATGCAACCTAAAAATCCTATCAAGACTCTGCTCAACTTCTACTAAGTTCCATAAATGAAGAGACAAGATAATAGGCTAATAGCAATATAAAATCTTCAGAAACGTATTTCAGCATCGACCGGGCCAGAAAAAAGGAACATAGTGACTAAGGTTATTTCGGCAATCATACTGAACTAACATGTTTTATATCTAACAAGGAGTTCAAAAGATTCAAAATAACACATGAAGCATCCTGATTTTATCAAATGTGCAAAGGTGTCCTATTATCTTAATATAAATTCAATGAACGAGTTCAGATCGAACACCAATACACCAAATTCGTATATAAAGCAGCAATTGATAAATTTTCCCAACCAACTACACAATTGAAGCCTTTGAAACTGCAAAAGCATCATATTTATACCCATCCCTACAAGGCAAAGCAGAAGCTCAACATTTTATAACAAAAGGGACAGGATTCAAGGAATTGAAGGCAGTATACAACACAAAAAGAAAGAAGAAAAAAAAACATAGTTTACTCCCGGCAACAACAGAAGTTTATATACATATATCACTAGACACACTTGTTCAATTCGATTACAAAATCCTCCATTTAAAGTTTGAAACACAATGCTTAAAACACCAATCTTTATATATAAACTTCAACACAATGTCATATTATAGAGCAAATAGTTAGAGAACTAATTAGAGCTTACATTAATAATCACCTCGATACTCGCCATACCGATCACGATCATCCCTCGCAGTCGAAGCCAAGTCACTCTCCACTCTATCTGCAATCTTCTCTTCCTCGTATTTAATACCTTCCTCCAATGCCAGCCCTCCTAGAGCTCCCGCCACCACTCCCACTGCCAAGCCTGTTCCCATTTCCATTCCCGGCTTCCCAACACTTCTCTTATGGTAATCATACGGTGTGTAATCAACCGGAGCGCTCGGCCCTGGAGCCACCGATCCACCGTAGCTGGACTGGGCCTGCCGCTCCGAAAACGGACGAGGAGCCGGCGCAGGAGACGGCGAGTAATAAGATGAATAATAACCTATGTTCGGATCCGAGTAGGAGTAATAGGGCTGCGGATGGAGCGGCGGAGGTGGGGAAAAGGACGATGGCGGCGGCAGAGTGGAATATGGCTGAGAAGAGTATCCCCTGTACGGCATCGGCGGGGGAGGGGCAGAAGAGTAATAATATCCGGAAGCAGGGGCAGGGTGGTAATTCTCCACGGGGCGCTCGATTAAGCCGATCTTCAGCCGGATCTTACCGTGGGGACGGCCGGAGGGGCGGAGCAGCTCGAAAGACCTGAGTCGGGTCGCCGAGTCATCCGAGTCACCCAGGAGATCCCTGAGTTCGAAGCGGAGCGAACCGACCAAGGGTTTCGACGTCTCCGACGGTTTGGAGTGGAAGACTTCCAGCGTTAGGGCGGATTCCCTGGGCGGAAGAGTGAGCGGCAGAACGAAACGCTCGTTCCATACGGGCCGCGTGGATCCGGAATCGTCGGGCTTGGTGGCCTGGCGGCGGTCCGGGTCGACCCATAGGATGACGTAGGGCTTGAGATCGCCGTTCCTCCAATTTACGTTCTTCAGGTGTTTAGCAGAGACGATGGTGACATCGAGATCGTAGACTTTCGGCGGCGGCCGATGAGCAGTTCCGGTGGCCATGACTGAGGCAGTTTGGTGGCGTTAGATAACGTGCGCCGCGGAGAAAAGTTGGGAGCGCGCAGGATTTTGTGTCGAGTGAAGAGGCGAAGAAGATTTTTTTTTTTTTTTTTCAGCTTTCTTTTTTAAATTGTTTGGAATATTATTATATTGACTAGTTCAGTGCCCGCGCGTTGCGATATGGAAGTAACGCGGGATATGAGACGTACGTTGGACGGTGGAAGTGAATTGTTATTTCACCGTTGCGTTATTTGCAATACAAATATATTTAAAATTAAAATTATGTTATATTTCTCTGTAATTTTACATATATTGGTATCTAATTTTTTTATAAATTTATAAAATTGATCGCTAATAATTATTAATTTTACCAAAACAATTATTAACACAAAAAAAATTAATTCTTAACATTTTAAATGAATATTAATTCATATTTAAATTATACACACTTTATGTTATGAAAAATCAAAGTCACTATTAAAAAAAAACAATAAAAAGAGGAATTTTACAAATTCTGAAAAACTTCTCTATATACAACATTTGTGATGGTATTTGTATCATTATCATCAAGTAAGATCTTCAATCTACCACGACTTCTAATCCTTGAAACAGCAACATAGAATAGTTCATTTTAAAAATACTTCATTTTAAATTCAATTGGCCAACATAAATAATTATTTTGATTAAAATATAATTAACTTCAAATATTTAATAAATCCATATAAATAAACTAATGTAATCAATTTAACCACACATGTAAATTTTAATTATTAAATTAAATAATTAATAATTAGGTAACTATTATTGTCTATTACTACATAATAAGTAACAATAAAATTTGAGTTAAGTAATTACTTAATAATTACTATAATATTTAAATTATGTGCAAATATTAAACATTGAATTATCTTAGTAATGTATAACTATATTAATAATAAAAATCGAAAATGCATACTAAATAAATTAAACAACACATTAAACTTTGAAATAATAAATTTATATAATATTAATATTTTTGGGGAAAAAAAAAATATCTCACCTCTGTAAACGTTAGATCTACAGAACTGCAGAATTATAACCACTGGTGCTTTTGGTGCTGAATTTAAAAATTCTATCATGTCATCTGCATAGTTCTCCCAGAGTGTAGCGGTAATTGTATTTCCTCTATAAACATTCAAAATAAATTACTATTTATGGTAGTTAATTATTTCACTTGCTACATAATTAAAGAAATAATAAAAGCAGTAACAATTTTTCAGAATAATTAAAATTATATTTATAAATATCGAAATATGTTAATGAAAAGTGAAAGCTTACTCAATATCTTCCAGAACCAAGTCCATCAACTTTGTAAGCTTTCCATTAATGTTTCTTGTAAGTGGTCTATAGTGAGAAACTATAGTTCCAATTACATCTGCAGAATTAATATAAAAAAATTATTAGATATATATGAACTCTGGAATACTTAAAACATTTTTTTATGCTTGTTAAAAATCTTAACAAACATAGGCGCATCTCCTAGATGTTCCATGTTTGCGACATCAACAAATGATTTGATCTCATATAATTTGTGCGGAAAGTCATCATGGAATACCTCAAATAACCTGGTCTGGTTAAAAATTATAATCTTGTACAGTGATGCCGTTGTTTTGTATTTCATCACATTTATTCCTATTACAAAGTTGATAAGAGCATAAACATTGCCTTCAATTAGGCAATGTTTGAACTTTTCAACATTTGCTCTAGGAATTGTTACATGAACACGTGTACCCTGCAAAATGAAAATCGTTCAAAGTTATGATTTGCTAAAAGTTAAAAAATTGAAATTTTAAATAACTGAGTTCACCTCTCGATCATGGAATATACATTCCATATTGTACGAATTTGTGTTTTCGTAACATCTTATGAGCCGTAATTCTAACCCAAAATTACTCTTTCCGGGTTTCAACATCTGCACCGTTCCAAATATTGGAGCCATTTGTAGAAACTGTGGTGGAAAATATGGGAAAGGCAGAAATGGAGATCTGAGTTTTGAGTTGAAATGAGTTTTCAATTTTTTTTCTGCACCGTGTGAATGAGTTATCTGAATTGTAATTGTAAATTTATTTCTGAATAGTTATAATTCAGTATTAACAGTTAAAAGTAGTGGGTGGTATGAAGTGGGGCATAACTTCTATGTAGTGAACTGTTTTTCAGATTTTATTTTATATTTTTATTTTGTTTCGTGTAGTTGTAGGTGAATAAAATTGATAACTATATATAAATATTTATATGTAAAAAAATTAAACGTATTAAATTATGCCGCACACGATCTCCTCTTTAAAACTGATTGATTATAAAAATAAAATTATTTCAGCTGAAATAAAAAATTAAACGTATTAAACTATGCTGCACATGGTCTCATGATTTATATTTATTTTTTAAAATATATATTTTATGTATGTGCAAAAATCATGTTGTACACACGTTTCCAAGTTTCAAAGTAGTTGACTATTACAAATATTTAAGAATTATTTTAAGTAATTAATAAAGCCTACTTTAATGTTATCAGAATTTTTTTATTTTTAAAAAAGAACAAATGATTTTAAATTTGGAAAAAGGGACACACGTTCTCCTTTTTAATAGTACACGATTTTAAATTTATTTACTTCATTTTTCTGTGAATAATAAAGATAAATAGAATGACCTCAGAATTTAAATATATTGCAAAATTGTCATCAATCAATTGAAATCAAATTCAAATTGATTCCAATTGAAAACCTTCTTTTTATATATAGTATAGATTCGGTGAATACTGAATAGTTTAGTATGTCGATAGTGGTCCCATTAGAAATTTGGATTAGGTTTAGTCTGAACTGTTTAAGGCTATAGCTTGTAAGTGCTTCGTTCATCCAAAATTAAATCTAAAGGGCACACCTCACAATTAGGCAAGCAATAAATTATACGTGGAAATAGATAAAAATAGACAAAAGTAAATAGTGATTGGAAAAAAAAAAAGCAAGTTTTAGTAATAAGAAATTTTGTAGGCAATTTGTTCTATCACTTGGTCTCCACATCCAATTATTAACTCAGTGTACTTTTGACATTTATTATCACTACACAACAATTATATATAAATATATATATTTGAAAGACAAGAGTTGAGATCTATGATTATTTAAAAAATGCAACGATTAATTGTCTACATTGTCTCGATTAATTTAAACGAGCCACGATTAATTTTAAATGAACCACGATTAATTTTCAATGAGCCACGATTATTTATTATAAGTCAAGATTATTTTCTATGAGCCAAGATTAATTATCTACGATTACTTAAAAATGTAACGATTAATTGTCTACATTGCATCGATTAATTTAAATGAGTCACGATTAATTTTCAATGAGCCACGATTATTTGTTATGAGCCAAGATTATTTTTATGAGTCAAGATTAATTATCAATGATTATTTCAAAATGCAACGATTAATTATCTACATTGCCTCGATTAATTTAAATGAGCCACGATTAATTTTCAATGAACTAAGATTTTTTTTTATGAGCCAATATTATTTTTATGAGCCAAGATTAATTTTAAAAATGCTATGATTAAATTCTCAGATTATTAAAATGCTATGATTAGTTTAATGAGCCAAGATTATTTTTATGAGCCAAGATTATTTTTTATGAGCCAAGATTAAATTCTCAGATTATTAAAATGCTACGATTATTATTTAAAATGCGACGATTGTTTTGTGAAAATACCACGATTAGTTTTGTAAGAAATGTTACGATTATTATATACAAATAACCACATTCTACGATTACTTGAAAACATACGATTGAATGCATTTATTTCTTGTGTAAGTGAGGTAGTTGTTGAGCTTCATTAAATAAAAAGATGGGGAAGACAGGAATTTGTTGACCGAATTTAATGCATGTTTTTATTGTTGTGTAAGGAGGTAGGTAAATTTTTTGAATAAATAGACATGAACACCCGAGCTTATTCACACTACACTACAATAATCTGAGCAAAAAAGTTAGAGCAAAAGTTTGAGAAGAAATTTTTTGAGCTAGGCGTGTGCAAGATTATTCATCAAGAAGAAAGTAGTGCACAAAATTTTTCATTTTTGAAAGGTACGTTTTGTAATGTCCATTTTTGTGAAATTATTTTGTAAATATTTCTCATTTAGATTATATTTATTCCATATGTGCTGTTACGATTTGAAAATAGTCGAGATAGAGAGAGAGAGAGAGAGAGAGAGAGAGAGAGAGAGAGAGATTTGCATGTCGTAGCTTTTTATATATCTAATCGTAGCCTTATTTCAATAAATTGTAGCCTTATGAAAATGTTCAATCCTAGGCATAACTAAGACATCATAGCATTGGTTTATAATCATAGCCTTTAATATATTGATCGTAGCAATGTTTAGCAGTGTTTAGTTAACCATAGCCGTAATTACATTAATCGTAGCCTAGTTTTAGTTAATCATAGCTTATGAAAATATAATCGTGCCTTTTTTTAAAATTTAATTGTGGCTTTTTTTAAAAATTAATCGATGCTTTTTGTTATTAACCGTGGCTTTAAAATTAATCATGGCTTTTAAATTAATCATGGCTTATCAATTAATCATGGGTTTCTTTTAAATTAATGAATGTTTCTTTTATTAATCATGGCTTTTTTAAATTTAATCGTGGTGTTTTTAAAATTTAATCATGGCTTTTAAATTAATCGTGACTTTTAAATTAATCGTGGCTTTTTTTAAATTAATGGATGATTTTTTTAATAATCATTGCTTTTTTAAAAAATTTAATGTGGCTTGTTTTTTAAAATTAATCATGGCTTTTAAATTAATCGATGCTTTTAAAATTAATCGTGACTTTTAAATTAATTGAGGCTGTTATTAATCATGTATTTTAAAAAAAAATTAATCGGTGCTTTTATTAATCGTGGCTTTTAGGGTTTAGTGTTTAATCGTAGCATTGTTTATAAATTACAGATGATTAGACGCGCATTATTGTATGACACAGTAGAAGATGAGAGATATCAGAATATGTAGATGGTGACGAGCAACTTGTGGTGATGTCATCTGATAAACTGTGTTTTAGCTCACTGGTGAGAAAGGTTCACAAGTTTTTGCAGACTGAACCGAGCATGGTGGAGTATCAATTTTTTTACATGACAAGCACCAATACCAGTAGTCAGATCAAGGTTTCTTTGCAAGATGATGGAGATTTGCTCGATTTGCTTCATGAACAGACCGTCCAGATAGTCATGTACGTGATTTCAAGACATCTGAGCAGTTTTGGAGTCGGGCCATCTATTGGCACGGAATATAGAAATCTGTGTAGGGACGATTATGTTCCCTACTTCCCACAATACGATGAGGGACCAGGTAATCCTGTTGATGGCAGTTACTTGCAACACGAAGAAGCAGAAGAGACACATGTTGATGATGAAGAACAAGCAGAGACGTATCCTACTGACGGAGAAGAAGAAGAAGAAGAAGAAGAAGAAGAAGAAGAAGAAGAAGAAGAAGAAGAAGAAGAAGAACAAGAACAAGAATAAGAACAAGAACAAGAAGATGAGAATACTAGAACGAGCTTAATGGAATCATTGTTGACAGAATTCTATGGATGGATTCGTTCTTCTGGATGCACAGACAAATTGTTGGGATTGACTGGAGCCGTATCACCATCTATTACTGGTCTTCCGTATAGAGCTGACGGGGCTTCAAGCAATTGGGTGGTTCACCTTGTTGATTTAGACATTGTAGGCCCACTGTCTTAGGATGAGCAACCAGCAGCACAGACAGATACACTGCATGAGGGAGCCATTTTCCGTACGAAGGATGATTTGGCTCTGGCCGTCGGAATCTATCACATACAGAATCAAGTTGAGTATGTCGTGTATCGATCAAACAAGATACGGCTGGGCTATATCTGCAAACATGACGGTGATTGTCCATTCAAGTGCTTTGTCGTTGTTGATGGGCATATGTGGAGAATCTACAAGTTCAACGGCACAAGTGAGGATAGGTTCAAGCATTTGTTTCTTGCTCTCGGACCGTGTATCAGGGCATTTATTCATTATGCCCATCCAGTACTTGTGATTAATGGGACACACCTTAAGGAAAAGAACGATGGGGTTCTGTTTGTTGCTGTGATGAAGGATGATAATGTACAAATCTTACCTATTGCAGTTGGGCTCGGACCGATAGAGAACGACGAATATTGGACATGGTTCTCAGGCCAAGTGCACATGGCTCTGGGTGATATAGATGACCTTCTAATCATATCAAATCAGTATCAAAGCATTAAAAATGTTGTAAAGGTAGTTCTCCCGAGAGCGATGCACGGATTGTGATATTATCATTTGAAGAATAAGATGATGAAGAGAGGAAAACACGTGACTGCACTATTTTAGGATGTTGCCTACAACTATCGGACAGGCGCATTTTAGGCAAGTATGTCATCATTGGAGCAAGTATGTCCAAATGTTTACCAGAAGCTATGTAATATCGGCCCAGTGCATTGGTCCTGTTCACAGTGTCCCGTACATCGCTATGGTTTCATGATGTCTAATGTGGCAGAGAGTCTCAATGCTCGTCTGTTGTGGGCTAGGAGGTTATCTGTTTTCTCACTGCTTGAGGTGTTTAGATTTATTATCGAGCACTGATTTGTCGAGCGACGTGTGGCTGCACTGGGCTCGAATCATGTGTTTACTGATGAAGCAGCAAAAAAGCTCTCGAGGAATGTCAAGCAGGGACGATGCTATGTCGTGCGGCCTATGACATTAGCGTATTTATGGAAATTTGAGATTGGGAGGGAGAGTTACATGGTCAATCTTCAGCATCGGACCTGTGATTGTTGTGAGTTCGAGTTGGATTTGATCCCTTGTTCTCATGCGGCTGCAGTCATTTAGTATTGCATTTCATTTTCTATTTTTTCTCATTTTTTTACATGTATCTAGTCGCCTATTTTTAACTTTATTTTCCATTTCACAATTGCACTGATGGGGTCATATATGATTATGTGGATAGATGTGATAAGGTAGAGAGCTTAATCGGTATGTATAACTCGATCATCATGGGATTATCTCGTCTAGAAGATTGGATTTTGGTTAATGCAGATAGATTATGAGTGGTGATGGCACCAAAGATTAGTCATCGTTAGGGCTGTAAACGAACCAAATTGAGCCGAACACCCTGGTGCTCGAGCTCAGCTCGTTAAGGAATATTCAAGTTCGAACTCGGCTCGAGCTCGATTCAAGCTTTTTTTCCTCTTGTTTAAGCTCAGTTTGATAGATATTTGTCATGTTCAAATTCGGTTCGAGCTCGGTTCATGAAATGCTCAAAAATTTATTAAACGCGAAAAAAAGCTCATTAATTTACATATTCGAGCTCGAGCTTGAAAAATAGCTTATTTTATTTACCCATTTGAAATATTTAAAATTAAAATACACATGAATATATTCGTGAACATGTTCGATTAAGTTTAAGTTCGTATATGTTCATGAGCTGATCGAGCTGAATACTACTCTGTTTGAGCTTGGCTCGATAATTTTATTAAGCTCAATTTGAGACTCGAGCTCGGCTCGTTTAGAAAATGAACGAACTTCGAACGAGCTTTTTTCGAGCTGAACTCCGAATAGCTCGCGAATAGCTATGTTCATTTACAGCCCTAGTCATCGTGCTGGTCATCCACCTATGTCTAGAGCTCGAGCACCATTTGAGGCATTCTTCAGTGCACGCAGATAGTTTTGCACTAGATGTCATGGACCGAGGCACAACAGACGTGCATGCACAGCCCATCTACCTATTTCTGCTGTGGATCTAAATACTCCAGCAGAGGACATGTCTGTATGCAGAAGAGCGCCTAAGAAATACAACATATGTGGTAGTACGGAGCATACATGTCTGACCTATCTGGTTCGATTAGCTGCAGATATTGATTGATTAATGTTCTAATTGTGGAGTTTTTTAATTTGAAAATGTTGTGATTAGTGTTATTGAAAATGCATCCAATCATATCTCCAAAATAAAGTAAAATGCATCCAATAATATATCCAAAACAAAGTAAAATGCATCCAATAATATTTCCAAAACAAAGTACAAAGCTCAAGGGGTAGGTCTACCACTATAACTCATTGAATATATCCTAACTCTTATGGTTGCATGATATGCATGCACCTCATCCTACGACATCTCCAATGGAGGGCCACCACCCAACAGCCGATCCGCATACATACATGCATACATGCCACAGCTGGTGCCATCTGTCTGCACATACTGATCTCGGGTAGACTTCTCCAATGTCATCGCATATAGATATCGATGTGGCGGCCGATGATTACGCCAAAGTCCAGCACATGTGAGAAGACGTGGCAGTAGATGAAGCAGTGGCATCAAATCTCTATCCCGCTTCAAGTATATCTCGGGATCACTTATATAATCCATGTGAAACATCAAGGGATCATACAGCTCAACTACCCAGTCACTAAGACATATACGAATAGTGGCCCGGTGTACCATCTCTATGTTATATACCATGATTGCCTACAACATAGTATATAGGACATGTCAAGAACGATGTTAACAAATAATATATGTTATTAATCATACTTGGGAAGTTAACTTACATAATCAACTTCACTCCATGGCATCATCCACCATCCATCTTTGCATTTAATCTGATCTATAAGTCCAGATGCAGGCCTCCACCATCTATAGTCATCATCCTTGTATGTCTTTCTGCAATCAAGGTCAGGGGGATGAAGTCTCTTCCATGCTATAACCAGGGCCTCCTATAAAAACCAATAATAGTTCATGTAAGTGTAGAAGTAAGACTACTTTACAAAATTGCCAAAAAAAAAAATTTCAACTTATATATAGACCGATAGACGCGACCATTGTCCTAGTCCTGGTATCTCTCCCGAGTCGTCGACTAGTCATGATTAAAAAGTAGCAAATAGCCTGCTCATGCATTTCTTTCTTTCTTTTGGTTCTCAAGCTCATCAAACCATACATGCCATAACAACATATTGTTGGTGAAATTCATAATGTTCGCTCCTCGCTCTAGCTGTTGAAATTGTGTGTAGGCTGCAGTCAGAATCAGATCATCATGAGCATCCAACAACTGTAAGGTCGAGCTGAATCTAAGGGTAGGGGCAATAGTAGCGGCAGCGGCAGATGTGTTTCCACTCTCATGCGTTAGAGTGTGTTGTACTGGCTGGCTCAGACCAGAAGTGGGCAATTTTGTGACTGCTATGGTGGCTCCGAGCTGGGCTGTAGTGGCTTCAAGCTGAGCCCTGCTGGTTATGAGTGGGACTGGGTGATCTACGAGCCCCCTGATGGCTCAGAGCAGAGATGGGTGATCGTCAATCACTATGCTGGCTCGGAGCAGGAGTGGGCGATCATCGAGCCCCCTCTTGAGCACTGTGGTGGCTCAGAGCAGGAGTGGGCGATGGTTGAGCATTGTTGTGGCTCTGGGCTGGTCTCTGTTCTCCACGCAGCCTATCGAATGCCCTCTCAACAACCTCATCCACAACCTCCTGAATATGGGGCATCATGTCTCCCTACAGCTGCCACAACCCTCTGAAGCCAACGCTCCATAAAACTCTCTGAGGACTCCACCGCACTTCATCTAGACCGGTCATGCTCTCCAATGCTCTAAGATCGATCCTTCCTCAAACGCTTTATTCCCCATGCTCGAGGAGGGCTCAATCTACGATTTGAATCTACTCTGTGCTCGGCCCTCTCGTTAGGGGGGTGACGAAGACCAGATATCTCTTCAGGGGGCAGAGACCCTGTATCTCATCATCTGATGCGTTCCTCAATGCCTGGCTTGCCTGTGGACCCTTCTATGGTCTCCGAGTAGGCCTCGTGCCTCGGGCTAATGGCTCCACAGCGGCCGCAGCTTCAGTGGAACTAGGGCTGGGGAAAAATACCGTCATACCGTACTTACCGTACCGGAAAAAATATCGGAATACCGAACTTTAAGGTATACCGGTATTTTCGGTAAGGTATGATACCGTACCGAGATTTTTCGGTAAGGTAACGGTATAGAATTTTAAAAACCGAGGTATACCGGCGTATACCGATACCGACGGTATACCGAATTTTTAAGGTATATACCGTTAATTCGGCATATACCGTTATACCGGTATATACCGTAGGTGCGGTATATACCGGTATACCGGTATATTTGTGATATTATATAAATATATGTATATGTGAATTATAGATACTTGATATATAATACTTAATAAATATGATATATATGTAAATATCTAACACTTATAAATTAATCTTATGTTATACTTAATGCATAGTAATGATAATTAAATGTGTTCTTAATTAATATTTAGTAAATAATTCTTACAATTTCTAAGTAAAAGATTTCAAATTTGTAATATTTAGTAAGTTTATAATATTTTTATACAATTTATATTAATTATAAAAACATGATTGATATATAATACTAGTAAATATATTATACATTTATAAATATCTAGTAAATTTACAATATTAACACTTATAATTAATCTTATGTTATACTTAATGCATTGTAATGCTATGTGTGTTCTTTGTTAGTATATACTTAGTAGATAATTCTTACGATTTCTAAGTAAAAGATTTCAAATTTATAATATTTAGTAAGTTTATAATATTTTATACAATTTATATTAATTATAAAAACATGATTGATATATAATACTAGTAAATATGTTGTATAATTTATAAATATCTAGTAAATTTATAATATTAACACTTATAATTAATCTTATGTTATATTTAATGCATTGTAATGCTAAGTGTGTTCTTTGTTAGTATATACTTAGTAAATAATTCTTATGATTTCTAAGTAAAAGATTTCAAATTTTTAATATTTAGTAAGTTTATAATATTTTATACAATTTATATTAATTATAAAAACATGATTGATATATAATACTAGTAAATATGTTATACATTTATAAATATCTAGTAAATTTACAATATTAACACTTATAATTAATCTTATGTTATACTTAATGCATTGTAATGCTAAGTGTGTTCTTTATTAGTATATACTTAGTAAATAATTCTTACGATTTCTAAGTAAAAGATTTCAAATTTATAATATTTAGTAAATTTATAATATTTTATACAATTTATATTAATTATAAAAACATGATTGATATATAATACTAGTAAATATGTTATACATTTATAAATATCTAGTAAATTTATAATATTAACACTTATAATTAATCTTATGTTATATTTAATGCATTGTAATGCTAAGTGTATTATTATATCTACTTTGTTTTATTGGACTTTAATTATCGTGACATGAAGATATTTATTTTATTTTGTTGAATTTTGATCGTTATTAGGAGTGTTTCATATATTTTGAGTAAATATATGAGATATATGATATATCCTAGGATGGTATAATAAGGTATACCAATATTGGTAAGGTGTACTGATTTTAGTAAGGTATACCGATATTAGTAAGGTATACCGATGTCAGTAAGGTATACCGAACTAAAGGTACGGCAAAGGTATGTCATTTGTTTCATACCGAACTTAAGGTATACCGTTGGAAGGTATACCGAACCTTAAGGTAAGGTAACGATATGGATTTTCTCCATACCGTACAAGTAAAGTAAGGTAAATGTATGGGGAAAAAAGTAAGGTATACCTTACCATGCCACCCCTAAGTGGAACAGCATGGTGCGACATTTTCTTCTCTCACGCTCTGAGCATCGCCCTCCAGCTGCATACTCATGTAATTTGGAGTCGCGGTCTCCTCCAAAGATGGTACCAACGAAACCACCCGTAACTGCATGAAATTAATAATATAATTAAGATTACTTAACAAATATAGATTTGATATTCTAAATATAGAAAGAAACTTAAAAATATACCGATCCCTGAAATAAGGTAGGTAGGTCAGTGGTAGGGCGACTGAATGTCCACCTCAAACATCGAGGCAGAGTGAGTTGTCCACTATGCACACCAATCTCACGGGCCAACTCAGGTATCACCTCACAAGCCCATATCTGTAAAATAAATTAATAGATCAGTTACATTCTGACTTGATTTAACTATACATCACTAATTTAGAACAAAAAAATTAAAACTAATTACTTAGAGTGCCCAGATCGGCCCATAAAAATGATACGTCCCGTGGCCTTTCCTGCCCATAGCTGCTCGAGTCATGGGGAGGAGGCTGATGAAGTGCATCAGCATCTCGTAAGAATATGTCCCTCATGGAAATGAATTTTACCTACCCACATCCTCCACCAGAGCCCACACCCATGGATCTATGTATCAGTTCTGATCCAAGCATAAAATCATCCAGTATGCGAATAATATGTTCGCAACCTTCACATAATGCGAAGCGTCTCTAGCTATCTTCATCTGTGTGAATCTCTCCTCCATCTCACGGACAGTCGTGTGATTCCCTTAAAATAATTGATGGTAGATGGATCTCGGCGGAACAACATGCACAACATTCGAATTGAATGTCGAGGTGCCGAATCGTAAACCTGACACCAGGTTGTACTCACTTGGACTGAAGCACGGCTAGGAGCGATGAATCTGAAATCATGCATCCCGTCCCTCCAATGCAAGATCTGACACGCGTACCTCATGACTCATCAACGCATGAATCGCTTTCTTCTGGACGTCACCACCCATGTAGTCCAGAAAATGTCCGAAACATCCTGATCTTAGTGATTGCACAACACCATCACCACTTATCGCATGTAATGTGGCTCTGATTATCTCAACTGCCTCCGGTCTGGCATACGCTATGATCGAAGGCCTCAGACACTGTAGCGGCTGTGTAAGCCAATCAATCTAACAATATTTTCAAAATTACAATTAAAATAAATACTTTTAATATTTCATATTAATTGAAAATTTACAAAATTTAAATCACAAAATTTAATAATTGTGACACAAATTAATCATGAAAATGTTTTAAATTAATCGTGGCAATGTTTTAAATTAATCTTGGCTTATTAAATTAATCGTGACTCATTTAAAATTAATCGAGGCTCATTAAATTAATCGAGACAATGTTTCAAATTAATCATGGATCATTTAAAATTAATCGAGACAATATATTAAATTAATCGTTGATCATTTAAAATTAATTGTGGCTCATTAAAATAATCTTGATAATGTATTAAATTAATCGTGATTGTTTAAAATTAATCTTGGCTCACTAAATTAATCTTGACAATGTTTAAAATTAATCGTGACTCATCTAAAATTAATCGTGGCTCATTAAATTAATCGAGGTAATATTTAAAATTAATCATGACACATTTAAAATTAACTGTGGCTTTTTTAAATTAATCGAGACTCATTAAATTAATCGAGGCAATGTTCAAAAATAATCGTGGCACATTTAAAATTAATCGTGGCTTATTAAATTAATCTTTACAATGTTTAAAATTAATCGCGGCTCATTTAAAAGTAATAGAGACTCACTAAATTAATCGAGACAATGTTCAAAAATAATTGTGGCTTTTTTTTAAATTAATCAAGACAATGTTTTAAATTAATCATGGCTCATTTAAATTAATTTATAGAGCCTCGATTATGAGCCACGATTAAGTTCATGAGCAACAATTAATTTATAGAGCCTCGATTATGAGCCATGATTAATTTCATGAGTAATGATTAATTTAACGTGCCTCGATTATGAGCCATGATTAAGTTCATGAGCCAAGATTAATTTATAGAGCCTCAATTAAGTTCATGAGTCAAGATTAATTTATAAAGCCTCGATTATGAGCCACTATTAACTTCATGAGCAACAATTAATTTATAGAGCCTCAATTATGAGGCACGATTAATTTCATGAGCAATGATTAATTTAATGTGTCTCGATTATGAGCCACGATTAAGTTCATGAGCCAAGATTAATTTATGGAGCATCAATTAAGTTCATGAGCCAAGATTAATTTATAGAGCCACGATTAAATTCATGAGCCAAGATTAATTTATAGAGCCTTGATTAAGTTCATGAGCCAAGATTAATTTATAGAGCCTCGATTATGAGCCACGATTAAGTTCATGAGCAACAATTAATTTATGGAGCCACGATTGAGTTCATGAGCAACGATTAATTTATAACAGGCCACGACTATGAAATATTGAGCTACTTTTAATATATAACAAATCATACAATATGCATTTCTCACGCATAGGGCTGTATACGAGCCGAGCCGAGTACCACCGGGTAGGGCTGTCAATTTTTGACACGACACGATAGCACGACACGAACACGCACAAAATTAACGGGTTAGTGTTTAGTCTTATCGTGTTCATGTCCTTATCGTGTTGACCCGATAAGGACACGAAAATTTCGTGTCGTGTTCGTGTCAGATTCGTGTAACCCGTTAATATTATATAAATACATAAATAAATATATTAATTATATATAATAATTTAAAATATTTATTTAATCTAAAATTTTAGTTAAAACTCAATTATTTAATTTAAAATTTATTTATTTGAATTAAAATTTATATATTTAAATTATAATTTTAATTTAATATGTACTATTAGTTATTTTCTATCGTGTCATTGTCGTGTTCGTGTTCTTCTCGTGTCTCTATCATGTCGTGTTGACACGATAAGAAATCATGATTTTCGTGTTCGTGTCGTGTCCGTGTTTATACATAACGGATCGTGTTCGTGTTCGTGTCGAGTAGATTCTTAACGAATCATGTTCGTGTTTGGCCTTATCGTGTCGTGTCGTTATCGTGTCGACCCGTTAACGACCCAACACGCACAAATTGCCACCCCTACCACCGGGCTTGAGCTCGGCTCGTTTAGGTATTCGTGAGCTCGAGCTTGAGTTCGACTCGAGCTTTGAACTCGGGCTCAAGCTCGGCTCGATAGAAAAAAATTGAGTTCGAGCATGACTCGAGCTCGACTCGATTATTTAAAATTCGAGGCTCGAGCTGGAGCTCATTTACGTGCACAATTATACTATAAGTCATAAGTCATATCATATTCCAATATATTAAGATAATTTATAAATTAATCATTCTATATTATTTAATAGACTACTAATTCTTAATTTGTTTAATTATTATTCTTAGTTTAGCTTATTTAATGTTAGTCTTAATTTTTATTAATTTTTTTATTAACTAATATAAACTATAGTTATATAAACTATATGCTATAGTATAAATAGTATATATAAATAAGAATATAAGATTAACTATATAACATTGTGCTAACTACTAAGAAATAAGAATATTTTTAATCTTAAATATTTGATTTCTTAATTTTGATAACAATTTTTTGAGAAATTATTATGTTTTCAATATCATTTATTTCATTTAATATTTCTTATTTAATGAATTGAGAATGATTATTTTGTCAATATTAGTCTTAATTTTTATTAATTTTCTTTTTCCCTTTTATTGCTATGTACATTTTAACTAATATCAACTATATACTATAATAGACTTATTGCTATGTACATTTTAACTAATATCAATTAACTATATACTATAATAGACATTAGTTTATATAACTAAGTGTTTAAGATTAACTATATAACATTGGTGCTAAGAATATTGTTACTATTGAACATTTGATTAGTTTTAATTTATGTTAATTTCATTTTTTTCTTTATTACTTTGTTACTTTTGATAAAATTAATTTAATATCATTGATTTAATTTCATGTATTAATATTTAATGATGAGTATTATTTGTCAAGTCGTCAATATTAATCTTAATTTTTTAATTTCATTTTTCTTTTACTACTTTATGCAAATTATAAATTTCTAATTTATAAGTTATAACTAATAATCTAAGATGGACTATAATCTATTTTTTTCCCACATGTTATATATATTCTTATAAGTCAATGACTATATACTACAATACTAATCGATAGAAGATAGTATATATAACTAAGAGTTTAAGATTAACTATATAACATTATTATATTATTACTTTTGAACATTTGATTAGTTATAATTTTTGTTAATTTTCATTTTCCTTTATTATTATATTTTTACTTTCGATTATATTAGTTTAGTATTATTCATAATTTCTCTTATTAGTTAGTATTTATTATTGAGCGTACAATTTCTTAATTTTGATAATATTAATATAATATCATTTCACATTTCATATTATTATTATTATTATTATTATTATTATTATTATTATTATTATTATTATTATTATTATTATTATTATTATTATTACTATGTAAAATTGCAAATAAGATAACTATATTATATATAAATATATAATAGTATATAGTATATATATATAGTTCATTAGTTTGTCTGTTTGTGTATATAATTGTTATTCTGGATCATTGATTTCTTAACTTTAATAATATTAGTTCAATAGTTAATACTATTAATTTCATTTTATTTTAAATGAGAAGTATTAATTTGACAAAAGTTATAATATAAATAAATAATATTTTAAAAATTATAAAAATAATATGTGTCTCGAGTTCTTTTTTTTTGAGATATTATGTGTCTCGAGTTCTAAATTGAATAGCTCGCGAGCCCAACTCGAGCTCAGCTCGTTTAAGTACTCATGATACAGCTCACGAGCCAAGCTCGAGCTCGGCTCGTTTAACTACTTGCGAGCAGGCTCGCGAGACAGTTCGTGAGATAACTCGTTAAAAAGCTCGAGAACCTCATGAGCCGAGTTAGCTCGCGAGCTCGACGAACCAAGCTCGAGCTCGGCTCTATAAAATGGCTAGCTCGTTTAGCAAGCTCGAGCTCGGCTCGTTTAATAAATGAATCAGTCTCGAACGAGCTTTTTTCGAGTCGATACCCGAGTATCTCGCGAGTAGTTTGGTTCATTTCCAGCCCTACAGTCACGCACAAAATCACTCATCAATTTTTGAACTCTATCAAAATACATATTAGATTTGACAGATCTATAAATTTTTCAGTTATTAAACAAACAAAAAAAAACTAACTTGAGCAGATGTCGACAATTCCATTGTTGTCGGATGTTCTCGGTCGCCGGAGTGAGTTCTTTTTTAATAAGAGAGAGAGAGAGACAGAGAGAGGGTCGATGGCAATTTATGTTTTGAAAAAAAACGGGGAGAGAGTGAGGGGTGGAAAGAGAGAGAGACGACAAGAGAGAGAGAGAGAGAGAGAGAGTAGGTAGTTGAGTATTTATGTTTTTCAAACCCTAATCTTTTATTCTCCGCATGTTGATTTTATTGAATTTATTCCGTTTTGCAGAGCAGTTATAGATATACATGCGAATTTATTTCATTTTGGAGATGAAGTACAAATGTGACATAGCTTTTCAGATTTTGTGGGACCCATTATATGGGAATTGTGTAAAATAAGTACAGATTGCCCAAATAACTCTCTACTTTTAAATATTGTCCAACTACCCCATTTTTTTTAAAAAATTGCCTATATATATATATATATTTATCCCAAATTATATTCCTAGTCGTATACGTTACATATGATGTATTGGAGTGAGTGAGTTGGAGACAAATTGTTGGAAAATTTTCATTGTTACATATACAAAAAAAAAATGTGTATACTAAGTGCAATTGAAGTGATTTACAAAAGTTTAATTATGAATTATTAGAGTAACATTTAATAATTGAATTAATGTGTAGATACTATAAACAGATATTCAATTTGTTGACACACCGAATTGAAAATCACAGATATACACGGGTTATAGTCCCAAACAACGGTACTTCATTGTGCAGTTTGCATTTCTTCTATAGAAAGCAAAACAAATGTGACACCGATTATATGGAAGGTCCATAACAAATTTAACACAGGATTCAACAATAAAGACCTAAAAATTTATTATTTAGATATGCTCCCGCATTCAGTTTAATTTGTTTTTATAGCTCGGTGATTTCAGCATAGAGATTTTATGACTAGGTATTAAATTTAGATTAATAAATATAGATGTTTATATGATTAAATCCAACAAGTGATATCAAAGTCACTCTATTGTGTCAAATTTCTGAAAATTGAAATTAAAGTTTGTAGTTATCATTTATCGGTTAAATATGATGTTCATGAATTGCATAATATTGAATTTGGATTTAGATCAATTTTGAATTGAGTTTTTTTTAATAAGATTGGATTCAGAATTGTTGCTTAATTATAGTTAAGAATTGATATTGTGTTGGATTTTGGTCAATCCACTTTGGATTCAGATTAAAGCTTTTGGATAAAAAAATATTAATAAAAAATGGTAAATTTGCATGAACAAAATCTAGATTTCAATATCAAAGCTTAGGGCTTGGGGCCGACGGGTTTCAGGAAAAAAATTGACCAATCAGACAGCCGATTCCTGCAATTGATTGAGAAATCTTCGGGCTCGTTGAGACGATCATTTTGATATATGGATTGAGGTTGGAAATTAGTTGAAACTAGCGAAACCTCGCTGGAAATCTTACATAAACTTGTTGTCCCATCTCGCACGCAGCTTGGGCTTTGTGGCCGAAATTTGGCCATTTTGGCTGCCTTTTTGGTCGATTAATGGCTGGGTTTTGTTGTATTCGAAGAGAGGAAGGTTTTAATGTATGGGTTGACACCTGGTTCCGGCCAACGATAGCGATTTTCACCGAAAAATATGAGAGAAGTGTGATGTTCGCGCACGAGCAGTGACATCAACTTTCAGATGCGATTCCTGCCACTATGGAAGTCGCATTGAGACGTGCAACCTACCCTTCAAAAGCCCTTTCAATGTAGAATATGTTTGGCATGATTTTCGTTGCATTTGATGACTGATTCATTCCCAGATTTATCGAGAACAAAGACTGCCCTATGCAGTCGGCAGAAACATTGCGAGGCCGATTCCAGCCAGCTTTGGTGATGGATCGACGGCCAAAACTACTCTAAATTGATGGTCTCGAGATGAGATTCTAATGGTGTTCTCGATTTCAGGATTCATTGACGTTTTGAGGGCCAATTGCAGTATTTTTCGAACCTAAAGTTTGCTGCGAAAATAAGGATAATTAGTTTGGGAATTTGAAATTTTATCATAAAATTAATTTTTCATAAATTTCAATTAAGTTATGAGATTGTGTAAAATGCATAATAAATGGATTCTAAAAGTTATTTGGTTTTGCAATTGATCCCTTATGTGCATAAATCGATATGGACTTTATGTGATGCCTTTATGTGGTCAATTATTTTGATATTATTTGATGTTATTGGCCTTTAATTATGTCATGAATATGGAATTTTGTGGCACCACTTACTATGGTTTGATTTTAATTATGATTTTATATAAATAAAGTAAAGTTTGAGTGCCTAAGTAATTTTGATTTGGCGCTTCGACACCAATTTTAAGATTTTGGCACTTGCTCTCCAAATAAGGTTTATTCATTATGAATCAATTATTTATTTTGAATTTTGTTCGATACATCTCATGTTTCTTTTTTTTATCTGTCTAACATTCGAAGTGAATTAATTGAAGCATGAAGTTACCACAGTGACCTCTCTATGTAGATTTATTTATGGAAAATGTTGGATATTTGTGCGAGTGTATATTCATGCGGGTATTTAATCGGTCCACAAGAAGATTAATACTTGGTTGAAATCATGTGGTGATAAATGCGTGATAATTATAAGGTTGTCCATGTGAACAATATACCGATCTATAGGAAGGCTATTGTTTGACATGACTTATTGTCAATATTTGATCATTGCAAAGAGGTAACCACTTACAAGCTAATATTACTGTCAATGGACTTGATATTGATGTTGTGTTAGATACCTCAAGATGTTACCAACTTATTTGAATTCAATAATTAATTATTAAGGATAATATGAGCATAAAAGTTAATTTAGTTTTGTTCTATGTTCATATATTATGTCTGCAACTTCAATTCCTACTAATACCAACAATATTTCCATGATTGATGAGCCAGACTATAAGGATTGGAAAATAAATGTTTTGATCATTAGGGCTTGTACGGATCTGGACTATGTCTTTATGATCAAACAATCACGTTCTCTCGAGAATGCAAGTTCTTTTGATGAAAGAAATAACTTTGAAAAGTGGGACACTCAAATTGCATCAGTCCGATGATCATTAAAGTGTGTTATTTTGGTAATCTTTCGAGACACAACTTTTGATAAATCACTAAGGCCATTAAGTACCTTGCTGAAATTGAAAGCGTTTTGTTAAAAACGATAAGGTTGAGACAAGTTCATTTTGTGAGGTTGATCTCAAATCAAGTATATGCAAGAGAAATATAAGGGAGTACATCATTATGTCTCACATTACTTCAAATTAAGAACACTAAAGCTCAAGATATTTGAGGACTTACTTGTGCATTTAGTGTTGATTTATGTTCATGCACAATTTAACTAATTTAAGGTCAGTTATTACTTATAATTATAAAAGGAGAAGTGGGCTCTGAATGAGTTCATTTCATATTGTATGCAAAAGAGGTAAGGTTGAAGTAGGAAATGTGGTGGTTTGTGTTTCGAAAGATAAGAGGGACAATAAAAGAAATTTTATTAAAGTAATTTGTTGAGGCTAAGGGTCCAGCTCACAAGAGACAAATGTATAATAAAGAAATTAAGGATTGTTTCTTTTGTGAAAAAATGGACACATAAAGAAGAATTGTACCCATTACCACATTTGACGTGTTTAGAAATGTACTATTCTTACTTTAGTTTGCTATGAAGTTAATTTATACCTAAAAATATTTTGTGATCCGACTATGGTATTACTGTTCACATAAATATTTTAATGCAAGATTGCATGAGCTACCAAAGGCCAATTGATGATGAAAGATACATCTATCTGGGGCAATGGTGAATTGGTACAAGTGAATGCACTTAGAACATTTTAGACTGTCATTAAAGTTAGATTGTTATTTTTGGATTTGAAAGACACTTATGGTTTAATTTACTGTCACATTGACAGTCTTTGGTTCCTATTTCCATTTTGGACATACTTGGTTTTCATGTTCATTTGGAAATTATCAGGTTAGCCTTTCAATTAACTCCAATATTATGGGCACCATTTATTAAGTGTAGTTGACAATTTATATATGTTTTATATTGTTATAAACTCTTGCATTTTAATTAAAGATGTACTAAACGAAAATTAAATACGGTAAATGTAGGCAAATTATGCTCCAAAACAATAAAGACTACAGTCTAAGTTCTCAACAGAATATCAACTAAAGTAGAATACCAAATAAAATGGTTGCCAAACACTTTTGAGTTTTTAGATATAATGAAAATCCAATCTAAACACTCACTTATGGGGTTGCCTAGCTATAGTTAAACTTTATAGACTAAACAGAAGGAAATTGGACACAAATAGAATTGAACAACTATTTTATTGGTTATTCACAGAAATTTAGGATTTTCAAGTTTTAACTTCTCACTTGAGAATTTATTTTTTGAGATGGGAAATGTAAAATTCTTTGAGAATGTTGAGTTTGGGGGAGAAATAAGGTTAAATATATACGAGGATGAATCAGTTTGTAGACTGGTCAATGCTCTTAAAAATTTACAAACTCTTATTCTTGTACGCGATCAAGTAGTAAAAATCAGGAACCTCGAAAGATGATGTTGAAAATTACTCTATTCATGTTAATACATTAATTAAGGACAAACTCAACAACCTTAAGGACTTGTTTGGTTAGCAGAAAAGCAAAGTTGTCTGAGAATGTGATTTCTAGGAGAATGTGATTATGATGAAATGAATGCTACAAATTATTTATCCTGCGTTTGGAACATGATAAGGAAATTATCAGGATTCTCATTTTAATATTTTTTAATCAAATTAATCAAGTAAGCTTATTAAGATAATTTAATAATATTGTAGACTTATAGTCCATGAGTTCGATCATCATTCTATATTTGTATAAATACAAATATACGCAAATCATTGACTATAAAAAAATCAATGCATTAATTTACAAATGTAATTTTATTATTATTATTGTTTTTGTTGTTGTTGCTGTTGTTATTGCTGCTGCTGTTGCTGCTGCTGCTGTTGTTGCTGCTGCTGTTGTTGTTGTTGTATATTTGGTCAACATTATTTAAAAATAAATTGTTACTAATGTCGAATTTGTTGTTGATTATGAAGTTAAGTTGCTCATTGTTTTGAGTTGTTGTTGTTGTTGTTGTTGTTGTTGATGATGTTGTTGTTGCTGTTGTTGTTGCTGCTGCTGCTGCTGCTGTTGCTGCTGCTGTTGTTGCTGTTGTTGTTGCTGTTGTTGTTGTTGTATATTTGGTCAACATTATTTAAAAATAAATTGTTACTAATGTCGAATTTGTTGTTGATTATGAAGTTAAGTTGCTCATTGTTTTGAGTTTGTCATTTCCTACCACCTATTACAAATAATAATAATAATAATAATAATAATAATAATAATAATAATAATAATAATCGAATTTAGTAGGATTTTTTTTCAATTTTTTTAATTTTTTTGTTAAAACTCAAAACTTGATAATAAAAAAAAATAATCCACAAATAAAAATTAAGATTAAAATATAGTTTCAAAATTTTCAATTTTTTATAAAAAATTGTAAATACAATTTCGATAATAATTTATATAAATGATAAAGTAATGGATGAAAAAAAAACTAATAATAAAAATGGTCTAACACAAGATTCCTTGAGACAAGTAATCAGAATACTTACTCCAAGTAGGTATTCAAAATCCAGAAAAGTTGTATCAGTTTTCTTGTTGTGAGGATTCTGATTACTTTCCAAAATTCTCAAAAATTGAACAAAACACAGAGATTTAAAAATAAGGAATCAGATTACTTTCCCAGGCTAGATTTCTTGACAATGAAACGAGACCTAAAGTTATTATGATAATGTCCTAAATCTATAACGTCCCTGTTTATGACAATGAAAACACTCACCTAAGACTCGGTTGTTGACTCTAGATGATTCAGTTGTCCTCTTAGTTGACTGTCGATTTTTGTCAACTTTAGGACTTTCTTCGAATTGATGATTAGCTTATTGCTTATCTCTGGCTCTTTTCAGTTTCTCGATAAGTTTTGTAACTGACTATTTTTGTTCATTTATATCTTCAATTAGGTTCTTCTTCTTCTTCTTCTCTGTTGTCTCTCTTCTTCGACCAGTTGATGACCCGCTCAAATTTTCTTTGACTGGTGAGCTTCAAGGTCGATAGTTGTTTCTTCCTCTATTGTCGTAGAACCTGTTTCTTTCATCATAGAAGGCAGCATCTTGGATTGAGGAAGTTGATGCGCCCTTCTTTCTGTTGAGACTGTATCATGAGCTTTTAGAGATCTAAACAATTCTCGAGGAGCGGTTTTGTTCAAATCTCTTGACTCCTTTGTTGCTATAACTGTCATGTCCCATTCTTCGGTGAGATTATCCATAATTTTTTTAATTCATTTCTGAATTTGGATAAATCCTTTTAAGATCGGTCATTTTACTAATAATACCTAGAAATCTGATTTATGGATTAGAGATTAATTCAACGGGTATAATTTTGAAAGACTCATATTTATATACAGTGAGTTGAAACTGTTGCCCTTGATGGATTCGGATTCTTCACATAAATATGCCAATAGTTCCCAAATTTCTTTGGATGTTTTGCTGTTTTGCAGTTCTTTGTGTCTTTCATTCGATCTTCATCTAGATTCTGGAATAGTGCAGCTTGAGCTACGAACTCTAGATTTTTGAGCTTCTTCTCTTCGCTTGTGAACAAGTGAGTTAGTTTGGGAATTTGTGGTGATTGATTGATGTCGACGATGTGTGCATCATTTGCCATCATGATTGTAATTGGTCCTTCTTCAATTATCTCCCACATGTTCTCGTGAACTGAGCAAAGATGAGATTTCATTCTTCTGCTCTTGTTGTCATAATTCTCAACTGAAAATAAGGGTAGCTTATAGTTTCACATAACTTAAGATGTTAGTACAGACAATTAGATCTGATTCAGTTGATCTGCAGACACGGTTGATCCTTAGAATCAACTGCTCTGATATAACTTGTTGGTCCCGAACAAGTTTAATAGAATTTAGAAGGGGAGGTTGAATAAACTCTTTTTCAAAAAGATCTTAACAGTGTAGAATGAGTAAAGGGCCTGGCTCGTTATGAGAAATGTTTGTACTTAGGTAGTTGACAAAGAGAGATGTAATTGTGCAATGTCCTGGTGTGTTGTAGACAGATATAAATAATGCAATTTAGAGCACTGTATAACACACGAGGATTTCATAGAGGTTCGAAGCTAAAACTTCTACGTCTTCTCTTTTTTCTTTTTGAAGGAAAACTCACTATATAACCCGAGATTACACTTTACAAATTATATAGAAAAACAAAAGTTGAATCTGGTAACGATGACTTACTCTACACAGTTACCTTAGCTAGGCCGACTTCTCACACATACAGTCTCCGAAAGATAGCTATTGCGGTGACAGTTTCTTTAGCGGCAGCTCACACTTAGACAAAGAGTTATGTGTTATTGAAATCTTTACAAGATTTTAGATCTCTTTCGATATTCAAGAAGTATTCTTGAACTTATATCAACGGATTGTGCTTCTTAAAGTAAGTAGGTGTTTAGGGCTGGCAAAAAATATCGTACATACCGTACTGAAAAAATACCGAAGATACCGATATTTACGGTATATCGATTTTCCGGTAAGGTATGATACCTTATCAGAATTTTACAGTAAGGTAACGGTATGAATTTTTAAAAATTAAGGTATATTAGTGTATACCGAAAGTTTGGTGTACCATCATATATCGATATATACCGTACAACGGTATATGACGAAGTAAAGGTATATATCGATGTACTGGTATATACCATTATACCGTATATATCGCACCACGATATGTGCTAAAGTGAAGGTATATAGCGGTATATACATTCACTTTAGCACATACCGTGGTACGATATATACAGTATGACGGTATATACCGGTACATCAATATATACCGTACTTCAAATTTAATATATATATATATATATTGCATATCTATAAATTAGAATATTTAGTAAGTTTATCATAAAATTTATATTTTATTATCTAATTTAATACCTAAATTATAATTAAAAATGAACTATTTGAAATTAAATGTAATAAATAATAATATTTTATTTTTTAGATCAATAAAATTAAAAGTTAAAATGAATAATAAAAAAATTAAAATTAAATGATCTATACGTAAATTATAAGATATAAATTTATTTCAATAGAATAAAATACAAATTAAATTATATAATGCATAATAATCTTTTAATCTTCTTCACTTTTTTAAAACTAAAAGTTAACAAGAATGATTGAAACGGTTAAAAGAAAATGAGATATATTATATAAAAATATAGTAATACTTAGTGTTGAGAATTATGTGTTCTAGATGATGTTATCAATTCGGTTGATAATATTGGAGTCAATGTTGTATCGGATGTAATATGTCATTCTCGTGATATAATTTAATACAAAACTCCTAATTAAAAATTGAACAATTTGAAATCAAACATAATAAATAATAATGTTATATTCTTCTTTAATCTTTAGACTAAAAGTTATGATGAATTATTAAAAAAATTAAAATAAAACGAAATATGCTATACAATGCTATAATACTTAGTATGTTCAATATAAATATTTAGGAAAATATTATAATTGTTGAGATGTTGGAGGCTTGGAATTTCAAGAATTATTTGGATTTTACGATGTTGGAATTATATGTTTATATTTTTAATATTTGTTGGGACTTGAGATTGGAATCGTGTCTTTAATATTTGTCAAGATTTTAACATAGTTGGATTTTTTTTTAATTTTATTGCATTGAAGTTTTATTATTGATTTGTTGATTTGGTGTGCTGGTATTTGATTATTATTATGGATACTTGATATCGTTACTATTATTATTTATGTGTATTTTCTTACTAAATATTTTCAATTCATAGAGTCTTAACAAGAGAATTCCTATTAAATTAATAATAAAGAAAAGGAAAAAGTGGTATTCGAGACAAAAACATATTAAAGAAAAAGAAATAGGTAAAGAGAGGATTCTAGAGGGCTGTAAGGATCAACATAAAGACGATTGAGCCAACTTGACATTTTGGTATTATCACCACAAAGAAGAGCTTTCGTATTTTTTTCTTCTTTTGTACATTTAGAGAAGATTCAATCAGAGATTAAAAAGTTTCAAACTTTCTATTCCATATTTGACTATTCTTTTTTTTGATTGGGTGTTTTTGCTTGAGCGTATCGCGATAATTTCGATATATATAATGAAATATCGGTATGGTACGGATCGAAATATCGGTACAGTAAGATATACCGAACTAAGGTATGGTAAGGTATACCAAAATGTAGATACGGTAAATGTATGCATTATGTGTTACATCGAACTAAGGTATACTGAAGGTAAAGATATGGCAACAATATGATTTTTATCATGCCGTAAATTAAGGTAAGGTAAGGTATGACAAAAAAAAGTAAGGTATATTGTACCTTGACACCCCTGTTGATCACTTGAGATTGGATGAAAGCTTTTACAAGAACTGAGATTTCTGAATAAGAGAAATAAGCTACAATATCCTTATAAATTTCTAATATTTTCGATGTGTGTGTGTTTGATATAGACTATGCTCGTACACTTGCTTCTTGCTTTTTGGTATACACTTATGCACTTTGCAAACTTATATTTTCGCTTTATGCTTTCTTACATACCCCTTTTGTTGTGAACACCTTCTCCAATTTATAGAGGAGTAAAAAATGTGACCATTTGGTTAGTTGGTTTGAAGATGACCGTTGGAGCCTGTCAGTTTCTTTCAACATTAAGTGTGGGTTGAGATGATTAGTTGCGCGGTTGGAATAACTGATGCCTTTTTCCAGTTTGACGAAATCTTGACGTGCTTTAGTTGGCATTTCTCAGTTGGTCATGTATTAGACCTATCAACTGGACTTCTAGTTCTAACTAACTCGGCGCTTACGGTTGGTGAATTCAGTTGACGACTTCGGTTGATGACTTCAGTTTTAACGATCTCAGTTGATGACTTTAGTTTTGATGATCTCAGTTGATGACTTCAGTCAACTCGTTTCTATGAGATAGCACTTAAAGTTCAGTTGAGTAATTTACTAGTGCTTTCTTTTACATTCGATCTTTTTGAGTTTTCGACATTTCATCAAAACTTGTGATATTTTCTAACAAAAATTCATCAAACCATTGGGGAATATTCATAGTAGCGTTTCGTGTATGTTAGTGCCATTGGTATGCACTAATTGTTCATGTTGTGTTGTTGGCGAGATATGTTCGACAATATGTGCTTGGGTATGTCCCTGAAGCTTCCCGCTGTGCAAGAAAAGAAGAACAGTTGGCGAACTATTCCCTCTGATGTCCCAGACATACCCAGGGACACTTTTATACGACAGTTTCCTTATTTACAAGATCTTGTGCGGATCCGTTCGTGGAAGGCAAGATATGTTCGATTGACTGCCTTGTGGTGTAGATACCGAACAACAAATAACCCTCCTGTCCAAGGAAAGTATCTACACACATTTGGGAAGATCACAAACCAATATACACTTACCAAATTACTGAAGATTGAAGAGCAACGGTAATGTTGACATCAAGCTATATGAAGGCCGATTTATTGTGCAATCGGTGGACGACTTGTTTAGATTCTCTTAGCATATTATTTGAGAGTCATTATCGTTTGTGTCCCATGTATTAACTAGTTGTTATTCCATAAACAGTTCAATGTGATAGACTAGTTTTTAAGTGTTTTGAGTGAAACACGTGAGGGGTTGTTTTAATCCATTTCGTACGCAATCTCGAGAGAGATTTTAAGTTGAAGTCGTGGGTAACTAGAGGGAGTCTAGTGTCATGGTTGTGAGGGGTTCTCATAGCTTTCATTTAGCGAATGAGCTCTTGAAGAAGAACGGACGACATAAAGAGGGAGTCCTGTATGTGTAAGTTCCTCAATATACTTCATAAAGTAGTAGCAAACGAATTTTCAAGTTTGGGCGAAGTACCCCTAGAGTAGGTTGATTTACCGAACTGGGTTACCAATCTCGTGCATTATTTACTGCTTTCTATTTACTGTTCTTATGTCTATTCCAAACATATCGTAGAACACTTGTCAAGCAGTTATCATAATACACCATTGCATGGATTATTGTTTTTCAATTGGTATCAGAGTCGTGAGCAATCTACTTGTCCTGAGTCTGTCCCAGACATAAATGATGTGGCGGATAAATTGCCTGAAGGAAGTCATTTGGTGTGGTCAAAAGGAAGGTCCTTGTTGGCATCTAACTTGAGCGTGAAGTTTTTAATACTTCACAAGATTGTAGTGAAGAACTGGCATCCCGACCAACCTCATTCTTCTGTTGGTAAGATGTTGAGCATCTTGTTGTTTTCGGTTGGAACACAGGCGGTGTTCAACCTTGCCTAGCTGATCTTTGATCAGGTGTGTGACCATGTTGAGCCCAAGAGAAATCAGAAGCCCATTGGTTATCCGGGAATGATTTTCAGCATTCCATCTTCCCAGCATAATGTTGTGACCTCGGAAGATGTCTATGAACCCGAGGAGCCCCATCTCATGATCAACTATAAGTTGTTTTCTGCCCAGCATACTCGTGATATTCCTGATGCCAGCTCTGCTGAAGATGTGCTGCCATCTGTGCCTCACAGACTTGCGCCCAGATCCTTTGTTAATGTCGTGTTCTTTGAACGACATATTCAGTTCTTGGACTGAGAAGTTTAATTCCTGGAGAAGACTATCAGGACTGCCCGGACTCGAAAGCAGGAGCTTGAGTCTTTGATGATGGACCTAAAGGCTCGTGCCTTTGGTTTTGCCTCTCCATTGGATACACCAAGTCCTTCTAGTGCAGAGTTTAATTTTGCAGGTCCAAGTGCTTCTGCCATTCCCCGTCCTGCTCCTACAGGTGCTGTGCCAGAGTCTGTTCCAGCTGCTGAAGTGCCTCCCGTCTGAAGATTTAGCTTTTATGGCAGCCACTAAGGGGGAGAAGTGGTGATAGCATGGGGGAGAAGATCATGGAGGAGATGATGTGAAATGAAGATGAAGAGAAGCTGCCATGAGTTCGCAGCTTATGAAGTTTTCAAACTTGCTTAAGTTTGTTTTGGACAATTGTTATGGGGGAGTTGTGATTTTATTACCCCATTTACCGACTGAGCAATTGAAACTGCAAAACAATGATCGTGATATGGTGGAGAAACTCCTAGCACTGGTTCAGGAGGAGTTCCAGTATCTGTGTAGGATAGATATTTGCATATATCATTTTTTGATATATTATTTGATCTGTGAAGTTTTTTCATCTTCTTGTGCAGATCGTGATCATGAATTATTGTCTCCCATAAATGCCAAAGGGGGAGATTGTTAGTGCCATTGGTATGCACTAATTCTTCATGTTGTGTTGTTGGCGAGATATGTTCGACAATATATGTTTGGGTATGTCCCCGAAGCTTCTTATTCCGCTGTGCAAGAAAAGAAGAACAGTTGACGAACTGTTCCCTCTGATGTCCCAGACATACCCAGGGACACTTTTATACGGCAGTTTTCTTATTTCCAAGATCTTGCACGGATCCGTTCGTGGAAGGCAAGATATGTTCGATTGATTGCATTGTGGAGTAGATACCAAGCTGCAAATAACCCTCCTGTCCAAGGAAAGTATCTACACACGTTTGGGAAGATCACAAACCAATATACGCTTACCAAATTACCGAAGATTGAAGAGCAACGGTAATATTGACGTCAAGCTATATGAAGACCGATTCATTATGCAATCGGTGGATGACTTGTTTAGATTCTCTTAGCGTATTATTTGAGAGTCATTATCATTTGTGTCCCATGTATTAACTAGTAGTTGTTCCATAAACAATTCAACGTGATAGACTAGTTTTTGAGTGTTTTGAGTGAAATACGTGAGGGGTTGTTTTAATCCATTTTGTACGCAATCTCGAGAGAGATTGTAAGTTGAAGTCGTGGGTAGGTATAGGGAGTCTAGTGTCATGGTTGTGAGGGAATCTCACAGCTATCGTTTAGCGAAGGAGCTCTTGAAGAAGAACGAGCGACATAAGCAGGGAGTCCTGTATGTGTAAGTTCCTCAATACACTTCACGAAGTAGTAGCAAACGAATCTTCAAGTTTGGACGAAGTCCCCCCAGAGTAGGTTAATTTATCGAACTGGGTTACCAATCTCGTGCATTATTTACTGCTTTCTATTTACTATTCTTACGTCTGTTCCAAGCATATCGTAGAACACTTGTCAAGCAGTTATCATAATACACCATTGCATGGATTATTATTTTTCAGTGTACATATTAATAGCAACATGTTATTATATTAGCTTATTTTAATTTGGCAGAATGATATATATATATATATGAGCACTTTTGTTGGTCCCGAAACGAGTCAGAATCAGTTTAGAGGGGTGAATAAACTGATCCAAAAACTTTAACAATAGATACGGAATATTTAGGGCCCGTTTGACTCGCTGAGTTATCTGTGCTCTTAGGAGATCAATTGAGATGATCTACTAGCTCGGAGTGTTGTGTGTGCTTGAGGTGTGTAGTTTAAAACATACAACTGAAACTGAAAAGTAAAGCAGAGCACACAAGCAGTTTATAGAGGTTCGAAGCTCAACTTCTATGTCCTCTCTTCCTTCCTCAGAAGGGCAATTCACTATGCAAGTATAAAGTTCCTTTATTATAGTTACATAGTGAAGACAGGTGTTGGATCTGGCTGTCGGTGACTTTACGAGTCACGGATTCCTTTCCAACTATTATTGTCTCGGAAGTGATGAACCAACACAAGTAGCGTCCTCAGCCAGTTTCTGGGTTGACAGCTCACACTTACCGATCTCAACTGCTCGCTGAGACTTTAGGTGCTATTGCCCGTCTTTACAAGGTTTTAGATCTCTTTCGATCTTCAAGAAGACAGTCTTGAAACTGGTATCAACTGATGTGCTCCTTTGCGCGTCTCCGACTTGAGCTGGGTAGTTGATCATTGTAGAGCTTGAACTGAGAGAGTTACTTTGGCTGGAAATCTTCAACAGCTAGCTTGATGAGCGATCTAGCTCCTTCTCTTCAATTGGACTTTTGCTTCTTTTGAGTTTTGAGTGTGAGGCTTAAGTGCTTTGGCGAACGTCTTCGCTGAAAGTCTTAGCTAAATTTCTCTTTTGAAAGTCTAAAGTCAAAAGTCTCGGATCACCTTCTGGTTGCTCACCTTTTATAAATGAGTAGCTGGTGATCGTTGATGATCACTGTGTGATCATAAATGATAAAGCCATTGAGGAGCCGTTGAGTAGCCTTTACTCTTTTGACGAGCTTTTATTCCAAGATCTCAGTTGCATTAACTTTAAGATCTTCTTTGGCTTATCTGAAATTTGAATTTCAGTTACGACTTCTATCTTGATCTTCAGTTCTGAGCTTTGTCTGGCAGTTGGAATCTTCAGTTCCTCATCTGTCAGTTCTGCGCATCTCTTGGCAGTTTGGAAAGCTTCAGTTAAGATCATCTTCAGATGGCAGTTCTAGACTCGGGCTTGATACTTTCTGAGCTCCAGTTTGATTTGCTTCAGATGACAGTTTGAACCAGTGTTCTTCAGCTGGTATTCTAGACTTGTGTCCCTTCAGCTGGAACTTCCTTGGACTGGTCTTCAGTTCGGTTGCTGGTGCTTCATCAATTGAACTTCAAAACTGATGCGTCTTCAGCTGGTATCCTTCGAACTGGTACATCTTCAGCTGGAACTTCAATCTTCAGTTGGGACTTCTTGAGCTGGTATTGCCATCAGCTCAAACTGATGTGGTCTTCAGCTGGTATTGTCCTCTCTTCGGCTGGTAGTCTTCTTCAGCTGGTATCATCTTGAGCTGGCATGTTCATCAGCTCAAACTGATGTACTCTTCAGCTGATATTTCTTCAGCCGGGAATAGTCTTGAACTGGCATATCCTTCAGTTTTGACTTGATCTCTTCTTCAGCTGGTATTTTCCTTCAGTTAGAACTTTTCTTCAGCTGGTATTGGGCACTTCTGAACTAGTAGCTTCAGATGGTATTCTTCTTCAGCTGGAAATAGACACTTCTGAACTGATAGCTTCAGCTGGTATTCTTCTTCAGCTAGAAATGGACACTTCTGAACTAGTGCCTTCTTCAGTTCGTGACTGTAGACTGATGGCATTTGGTACTTTACTTGGTGGTACCTGCAACTTTCAGTTTTATCTTGTTAACTCTCCTAGCAAGCTATAATTTCTTTTTCATAGCCCTTTGTGGCTTGATATTTTTCTTTTTCTCTCTCTTTTCTTTTCTCAGCTCTTAGCTGATTTCTTTCTTTTCTCTTTTCCTTTCTCTCTTCTTTTCTCTCTTTTCTTTTCTTTTTCTCACTTGGAATGATAATTTCTTTTGGCTTTGATAGCTCGATTTTTTATATGATCATCCTTAGTTTTCTGCTTGATTTCCTTTCAGTTTTTCAAAGCTCTTAGCTTATTTGACATATTTTGACATCTCATCAAAACCTCTTGTCACAAAAACCCTTGATAGTTTTTCCTAACAACTTTTTAGCGGAAAAATATATTTATGTTAGTAGTTACATTAGGACAAACTAGCATATGTTTCAAATTAATGGTTAAATTCATGTGTTGCTAATATGCTTGTTAACAAATAATGCATGTCATTTAGCAATTCATCTGTGTTATATTAGCATTAATTTAATAAACTTGTGCTGAATATTTAATCCTACATTAATTATAAATCATAATTACCATGAAAGAAATCATAAAAATAACGGAACCCATATAACAATACAATTGTGTTATGTTAGCATTCACCATGCTTCTAATTGGCACTCATAGACACATAATATGGTACAACTTGAAAATTTAATTCTAAAAAAATTACAAATCATAATCAAGATGAAATAAACTTTAAAAAGAAAGGAATCCATGTATTAATACAATTGTACTGTGTTAGCATTCACCAGACTCCTAACCGGCACTCATCGACATATAATATGGTACAACCTGCCATAAATCATGGTTAATATGTCTAGAAATGTTGCTAGTATGTGTATATAACGAAATGCTAATATGTTAATAAAATGTTCATAATATGTAATTATCTTAAAAATATGTAACAAACAATGTGTCAAATGTATTCTATATCTAGCCAACATATATATACTTGTGTCAAGTGAATAGTCATTTGCTAGCATGACGCAAACAATTCGCTCTATCTTATAATCGAATTTCTGATATGTTAACAAACATATAATCATAACAATAATATAATGACAGAGAAATTTTCTAATATCAAAATAAGTTTATTGATAAAAATTTGTTTAAAAAAACATATATATATATATATATATAATTTGAATGCACATTAGCATTCATGTATCATTGTATTGCGTTAATATAATTTTTAATATCTACACTTTATTTCATTCAGAATAAAAATATATTTTCATATATTTAATATGCATAATAGTGATCGCTATAATACATAATAGTTACATATTTGCATAGTGTGATTTGAATACATAATATCAACCAATTTGAACAAAAATAAAATGAAAAGAATTAAAATTGATGAGAATACATTCGTAGATCAACCATCAATGGAGACTGAAGGTAACAAACAATATTGATTGCATGAAAATAGGAAAGTCCATCAAATATGAGATTTGTTAATTTATTGATTTCTCAATTACCCAAATATCCTCATCTTATTAAATGTTTTAAAATATTGCAATTTCAACCCCTCATATTTAACTTCAATGTTGACCTTTGAAATTAAATATATGAATGAATTGGATTAGTTCATATTTCCTACGGGAGATATTGGTTATCATTTGAACTATAATCAATATAACTACATCATCTCTTTTGAGTAAGTTCTAAACGTCAGGTCCTAATTTTTATCTTCTAATCTCAAATTATTTTCTAACTCCAAATGATTCTTAAGATTTATTCTCCTTTTGAATCTTATACAATCTTCTAATCTAGCAAATTCATTGTATGCATTTCTAATCCGTTGTAACAACCCACTTTTATGTAATTTAAATTATTATTTAATTACTTTAAATTTGAGTTTTAATGTATTTGGTAATGCTCGATAAAATTAGATAGACTTGATAGAGTCCGACATTGCGCCCCTAGTATTAAAAATATTTGGAATTAATATTTGAGTTTTAAAAGTTTATTATTGAACTCTATAATGGTTATGGATCTTATTTATTTTGATAAGATTTATTTTGTTAATTATTATTTTAAAAAGGGGCATCGAATGATTTATAAAAAATATGGTGAGGATAGAAATTAGCATTTCTTCTTTCTCCATTAATCATACGCGTAGTGCCTATTTAGCAAACTAGAAATACACGTGTCCTTTTATTTGTTAACTAAATCTCATGAGTGTATATCTTTGCATTTTACTATAAAAATGAGATATCTTACAGTCTTTTCACCAAGCTCTTCGACTGGAATTCATGTTTTAAAGCAAATTCATCATTTTATTTGGCAAAGAATCAATTGCTTAACTTTTCAAATCATAACTGTTGCAGCAAATTCAATCCTCTTGGTAAGTTTATTTTCAATTTAATCTTCCATATTTGCTGTATAAATTACACACTGTCAACCTCAACATATTTTCCCAATTTCAATTAACCAAAAATCATGAATTCATGTCTCTGTACATCTCAACTTCTACATCATAGTCCAGCAACACAATACAAATAAGAGCCACTATTAATTTGATTTTCTCTAACCCTCCAACATAGCATATTTCACTCACTATCATGTAATTTGATCAAATTTATCCTCACGTACACACGCACACATGAATTTCAAATTGATGGACAACATAAAGAGTTTCAGAATTTGGAAATTAAAGAATTTCAGAGAAATAAATAGATTAGCAGTTAAGAAATATAGAACAAAAAGGGAGAAAGAAGTCAAGGCTGGGTCTTGGTGAGTCGAGGTTGTGAGTCTGCGGGTCCAGTCGAGTCATGCGTTGAGTCAAGCAGAGGTTCCTTTTCGGGGTTGAACTATTACGGGAGTTGAAGCAAGGGAGAGACGTCGTCGGCTGGGCTGGGGTCACGACGAGACTTGCCTTGGCCGCAGTGGTTCTAGGTTGTTTGGGTCATTTTCCGTCAGTTGTCGGCGGGCAGAGATGAGCTTGCCGGAGTCGAGAAGGAGAGAGTAGGGTGAGGGTAGTCTCGCCGGAGAAGATGATGAGGAGAGAAGATGGAAAGAAATTGGGATTTAGGGATTTAGGCAAGAATTTCCAAATTGAGGGTTTCTATTTGTTCCCCATTTCTAGTCGAGAGAGAGAGAGAATGAGATGGAGAGAAGAGTTGGAGGATTTTTGGTTTCAAATTGGGGATTTCCATTTCTATTTCTTCTTGGATACGGTACTACAGTAGAGAGGGAAGGTATGGAGAGAAAGGGTGAGAGAAAATTGAATTAAGGGATTTTGATTCAAGTTTGGGCCTTGTCGTGATTTTCAGAGAGAAGTGCTAGGGGTTTCATTGCAATAAAAGTTATTTACACTTTGGAATCAATTGTTATCAATAATTACAATAACTACCCAAAAAGATTATAAACTCTAGATTTAGCCTAGTCAATTTATTATAAACTCAAAATTCTGCTCATAACTTTATAAATTATTCTTTTAGCTCATAAATTTCTAATTTTTAGATTTACTAAAATTAGAATTGACCGAAATTATTTACTTGAAATTATTTTGATACTAGGTACGGCGCAATTAGGACCCTCATCTATTATGTGATTCTCTGCTTGATTTTACGTACTCTCTATTATCTGGTGGGTGAAATTATTATCTTTGAAATAAAAGTATATGTTATATGCTCTTTGAGTCAGAAATGTTTTTAATCCAACTTGAATTGTCGTGGATGAAATGTGGATAGCGTTTTATGCGCATCAGATCAGAATAGCGTTTTATACGCACCAGAATATGTCCTATGCATAGTTCAAGATGTATTCTAGAATCAGAAGAAGAGTAACCTAAATCCACTATTCCTGCGATTTATTTCAGTTGGATAAATAGAAAGAAATGCCCACAATCCCCACCACTGAGTACGTTTTAAGAGTACTCACTCCCATGTTTTTAATGTTTTCAAGCTAGTGAGCTTGGAGCAGCATGAAGGAAATGGGGTGGTCATGGTTTTGATGTTTGAGTTAATTATTTCAGTCTTTTTGCCTTAAGATAGTTATTTTGAACTTCATGTTCTATGACGATTGCCTTTTGAATTAACTCAAGCTAGCAATTGATTATTATGATTTTATCTATGTCTCAAATATAATTTTTATATTATAAATTATAAGTTTTCTCTTTGAAATGAACTCAATATTTATGAAATGTAGGTATTTTGATTTTAGATATTTATATTTCTGAAAAAAAATATAAATATTATGGTCTATTTTCCTACTTGGGGATTTCTAGTATGATTATTATTGGTAAAAAAAAAAAAGTATATCTTAAAATTATTATTATTATTAATCATTTTCCGCTTTAAAGAATAGAAAGAGTAACATTTTAAATTATAGAATTTAGGGTGTTACATCCGTTAATAAACTAACCGCTTCTGAATGATAATATGTTAACTACACAAGTGCAACTTTTTGTCAGACAATCACACAAGATAGCACAATCCGAGGAAAGCATAAGCAAATAAAGAAAAAGAACAATCACATTAATTTAAAACCATAGAAATCCATCTCAATCCAAAACTCTAGAATCTCTAATAAATTAATTACTCATAGGGCTTGTTTGCTAGGTAGGATAAGGGTGGGATAAATACCTATGACACCCTAATACTTTATTTGCTAGCAATATTGAAGCCCATGATTATGCAAGGGCCCGGTATGTGTTAACCATTTATATGGTATAATATATCACACCCTGCTGGTGGGATATTTAATACCATACAGAATTATTAAAAATTGTAGACTAAAATAACCTTACAGATATTAATTAAAAATGTTATTATAGAATATTCACACAATATATGACAATTAATTAAAGGATATTTTAGAAATTGAAATTTTATAGAGAATCTAATACATCTAAGCAAACAATATATTATTAATACATATATTTTAATACACCAAAACAAACATGATATTGATATCTTATACGGTAAAACACATCTCATGTCAAACACATCCAACCTTATACCATACACCCTAGCAAACGAGCCCATAGTGTATTTCAAAGCCATAGAAATAAAATAGATAATGGAGACTAGCATAATAATCCCGACATAAGAAATCATAAACTACAACTTATGGCAGTCTTGAATCTTCAATCTCTGTCTTCTCCCACCATCTTTGTGTTCTTAAGGGTTCTCTACTGTTTTACTAGTGTAAAAAGTGATGGAAATTTTGTAACACCCTAAATTCTATAATTTCAAATGTTATTCTTTCTATTTTTTTTAAAGCGGAAAATAATTGATAATAATAATAGTTGGAGTATTATATTTTTTTTTCCTTTCTAAAATAATTATGCTAGAAATCCCAAGTAAAAAAATATAGCACAATATATACTTTTTAGAAGTATATACTTAGATCAAAATATCTATGTTTCATAAACTTCAATATACTCTAGTGCATTTCAAAAAGTAGCTCATAAGTTCTAAAACATAAAATTGATACTCAAAATATTGATAAAACTTTAATATTCAACTACTAGTTTAAGTTAGTCCAAAAATACTAAACGAACACAAAATATCAAGTTTAAAATAATTTATTTTAAGCAACAAGTCCAAAAGTTCAAGTTAAATAACAAAAACGTCTAAAAAAAGTCAACCCCCATTTTCTTCACGCTACTCCAAGCTCATTGACCTGAAAATATTTAAAAATGTAGGGTGAGCACTCTTAAAACGTACTCAGTGGTGGGGAAATGTGGGTATTTCTTTCTGTTTATCCAACTGAAATAAATCACAGGAATTAATGGATTTAGGGTACTCTTCTTCTGATCTAGAATACATCTTGAACTGTGCACAAGACATATTCTGGTGCGTATAAAACGCTTTTATGCGTATGAAACGCTATTTTGATCTGATGCGTATAAAACGCTATCCATATTCTATCCACGATAATTCAAGTTGGATTAAAAATATTTCTGACTGAAAAAGCATATATCATATACTTTTATTTCACATATAATAATTTTACCCACCTGATAATAGAGAGTGCGTAAAATTGAGTAGAGAAACACAAAGTGAACGAGTGTCCTAATTGCGCCGCACTTAGTATCAAGATAAACTTGAAATAAATAATTTGGGCCAATATTCTAATTTTAATAAATCTGAAAATCAAAATTTTAAAAAAACTATGAGTTTAAAACAATTCATAAAGTTTTAGAAAGATATTAAGTTTAAATAAAGAAATCAGACTAAATCTAAATTTTAGGAAATTTTTATAACTAAATAATTAGTAAACATAATTCTGAACTAATTACAAGGTTTTAGAGATACTTATGGAATTTATCTAAATTTGCATAAAAATATCGGATTATAATCTAAATTATGAAATTAAACCTTTAACTAACTACTTAAAATTCATGGGCTATTTGAGCAAACTATTAAATCAAAATAAAATGCAAAGCTCAAAGTCCAATACTATTAACCTCTATTTCCTCTTCATCCTTCTCCCGTAACTCATCTAGATTCCAACAAAGAAAAGGAAGAAACAATAAAGTCAAATTCCCAAATTGAAATTCTAAATTCTTAAATTCAACTTTAACCCTCTCATCTCTCTCTCTCTCTCTCTCGACTGTGTTTCAGGAAACAAAATGGAAATCCCCTAATTTCAATCACAATCCCTAACTCTTCTTTTCCTTCATCTCTTCTATACCAGATTGCGACAAGTTCACCTCCACTCGATGACGACCAACAACGCGAAGGGCGTTGGCACAGACCTCGGCTACAACTCAAGAATAGTCTGTCACCTCAGCTCAAAGGCACTACCCTCCCCTGCTTCGACAAGCTAGACCCAAGACTCAACGCAGCTGACTCGACAAAGCCGAACTCAGCTCCTCTCAATATCCGCCTCTTTTCACCGACTCACTCAAACTCAGACTCTGCTTGCCTTATGATCCAAACTCGACACCACATGCCAGACTAAGCCTCGGCTCCGCAAGGCGACTCCTATACCAACCTCAGTCGACTTATCTCTCTATTTTCCTTTACATATTTAAATCTATTTCCTTTTTCTTTAATTCTAGTAAGCTTATTAGTTATTCCTGTTTTGATATTTGAAATATAATTGATGAGAAAGAATAGAGAGGTATCATGTATTCTATGGGTTTGAAACAAGAATTGGTTGTTTCTTGCAGAGGTTGGTGAAATTTTGTTTGGAAAATATAATTGGGTGAACTAGTGTATAGAATTTGGAGAATTGTTGATTGCGTGGTATGGAAACATGAATTCTCACTTCATGTGTTTGGTAATGTGAATAGCTTATAAAATTTTAGAGAAATTGGTAGATGTGAAATTTACAATAATCACAAAAGGATTGAATTTGAAAACTTACCAAAAAGGATTGAATTGGCTACGACACTGTGATTCGATATGTTCAGCAATTGAATTTTTACAAAATTGATGAATTTGCTATAAAACATGAAATTTGGTACATGAGTCTGGAGTATTGGGTGGTAAGATGCATGTTTACTTTTGCATAAATAAAAAGAGGACGGAAGTTTCTAGGTTAGGCCTAGGAATTCCATAAGGATAAGCATATGGTTAAATTTGAAGGATAAGAATGAGGATAGTATTTTTATTTTAATTTCATATTTATCCTTAAATAAAATATATATATTTTTTTGTATTCTAATGGAACATAAGAAATAAGTTTAAAAAATATTTAACAAGCTCGCATAATAATTTTAAGCCCAATTTTAAGTTCTAAAATTTCTCTTCTAAACTAGGGGCGCAATATCAGACTTTCTCAAGTCCATCTAATTTTTATCGAGCATCATCAAATAAATTAAACCTCGATTTTAAATCAATCAAACAATTTAAATAATTTAGATCAAATAGAAGTGGGTCGTTACAATCCTGCCCACTTAAAAAAATTTCATCCTCGAAATTTATCTGACAAGGCTGATCTAAGGATAGGTACTTAGCTAGGATCTCTTCCTCGAGTTACCAAGTTGCCTCTTCCTTCTAGCATCTAATCCACTATACTCTAATTAGTGAAGTTTGTGAACTTTTAACTCGTGTGTCTTCCCGTAAAAAAATGGCAACATGTTCATCTTCATCGGCCAAATCTTCGCTAAGTTATATCTCTTTATGATTGATAGTGCAATTTGATTCGTGCAAATACTTTCTCAACACAGAAACATGAAAGTCATAGTGTACTAAGGACAATCTAGGTGGTAGAGCTTAATGATAAGTCACACCCCCGATTCATTTCAAAATTTCAAAAGGTCCGATAAAATGAGGTTTCAACTTTCATTTCTTTCCAAATCTTAAAATTCTCTTCATAGGAGCAACTTTCAAAAACACTTTGTCTCCTATATCAAAATGAAAATTCTTTATTCTTTTGTTGGCTTACGATCTTTGTCGATCTTGAGCAACTTTAATGTTGTCTCGAATTTTCTCCACTACTTTCACCGTTCTTTTGATAATTTTAGGACCTAAAATCTTTCTCTCTCTATCTTCATCACAATATGCTGGTGATCTACACTTTCATCCCTATAGTGCTTCATACAGAGTCATGTGAATGCTAGAGTGAAAACTATTGTCATAAGCGAATTCCACTAATGGTCAATGCATCTCACAACTACTGCTTAAATCCATGACACATGTCTGTAACTTATCTTCCAACATCTGTATACTCATTTCTGATTGACCATCAGTTTGAGGGTGATATGGTGTTGAGAACTTTTAACTTTGTGGTCAATGTGTGTAAGCTCTTTCGAAATTTTGCTGTGAAACAGGGATATATGTCTGATATTATGGACATTGGGTCTCCACACAGTCAGACTACTTCTCGAATATATAATTGAGTGAACTGACCCATGGTGAATGTCACTCTTACAAGTAAAAAGTGAGCTCATTTTGTCAATTAACCTCCTCATGCCATACCACCAAAAATTTCTTTTTAAATCTTATTACATTTTAGTACTTCCAAGTTATGTCGTGTAAAGCGTTCGACGTGCCTCTTCCAATATTTCTTTCGTTATTTTCTTATCCGGCATACAAATTATTTCCTTAAAAAGTAAAGTCTCATCTGATGATATCGTGAATCCCTTAGAATCATCCGACACTTCTCTTGCTCGCATCTTTTCTAGAATACCATCTTTCCTTTGTGCTACTCTAATTCTATCTCTTAGCGTTGGTTGAACTACAAATGCTGCAATTATAGCATTAGCTTCTTCTGGCGTGACCACAACTTCATGATTTAACTTCTCAAAATCCTTAATCAACTCTTCTTGTTGTGTAATCCCCTTAGTTGGATTCACTTTCTTTCGACTAAGTGCATCAACCATAACATTAGCTTTTCTGGATGATACATGATTGTGCAGTCATAATCTTTAACTAGTTCCAACCACTTTTTTTTGCCTCATATAAAATTTCTTTTGAGTGAAGAAATATTTAAAACTTTTATGATCTGTATAAATCTCACACTTAACTCCATAGAGATAATGTCTCCAAATCTTCAATGCATGCACAACAACAGCCAATTCTAAATCATGAGTAGAATACTTTAACTTATAAGACTTCAATTGTCTAGAAGCGTAAGCATCCACTTTTCCCTATTGCATTAAGACGCATTCTAGTCCTCGTTTTGATGCATCACAAATCCCTTAGATCTATCAGGGATGGCTAATACTAGGGTTGTTACCAATATTCATTTCAGCTTCTAAAAACTCTACTCGCATGTTTTTGTCCACTCAAAAGGTACCGCTTTTATGTTAGCAAATGGTTTTGGAGAACCCTTCGATAAACCTCTGGTATCATCCTATCAATCTTAGAAAAAATCCTTACATCTCTCATACTGGGTAGATGACTTCAGTTGCTGATAGCCTGATAGCTTGTATCTTTGTCGAATTTATTTAATTACCTTCAATGGTGACTACATGTTCAAATGCTACCCGATCAAGCCAAAACTCACACTTTTTGAACTTAGTGTATGATTTCTTTTTCTTTAGAGTTTCCAGCACAACTCTCAAGTGTGCTTCGTGTTGCTCTTGGTCCTTTCAGTGCACCAAAATGCCATCAATGAACACAAAGATTAATCAATCTAAGTAGAGATGAAATATCAAGTTCATTAGAATTATGAACACGCCTGTGCATTAGACAACCCAAAAGGATTAACCACAAATTCGTAGTGGCCATATTTCATCCTAAAGGTTGTCTTAAGAATATCATCTTCTCTCACATTCAATTGATGATATCCTGATATCAGATCTTTCTTTAAGAACATAATTGCCCCTTTAAGTTGATGAAATAAACTCGAAAAACGATACGTATTCTTCATTGAGAGATGATTTAGCTCTCAATAATCTATCCACAACTTAATCTACAATCTTTCTTCTTCACAAACAGAATCGGGGTTTCTCATGCCGAAACACTCGATCGAATATACACTAACTCTACTTAGATATTTAGCGAAAATGTTATCTCCTTAGCAAACACAATTGCAAAACATGTCTATTCTGTTCGCATCGTGTTGATAATATTTGTCAAGAATTCATATCATCTTCAATATCTTCACCACTTTCATTGTCGATATGATTTCTATTTCGATTTAACTTAAATACATGGAAGATAAACTATTTCTCGTCCGATTTCTGAAATATTACTGCTCAATCATGACAATGTAAATGTATTGTCGCAAAACTTCTGCTAAACTAGTATATTCCCAAGATTAAATTGAATTCTCGCATTTCGAGAGCATACTGGTCAACTACAAACTCCTTTCCTCCAACGTCAAATCTAACATCTTTAACAATCCTATCAGTTCTTGAGGTCTTTCCTGCAGGAATTTCTAATGTCAAAGGTTGAGGTTTCTAAATTCTTTGTGTCTAATTAGGGAAATATCCGTGGGAGAAGCTTCAATGTTCATTCTAAATTTCGAGGACTAAAATAATTTCTTTCTCATTCATCAAATACATGCATAAATCACTTCTCAACATTTCTCATCATTCACATAATATCTGAAATTTTCTTAATGCTCACCACATTAAACAACTTTGCAAAATAAATAAATCAAGCAAAGTACCTTGGAGCAGGAGCACGTGGTAGAAATGGGTGGCGTACCATAAAATCAATAATATAAATCTTCTCAAATACATTGAGTCTATAGGAAAGTAGACCCGCTCTGATACCACTAAATGTAACACCCTAAATTCTATAATTTAAAATGTTATTCTTTCTATTTTTTTAAAGTGAAAAATAATTGACAATAATAATAGTTGGAGTATTATATTTTTTTTTCCTTTCTAAAATAATTATGCTAGAAATTCCAAGTAAGAAAATATAGCACAATATTTTGGTTTTTCGATTTTTTATATTTTTTTGCGATTTTTCTGTTCCCCCAAAATTGTATACCCTAAAATATAATTAGAGAACCCTAAAATTGAATTGAATTATTTAACTTTTCTAAAATAAATAAAAATATATACCCTAAAATTGATTTAATGAACCCTAAGATTAAAGTGAATGATTTTTTTTTAAAATTCGGTGACTCGCGCAATACACTTGTCCGATGCTAATGCGTGGGCTCATGCAAGGCTCTTGACAATTAATTTGATTTTTTTGAAATAAATATAAATGATAATTGAAAATAAAAAAAAAACTATTTTTTTGAAATAAATATATAGCCTAAATGAAAGTAGTGAACCCTAAAATAAAAGTGAATGAATTTAATTTTTTTGAAATAAATATAACCCCTAATTGAGATTTATAAACCTAAAAAAAATGAATCCCTAAAAAACACAACATAAATCCCTACAAAATCTAAAAGATACTAAAAAAACACCCTAAGAAAACCATAAAAAAATCATGAACCCTAAAAAAACCTAATCTCCTAAACTCTAAACATTAATTGGAATTGAAAAAATCACAATTTGAACTATATAAACTCATATAAGATAAGTAATATATCTAGAAATCTACAATTATCGATTTAGTCCGGAGCAGTGGCCTATCTGTGAAACAGAAATAAGAAAAAACACCGTAAGAGTCAAGGACCGTTAGGGGGTAACGATTGTTGGGCCTCCGACGCTCAAGTTAAGAAATGAATTAAGGTAGAATGAAATAAAAAATACGAAAAACGTCGTCGTTCAACTAGTTTTCAAATAGATAACAATTCAATTTGAAATGTGAATTAACGTTGGCAGTTCCGCTTTATCCGGAAGGATTGACGGGTTCAGAGGAGTCAGCACGTTCTTCAACAGCCTCCGCGATCCGCGTGAATCTTAGCTGCTACTTCCACCTATAAAAGGAGGCCCCCCCTCCTCATTTGACAACTATGCAAACATACCACAAGAACTACCTTTAACTCTAGAATATGTTAAACATCGATATCATATTTCTTTAGCCCAATCCCTCGCTGACGATCTAATTGCACGACGAAGTTTCTACGTTTATTCATTTCTTGGGCCAGTGTAGCGGGTTGATGAAAAATGACCACTAAATTTAGGCCCTCATTGCCTAAGTTCCAGTATGGGAGTTGGGCTATGAATTGAAATGTAAACAAAAGCATACGATGCTTGATGCAAGATCGAACGCTGGTGCCTGAAGAAAAGTTAGAGATGAACGTCCCAAGATATGAAAATAATCCTAGAGGATGAGCGTCCTGTAAAGTAGGACAACTGAGGCTCTGAACACAAATCATAAGATCGAACACCGAAGCTCCGAATGTAGGTTATGAAGATGAACGGCCCAAGTTATAAAATAACCTGGAGGCCGAACGCCTAAGCTTTAAGTGCAAGTTATAAGGTAGGACAACTGATGCTTTGAATGCAAACCATAAGGCCGGATACCATAAATCTAATATTGTTTGCCGAAAATCATTACTGTTTGCCAGACGCACATGAGGGTCTGTCTGTTTTAATTTTAATGAAATCAACCTTGTTGAGAAGTGTCAACCCTAGAAATAATCGACCTTAGAAGTAATCAACCCTAGGGTTGACCTTTTAATCGACCTTAGGAGTAATCGACCCTAGGGTTGACCCCTCTTTTTTTACTTAATCATGCCTACTTAGGTTTTCTCGCTGTAATGGGCCAGAAAAGGTTTATAAGGGAAGAAGCCCATCTCATGTATCATTGCTCAAAACCGTTATATATATATATTTTGTCCACCTATTTTTTACGGCTGAGATTCAGGTAGCTAACTTCTTTCGCAAGACATCCATCATGATAAATACTATATGTGAGGTATGTTGAATTTAGTTGATAATAATTTTTTTGTCAGTGTCGCAGCTATAGCCAAGATTGGTGTGAGTGATGCCATAACTGGGTAGCAATTGAAAGTCTTTTTTGATAAGTTATCGTTGTTTTTATCTTCCTAATTTTAATTAACGTGAGTTTATCTATTTTCTGCATTATGAACCCGAGGATAAGTGGAAAAATTGATCTCCAAAATAAAAAATGAGATGATGGATATCTGCGGTGAGATATGAAGATGCCTAAGACTGAGGGACCCTGAAGAAGGAAGTTCAAATTCAGTCTAACTTGGGGTCGACGCCAATCCTAGATTAGAAACCTCTATTAGAAGTGTTGTCATCCCCAAAAAATTGAAGACTCTAAAGAAGAATTCGGGGTCTATTGAATGTGGCGAGATCTGAAACTTGAGAGATGTATCAGAATCTGAGGATGAGGGCTCAGATTCGGGGTCTGGCAGTACTAAAGACACCGATGGTACATTTGCTAAGGGTGACGACATGGTCGTTAATCAGATAGAGAACTCAGGTGAGAAAATCGATGGTTCTGACAATATGGATGACATTGTAGATGACTCCCATAGATCTTTAGGGTTCAAGGCAGAAGCAGTGGCATCAATAGTCGACCAACGATATCTAAGACATTTGATACGGTCTTACAGGGTCACTTGTCAGCTGAAGGTGAGGGTCCCAAAGTCTTCAAAAAGGGCTTGTTGGCCACCATAGGACTCTGTTGCGTTTTACTCTTATGTTTTCAAGAGAGGGATTCGATTACCTTTACATAACTTCTTTAGGAAGGTTACAATTAGTTATGAGATTTCTCCAGCCCAAATTTTTCCTAATGGTTATAGTCATATGATGGGTATGCTATTGATATGGTATGACCTGAAGTTTGGTGAACCGACGTTGGAAGAATGTCATTTATTGTATAAGATTAGCAAAGTACTAGGCAATCCGAGCTTCTATTACTTCACTATATGGACTGGTGGGTTCCTAGGGCTTATGAAAGATTGCATCTCATCTTCCGGTGAATGGAAGCCTAAATGGTTTTGGGTGACATGTGGTGCATCCAGTAAAGAATGTTTACCTCGATCTTTTGAACTGGCTTGTGCATTTTTTTCTCCATTAATTTGTGTGGGATAGTGTTTCACTTATTCCTTGTCATTTTAATTATCTTCATTTGTTTCTTTTGTAGCATTTCACGTGAAACCCACGCCGTAGAGTGTCTCACTTGAGCGGATTGAGAGAGCTCTCCAAGTTCCTAAGGCCTGTCGTTTATTGAATACCTTGCAAGCTATAATAACTGTTAGTGCTATCATGATGTCTCATCGTAGTGCTCATACCCTCTTACTCAAGGAAATTAAAGCTAGGGGCGATGGAGTAGCGAACAAATCTGATAAGGGAGGTGCTTCAGGGCCTGCGGTCGTATCTGAAGGTTGTCAGTCTTCCGATGTCCACCCAAGGAAGAAAACGAAGATGTCTACTCTAGTTATCAATCCTACTCCACATGCTACGCTCGTTCGAGAGAAACCAGATTCTGTAGTAGTCGAGGTGGGGTTCTATCCCCCTCATTTATTGATGGACAAACATGCTTGATGCTTGATGAATTCGGGAATGAGATAATTCTCAGAACTCGACCTTGATCGACCCCACTAGTGTTGTTTGGTCGAGAATGCAGAATAAGATGGTGGCGGTTGATGTCAGCAACTTAGCGGCGGCTGTATTGAAGTCTCAGATTGCCCGTGCTCTTAACCACTTTGTTCAGATATGTATCTAATTTTCATAAATTATTTTTTTTCTTACCTACGACTTGACGTATTAATTTATTTTAATTCTTATTTCTTGTAGGTTACCATGGCACTGTCGTGTGCTCCGGAAAATCTTGAAGCAGAGTCATCTTCACGCGGATCGCGAAGGCTGTTGAAGAATGTAGCGACTCCTCTGAACCCGTCAACCCTTCCGAATAAAGTGGAACTGCCAACGTTAATTCAAATTTCAATTTGAAAGGTTATGTATTTGAAAACTAGTTGAACGGCGACGTTCAATCTTCTTGGGCCAACGTATTGGATTGATAAAAAATGACCACAAGTAGCAGCCCGATTACTTTTTAATGATACAAGTGATACTTTTTGAATTTTAAGTGATAATTTTTAATATTAGAATTGATACTGCTTTTTGATAATTTTTTTTTTCAGATCAATACCGATCAATGTGAGTTAACCCGTATTGATTTCGACCTGTTTGATGAATATGTTGACATCATTGAATCTAAAGTGATGTATAGAAGACTTAGCTCTAGAAATAGAGATGCATTGGTGGTGGGGGTATAATTTCCGCGACAAATCTCATATGCCCATTATGTGTTGGGTCCCAACAAAAGTACTGCTGCGTGTAATTTATCCCAAATTATATGAATATATGTTTTTTTTTTTTTTTTTTTTTTTTTGAGGAACATGGTGAATATATGATTGCAGTGGGGTAATATGTGTCTTGGCTTCCGGACCTCAATTCCGAATTTTACCATGTTGAAACAGAATTTTCAGATCCGCATGTTGTATTTCCCAGTATAAATACATCCAAACGCCAATGTAATTATCCATTTTGCAGGGAGCGTAGCTATTGGTTTCAGGGATTTTCCAACCAATTAATCTCCTAATTTGTCTGCATATTTAATAGCCCATTCTTTCAATTTTTCGAAGAATTGATTGATTAAAACGAATTTGTACCGGCGAAAGGGGGAAAAATATAGGGTTTCCTTACTCTGAATTTGGAATCTTTTAACGAAGTTGGGAGTTAATTCGTCGAGATATTTGCAGAGGAAATGACAAAATCAGGGAAACACCAATTCGCCGACGATCGACGTATCGATGCGGCTGATCAAAACTCCGACGGTGAGGAATCCGCCGATGTCTCTTCGAGCAGTATTGAGAGTCCGGCGGCTGCTAATCCGTCAATCTCGCGGAGGTTAACGGATATATTTATGGAGGATGGTAATGAAGATTTGTTGCTACAGAGCAGCGATATCGGAGATGGTTTCTTGCAGTGGCTTCAGGCTTTGGACATGCAGGTGATGGGTGCTTGTCGTGCGGATGAGAGGTTGAAGCCTTTGCTGAAGCTTAACATCTCCAGTGGTGAGGCTGAGGATCGTCTACTTGCTCAACTTTGTGAGGTGAAATACCAATTCCAAATCTTTTCTCGTTCTTAGCTTTTGCCCTATTGTCATCTTACCAATTGTTCTTGAAGCAGCACTTTGAGCCATCAGAAGTGGGTCTGCTAGCCAGGTGCTTGTGTGCTCCTCTTGTTTCTATACGGGTGGGGAAAATCAACAAGAAAGGAACACTATTGTCTCCAACATCAATAAGGTCGTTGCTTCTTTTGCTACATTAACGTGGTTTCTTGTTTATGTTTGCAAATAATTGAGTCATCCATCTTTGTTTTTTGGGGAAGCATTATCATCTCGCCTATTTGGTTGCTAGGTGGTTTCCTTCCCTAGGGTATAATCGGCTTAGTTGTATGGATCTATTGGGAAAGTCGGGTTTAACTGTTGGCAGAGAAGATCCTTTTCATTTTTATTTTTTGGTTTGTAATGGGTAATGCGGTAATGGGATATATTAAGTTTGATGATACAGTTGGGGTCTGTAAACTTATTCCCTTATTACTACTTGAAGATGGGATAAATCCATTAGTGTTGATGATATTCTTACCTCCCATGTTATTGGATTTCGTTCATATGCAATTTTAATTGTCACTGAGGTGAGGCAATTGAGATTTCAAATAAAATGGTTGGAGATGTTTGGGAATGGTAGTGTCATGTGTACATTGCTTAGTTTATTTGACAAATCCATTTTCTCTACTTCGATTGAAATACTGCATTAGTTCTCTTAATTAGGAGACAAAGAAACTCATATTAGTGACTCTTGCAGCCAAAACAAAATAAGTGAGTTCATCCCTACTGATGATGTGTGTAAAATTAGTGTTAGGAAGGGGTTATGGAGTGAAGTGTTCATGAAAGTTGAAACAAAATTCAGAATTATGGAATATATAGTTTACTCTATTGTGATCAATTTATATCCACCCTGGCTGCCTTATATGTGACAATTTTAAGATTATGTTTAAGCTCATCTTTGATTTTCCGCCTGCTGATCTAGTTTTTATTTTGGACTTCTTTATGTACCATTGATACTTATTTGCTCAGATTTAGTAGGGTTTATATATATATATATATATATATATATATATATCTGTTTAAGCTACTTCTGCTTGTGAATCATTTGATGCTTTCTTGTAATAAAAATCGTCCTTTCAGTTAGTTACATTTTGGACACATTTATCTCTTTACCTGCTAAGTGGCTCATAAGGATAGACTGTTATATTTTCATATGCTGTCCCTAAGCTCGTTTAGGGTTCATATTTGAGTGTCCTGTACATGAATTGCAGACATGCTGGATCCTCTTAGATGCTTGATATGACTGTTCATAACTATGAGGTGCGTATGGCATGTGGAGGCATCTTAGAAGGTTGGTTCGGTGAATGTCTGTCATATTGTCAATATTGGAGATTATAGCAGTTTGTCTTATTTGTCAACTTTATGTGATATTTGATGACTTTTGACCTTTCATTTGATTGATTTAGCTGCTTCAGTGTTATGTTGTGACTTGTGATGAACCAGTTCTAATGACCCTTAGTTTTCGAATAAGTTTAGAGTCCATTGCACATTTGCACCTTGTACTATAAACCTAGATTCTTATTATATAAGTGATTCTTCTATATTGAGATTATGCTGTTTATAACACACTCTGTTCTCTGTACTTACATGTCTGGTTATCAGGTAATGCTGTATTTTTAGTTCATTAATTGTGATATTGTTCAACTTTCCTAGTGAATATATTTTTTACTTGTAGGGATGTCGGCGTGTACTATTATGATCTCTGAATTATGAGGAAGTAAAGGTAGCTTCATGCTTATGCCAACACATTATATCATGATTTAGAAGAGTTTGTCAACTTCTGAAATGCTATCCTGTTGTTGCTCATTGTACTTTTTAGATTTGATATTGTTTTCAGTTTTACCATACTAATTTTATTTGACTTTACCTTTGATTCCTATTCTTGATCATTCTGTTTGTTACAATGTGTTTTTCCTTCTAATGATTACCATCTTGATTACATTTAGGGTTGTCTCTAATGATATCAATGTCAGGAATAGAAGTACTAACTTTTGCTAGCTGGTATACAAATTATAGCTGTTTGGCACCATCCTGGCATTAGAAATACCATAATTATCCGTATTCCCGTTTGAGTTATGTATTTGCTGTAATCATTTGTGAAATTAATAGCTAGTAATGCTTTAATATTATTATTATTATTATTATTATTATTATTATTATTATTGTTGTTGTAGTTGTTGTTGTTGAATACTGTCATCTCAGCGCAAACTCTCCTTAATCTGGATTGTCTGTTGTTAAATTCTCTCATCTCAGCGCAAACTCACCTTAATCTGGATCATTAGACATTGTTGTGGCATTGGACTAATAAGGGGCGCTAAGATAATTTTATTGGAAAATTTAGATTCTATAGCCTACTGAATTGTAGGGTGGGCATATGTGGACGGAGAATAAGGAATAAAAATGCATGAATAGATGAAAGAACTATGTGAAGGTCCAGAATTTTCACATTCTGATGTACTAGATGAAAGAAATTTCTAACTGAAAATCTTTTAATGGAAACATAACTATTTGATGTGGTGATTGTGGTTGCTTATATCTTTTAATTTTGCTGGTCATTCTTTTCTGAACTTTCTATTGGTCTTTATATCTGGACAGAGGGACTTTGTATCTCATACTTCTACCTACTTCTGACCTTCGCATCGCATTTAATGGAGATGATGGTTCTATGGAGAGACTGGCAACACTAAGCTCTGAGGCTGAATGCACCAGCATAGTAATTGAAGAGATTTCTGCAGACAAGTCTGGAAGATCTTTCTGTCTGAGGATTGCCGATAATGTAGTTTTTTATTTTTGGTGCTCTGAGAAATCTCAACTTCTGGGGGCTGAATTGCTTAGAAAGGTATTATTAGTTAAATAATATATTCGAGTTCATCTATCCAGTTGAAATTGTATTTCATGCTTTTTGTTTCTTGTTTGTATAGATGAAGGATTTGCTTATAAGAAAACCATCACTAGCTGAATTAACTGGAATCAGTGATGACCGCCTGAACTCCTTTGCAACACAGCTCAGAGCTAATATTGGTGGATCAACAGTGATTAATGCACAATCTAGTGCTGTTCTGCCATCTAGCTGTCCTTCAAATGATGATTCAGTTGATTCTTCTGAGCTTCATTATCCTCAATCTTCATTTGCTTGTGAGAAAAGGCCACGAGGCCACAGCTCAATGGCAAACCTGAACCATCTTGGCATTGTCCATCCCAAATCCAATTCATTTGAAGTGGGGCTGCCAAAAAGTTTGTCTTCTGAAAAGATCACTGCCAGAGGAAAAATAATGCAAGCAGGAGATGATAATATTGTACCTAACAGCTGGTCTCTTGCTTCAACGAGCGGTGCTGATCCATCAAATTCTATCGGCTTTACCAAAGGCAAGCTTCCTGAAGCTAATTTAGTTCACCCACTCACTGCGTTAAATGTTGCAGATGCATTTGGTAAACCTTTGGAGCTCCCACTTTCTGGCCCAAAAGTACAAGTTCCTTCCTCTAGCTCTCCTCACTACTGCTGGTGTCCTCCTGTTGCTTCGGCACTGCATTACACTCTCAGGAACTCCCAGATGCCTGCTTTTTCACCTGAGTCTTTTCGTCTGCCGCCACTTTCTTCTCTACTATCAGCTGCCGGGCCCTCCAGTCTTTTGACCTCAAAATCATCCCTAAACTTGTCAAAAGTCCCAACTGTTGAGTTTCCTAGCTTTCAGCCTGAACCATTTATCAGCTTACCAACTTCACAACAGATTCCAACATTCACACCTTTGATATGTGACCCAATAGTCCACATTCCCATGATTGGTGTCTGTTCGTCTGGCCCAGGATACTTAGTCAGTGCTGGCCTGGCCATTGCAACCACAATTCCTCCGATAAATCTGAATCTTGTGGATCCTCTTGTTTCGAATTCTGAATCAGTTGTAGAAAAAAGTGCTAAGGAAACACTTCGCATGCTCATTAATAGTCCCAACAGCCAACCCAACTCGCAGCTTCTTGAGATATTACCGCCTGTATTGAGCAGCAGTGATGACATGCCAAATGCAGTCGGCATTGGAGGAAGCAGGGGTCTATACTGTGGAACGAGAGATGTACATGCTGGCTCTGGTGGTCTGACCAATATGGGCTTCATGTTTCTGTCGGAGAAATCAGGTGTTGGCAATGTATGTCCTAGCATAGATGATTCAGCTGATAAGGAGAGGACACAGGACACTGACTCATCCGGTTTCGATACAGGGATGATGTGATGATTTGATCTCCAGAGACGGAAGCATATTTTCCTGTTTGTAGTAGATTCAGTTTTTGTCAAGAAATGTGTATATATATATGTATTCAGTTTTTGTCAAGAAATGTATATATATATATTATCCCAGCTCTTAAGCTAGAAAAATAGTTTTATATGTAACACATCATCTGGCAGCTTAGTGTAATCCTCAACTAAAACATTTGTGAAATGAAGAAAATCATCTCCTTTTATCAGTAGGGTAATTGTTTTTTCTTGCACCGAGTCTTGGTGATTGCTTGACTGGATAAGGCTTCCATTCCCATGTCTAATATGTGATTTTGGGGGAAAAAATGTCTTAGTAGTAATTTTTTTTTTAGATAATTTACTTAATAGTAATATTAGTAGTGTGGGTGTGGTATGTGGCCATAGTGATTCCACAACCAAGTAGGAACGCAACATTTTGTAGCCCACAATGTGATTGCAATTGCAAGTTGTTGGTGCCCCACACAGGTCCTAAGTGAGAATATATATATATATATATATATAGATAGATCAGAGTTCAAATAGGAACACAAGACCTGTGTAGGAAATAAGAATGAATATTAGCAATAGGATTTGATTTTTTTGAGGGTCAAGATTCGTTTTTAATAGCGAGGATTAGATTGCAATTTTTCATTAACTTAATTAGTGAAGGGTTATACTTGTAATTGACATTTTTATGTCCATATCCAATCCCACGATTTTAGGAATTTACCATAATCCTTTATTTTTTATTAGGGGGCTTTTAATTATTTGGACGGTTTTTTTCCCAATTTTAATGCAACAAGATTATTCTCATAATGAGTCAACTAACACAAGATGGTTTTCCCTAATCCAATAAATGCGTTTCGGATTAAAGATTAAAAAATGTTGGTTTTGTTTATTAGGCATGGGAGGATGAAGCGTTTTATTCATTATTGTCAGACTTTTGCTACCCGCCATATTATTATTTGCTAACTAATGAAATGGGATTTGCTAATTCAGAACTTTAATGTAAGAGTTGAACTTTAATTGTAAAATAACAAATGACTTTATTCAGATTAGCGAAGTTTTGTGTATATGTTAGCAAATTGCTCAGCTATAACTAGCAATTTTTTTACTACCACGAACAAAAACTACTTCATCAATCCTTGTCTAATTAACTATCCAACTCCTTCATTATTGTTGTTAAAATCTCTCTGATTATATACTTGGACTTAATTATATGCGATTAATTTTATTTTGAACTCTAGCTAGCGCCAATTATTTGCCTTCTTTATGTTTATAATATTTCGACTTTGTTTTAAGTATTGTCTACAAGATTAAAGAAAATAGATTAAATTTTAGAATACTCCATATATATGACTTAATTTTAAGGGTTTTTAATGTATTTAAATTAGTATAATTAACTAACAAAAAAAAAACAAATTTTAAATTCGTAAATATCTGGGTCAAATTTGCACACAATAACAGAAATTGTAAGTTATATTGCTAACAACAACATACGATTTGCTAAATAACGTAAAAATATTTGCTAATTAAGACCCTTTATGAATGCATTGATTGAAGTGGTGTTTTTAATTTCATTATCTTAAGTCGGCCGCTATCAATCATATATGTTTTTTCCTAACGAATGCTCATGTTTGTTTTTAATTATTAATTTATATAGTTTACTGAACTTTAATTTTTAAAAATGGCAGAAAGTAATTTATCTACAGAAAATCATGCGAGTGATGATTATATACCAGAGTGTGAAGAATCGTTCAAACCGTTTGTTGGACAGAAGTTTAAAAGTGTAGAGGACGGTATTATTTTTTATAGGAATTACGGTGCAGCTGCTGGATTTGACATTCATTGTGGTACGGCTAGAAGGTCTAATGATCGTGTTATTTTATGGAGGTATGTGTTATGCAGTCGTGAAGGTGAAAATAATTCGGCTGAGGATGAAGTTGGTGATGGTGTGAAGAAGAAACGACGTAGAATATAAAAGAAAGTGAACTGCATGGCTTGAATAACTTTAAAATTGTGCGGTCAAGATGGACTATATTAATTTTTGTGCTAATATAACATAAAAATTTGCTAATATTGACCAAATTAATTGCTATTCTCACTTAAACAAATTAATCGCAAAAATTACCTTCTATATTCACCTTCAAATTGTATCAATTTTTTAACAAAAAAATTTCCTAACATATTCAGATTTATTTGCTAATAACATTCATAAATCTGCTAATGAAGAGCATTTTGTTAGCTATATATGCATTCAAACAGATAACAATTGCTATCAGTTGCAATAATATTTGCTAATATAACACATTAGTTTGCTAATGTTAACCAAATTAATTGTTATTCTCGCTTAAACAAAGTATTCAAAAAAATTCTCTACTATATTCAGCTTCAAATTCTAGCAATTTTTTAGCAAAAAAATATGCTAACATGTTCAGATTTATTTGCTAATAGCATTCTTAAATTTGCTAATCAAGAGCAGATTGTCTGCTATATGTATTCAAACAAATAACAATTTCTATCAATTTCATTAATATTTGCTAATAGCACAAATTAATTTGCTAATATTGTCCAAATTAATTGCTATTCTCACATAAAAAAATTAATCAAAAAATGCCCTTATATATTGAGTGTCAAATTATAGCAATTTTTAACCAATTACCGCTACCTTTCTATTTGCTAATATAGCACATAAACTTGCTACCAATTAACACATTAGTACATATATGCAATTACACAGAATACATGCAAATAATGTGTAGAGTATCAACATACAGCCAAATACTAAATGATAAAATAAAAATAAAAAATAAGACGGCTATAGTCTACATAAATTTTTGCTATTTCTAAAAATAAAATTGCTAACAATGCCCAAAATGTTCGCTATATATATTCAATCAAAAGAAAGTTAAATTATAATACAAATTTTTTCAACCACGTGCACGCCGCAAACAGAAATCGCAAAACAATCATCATGAACAAGAGTCATCAGTTTTTCGTGCACTTCTCTTCCCAGTTCCTGCACATAAGACCCCATATTACACGTAATTAGTACATATTACATTTCTACATAACACAAATCATACTAATAATCATCAACATATATGCTGAAAATATACATACATAATCACTAGCAGACTCATCAAAATTTGATAGTACACTCATACATAATTGCTAGCAGACTCATTAAAATTTGCAATCAGATTGTGATTTTTTTGATAAGAATCTACAGAATATTGCTAATAATAGCTAACACACGCATGAACATTTCCAAACTATAAAAGTCACATAAATTGTAATGTACACCTAAATTGGCTAAAATTTCAATACATTTTTTTACTAAGATCTTATATATAATTGTTGACTGTCACATATATCTTCACAAATTTGGTATCAGTTTCAGATTTTTTGGCTAATTAAATGAACAAATGCTGCTAATAATGTACACTAAATTGATGTCAGATTCACATAATTGCTAATACAAACATACATAATCGCTAACAGGCGCGTCAAAATTAGACACATATTAAACACAAATTTGCTAAAAACAAATAACAGAAAATTGCTAACAAAACCCTACATATTTTCTACTAATGTACAAATGATTTGCTATCGGTATGTATATGAAAATAATTGCAACTAGGAATCTAACATTTTACCAAACCGTGAGAATAAAAAAATAGAACACCCAATAAAATACATAAATGATGAAGTTCATATTTCAAACAAACCAAAAACAATCAATAGCCAAAATTTAATTAACATTAGTTTGATGCACTCCCCCCTGCATTTCATGATTTAAATTCAAATATAAAACACAAATTTACTAAAACCAGATAACAGATAATTGCTAACACCACATACATATTTGCTAACTGACTCATGGATATTTGCAAATATTTTATATTAGTTATCCGTTCTTATTCCAGAACAACAGCAAATAGGATACTAACATTTTATAACCACGCCTGCATCACAAACAGAAAATGCAATGGAATACAAATTCAAAAACAACCAATAGCCAAACGAACACATTATGCTAAAATCAAACAAAAAAGAATTGCTATCAGATTTATATATATTTGCTAATACCATATATAAATTTGCTAATAATGTCCTCATTATTCGCTATCCGTATTCATACAAAAATAATTACAGATAGGATACTCAAACCCCACCAACATTCAAATTTTTTATTAATATTACTTTCACCCAGATTTTTTCAGTTTCAAGTTCTATCATTAAAAAAAATGCAAATATTACACAATCCAAAAAAAAAAAAATCCAGAAAAGCAAAACCCCAAAACATAAACATTAGTAAGCACACAAATATTCAACTATGAAGTACACCAGAGACAAAGTTCATTCTTGCACAGGCTAAACAAAACAAAAATTACAGTAAAAACCAGAGACCCAACAGCAAAAAAATTCGACATTTCCTCTCTGAAAAAAAAGTAGAGAAAAAAAAAAACCACTAGAATCAAAACACTTAAAAATCCAACTTTTAGCAATTAAGCCAATTACAAATGATATAAACAAAAAATAAATCGAACTAAAACCTGGGCTTCTTCTTGTTGAACGCCTCCCCGAGATTCTGGTTCGTCGTGAAAAGTTTAATCTTTGCAGCCGCGCTTCCAGACTTCGATTTTCGGCTTTGGAGAAATTTTCCTCCTCAATACAAATCGCTAAAAGTAACCCTAGATTTTTGGCTGCAGAGGAAATCCCCTCCAAATCTACTAGCCGATTCGTGCGGTTGCCGTGATTAATGGGGCGTGATTTTGGAATTTTTTTCCCCACCCTTTTTTACCCTTTTACTTCTAGTAACATGAAATAATAGTAAATATATTGCTATTTGATCCCTAGAATTTGATTTAAATCTGGACCGTTAATTTAGAATAGATCTATGGTTTAATTTTGTTCCTATTTCCTACATAGGGGGGTGGTATTCACTTTAACCCACCCCTGTATATATATATGTGTGTGTGTGTAAAGCCAAAAACAGTGGAAATGAGGTCCCATGTTGCAGCTGGAAAATCAGACCACCTGCATTATCTCCAGCAGCAGTACTATTAATATTATGAATGTTTGCCACAATTCTTGATATTTGTAGCAGCACTACTCGTCATAGGATTATGTATCTTGTCGATACTTTCATTTTTGCGTCCTTCCACTAAAATATCCCTCCCCCCTCCCCCCCCTCCCACCCACCTCACCACGCACCTGGTTTTCAGCTTCAGGTCTGTAAATTGTAATTATTTATTACCAGTAGGATAATATTTTTTTTAGACGTAACTGAGGTAACATACAATAATCAACCAATGTGAATAAAATCTTAGACAGAAATCAAACCCTAAGGTCAAGACAAATGGTGACGGTCGTTTTTAATACTTTTCTAAACATACTATAAAAGGAAAAATAATGATTAACCTAAATAGAAAAATAAAAATGGTTATGCAAAGCCCGCAAGCCACAACCCAACTTAACATAAAATAAATCATCAATTTTTCTGAGTTATTCAGTACAAAGGGTCAAACTTTAATCAGATTTACGGGTTAATTAATCCAAATTCACGGGTTGACCTGCCTGATTCCTAAAAAAATAAAACTCGTCAAAACAAGTATCACCGAAAACACTCAAAAGTGTCACTCGAAGTTCTAAAAGTATCGCGCGTGTTCTTAAAAGTATAGGGTTTGCTAATTGTTTTTAACGAGTTTATTTATTGGGTTAATTGTCAAATAAATCACCACATTTTCATCTTTTTGCAAATTAGACATCACGTTTAAATCCAGTCAATTACAACACCACATTTTAGTTTGTGCGGGATTAACCCTCCCTAATTTTTTGGGCGAGTTAAGTATGACGTGTTTAGTCTATAAATCACGTTGCCAACCACGTAAGCACACGTGTAACAAACAATGTCGTTTTTGTTATTTTCTCTTCTTTTTTTGTTGAGAAAATTATTTTTTATATAATTTTTTATTTCTAAAATAGAATATATATTGAGAAAACTAAGAAAACTGACATCGTTTGTTGCGCACGTGCACTGTCGTGGCTACTAGCGTGGTTTATAAACTAAACACATCATACTTAATACGTCGAAAAAATTGGGGATGTTTAATTCCATACAAATTAAAACGTGATGTTGTAATTGATTAGATTTAAATGTGCTGTCTAATTTGCAAAAGGGTTGAAACATGGTGATTTATTTGGCAATTAACCCTTATTTAATTCAAATGAGAGTTTATTCCACACACAATTAATGTTTATAGTTTATGATTATTTTCAGGTTTTAGTGTTTTTAGGGTTTTATAATTTTTTTAGGTTTTTAGTTTTTTTTTTAGTTTTTTTAAAGTTTAGATTTTTTAGGATTTATTAATCTCAATTAGGATTTATAGTTAATTTGAAAATATTAATTATCGATAGCAGTGCAGGAGCTCACACGTTAGTGTCAGGCGAATGTACTGTGCGAGATGTCGAATAAAAAAAATTAAATTAATTCAAAAAATGAAATTAATTCACTTTAATTTTAGGGTTTACTAATTCCATTTTCAAGTATATATTTATTTCAAAGAAATTAATTACTCAGCGGAGTGAACAAGCCCGCGTATTCACGTCGGGTGAGTGCATTGCTCGAGATGACGAATAGAAAAATTTAATTAATTCACTTTAATTTTAGAGTTCACTAATTACATTTTATGATATATATTTATTTCAAAAAAATTAATTGTCGAGCGCATTGTACGAGCCCACGAGTTAGCGTCGGGCGAGTGCATTGCGTGAGTCGAATACAAATAATTAAATGACTTTCATTTTAGGATATATATTGTTTTTGGAGAAAAAATAAAAAAGAAATAAAAAATCATAAAAAGTAAACATAAATGGAAACAGACAAAAATAAAATAAAATTAATGGGCACGAAGATCTTATACGCCATTTGATTTCTGGTGCACCGAGTTTGTGCTGGATGGAAAACCAACTAATGAATAAACTAAGTAAACAAAATAAATAATAACTAATTCAATTACCCTCTGGAATTAGGGTTGGCAATTCAAACCGCCTGGCCCGGCTCGACCCAGAAATTTTCGAGCCTTTGAAATATAGGGCTAGCTCGGGGTCAAGTGATCGGGCCTGTTGAGGTCTCTATCTATTTCGGGCCCTATCGAAAAAATTTCGTATCTAACTTTTCGGGCTGAGCCAAAATTACAAACTCTATCTGCAATTAAGTCCTATCAACCGCGGCTGCAAATAAAGCCCATCAAATTTCTCCTCTAGTTTTCTCAGTAGGTTGTAATGGTTTTCTTTCTTCTAATAATCTCGGTCAAATATAATAAATTTAGTAGGGGTCAGATGGTGACCTTGTCTACACTAATAATTGATAGAAAACATCACTTGGAATTTGGAAATGCTCGTGGTTAAAAGGTTGGAGATCGGATTCTATTAACATTTTATCGGTCGAACTTGTTACATATATTTTTTTTGATATGATTTAAGTACTTTTTATATGTGTAGTTTGTAATTAATTACGTATGACAAACGAGATAAAAACAAAATGATGTAAGATTCCACGTCCATACATCTGTCCAACTTTTTAGCCTACATCTAACAAATTCCGGAGGCCGGGCCTACATTGTCTATTAGCATGATAGGAATTAGGAAGTGTCTCCAAAATATTCAACTTTTTTATTAAGTGATTAAATTTAGTGGCTGGCAAGAAATCGACTTATATAGTGAAGTGGGAATTGTTTGAATCATAAAATGGAGAGTTGTACATATATCGTATATTAATTTACATCTATAATATGATACTGTATGCTATATTTTAATGGAAAATTGAATTATCATATTTGAAACGCCAGAACGAAGATTACTATAAAACAAAGCAAGAAAAAAGAGCAGAAGCAATTAGAGCACCGACTTACCTGCTTTCTGATTTGGATTTATTGAAGATTAAAAACCATATTATGATTAATTAAGTAATTAAGCCGAAAGCTGAAATTATGCTTAAAAAGTTTGCAAAAGCACAGATAATACATAGAACCATTTATTTATATTAAACATAAAAAGAAATATTTTGACATTTTATGGAGGTGGGGCCAAATCATGTATTCATAACTTCCAAGGCCTAAAAACGACAGAACTAAGCAACGTGGCTGAGGGACCATTGCTTTCACTCCAACTCACTTCAATTCAGTTCTTGGCTGCTCCCAATTGCATACTACATTACAACGTAACAAACAAAGCCAAAATTATCCAAAGATTAGGGTGCGAAAATATTTGTAACTTGTCTAGAGAAAAGAAGTTGATCATTTATAAATAGGTCCATCAATGTAGACCATAAGTTAATTTAATGAATCGACAAAATCTTTCCTTTTTTTTTTTAAGAGATAACTAGCATAGTTAAAACTTAAAAGAGTGTCAGTTGCTGATTGATTCACATCGACAGAGTGGAAAAGAAGATGTGGGTGTTACTTATGATGATGCATTAGTTTAGTGAGAGTTTATGTTCTATGTGATATTTCAGTTTCTGGATTATTTTCTGCAGAATACAGTTGATGGTTTTGATTTTATTCTGAATTGACTTAATGTTTCCATTTGTGATGTTTTACATTACATTGATAAATTGATCTCATTAAGGATTAAAGTTGGATCAGTTGGAAATGGACATGATTTAGATCATTGCATGTAATTTTCATGCTACTCACCATATTTGATCTATGTTATTGAATATATTAGTATGGTGATTATGGGGTTTAATCACGAGTTATAATGTAGTGAATGCCGCGGTAGTTCCATTGCTAGTATATAAGATGGACCAGATTGTTAAGGTGTAGACTGAAAATAAATAGCATGTTGCGCAACTATAGAACTATTTTATATAATTACTTTCGGTATAATATGTAACCTAAGTGGGAGATTGTTAGGAAATTTTTGATTTCCTAAATAATCTAAATACGGGTAACATATTTTTATGCAATTATATTTGCTATTTAAATATTTGTGGACTTAATTAAATGGTCTTGATAAGGTAATAGTCCATGGGCTGCGTAATTGATATGGAATTAATAAGTAGATACCAAATACTGTTCTAATTAGGGTTTTATGGGTGCCCTAATTAAATAGTATATATAGCCCCTTGGTTATGGTCCCTGAAAAGTCCATTTATTTCGTATTTTTCTAGGCATTTTAGTTACTCTAAATATATTTTTTTAGTGTCTTTTGTGTAAAAAAAGAACCAGGAAAGTGGTTTGGGCATGAAAGGAGTGAAATCTGGCGAAAGAGGCATTTTGGCCTTCAATTTAACTGAAATGGATGAAATGGGCATATCAGATAAAAATCGACCTGAGCAGAAGATGTTGTGCCCACAGTACTCGCGCAGATTCAGAGAAGGCAGTGAAGAGGGCATTCGCGGAAAAAGCGGGATTCTATTAAAAGAAGATAAAGTTGGCGTTGGAACTTGATTGATTTCAAAATTTGAATAGAAGAAGGAAAGGTTGTTCATAGGTGGACTCTTGGGAAGCAATTTGGAAGATAAGGATGACATTCCTAAAATATCGGGATTCATTCCACCACATAAGGAAGTTTCTTTATCCAGTCAGAGTCCAGTGGGCACAGAGATCCAGCAGATAAAGAAGTTTCCTTATCCAGGCAGATTCCAGCGAGGCATAGCGAATCCGGCAGATATTGAAGACCCCTATTTTTTTGGGATTTTAATTGATCTTTGTACTCTTTTAAATGCTAGTTTTGATTGTTAGAGAAGACATACTTTGTACCATATAATTTTCTGCACTTTTATTTTCTGCAATTAGTTTAGTTTTAGCGCTGCTCCGATAGCAAGATAATCTGGGGCCTTATGCCCATAGGGATTAGGATTTATATTTAATGTTGTTGATGTTCATCGTTGGTGTTGGACGAGTTTTTATTCAATTCCAGTAAGTTTTTCCTATTTATCATGTCTTTATTTTATGTATTTACAGTTCTTTATAGTATGAGTAGCTAGATCTATATTCCGAAATTTGAACTAAAGATGAAAGTTTAACAAAACACTTAAATACTCGTGAGGCCGTATGGGCACATTACTGCACGATTAGGTTTCTGCCGATTTTTGTTCTTATTCCAAGTGAGCGTGAGTTTAATATAACTAATGTGGCTGATCACTCTTTAGTTGTAGAGGGCACACCAGGGTTAATTGGATTAGCGAATCGTGACTGTGTGTTAATTCAAACGGTAACTGGGAAATCGGTAGGTTGTTGTGGGCACACGAGGAATCAGTAAATACATCAAACTTGGGTTCGTCTAGGGCACATTGCTTCTTGTTCATTTACATCTCTTTGGGGAACCGGGGGGTGGGTGATAGGTTAGAGGTTTAATCGACGAGGAATCACTTTTAAACCTAATCTGAACGGATGAATAAGGAGACGTAGCGAGGAATCCGATCTCCATAACTAGGTGACTTAATTGTGTAGGAAAATCACTGTGCCCATGATCGAGTGAGTGTGAGTTAAACTGGATTCTAGTTCAAGTTCCGAAACCTTTTATTATTTGATATTTCTCTAGTTATTTTTGCAGATTTAATTTCCATTGTTGTGACCACGATACCAAACCCCCTTTTGTGATTAGTGACTCGAAAGTAAGATCGCATCAGCTCTCTGTAGGATCGACCCTTACTCATAGCTAGCTACGCTCACTGTGGGCACATGAGCATACAAATTCATTTTGAGCGCGAAACGATCGCGCGTTAGTCGTCAATACACTAAATCGAACGCAATTTTTATTTCTCCCCATCTAGAAGAAAAACAAAGGTCCCATAGAAGGATAAGGAGATTTAGTTGAGAAAGGCCATAATACCAATCCCTTGTTCGTGTTCGGGTCTAGAAGATTGTTCATAGAGATATTCCGCATCAAGGTTTTTAATTTCAATGGATCCAGGTATTACTATAATCTTTGATAATCTAATGCGATGTTATTATCCTAGAATATTGCATGATCTAGGATGATTGAATTTATATTATGTGATTTATAAACTCCTACAAGTGGTATGAGAGCAGTTATCGACTGTTAGATTGTTGGGATATATGAATATTAATTTTGATAATATGTTCGTCATCACGATCGGTATCATAATTTATTAATATGGTTAATTGTGATCGATTATGATTGATGTAAATCTATAATCACGTGTGTTAATATATATGATCGTATATAATCAAGCATTAATGGTTTTGTTTGACAATGTTTGTATCGATGTTAAAGGCTTGAAGATGTTAATATATTATTAACAGTAATTTTGTTGTCAAGCTTGATGATTTATTTTGATCATGATTCCCACTATATGACTAATTATATTTATCCTATATTTAGTCTGTACATGTGGAACAAGTTCACGAATTTTGAGATTATAATTTTCGTTGCTTATTAAATTATGAAAAGCAATTGTTGCTTTTATAATTCGTGATGAAAATTTATTTTAATAGTTATTCTATTAAAATAAAGGTTGAACTGGGGAGGCATGTTAGTGTCGTACAATTGAGCTAAAATTAAATATATTTTAATTGATATATTTTGCTTAATTGGTCTAGTAATATCCAATATAGTTAATCAAAGCATAATGTTGCCATAGTAACCTCTGTGTGGAGATCAACTTTATTGAGAAGTGAGATCGATCAAACCGAATGTGCTTGATGATCATGAAACGCTCCATTCCGAAAGCGTTTCGGGGCTCCATTGCTGAGAGTGAGAATGCCAAAACGTTCCTTGAGGCTGTTGAGCAGTACTTTGCCAAGAATGAAAAATCAGAGGCAAGCAATCTTTTGGCTAAACTTGTCTCCATGCGGTACATTGGCAAAGGGAACATTAGGGAGTACATTATGGAGATGTCTAATCTCGCATCAAAACTAAAAGCACTAAAGTTAGAGCTGTTTGATGACTTGCTCGTGCACTTAGTTTTGATCTCTTTTCCTGTACACTTTGGGAAATTCAAAGTGAGTTATAATACTCAAAAGGATAAATGGTCCCTTAATGAACTTATATCTCACTATGTGCAAGAAGAAAAGAGACAACATAGAGACAAGATTGAAAGTGCTCCTTAGCATTTATCTCTCACTACAAGAAAAGAAAGGGAACTGAGGGTACTGCGGTAACTGTTCCCGAGCAGAAAAAGCAAAAAAAGATCCTGATAATGATAAATGTCACTTCTGCAAAAAAGTGGAACACTTTAAAAAAGATTGCCTCAAGTACACTACATGACGTGCAAAGAAGGGTACACTTCTAACTTTAGTTTGTTCTGAGGTTAATTTGACCTTTGTACCTAAAGATACTTGGTGGGTAGATTCTAGTGCTACTACTCACATAAATGTGTCTTTGCAGGGTTGCCTGTGGAGCCGACCACCAAGTGATGCTGAAAAATTCATCTTTATGGGCGATGGCAATAAAGTTGCAGCAGAAGCTATAGGAACATTTAGATTACATTTAAAGAGTGGTTTTTATTTGGATTTGTTTGAGATATTCGTTGTACCATCTTTCAGACGGAATTTAATTTCTATTTTCATTTTGGATAAACTGGGATTTTCCTGGTCTTTTGAAAATAATAAAGGTAGTCTCTTTCAAAAGTCAAATCTTATTGGTGATGGCTCTTTGCACGATAATCTTTATATGCTTGATGTTGTGAGTTCCTATATCATTATACTGCAAACTTGTTCAAAAGGTACAAAGAGAAAATTTAATGGGGATTCTGCTATTTTGTGGCACAAGGGCTTAGGGCACATTTCTAAACAAAGAATACAAAGGCTTGTGTCTGATGGAATCCTTGATCCTTTAGATCTAGCAGATTTTCAAGTCTATGTTAAGTGCATCAAAGGGAAATGAACAAACATGAGGAAATTAGAAGCCGAAAGAGCTAAGGATGTCTTAGAACTGATTCATACTGATATATGTGGTCCATTCCCTACGGCATCTTGGAATGGGCAAAGATTTTTTATTATGTTCATAGACGATTACTCTAGATTCGGTTATCTATATTTAATTCATGAGAAGTCTCAATCGTTGGATGATTTCAAATCTTTCAAAGATGAGGTTGAACTTCAACTTGGAAAGAAAATCAAGGTTGACAAATCGGACCGTGGAGGTGAATACTATGGACGATATGATGGATCAAGAGAACAACGTCCAGGACCCTTTGCACTTTTCCTCAAAGAATGTGGAATTGTTCCGCAATACACAATGCCAGAAAAACCTAGCATGAATTGTGTTGCAGAATGACGAAATCAGACTTTTAAGGATATGGTAAGGAGTATGATTTGTCATTCATCCTTACCCGAGTCACTTTGGGGAGAAGCCTTAAAGACCGCAGTATATATTCTCAATCGAGTACCAAGTAGAACAGCTGCCAAAACCCCCTACGAACTTTGGATGGGTAAGAAACCTAGCATTAGAAACTTGTACATTTGGGGTTGTCCTGCTCAGACATGGCCTTATAGGCCGCATGAAGGGAAATTGGACTCAAGAACGGTTAACTGTTATTTTGTTGGTTACTTTGAATACTCTCGAGGGTATAAGTTTTACAATCCCACATCAAGAACCTTTTTTGAGACAGGAAATGCCAAATTTCTTGAGGATATTGAGTTTAGGAGGGACGATGTCATAAGGAATGTTGTCTTTGATGAAGTTTCTGACAATGATTTGGTTCATATACCTATTATTGTTCAGGAAACAACTCCAGTATAAGAGAAAAATGTTGAGACTTGTGTCAAAAATATTATTCCAAATCAAGACAACATTGAGATTCTTCAACAACCTCAACAACCTCAAGAGCTACCATTAAGGAGATCCACCAGAGAGAGGAGAAATACTATTTCTGATGAATATGAAGTATATCTCAAAGAACATGAGGATGGCGTTGGTTTGACCGAGGATGACCCAGTCACCTTTAGACAAGCCTCACGCAGTTCTAATTCTCAAAAGTAGATTGATTCCATGAAGGATGAGATGAAGTCGATTAGTGACAATGACGTTTGGGATCTTGTCAAATTGCCTAAAAATGCGAAAACTATTAGTTGTAAATGGATATTTAAAACCAAAAGGGACTCGAAAGGCAATGTTGAAAGATATAAGGCTCGTCTAGTTGCTAAATGCTTTACGTAAAGAGAATACATTGACTATAAAGAGATTTTCTCTCCAGTTTCTTCGAAAGACTCTTTTAGGACTATTATGGCACTCGTGGCTCATTTTGATTTAGAACTACATCAATGGATGTTAAGACTGCATTTCTTAGTGGAGACATTAATGAAACAATTTACATGGTTCAACCAGAAAACTTTGTGTCTGGAGACCCAAAGTTTATGGTTTGTAAATTAAAAAAATCCATCTACGGTCTCAAGCAGACATCTCATCAATGGTATCACAAATTTCATCAAGCTATCACTTCTTATGGCTTTGAGGTCAATTTTGTTGATGACTGTGTATATTGCAAGTTCAGTGGGATTAAATACATCTTCTTGGTATTATATGTCGATGACATTCTTCTTGGTTGTAATAATATAAGCTTACTACATGAAACCAAGAGATTTCTAATGGAGAAATTCGAGATGAAAGATCTAGGTGATGTCACTTTTGTATTAGGGATCCAAATACTAAGAGATCGTTCTCAAGGTATTCTGGGATTATCACAAAAGAGCTATATTGACATGATTTTGGGAAGATTTGGCATGAAAGATTGTAAGCCACTAGATACCCCTGTTGTTAAAGGAGACAAGTTTAGTCTCAAACAGTGCCCCAATAATGATTTTGAGATGAAAGAAATGCAAAAGATTCCTTATGCGTCAGCAGTGGGAAGTCTGATGTATGCTCAAGTTTGTACTCACCCTGACATAGCATTTATAGTGGAAGTATTGGGTAGATATTTGAGTAATCCTGGATAGAAACATTGGAGAATAGCCAAACATGTGATGTGTTATTTGAAGAGAACAATAGATTACATGCTTACTTATCAAAGATCAGAGAATTTGGAGATCATTAGGTACTCTGATTCAAATTTTACAGGATGTCAAGATAGCAAGCGCTCCACATCGGGATATGTGTTCACATTGGCTGGAGGAGCTATTTCATGGAAGTCTGTAAAATAGACTCTTGTAGCTTCTTCCACCATGGCTGCGGAGTTTATGCTTGTTTTGAGACGTCCAATCATGCGATATGGCTACGAAATTTTATCATTAGGCTACGTGTGGTGGACAATATAGAAAGGCCATTGAGGATTTATTGTGACAATAATTCAGCCATGCTTTACTCCAACAATAATAGAAGTGCCACAAAGTCAAAATTCATCGATATTAAGTTTCTTGTTGTTAAGGAGAGAGATCAGAATGGACAGATTTCTATAGTACACATAGGAACAGATAGTATGCTAGCAGATCCACTAATTAAGGCATTACTACCTAAAGTCTTTTATGAGCATACTACTAATATGGGTGTTACTTCTGATGATGCCTTAGTTTAGTAGGAGTTTATGTTCTGTGTGATACTTCAATTTCTGGATTATTTTCTGTAGAATACAGTTGATGGTTTTGATTTATTCTGAATTCACTTAATTCTTCCATTTGTGATGTTTTGCATTACAATGAGAAATTGATCTCATTAAGGACTAAAGTTTGGATCAGTTGGAAATTGACATGATTTAGATCATTACATGTAATTTCCATGCTACTCACCATATTTGATCTATGTCATTGAGTATATTAGTATGGTGATTATCGGGGTTTAATCACGAGTTATAATGTGGTGAATGCTAGTATATAAGATGGACCAGATTGTTAAGGCGTAGTCTGAAAATAAATAGCATGTTGCGCAACTATAGAACTATTTGATATAATTACTTTTGGTATAATATGTAACCCAAGTGAGAGATTATTAGGAAATTTTTTATTTCCTAAATAATCTAAATATGGGTAACATATTTTTATGCAATTATATTTGCTATTTAAATATTTGTGGACTTAATTAAATGGTCTTAATAAGGTAATAGTCCATGGGCTACGTAATTGATATGAAATTAATGAGTAGATACGAAATACTGTTCTAATTAGGATTTTATGGGCACCCTAATTAAATAGTAATATAGCCCCCTTGGTTATGGTCTCCAATACACTAAATCGAACGTAGTTTTTTTACTTCTCTCCATCTGGAAGAAAAACGAAGGTCCCATAGAAGGAATAAGGAGATTTAGTTGAGGAAGGCCATAATACCAATCCCATGTTCGTGTTCGGGTCTAGAAGATTGTTCATAGAGATATTCCGCATCAAGGTTTTCAATCTCAATGGATCCAGGTATTCTTATAATCTTTGATAATCTAGTGCGAAGTTATTATCCTAAAATATTGCATGATCTAGGATGATTGAATTTATATTATGTGATTTATAAATTCCTACAGTATATCCATGTATCCATGCATATAATTTTATCAATAGGACATTAAAAGTCCAGAACATTTAAAAGCAAAACTAATCCAATAATTTTTTCCTTAATTAAAAGAGATATATATCGGTATATGTGTATCCATATATATGAGATATATAAAGTAGGAAATTCTAATTTATCTATAAAAAAAGATTAATTTTTTAAATTCTTCAATTAAATTATTTGAATTTTTTGGAACTATAAAATTTAATCATAATATATTATATAAATTTTACAAAAACAATTTAATTATTCATAATCTTTCATGGTAACACTATAACTACATCTTCCATAATTAGTATTGATGCCACATGATTATTTATGTGTGGAAAATTTCATTATTACATTTTTCCCAAATATAACTATATCATTACTTCTGCAAATTACCAATTACATTTACTAAATTTCGATTTCAACTTAATTAAAGCCTCCTTTTGGAACACAAACCTTACAAATTACTGCGAAAGTGCTTCAAAATCATGATCCTTGTACGGTGACGGGGTGCATATTTTCTTACTATTATCTGAGGATTGAATCATATCAATGATTCAATTGATTACAAACGTTCACGAACATATTTTTGTAAATTTCTACAAGGTTAGCAAAATATGTGTTATGGATGTTGTTTATTCTTAATTTCATTATATAGTATTTTTTTTCTTTTTAAATATTAATTTTTCTTGCAGCATGATATCGTACAATGTTAAGTGATTCAAAATAAACAATAAATATTTTAAAAATAGGTGACAAACTCTTCACAATAAGATCGAAGATTTTATGAATTGGTCATCAAGTAACTTCTGAAATTAAGCATTTCAAGTGAGAAGGTCTGAAAATTGATCATGATGGATAGTGAGGTAAGTAACAAAATAAATTCAGAATTATAATTTTAAATTAATATTAAATTCAAAATTATAAAATCATCTTTTCAATTATGTATTATAGTATAACATCTATTTAAGAATATTGTATATAAGAATGACCTCCTTATAGTAATAAAAAGTCACGGTCCCAACTCGGGAGCAACTACAAATAAGAATAAATTCTATATTGTAATATTTCAGTATTTTTTTAGGATCATTATTAAGAAATTTACCTCCACATAGTAATAAAATGACATTAAATTTCAAATATATTTAAATATCAATATAAAATATCTAGAATTATTTAATTATGTTACATTAAATTTAAGATGATATGAAATATTTATATAAAGTTGCTTGTGTTAAATATATTTTTTAAACATTTCCTAAATACATAGTATATGAATGAATATTCAAAATCTAATATGTATACACATGTACATGAATGATATATGTTCATTTGATTTTTTTTTTAAATTCATGAATATTTTTTGTGACGTCCGGGGCCGAAGCATGGAGTGATCATCGGTGCAAGACATGGACAAAAAGCGGCTCCTGTAAAACTTTCAAACGAAAGGGCACATGAACGAACCAAATCCACCCAAAAGAGAAGCATTCTGAGGCTATTCATGAATCCAACTGTATAGTCGAAGAGAGCTTAAATGATTTAATTGGTGCTACTCGTACCGGTGCATCTTCTTTTTTGGTGCTCATTCCACCAGAACTCCAAAGTTAAGCGTGCTTGACCTGAGGTAATGGTGGGATGGATGACCCCCTGAGAAGTTTCTCAGAGAGTGCGAATAAGGACAAAGTATGCTATAAAGACTTGTGTTGGTTTGAGGGGACATCCGTCAGTCCGGTAGTCGGGTCGTTACATTTTTTTAGGGGAAAAGTTCATGACTATTATTTATCATTTAAATTCACATGTTTTAAAATATGAAGGGACACATTTTCAAATGGCGTATAATGTATATTAGTTTTAAAAAATATATATATATAATTTTTATATGTAAATCTCTATTTAAGAATAACCTTCCTATATTAATATTTTTCTTTGATCCCGATAAATATTACTATATAGATGTTTTACCGTAATTACATGCTTATAATCTTTACAGAATGTTAAAATTGGAGTTACAATAGTTATGGATGATATATTTTCTTTTGTCAAGACATTTGATGCCAACATAACATATTTAATCTCTAATGGAGATGTCACAACAGTTGGTTACATAAATCATAAGAAAGAATTAATACTCAAAGACTACAATATTGTAAATGAAGCATATGATATATTGAAAACAACATGCAATACGATTTTGTGGAGCTCAAAGACAAATTAAAGCTAGACAAAAATGAAGAATTTGGTAAGCAAATGCATGTTTTTATTCCAAATCCGCATAATTTATTGTACTCCTTCCGTTTCACAATAAGTGTCATTCTAATATTTTTATTTTATTTCACAAAAAGTGTCATTCTACACAAGCGAGTAAAAATTTCTCATTTTTCTCTTAGTTGCCCTCATTTAATGCATTCAAATAATCACATTTAACTCATTTAATGTATTCACATAAGGGTGTATAAGGTAATTTGATTATCTAATTAATATCTTTATTAATATGTGTACATTCATCCAGACTGATATTTATTCAGAAACGGAGAACATATATATATTAAATACTTATATGTATACGCACATATATTTATGGAGGTTTGGTGAGAGTTTAACCAAGTAGAATGATTACAGTTAAAAGTACAAGAGTTTTGAAGACTTCGAAAAAATAATTCTCATCAACAAAGAGGAAGTGTTCTATATTTTTAATTAATGCGTTATTCAACAATTCAATTAACTACTAAATTTGATTCAAATCAATTAATTTTTTTTTTATTTTAACAAATATCAATGAAAAATACTCATATTTCTCTTAGGAGATCTAGTGAAAAATGAGGGATGTGAACTACAAAAAATAGTAACACAAAAGCTGAGTATTGTCATTACAAATGTCACTAGAAAGAATACTTAGGTGAAACATATATTATGCATTTATTTTATGAAAATAATACACAATTATATACTTTTCAAACTATGTTATATCTCGTATACGTTTGGTAATTTACAATTATAAAATACAATGAGATCGTATGACAAATCACACCAACAAATCAAGAGATTGAATTCATACAAAGTTTATGCGATACTAATGATATGTTAAAAATTGATGAGTAGACAATTATTCAAAAAATGTTACGCACAAAGAACGTAACTCTCGAATATATTAAGAAAGAAGTGTGTGTCCGAGCTCTCTAGGTCTCTCTCATTAGTTTTCCTCGATCCAGTCTTTTTATAAGGAGACTTTTAATAGATTGTCCCCATTTTTCAGGATTAATTCTCTGCAGACCGAGTCCAACCTTATTCGTGGAAGGGTTTTGACTTGGTGTTTGTACTAACGACTTCTTGGATTCTTGAGAATGCTTATCTTAGATCTCTCCGATCTTACATTTCTCATTCACCTTCGACCTTGAGCTTGTATCCTTAGACCTTATAACCATTGGGCCGCAATATTTTGGGCTTATGAAAAATTGCTTCTACAATATTCCTATTTGATTTATCTAATATTCAAAGTGAATTAATTGAAGCATGAAATCGCCACATTGATCTTTCTATGTAGATTTATTAATGAAAAATGTTGGATGTTTGTGCCAGTGTATATTCATGCGGGTATTTATCCAGCCCATAGGAAGGTTAATACTTGGCCAAAAAACACTCGTGGTGATAAATGCGTGGAAATTATGAGGTGGCCCATGTGAACAATATGTAAGTGACAACTGTGTATTTTACACAATTTTTGGATATTGATTGATGATATTTAGTTTAATAAGTTGCATGATTTTCATATTTTTTATGCTCATTATATTATCATTTGTGGTTTTTGATGTATTTGTGAGTTTTGCAATAATTGTGGTGAATTTGATGATTATTTGATGCAAAATGATCAAGTATGTTCTTGAAGAGCTAAAGAAAGGATCAATTGGGCTCTTGGACTGGATTTAAAGAAAAAAAACCCATGAGAATTGATGGAAATAATTCAAAATGATCCAAATGGGTGATTGCGGAGATGAAGAAGATGGAAAATCGAGTTAGGAGAGTTGTGCAAGTTGAATCGGCTCAATCGGACGAGAAACGAGTGAGGATGGGTTGTTTTAATGAAGTTCGCGCATGCAAGGTTGACCCGTGGTTCAACCCGACCCACCAGTCGACCTGAAATGCCATTTTTGCACATGGTTGGGTCGACCCGCAGGTAGACCCAACCACTCGACCCTCTAGTCAACCCAGACGGATCCAATTCGGGATTTTTAAGACTTTTCTCCACTTTGGGCTTCATTTTAACCATATGATTATCTCCAACGCTATACATAACTCATCTACCCATTAGAAAAGAGGCATACAAAGGCATATACAAGTATACACGTATGGAGGCACAATAAAGGCTTTAGAGAAGCGGAGGTTTTGGCTACATCAAGATTGAAGACTTCGAGTTCTTTATTGTGTTGAACATTATTTTCTTTAGTATGTTCATGTTTTATTCCTTTTATTTAATTATATTTAGGTAATTATTTTATTGGATTCTTGGGTTCGTAAGTATATTAGATTTCATGGTTTGATTTATTGAGATATATTTTTCGATTATCATTGGGTATATGGTTTTCTAGTTTGGATTTCTCATGTGTATGTTGACTGCAACAACATATGTATACAAGCTAATTAATTGGAATATTCTCACTCGTGATTGATTAATTAGTGGGTAAAATAGGTTAATCAATTTATGTGATGTTTGGAAGAACCGACCAAGTGAATAAGTGTTGTGTAGGAATTGTAGTCCAAGGTACTTGATTGTGAGTAATGGCGTGTATGAAGAGCCGACCCAGTGAAGTGCATGTTCATTATTTCTATGTTAGGATATATGTTCATGAGAATAGTCTGATAACAGTTAAGTGATTTTTCACCATTGATAAATTAAATAAGATTAAATAGTCAATAAATCTGTCCTAAAAGCCATTGTGTTAGTGCCATCTGCACTTAGGTGTTCAGGATTGTCATTATCTGTTTAAGATGTTATGGCAATTTCAAAAGAACACAAAAGGTTTTGATTATTCATATTCGAATACCATGTTCTGAACATTACTATGAACATTCCGCTGCCAATCTGATTGAAGTCTATGTAACTTCACATTGTATGAACTCTCCTCTAGAATCCATTATTTTCATTAATTATTTTATTTAAGTTAATTATGTTTTTGCTTTTAAGGTATTTATTTTTATGTTCTCTTTTTAATCATCTGAGTGTCTAGATATTAATGAGGTGTCTATCTTTTAGTTTTACATTGTTATTTGCATTGCAATCCATGGGATACGATACTCTTGTTCACTATGTATTATAATTACACCGTGCACTTGCAGTTTTTTTTACTGCTAAGAAAATAGTGGTCAGTCAGCCTACAGGAAGGCTATTATTTGACATGATTTATTATCATTATTTGATCGTTGCAAATAGTTAACCACTTATAAGTTAATAGTGTTGTCCAAAGACTTGATATTAATGGTGTGTTAGGTGCCTCAAGATGTTACCGACTTATTTGAATTCATTAATTAATTGTTAAGGTTAATGTGAGCATAAAAAAATAATTTTGTTCTATGATCAGATATTATGTCTGCAACTTTAGTTTATAGTAATACCAACAATGTTTCCATGACTATTATGGATTGGAAAACAAACATTTTGATCATTTTGGCTTGTATGAATTTAGACTATGCATTAGGGATCGAGCAACCACATTCTCTTGCGGATGCAAGTTCTTTTGATAAAAGAAGAAACTTTGAGACTTAAATTGCATCAGTCTGATGATCATTAAAATGTGTTATTTTGGTAATCTTTCGAGACACAATTTTTGAGAAATTACTAAGGTCATTAAGTATCTTGCTAAAATTGAAAGCATTTTGTTGAAAAAGATAAGATTGAGACAAGTGCATTTTTTAGTGAGCTTGATCTCAAACAAAGTATATGTAAGGAAAACATAAGGGAGTGCATCATTTAGAAGTCTGACATTATTTCAAATTAAGGACACTAAAGCTCGAGATGTTTGAGAACTTACTCTTGCATTTAGTGTTGATTTATCTTCTTGCACAATTAAGCTAATTTAAGGTTTGTTATTACTTATAACTGCAAAATGAGAAGTGGATTCTTATTGAGTTAATTTCATATTATGTCAAAAGAGGTAAGATTGAAGTAAGAAATGTGGTTTGTGTTTCGAAAGATAAGGGTAAGAGCAATAAAAGAAAACATTGTTGAACATATAAAGAAGAATTATACCCACTGCCACGTTTGACGTGCTTAGAAGTGTACTATTCTTACTTTGGTTTACTATGAGGTTAATTTATTTTTAGTACCTAGAAATATTTTGTGATTAGTCTATGGTATTACTATTCACATAAATGTTTCCATGCAAAATTTCATGAACTACCAAAACCCAATTTCCATTTTGGACATATTTGATTTTCATGTTCATTTGGAAATTGTCAGTTTAGTCTTTTAATTAACTCAAATATTATGGGCACTATTTATTAAGTGTAGTTGACAATCTATATATGTTTTATACTGTTATAAATCCTTCCATTTTGACTAAAGAGGTACTGAGCGAAAATTAAATAGGGTAAATTTAGGTAAATTATGTCTCTAAAGTAACAAATACTACAATTTGGGTTCTCAACAGAATATCAACTAAAGTAGAATACCAACTAAAATAAGTTTCAAACACTTATGGGTTTTTAGATGCGATGAAAATTCAATCTAAAACACTCACATATGGGGTTGTCCAACTATAGTTAAGCCTTATAGGCAAAAAGGAAAGAAATTGGACATCGATAAAATTCGATAACAATTTTATTGGTTATTCGTATAAAATTCATGATTTTCAAGTTTTTTACATCTTGCTTAAGAATTTTCCCTTTTGAGATGGAAAATGTGATTTTTTTTCAAGATGTTGAGTTTGGGAGAGAAATAAGGTTAAATACATCAACTTTGAGGAGGAATTGGTTTATATACTAATTAATTTACTTGAAAATTTACAAGTTTTCTTCATGTATGTGATCAAGTAGTAAATTGAAAACCTCAAAAAATGATATTGAAAATTACCCCATTCAAGTTGATATATTAATTAAAGACAAACTCAACAACCTCAAGAATTAAGGTTATTAAGCCAATTCCTAAATATGTTAAAGGTTCGAGAAAATAGAGAAGATTCCATAAAGTGAAATTATTGAGAATATAATGTAAGTTAGAGTCTTTACAAGATCTTATTTGATTTTTTATTGTTGGTATGTTAGATAGATATTTTAATAATTATGATATTGATTACCTAAAAGCAACAATAAATTTATTAAGTTATATACAGAGAACTAAAAGATTTAATGCTCACATATAGAACATCAAATTATTAGGAGATGATAAAGAATTTTGATTGTGATTTTGTTGGATGCTACTAAAGTAAATGATTCACTTTTGGATATGCATTTCTTCTGGTTGGGGGAAACTATTTTATGAAGAAATGATAAGACGACACTTGTAGCACTTCAATGATGATAGTGAAATACATAGAATGTTATTGAGTATCCAATTTTGGAATATAATTACAAAATATTGTCACTAGGCTGCATATTATTAAAGTATGAGTGAGCATGGAGTTAACCACCATCGATCTGATCGAATGAACTTATCAGTTTTGGTCGGTTTGGTGCGGTGGTCAATTTGAAAGGTGGCTACCGAAATGGGGTTGGTGCGGTGGTCGGTGTTTGCGATGAAAATTTTCAGACAACTTGAACCGACTAATTTCCTTTCCCTTTTCAACCTTTTCACTTTCACCACACCAGATACTCGGCCAGAATTTATGCTGAGAAGCAACAGCTCTGTCATTCAATCTCAAGCCTTCTTAACCATGGGATCTCATTCCCTCTGCTGACTGCTCTCTTTCAATGGCATGTCTTCCTTAAGCAAGCAAATCTCTAGCCTACTCTACTTCTGCAATTTAGAGAGAGAGAGAGAGAGATTGAAGCAAATTTCTATATCTGCATATCCACAATTCAACTCAAGATCGCCAATTTCATCCATTTAGCATCCTAGCCATATATAGGATTCAAAATTGGAGTCAAGCACATCTCACTTCCACTTTTCAACTCAAGATCCTCAATTTCATCTTCAAATCATTTCTTCATTTGCATATCTCGATCGAAATTCTAAAAAACACACAATTAGATTATTTTATAAGATTTGGTGCCCAATTAAAAACCTGACCAAACACACGGTCAGTGGTCAGTTCGATGGGTGGCCACCAGTGGTCGGTGGTCGGTCGGCCACCCCTAGTTGGTCAGTGAGTGTCGATTTCAAAACTTTCGGTAAGTTCCTACCTGAACCGACTGATTGCTCACCCCTATATTAAAGTATTGAAAGACCACTAAAGATTATTATGACAGTAATTTGACAGTCTATATTCTAATAACAATATGAACTCTAATAAGTCAATAACATTGACAAAGTTCCTAATGATGAATATTACAAACTGAACATAATTTAGAACATATAAGGGACATACTCATTTATAATGGATCCACCAACTAATAAATTATCACCCAAGGTCTTTGTGAGCATACTGCTCATATGAGTGTTATGTTGCTTAAGGGTTCTTTGATTCGGTGGGAGTTTGTGTACAATTTTAATGTTCTATATTTCGGTTGTGGATCACATTTTTGTGTTTTAGAAAATCATGTATGTATTTTGGCATTTAGTTCGTACATTCTGTTCGGTTTTGGTTATGATTGATCCCACTAACGTTTAAAATTGGACCAGATGGAAATTGATATGTAAGATCGCATTACATATAATTTTCATACTATGTACCATGATTGATCTATCATTTATTGTACTGGTATATTGATTACTAATGAGTTGATTCACGTAAGTAATGTGATGAAAATCTCTTTAGTTCTATATTAGTGCAGTTGATGGACAATATTATTTTCGAGATGAAAACGTTAAAGTAACTACATGTTTGAGCCCAATAAGGCAATGTACATTTATCTGGTTATTTATGTAGTCCAAGTGAGAGATTGTTCAAAAATTTCCATCATATGGACTTACATATATAAAATAAAATGTGTATGTTTATTTTATGGAAGTCCAATTAAATTGATCTAATAAAGTTTAATTATGAATTATTAAATGTATCAGATAATAATGAAATTAATGTGTAGATACCATGAAGAGATATTCAATTTGTTAAAGAACCAAAAATTGAAAATCACAGATATACACAGTTATATATTTAGAGTTATCGTCCCCAAACAATGGTATTTCATTTCTGCAGTCTATTCCTTCTATAGAAAGCAAAACAAATGTGATATCATTCGTTTGGAATATCTATAACAAATTTAATGTCAAATTCAACAATAAAGATTTATGATTCGGGTACACTCTCTCATTCAATTTAATTATTTTGTGTCTCAGTGAATTATACATAGAAATTTCATGATTAATGATTTAATTTGTGTTAATAAACTTACATATTTATGTGATTGAATCCAACATGCAGATCATATCATCTATGTCAAATTCATGTTACATCCATTGTGTCCCAACTTTTTTTTTATCCTAATAGAGAAGTATCCGAAATAAAAAAATTTAAATTAAATTAAATAATAATAAATTATATAAAAAAATTAATTATGATAGAGATGATGTAATCTCAGAAAAATTCTATGACGCGTGATGACGTAGTGCGTTATGTGCCACAATAGACCTAATATGACACTTTCATGTGTCACAATAGATCTATTATAACACATGAAAATGTCACATTGGGTCTATTGTGGCACATGAGTGGTGCGGCATAGAATTTCCGTAATCTCAAGTGGGTTGTGTGAGGATGCTGATTTATTATTATTTATTATAGAAATGGGGGGGGGGGGGGGGGGACACGACTAGCTAGCTACCATTATTGGTCGCTCAGGTGTTCTATGATGCTATTTTAATTTTCACAAATTACAATTTCCCTATCATCATCTATTGCAAATTCAAAGCGCGGAAGTTACCAATTAATTAGCGTATCATCTATTCATTTATTTGTTTATATAGTTCATGAAAAAGATACATCTTAATTATATATATATATATATATCACTTTTGTAGGCGATATGTATCTGTCGATCTCCATTTTCCAACTCTAGAGGTTTAATTTTCAGGAAATTTTTTCATTTCCTTTTAATTTAAAGTAGATTTTACAAGGGTTTTGTTCAAAAATTAATAGATGCAAATGGAGATGCGGTCAGTCACACTAGTTAATTAAATCTAATAAAGTCAAACTGATAAGTAAATTATGCAAACAATATGTAGTTTTTAGCATAAAAATTTATGACACGACTCGACATGTAAAATATGAAAGGTATGTTTGTGCATTTTCCTAAAAATACACTTGGATTTGTTTATATATTATTATTTTAGTAACGAGTTATCATGGGCTAGATGGTGAAATGCAATATTATGCAAAATTTAGATATTAATTGACAATTATAACCTGATGATTGGGCAGGTCCTGAAATTCGATGGTGTCCCACGGTCACAATGCCTACGAAAATCATTTGGAAATAGAAAAGAGAAATATAATTTACATAGTAACACAAATTCATTACACAATAAAAGACAAAATCGACTGCTCTGCCAAAACAAAACAAAAAAAAAAAAAGAATTTTTTTAATCCAGCAAATTCGATGTTAACATTAACTGGATTATTGGAACCAATTAAATGATGTTAAAAATCCAACAATAGCAAATATTCAAGCAATTTTACCATCCGTTGTAATTAAAATAAAATAAAACTGGATGCTCACTAACTTCAACTTGGCTTCAACATGACATGTAGTTTTCACAGGACATCTTTTTCTTGTTAGAAATTAATATTTAACCTATTAAGTTAGACCATAGTTTTCATGGGGCATATTTTCTTGTTAAAAATGAATATTAGGTCTAATTTAATAGGCTCACAAATAATTTAACATGTGGTGTGTCGATCTCATAACAAATGATTTAGTTTTGAGTGTGATCCATATGCCATGTGTTCTCAATTCTTATTTGGGATGTGGGTCTATGTGAAATGTGTTAAATTATTTATGATTGTATGTAACATACGCGCACGCGTTATATAATTAATATCCCTAACTTAATTCACTTGCAGACAACTAACATACTTTCTACAACAAAGGGCACCCAACCCAACATTGAAATTTGGTTGACTTTGATACTATATTAGAAATGAATTAAGCTTAAATCACTCTCACAAGATCGATTTGTAAGAGAAGAGTTACACTTATCTTTATAAGGTGGCACATACCACTTTTTTCAATAAATATGGGATACTTAACGTTCCTCGCGATATTGATCTTGATATAAATTATATCTCCAATAACATTGTCTTAAACGAGATTCCTCTTATTCACAATTTCTATAGCGTGACATTGCATTTTTTTTTATTATTTATTACTTTAAATGGTTTGAAAGTCAAGTGAAGCATCAATTAATATTTAATAATAGTTTGACAAATAAGAAATAATTTATATAAAACATTTTTTTTTGCTTAGAACAATAGCTAGAGAATATACGATTAATTAAAGTAAGCATACATTAAAACCAAAGTTAATGATGAACCCCAAATTGTTTTGAATTAATATAGGAAAATAGCCCTATGGTGGCCTCTTATTTATTTTCCTTAAGTTATCATTCAAAGAAAGGGTCTTTATTTTGATGTGAAAACACAAGCTAGGGAAGCTAGATAAGCAATTATTTTAATTGATTATTATAACTAGTCATTTAATTCTATTTTTTGAGTTTCTTGTACGATCCCGTAATCTTTTATTTTTATTTGGAAAGGATACAAATTCATGTCCGAAACTTTTATTTTTGTTTTTAGTTATCTAAATTGTCATTATTTAATAAACATTTTTTATTATTATTAACTGGTGTTAGGATTTTGTATTTTGGAATGAATATGGGATAAGAAATCTCATTTTCTAAAGGATTGTGTGCTGCTCGAAGATTGCACAAAAGAAATTTGTACTTACTCGGTACACCGTATACCTATCTATACGATCACAAATTAGCTAGGGTGTTATTAGTTTCAAACATTTAAATTATGACTTGGTTTCATGTACATGTGGTGCATAAGTCTAGGCTCATCAGACTAGTTTAGATCAATTAATAATTAATAGGAATGAAAAAAATCACAAGTTGAACTAAATAAACTAGTAAAAGTTAAGTAGCAAACCCATTATTTTTTAAGGATACATGTGTTACCTTTTGAATTTTGAATGATATTTTTTTAGCGTTAGGGTTGATACTGATTTTTTATAGATCTTTTTGCGGGTCAATGCTCGTCAATGCGGATTTACCCGCGTTAATCACGATCCGTCTGAATGTCTGATAGATGTATGAGTGTTATTGGGCCTCGGGTGATGAACAAGAGAATTTATGTTAAGTATTTATTATTCTCTCTACGTTTCATAATATTTGATATTTTAGCATTTTAATCTTATCTCAGATTATTTGATGTTTTAGAATCTTCATAGAATTTATCCCAATTTAACCTTATGAAAAAACAGTATTAATATATATTAAAAATATATAATTTACTTGAAGTTAATATATATATATATATATATGTGGAGTGAGAGAAGATGGTATATTTATTATATTTTTTATTTCTTAATTTTTATGTAAAAAATTAAAATATCAAATATTATGAAATGGGGACGGTACGTATATAACTTACTAAATTTTTATATATGTGAAATGAAAGAAAATAATATATTTATCACATTTTTGTTTCTTAATTTTTATGTAAAAGATTAAAATATCAAATATTGTGAAATGGGGAAGTACTTTACCTTTTCGTGCACCACTCATTTTCTTACAATAAATTAGTAAAATAACCATTCATGCATGAACAAAATTAAATGATGCTAGAATTTTCTATAGGACCCCCACCCCCTAGCGGTTAATAATAATTATAAAATACGAGATCATTCATTTCCTACCGTGTCTTAATTTTCATAATAATGAGTATTAGTGTTTACTTATTATTAAAAAACGATGAATAAAACTTTGACTACATGTGTGGAATTATAAGTTTCAAAGTTATATTGGCAGAAATTATTATGTGAATAATAACTCATATGTATTGAGATACTAAATTATATATATAAAGTGAAAAAATAATGTTGAAGTTTCCTAAACAAATAAATGCAAAACAATGAATTATGGGAGGTAATTTAACAAAACAGTACTCACTTTTTAAAAAAGAATTATAAATATAACATTTAATCAATTTTATGTCTGAAAATCATATGTATTTGATTATATTTTAATATTCATATTTCCCCATTCATGTAGAAAAATCCCTCCAATCAAATAATATTAAAATATAATAAATTACGTACAATTTTCAGGTTGTAAAATTGATTAAATAAATTTATAATTTTTTTAAAATGAATATTGCTCTATTATTTTAAAAAATTGAATCATTTTTTAAAATACCCAAAATATAAGCAACAAAATATAACTTATCCCGCGAAATTTTCTAACAATTAGGGACCACCAAAATTGATGGTTTCTATTTCTCAAGGACTCTCTCTCTCTCTCTATAGTTGCCTTGCCTAGCCGCAATCAATCCGAGCACAATCTAATCAATATATTTATAGTATATATTTAGGTGGACACAGACCTTTCATTCAACTATCTTTGTGTAATTGTGTCTCCCCATTCCTATTTGGTGCTACACGTCTAGTTGATAATGAAGTTTTTCCAATTTTATTTTCAGAAAATATTTTTATTTTCTTTATATATTTTGAAAGAAAAGAAGTCTTAATAATTAATAAATTCCATCAACCAAGGAACAAAATCCTTAGCACCAAACTATGCAAGACTATGAGCAATATTATTGATTTCCCTAAACATATGTCGAAAAATCAATACTCCACCAAGTTTAATAACTTCGGCCAAATGGGTGGGGGGGTTCTGTTTCAATATAAGTAGGGCTGTAAATGAGTCAAATTACTCCCGAGATATTCGGATATCGGCTCGAAAAAAGTTCACTCGAGACTGGCTCATTTGTTAAACGAGCCGAGCTCGAGCATGCTAAACGAGCTCGCCATTTTCTCGAGCCGAGCTCGAGCTTGGCTCGTCGAGCTCGCGAGCTAACTCGGCTCGTGAGGTTCTCTAGCTTTTTAACGAGCTGTCTCACAAACTATCTCGCGAGTAGTTAAATGAGCCGAACTCGAGCCTGGCTCGCGAGTACTTAAACGAGCCAAGCTCAAGCCGTGCTCGCGAGCTGTCTCACGAGCCTGACTCGCGAGTACTTAAATGAGCCGAGCTCGAGCCGGGCTCGCGAACTATTCGATTTAGAACTCGAGACACATACTATTTTTGTAATTTTTAAAATATTATTTATTTATATTGTAATTTTTGTCAAATTAATACTTCTCACTAAAAATTAAACGAAATTAATGGTATTACTATTGAACTAATATAATTAAAGTTAAAAAATCAATGATCAAGAGTAACAATTATATACACAAACATACAAATTAATGAACTATATATATATATAATATAGTTATCTGTTGGGAAAATTGTTGGAATGATCTAACTGATGATTTTGATGAAATGTCAAAACACATTTGATGATCCTATGAAAAACTGTAAGTTATTTAAAGCTGAAAATTGGGGGCAATGATCAAATAAAGACTTCAGACAAAGTCAAACTGAAATGAGATGCAGTTATACTGAATCATGATCAACCAGCTTAAACGTTGCCTTGATCAGACCAGTCAGAGTTAACTCTTCAAGGCTTAAAAAGCTAAAGGGGAAAGAGAACTTTGGAGACTGGTAGACATCCATAGATGAGTAACCATCAGTCTGAGCTGAAAGCCAAGATAGACTGATGAGAGCAGAGCCAGCTTGAAAAGCTAAAGCTAAAGTGATCAAGAATCAGGTAGCGAAATCAAAAACTGATCAAAGATCAGTTTGACTGGGAGAAAAATCTCAAAGAGCTTTGAGCCATTACTGAACTGACCAATGATCAGTTCAATGAGAGAAAAGCTCAAAATGATTAGCCGATTGGCAGTCCAAAATTGAAAGCTTTTAAAGCTAAGTTCAAGGCAGCTTCACTGGACTGATCCAAGACTGAAGCTTAAAGCAGCTGAGGAACTGCTAATTGGACAATCTCAGAGCTAAAAGCCGAGATAGCTGAAAGTCCATCAGCTAAACATCTAGAACTGATAGCCAAAATATCTACTCATTCTCTGACAAGTAGTCAATGAAGATCTTAACAGGAAATCTTGGAAAGATCCTGATGATCTTTAAGTAGAGGTCATTAAAGAAAAACAGCTAATTCATTTAAAGTTTGAAATGGCTACATGCATTAAACTGCTGCCGGTAGATTAATCAAATCCACCAATCACAACGGTCAAAATATCACTCATCTATAAAAAGAGAGTGAATACAACTTTGATCAAGACTTTCGCCAAACTAACTCTTGCTATTTTGCATATATTGAGCTCTTCTTTCTCCCTCCCTACAGCTCAAAGCTTAAACCTCTTAAGTGCAAAAAGTCCCAACTGAGAAGGCGTGCTTCAAGTCTCAAGCAAGCAGCTAGCTGATGAAGAATTCCAGCCAGAGCAAAGCTTCTTAGTTTAGTACTTCAAAGATCAACTACTCAGTTCAGACGCAGACGCACAAAGGAGCAATTCAGTTGATATCAGTTTTAAGACTGTACTCTTGAAGATCGAGTGAGATCTAAAATTGTGAAAAGACGGAAAATATCACCTAAAGTCTCAGCGAGCAGTTGGGACCAATAAGTGTGAGCTGTTGACCCAGAAATCGGCTGAGGATAAGTCTGTATCGACGGGTCCATTCTTCCGGGACAACGACAGTTGGAAAGGAGGCCGCGCTCGGTTTGAAGGGTGCCGTTTTCAGGTCCAACAGAATTTCTTCACTGTGTAATTGTAATAAAGAAACTTTACTCTTGCATAGTGGATGGCTCTTTTCCTGAAGAAAGAGAGGACATAGAAGTAGGAAGCTTCGAACCTCTATAAGTCTTGTGTGTGCCGTATTTATCGCTTTAAGCTTTGCATGTTCTTTAACCGCACACTTTAGCACACAAGCTGCACTGACAAGCTAAGCTGAACTCTCAAGCTGTCAGTCCTAACTGATCAACTCATCAGCCCAGCTCTAGGTCAAGCTCATTCTCTCAACTGAACAGTGCAGATAAATAGTCTAAGCGAATCAAGGCCCTAAACATTCCGCAACTATTTTATATTTTTGAAGTCAGTTTATTCACCCCCCTCTAAACTGACATAGAATCGCTCCGGGACCAACAAGTGGTATTAGAGCGGTTGATTCTAAGGATCAGCCATTTCTGCAGATCATTTGAATCAGATTTGTCTATCTGTGCTAATGTTTCAAGCTATGAGAAACCATAAGCTACCTCTTTTTTCAGTTGAGAATTATGACAACTGGAGCAGAAGGATGAAAGCTCATCTATGCTCCATCCATGAGAATATGTGGGAAGTGATTGAAGACGGTCCAATCATTATTATGATGGACAATGAAGCCCACATCATGGATGTCAACCAACCGACCAGGATCCCGAAACCGACACATCTTCTTACGGGTGAAGAGAAGAAGTTGAATCTGGAGTTTGTTGCTCAAGTAGTACTTTTCCAAACTCTAGATGAGGATCGCATGAAAGACACAAAGAACTGCAGAACAACGAAGGAGATTTGGGACTTGCTTGCAGATCTGTGTAAACAGTCCGAAGCTATTAAAGGTAACAAGCTCCAGCTTGCAGTCGATAAATACGAGTCTTTCAAGATGCAGCCGGAAGAAAGCATCTCAAGCCTAGAAATAAGATTTCTTGGCATACTAAGTGAGATGAACAACCTGGGAAGAAACTATCCCAATAGTGAGATGAACTCAAAAGTTCTTGACAATCTCACAGATGAATGAGATATGAAAGTAATTGCTATTAAAGAGTCAAGAGACTTAAGTAGCATTACTCTTAGAGAGTTGTTAGATCTCTCAAGGCTCATGAATACAGCCTGAACCGAAAGAGAGAAGCATCCACTTCCTCCTCTCACGATGCTTATTTCTATGCTGAAAGAAATCGGTTCAGAGAAGCCCGCGGAAGAAACAATTTCTGACCAAGAGGCTCACCTACCAGAGAGAATCCAGAGGGATCGGTAACTGATCGAAGAAGAGAGTCAACCGATAAAAAGGAGATCCTGACTGAGGATATAAATGAGCAAATCCAGTCAATGACAAGATTAGATCAACAATTAGCTCAACTCCAAGCTGACGATGCTGCCAAAGGAGAAAGAAGCCAGCAGCCAGCTTGTAACATCCCAGAATTTCTGAGAGTTCTCTAAATTTATTTAGAAGACTAAAGAAAATAATTGGAGCTAAAATAAAGTAAAACAGATGTAAGTCGCGACCTTTTCGTGTATTTTATGTGAAAATCGATTATGAGATTTTGCGTTTGTCTTCGGAAGATAGTCAATATTGGTCTTTTCTGGAATGTAACGACCTAAAGGAAGCTGTTGGTGCTTTCAAAATTTTAATCTGACCTCTACAGGAGTTCCATAATTGAAAATCGTAAAGGGAAAACCTATGAATAGTAATTTTTGCGTGCGTTCGTGATTCGAAAAATTCACGAAATCCTTCTCATTGATCTGAGACTTGTTCTATCAAGTCTACCTTATAGGAAATGACCCAAGAAATCCGTTCGCGTTCACGGATTGCCAATCTGAGGTCAATTAAGCGCTCGGGAGCAAAATCTGTCAGTCGAAATGAATAGTAAAAGTAATTTTTGAAAGGGAATCTTTTCTTGTTTCTCTTCAGACGACTCCCTCGTCATCCCGAGTTGGATTGGTTCAATAGTGCTCGAGCCAACGAGTCTCCCGGTATTTTCGGATTTTGTGTCGAAGGTCATTTGGACATCGCCATTGAATAAAGCAACTTTTATTGAATCCGAAAATTACTTTATTAGTATTTTATATCCGAAAAAGTTATACCCGCCCTGAAGTCCCTTTTCCTATAAATAGGGGAGGGGGGAGCTCATTTCTCCTTGCTCATTCTCTCTCTTCTCTCTTTTTCTCTCTCGTTCGTGTTGACGAACGAGAGAAACCCGGGCCTGCGCCAAGTAAATCGCGCATGCGGGCCCAGGTTAAGTTTTATTTGGGGGGTGCTGCTGCGGGAGCAGCTGTCGAGCGCCGGAAGGCTGCCGCTACCGCCGCTGCCATGGATGGCCGGAATTGCCGTCATCGTGCCGCCGTTGCGCCGCCGCTTCGGACGTCTCGTTTCGGTCCATTTCTCATCCTTTATAGTTGAAATTTTAATATGTTGTGTATTTTAAATAGTGCTTCATTTCGTATGTTGAGTGCGTCATCATCCGGTGGCCGAAAACCGGCGAAATCGCCTGAAAACATGAAAAATAAAGGGGCGTCGATCAGTTTCGGTTTTTTCCCGATTTTGCTCATTTCGGGTCGTCAAATTGAAATATTTTCTTCTGTAAAGTTGCTCAAAAAATTATTTCCTATAGGACTGCCAAGTTTCGTAATTTTCTGATAAGTTTTGATTAAAGTCGATTATTTTAATCAGGCGGTTATTTTTATAATTAAAGCATGTGATTTCAGAAAATTCCAAAAATTGTATAGTTTAATAAAGATATATGTGGGGTCATGCCTGATTATTTTCATAATTTTTGGATAAGTGAAAAGTGCAATCGAGGTTTGTTGTGTAAAGTTTGATTAAAATGACAAGTTACGGAAAGTGACCTCTGTCAAATCTGTTGGTCCCATTAAATCGAAAATTATATTTTGGAATTTATTTCCTTATATGTGGAAGTTGTTCGAGGTCTCTAGAGTCACGCATTCTTAGTTGAAATATAATTAAAGTGAATAAAAGCTCCAATTAAATTAAAGTCGAGTTCTGAAAATTAGAGCAACAACCCTACAATAAGGTTTGACCTTGTAGGACTTGTTGAGCCGGTTAGAGGAGCTGACGGATGAGTATCGAGAAGTTTGATCACCCGAGTTGATCTAATCAAGGTGGGTTTATTTGCAAAACCTATCTATATTTGAGTTATTAACTCATAAATGTGATAGTCATAGTTAGAATATCCAAATAAAATATTTAAAAAATTATCTGCTCAAGTCTCTGCTAGAGTAATAGTATTATACTGTTGTATAGTTAATGAGAACATAGTATTATACTGATGTATAATTATTGAGAACATAGATTATGATGTGCCATAATTATTGAGAACATAAATTATGCTTTGCCATAATTACTGAGAACATAGATTATGCTTCATCATAATTATTGAGAATATAGATTATGATTTATCACAATAAGCGAATATAGATTATGCTTCGATATAATTAAATAGAATAGATTATACCTTGTCATAACTAAAGTCTATGGATTAAAAGTTAAGGTGTAGAGTTTAAAATTCATAGTACATAGATTAAGGTTAGAGTTTATATTTAAAGTCTAAAAGTCATAGTTTAAAGTTACAGTATATTAAATGTTTATGGTGTATTGATTATTCTTGTGTATAATGAGTTGTACTTTTTGGCTTGTGCTTTTAGTATTAAACTCAAGTTATAGAATGATTTCCGTTTAAGGAATATGAAGCATAATTGAACTAAGTTTGATAGAGGACTTAAAGGTTAGCATAGATGTTATATTAAGAGGATGGCATAGTTTTTACGCTTATATCATATTATGCGCTTTATAGAGTGAACATAGAACAAAGGATAAGCAGGAACTGTGATTCTTGCAGTTGTGATGTTATTCACTAAAGGTGTCACTGTGAGGTAACCCCTGCACATACACGTGATCTGGGCATCACTATAGGAGTCAATGCTAGGTAACCCCTGGTATACTCAGAGTCAATGCTAGGTGATCCCTGGTACACTCTTCTCGGATTAGTGAGGTAACCCCTCCCTTTTCCTATCAGTGACATATCATAGAGTGTAGTAGACGACAAAAGGAGCTACATGGTACCAAAGAGAAGTAAAAGGTTTGCAGAAATGGGAAGGGCTTTCGCGTTTTGCTTTCCATTATCTGTATTTATATTTTGGATATTCTGTTACAGTTTTTATTAAAGATTGAGTTAAAAGTTTAACCCACTGAGTGCTTTAGTACTCACGCCCAAAATATTTTCAAAATGTTTTTAACAGGTTGAGATGCTGGAGGTGATGGCTCGATGTACTGTTGTGGGTTGATCATTCCTTGCTGTCTCGTTCAGACTGAATTATTAGTCATGAGTATGTTGTTATATGATACAATATTACTCCATTGTTTTCCGCTTAAACTCTGATACAGTTGCCCCATAGCATGATTGCATGCTATGTTTTATTTTTGGGCTTATCTGAATTGTATTCTTTATTGAATCATGATAAATAAAGTCCTACTTCTTTTCATAAATCCAAGCATGTTTCATTACAGTTTTCGACCTATGAGTTGGTCATATTTGGTTGAGTCTTGGATTCTATTTATTTTCTAGTTGACCTATGAACGGGTGTTATCTTGATTAATTGCTTATGTCCTATGAATGGGACATAAAATAGTTTATTTGCCTCTGACCTATTGATGGGTCTTAGTTGTTGTGACCTATGGAGAGGTCTTGCTTATTTGAAGAGTCAGAATCCTATCTATTAATTGTTGGATTTTATTTGAATTTTATCAGCCTATGAATAGGCATTCTTTTGACTTGATTGAATCATTTGACTTCGTTGATACGTTGAAAGACGTGGATTTCTTTCAGTTACAGAGGTTATGCTGGATTCTGTTTGAATTTGATCAGCCTATGAATAGGCATTCTTTTGACTTGATTGAATCATTTGACTTCGTTGATACGTTGAAAGACGTGGATTTCTTTCAGTTACAGAGGTTATGCTGCCCAAATCTCTGCGGCATATAACATATTCTTATTCTAAAGCCATTTCATTTGATTATCATAAATAGTACTTCCTTTTTTAGTAATACCCCGACCCTCATTTATTATTCCTTTTGGGACCGGAACATTACAGAGGACCCTCTGGATTTTTGATTATACCTCCTTTTTACTTGTATTTTTCCCGTAGTGTCTCTGTCCTAATCCTCGGGACCGGGGCGTTACACAGCTGAACAATCAACTGAATAATTCAGAGTGGCCAACAGAAATATAGAGGAATGTTTCCACTGCCACAAGCAAGTGCACTACATATTCGAGTATCCCGAGCTTCCTGAAGATAAGAAGGCCAAAGTGAGAAGGAGCTTCTTCAAAAGGAAAGCTATGATTGCTAACTCTGAGAATGCCATCCTCGATGACTCAGACTACCCATCTGGAATCGACTCAGATGGATATAGCTCAGGCGATGAAGCTCTACTTTTTCTCATGGCTGATAAAGATGAAGAGGTTAGTATGTCTGATTCAATAACCTTTTTTTATCATATACATGAAGCTTCAATCTCTAGGAATGAACTGGACGAACAGTTACAAATCCTAGAAGATCAGCTAGCTTATGTATCAAGCATGCATACTGAACTGAAAAGTGAGAATAACGAGCTAAGAAGCAGAGTTGATGAGCTAAGTGTTGAAAACAAGAAACTGAAAAGTCTCGAAGCTCAGTCAACTGAAATGGATCAGCTAAAGCTGAGAAATACTGAACTGGAAGCTGAGAATGAGCAGCTCACGCTAGAAATCCTTGAAAAAGAGGAATTAACCCTCAAATTCAAGAATGGATCCCAGACTCTAGATGAAATTCTGAGTCATCAGAGAATCGAAGTTGGGAGTCCAGGGCTAGGATATAGCAGGTATACTGCCACCGAAAAGGGCAAGGCAGTAGCTCAGAGCTGTGAATCTGGAATCCTGAGAGGATTCACAAGACCAGCTCATTCCCCCCAGTTGAGGAATCCAAAGACAAAGACATCTTGGAAACTCCTCAAGCTCAGCCCAAAAATTAGACCGATCAGTCGAGTAGGGCAACTCGAAGACAGTCAGTCTTTCAAGGGCTTGGGGCTCAGTCAAAGCCACCAGTTCAACACAGATAAGCAAATCAGCACAGATCTACTACTCGATTAAAAGCTCGTCCAAGGCCAAACTTTCAACAAGAGCTTTCGTCTCACTCCAGGTCTTCAAACTAATCAAGATCTGAAGATCACTCAAGGTCATTCCATCAGAGAAGACCATCAGTTCAAAACATGCCATCAGCAGCTCAACAAAGAGCTACAACCTCTTCCAGACAAGCCTATCCTCAAAGGCCAGCTGTGCATCAACCTAAGAATTCCTCTAATCCCAAGAAAAATGTGCACACGAGATTTATTATGCATGACATCATAAATCAATCTCTCTAGAAGAATTTTCTCCAAGTGACTTTGCAACCCAGTATGATGAGTACTTGAACTCAAGTGATCAATTAACAGTCAATCTTAATCATAACTGGTTTGGAAAAAGAGCCATCTCACAAAGGCCAAAAGGCTCAGAGTAAAAGGTCTATCAAAAATTGGCCAAGATAAAGAGTAACAAAGTCACAAGATGAGAGAATATTAGTTGAAGTCTTTTATTCTGACACTCATCGGAGGTACAGATCAATGGACCCAACTCTCAGTCGAAGAGTTACAAGAAGTCCAAGATTGATCAGGAGATCTAATTCTGAAGGATCTCTCAATCAACAAAAGCCAAAAGTGTGGCAAATGTGGATTCTCAAATATTTGATTAACCACTCAGGACCCGATATCATGCGGGTACCTAAAACCTGATCTTTGTTTTGCAGGGAAAGAGCATCCTATCTAAGAAAAAGGTCAAAGATACTTGGTATCTGGATAGCAGGTGATCAAAACAAATGACCAAAGATAAGGAAGATCTTGACGGTTACAAGGAGGTTAATGGACCACTAGTCACCTTTGGAGACAACTTAAAGAGCCAAACTATTGGAGAAGGGTTCGTGGTCAAGGGAAAAGTTATCATGAATGGTTTGTCACATATTGAAGGACTGAATCACAAGCTGCTAAGCATCAGTCAGCTCTGTGATAATGGGTACTCAGTCGACTTCAACAAAAACTCATGTGACATCAAAGACAAGTCAACTGGAGCCATACTCCTGACTGGAGTAAGAAAAGGCAACATGTACGTTGTTGATTGGTCAACTGGCTATTCAGAAGCTTGTTTTCTCTCCAAAGGATCAACTAAAGCAAGCTGGCTGTGGCATTGACAACTGAACCATCTCAATTACAAAACCATCAACTACCTAGCCAAGAAAGAGCTGGTTGATGGGCATCCCAAGAAAATCTACAAGAAGACTGGTGTTTGCGGACCATGCAAAAAAGGGAAGCAAGTAAGGTCATCATTCAAGAACAAAAGCCATCCTCAAGGAACAACTGACATTCTTCAGTTGCTACACATGGACCTGTTTGGACCAGTGAAGCCACCAACCCCCAAAGGTAAGAAGTTTACTCTTGTAGTAGTAGATGAATACTCAAGATATACCTAGGTGGAGTTCCCGAGAAGTAAGGATGAGACTTTTGATAGGCTATCAACGCTGATCAGAAGACTGCAGACCGATAATGGAAAATCAGTCCAAAAGATGAGATCTGATAATGGAACTGAGTTTGTCAATCAGCAGATGATTAATTTCTTGAGTAAACTAGGAATCACTCACGAACACTCAGCTACAAGAACTCCTCAACAGAACGGCGTAGCTGAAAGGAGAAATCGCACGCTAAAAGAAATATCTAGAGCAATGATAGCGGATGCCAGCATAGCTGAATGCTATTGGGCAGAGGCAGTTAACACAGCCTGCCATACATAGAACAAAAGTGCCATAGTCATCACACATGACAAAATATCCTATGAGTTATTTAAGGGTCGTAAGCCTTCTATCTGTTACTTTAAGGTATTTGGTTGTAAATGTTACATCCACAACAATGGCAAATCCCAGCTGTAAGCCTTCAGTGCCAAAACTGATGAGGGGATCTTTCTTGGCTATAATGCCCCCCATTCACAAGTTTACAGAGTGTTCAACAAGAGAACACTGATTATGGAAGTAATATGTCATGTGGTATTTGATGAGCTTACTGATGAGTACATGAATAAGGAGAAAAATTGTATATCAGTACAAGACTTACCTAGTGAAAAACTGCTGGATTATGTTGATCACATTGTCTCAGAGCAGTTCGAAGACTCACTGGAAGATGGCATTGAAACTGATTCTAGACCAGTTGAAGATAACTTGGTCAATGAGGACATCAACTACGGTGAAACCTCAAACTCCATAGCTGAAACATGGGGAAGAATCAGTGAAAACGACGAACAAGACGGAGCTGAAGGATCAGCTGAAAGAGCAGCCGAAGGATTAGTTGAAAGAGCAACTGATAAACCAGCTGAGGACGTAGCAGAAGCCACCAGACCCAAATGGCTCCGAAGCTATCCAGTCGATAAAATTATTGGCAGTCCAAGAAGCAGAGTCCAGACCAGAGGTTCAACTGAGCAGGCTCTCTTCACATGCTTCATATCACAAATGGAACCAGCCAACATCAAAGAAGCATTAGAAGATTCAGACTGGATTGTTGCAATGCAAGAAGAGCTGAACCAGTTCACAAGAAATAATGTTTGGTTTCTTGTTGACTATTAAAAATACAAAATGTTATTGGGACTAAGTGGGTCTTTCACAATAAGCTGGATGAACAAGGTGTGATCACAAGGAACAAGGCCTGACTGGTAGCCAAGTGATACTCTCAAAGTGAAGGAATCGACTTTGATGAGACATTCGCACTAGTTACAAGATTGGAGGCCATCAGATTGTTCCTCGCCTGTGCAGCTCACAACAATTTCACGATCTATTAGGTGGACGTGAAAAGCGCTTTCTTGCAAGGAATGCTCAAAGAGGATGTGTATGTTGAGCAACCTCCAGGATTTGAAATTGGTGATCGAGTCTATAAGCTGAAGAAAACTCTATATGGCTTGAAGCAGGCGCCAAGAGCTTGGTATGAAACCCTTACAACATTTTTGCTGAAGAATAGATTTTAGAAAGGAGTCATCAATCGTACTCTATTCAGAATAGAATGATCATCTGAGATCTTAATGGTTCAAATTGATGTAGATGACATAATTTTTGGATCTAAGAGTAAAGATCTCTGCACTTGATTCGCTTAACTGATGCAAAGTGAATTCGAGATGAGCATGATGGGAAAAATGACATTCTTCCTAGGACTCCAAGTGAAACAGCTTGAAGACAGAATCTTTATCAGTCAAGCTAAATACACCAAAGAGCTTGTCAAAAAGTTTGGAACTGATAAGGGAAATATTCTCAAAATCCCAATGAATACATCAGTGTAGCTGACTCTTGATGAAGAAAGAGAATCAGTCAACCAGATGCACTACAGAGGAATCATTGGATCCCTTCTATATCTTACCGCCAGCTGACCAGACATCTCCTATTCAGTCAAACTGTGTGTAAGGTTCCAAGCTTATCCGAAGAAAAGTCATCTCGAAGCAGTAAAGAGGATCATGAAATACCTTAAAGGAACTATAAATCTAGGATTATGGTATCTCAGAGATGATAGCTTGAGTCTTATCGGCTACTCAAACTCAGACTTCGGTGGATGCAAGATCGACAGAAAAAGTACCAGTGGAACATGTCAGTTTTTTGGGAACAAACTGATATCCTGGTTTAGCAAGAAGCAACACTTAGTTGCTACGTCAACAACTGAAGCAGAATATATAGCTGCTGGAAGTTGCTGTGCTCAAATCCTATAGATGAAGCAACTGCTAAAAGATTACAAGGTGGAGACTGAAGAAGTGCCAATCTACTGTGATAACAATAGTGCTATTGCAATATCTCAAAATCCAGTATTGCATTCAAGGACAAAACACATTGATATCAGGCACCACTTCATTACAGATCACATTGAGAAGAAGGACATATCCATCAAATATGTCAACACAGAAAAGCAGATAGCTGATATCTTCACCAAGCCATTGCCAAAAGCTAGATTTGTGAAGTTGTGCATCCAACTTGGATTGCTCGAACTAGCTTCAAAGGAGGACAATGATCAGCCAAAAGAAGGAGTGAAGAGGAGTACTCCAGTTGAAGATGAGAACTGACCCAAGATGGCATCAGTTAACTAAGCTTTGGAGCTTAAACTGATGAGCCCATATCAGTTCTAAGGAAATGGCAAAGGCTACATGGAAGCTGATGAATGAATATGAGTAAACTGAACGTAGAAGGCATTAGTTCTCAACCAGTCACGTTCAACTGATGAGAGCAATTGAATCCAAAACTGACTGAAGAAGGCTAAGTTTCAGTTGAAGGAAGCAACTGACAAACCTAGGCTGAGCAAAGCTGAAGAGGACAACTTAAGCTGACAAAGGAATCAAAGCTAAGGAGACTCCAGCTGGAACTGATCACTCCAAGCCAATAAGATCATCAGTTAACAAGGCCAACTGATGATGTCAGCAGCTCAATGCCATGAGGAGACTGAAGGAGAACAATAACCAGATAAGTTCAAAGTTGAATTTATTACTAAACGGTAAAATGACATGTCATTTTAATATTACCGTTGGACCCACTCTCCCTTCTCATTAATCTTCAACATATAGATTCTAAATCAAACCGATGGGTTCATTGAATAGATCCAAATGCTGAAAATACAACCGTCAAATTACCTCTAGTCCAATATCCTACCTATATAAGAAATAGGCGAATTGAACTCCCAGCTTTACTGATCCAATTTATCCCAAAATTTTTCACCTACTCCACGTCTTCAGTTCGAAAGCCTCAGAGACTCATTCTTCTCAAAAGCACATGAATTTGTTGAGATTTTATTCAGCATATATCTCACAAATGACATGACCAAAACAAGCACACCAGTTGTTCAAAGAAAGTTTAATTTTAGAGAAACTGGTGAATCCTCTCAAAGATTTCAAGTTAGCCTTTTTAAAGATCAGTTTCTTCTTCAAGACGCTTATAGAAAAAGGTGTTCCAACTCTCCTCTCTCGGAAGAAATCATTCAAAAAATAGTCGAGGCAGGACTGTTACAATTCCTTGAGGAAACACCCTCCAGAAAGTATCCTGAGCCAGTTTGCGAGTTCTATCTGAACTCAAAAAGGGAAAATGACAAAATTATCACTCAAGTTAGATGAGTAGAAATTGAGATCACTCCAGAGCTATTATCACAATCTTTTCATCTACCCAACAAAGGTTTGAAGGTAGATTAAGTAGAAGTCAATCAATCAGAAGCTTGCAATCGATGGAAAGGAGCAGACTGTTATGATCCCTACAGAATAACTACTTCAACCTCCTGCTTTCAAGAAGAGTATCAACTCCTAGCTGGCATCATTGGAAGAATGATGATTAGAGTGGCAGGAAATCACTCTGAGATGACAGAGCTTAAGTACAAAATTTGTCATGCTATTGACATGAATATCAAAGTTGATTGGGCAGGATTCTTCTACGGGCAGATCAAGAAGTTCGTAGATATCTTGGAAAAGCACTGGAGTGAAAAGAATTTTCATCAGAAGATGTGCTTTGTCAGCAGAATCAGTAAGCTGCTTGAATACACGCTTAATCTTCTGGGAGATGAAACTGAAACACTGCCAATGGAAAAAGGTGACTACTTTCCATCATCCGTAAAGCGATCGAAAGGTCTCAAGGCTGCTAGCATAAAAATTGGAGTCAAAACAAGGATAGGTGAGAAGGTTGCCAAGGGAAAAGGAAAGAATGTTCTTAAAAAATCTCACGAAGGAGACTCTGATCCAGAAGATAGTCTGCCAATCAGTCAATTGATTGGAACGCCAATCAAAGCTCAACCTCTATAGCAAGCGCATCTAGGATCTACATCAACCTCAGATCCAACAAGAAATCAAGGTGATTAAATGGATCAAGAACGGACAGAACCAACTATGGGTACTCAAATCAAAAAGAGAACTGACAAAGGATCCAAAAAGGCGGTCAAAGGCAAAAGAAAGAGGAAAACTGATCCACCTCTTCCTCCAAAGTTGCCACCACGAAATGTCAAGATACCTGACATCAGTGAAATTAAAGAAGATGATATTGTGCCGTTTAGAGGAATTCCCCCACACAACTCAGGAGCTTAGTACTTCAGGACAACATGTCCACCAATAGGAGAAACAAGTGAAAACATACGCGCTTTTCTAAGAGCTGAAGTTATCAAAAGCTGGGTAGATGCTCAAGTCACAGAATTCATTATGACCAACTTTGCAATAGACCTAGTTGGATCAGAGGCTCTTTACAAAGCATTTGTCAGATACTGCTACTGGTATCTATGGAGACATTGCTTTAACTCAGAAGCTCACTTTCTTCTGACTGCCTTCCATGGAATGAGCTTCTGGAGAAGAGAAGAAAGATAGAACATAATGTGGTCAGGACAAGGTACTCCATAACAAAATCCAATCCACGTTCTGAAAGAAATGCTGGCTATTTGACAATGTCACAAGCAGCCAGCTGAGCAAACATTAGCTCATATAATGGATGATCTTCTCAAGTTAGCTCAAATTGAGCTTTCCGAGTTGCGCACCGAGGAAGATCATTGAAATTGGAGACACCCTTAAGTTCATCAACACTGGGTGTGAGGTGAAATTTTAAGAATCAGAAGAGCCCAATAGCAACAGGCTCTGGAGGAAATCAGACGAGAAGAACAAGCTATTCTTCATGGCACAGTTGATGGAGCCTCCACATTTTGACAAGCTGCAATTCATCAAGTGTCCAGAAAGTTGGTATTTGATGAGCCATCACCAGCTACTGAGATGGAGATTTTTCTCCAAAAAGAAACTTGTCAACCACCAGCAATATCTCAAACAACTGAGGAACCAGTGAAACCCTCAGTCCCTCCTGTTATTCAAACAGAGCCTTCTCTTCCACCAGCTGATGGTCAAATCCCTACTGAAGATCCAGCTGATCAAACTACTCAGCTGGATATACAGACTGATGTGCGAGACATAGTGATCTTTGTTGAACCTATCAAAATTACACTACAAGCTCAGGCTCAAGCTGACCTGAAAACTCCCCCTCAATTGAGCTACAATGATACTATTGATTTGGGAGATGCAGATCTGTAACAACCCAGATTTTCGATTAAGGTTTAGAGGATTCTTAATAATAATTAAGAAGTTAATGAAGAAAATTTAATTAAGGTTAATTAAGGTCAGATGTCAGTCACGACTTTAGGGGTCAGTTTTCGTGAAAATCGTCTTTTCGGAAAATTTGATCTTAATTCTTTAATGGCCATTCGTGGTGTTATTAGAAAGGTTTTAACTCCAGGAGTATGCCGGTGTTTTCAGATTTTAATTCTGAAGTCATTTGAGTTCCCAGTGATGAAAAACGTATTTGAAGGATTTATGAATAGTAACTTTTGCGTGCGTTCGTGTTTTGAGAAATTTACAAAATCCTCCTTCTTGATGCGAGTCTTGTTCTATCAAGCCCCTCTTATGGGAAATGACTTAAGGAATCCATTGGAGTTAACATATTTCAATTCTGAGGTCAATCGAATGCTCGGGAGCAAAATCAGTCAGTCTGAGTGAATAGTAAAAAGTAATTCCAAAAAGGAAATCTTTGCTAGTCTTTCTTCTGGTGACCCCGTCTTCTTCACGAATCAAGTTGGTTCACTAGTATTCGAGCCAATGAGTCCCCTGGTATTTTTAGATTTCATGTCTGAAGTCATTTGGACCTCGACATCGAATAAAGCAGCTTTTAACTGAACCCGGGGTAACTTTTGCAGTATTCTTGCACTGAAGTGGCTTCCCTTGGAAGCTAAAGCTTTTCCTATAAATACAAGGCCACTCCTTTTGCATTCATTTGCTCATTCACATCCATTTCACTTCCAAGTTGAAAGAGCGAGAAAGCTTTGAGAGCCGAGAAAGTTCTGTCGAAGTAAAAAGCGTTCTTCGTGAGTGTTCTGCAAGACAACGAGCGGAGTGGCGTGGAAGGGATGCGGTGAGGGAAGGTGCTAGGGGCTCCGTTGGGTTGTAGCGAGCGGCTCTGCCACCGTTGCAACTTGACGAGACGCCGATCTAGCCACCTTCCTTCGACGTACCTAACCCTGTCCATTCTTGTTCCTCAGTCTCGATTTCCATTTCTTTTCCGTCTTTCAATTCCGCATTTACTTGCCGTAATTTATGTTATTCACGTTCTTCATGTTCTTCGTTATTATTTCTTTATTTCCATCTAAAGTTAGTATTTTGATTTTCATTGATGTTCCAAGTTAATAACGTTTACGTTATATTGCCCGCTTTATTCCTATCGTCATGATTCTCGTTATTAATTCTTGTAATTAGTCTCGTTTTTCTGTTTAAATCTCGTTCAAGTTATATTTTAAGATTTCTTTATTATTCTAAATATTTAAAGAAGATTATCGTGTTTATGCCGTTATAATGCCGATTTCTTTTAAAAGTTAAAACATGCCGTTTCATGTTGATTTAAATTACTGAAGTATGTTTTTTTAAAATTTTATAAGTGTTCTTCGTGTTCGTCGAAGGAATCAATGAACACTGAAGAAACCCAGTTAAAGATTACCCAGAAACTGGGCGAAGGAGAAAGGAAGAGAGAGCCCCACCGGGGGAGGGGGGTGCGCCGCCGTGCCACACCCCCCTCGGCCCAGCAGGCCCCCACCGGCGCAGGGGTGCGCCGCGGTGGGGGGGGTGCCCGCCGGTCCCCACTAGCGCCGCGGCGGGGGGTGCCCGCCGGCGCAGGGGTACGCCGCGGCGCCCTCCCCCGTGTTGTTTCATGCTGATTTTTCCCGGTTATTTCTATACCCTTTTTTCGAGCCTTTTGAGTTGTGTTTTTCCAATCTAATCCCGAGTTATTTCCAAGTTTAAATTTAGAAAACTTTCAAGCTATTTCCGAGTTATTTCAAATAAACTTTTCAAGTTAAATCTGTCTAAAATTCGAGTATCAAAAAATAAATTCTCCAAGTAAATTATTCACGAATTTTATTAAGTCATTAAGTCGTGCAATCTGTAATTAAGTCTTAGATTTTAGTCTTCGAGTTAGATGTCGTTATTTCTTGCTGTAGATAGTTAATTTCTTCGAAGAAGGCCGCTAAGTCGATGATTCGACTTTTGTAGGAGGAAGTGAGCCTCGTAGGGATTCGGAGAAGGATCATCAACTTGTTGCATCATCTTCTGTCAAGTAATCGAGGTGGGTAAATCTATACTCATCTAAAGTTTGAGCTAATAAGCTCTAGAAGCATATAGGGCAAATGAGATATCCAATAAAATATTTTGCTCTGCCTGATTGATCTCTGTACAAGGAAGGAAGGAAAGGAAGATATTATGTTTTATTTGAGCTCTTGACCATGTTTAGAAATTTTAGAAATGTTAAAGTATTGTTTATGCCTAGCATGAGATATTTAGAATTGCCTTTAGTTACAATTCGTATTTATTTACGTTCATCTCCTTGCATTTGAATGATTATGCTTTGTTAAAGCTTGTATAGTTAAGGATTAAGGATTGCCTTGTTAGGGTGGCGTTAAACCCCTTATAGGCCGAAGTCATGCTTAAATAAAGGATTAACCTTAGACGTTGTTCAAAGTTCGATAATCTTAGTAAGGTTAAGGAAGCTAAGAAATTAAGGATTAAGGTTGAGAAATGAAGGCTAAGTTAAGAATGAAAGAGTATAGCTTTTATAACTAGGTTTGAGCTCAGAATTCACGATCTTTGATCATTTAAGGGAGTCACTGCTGGGTTAATTCCCTCGCAAACTTGTTTGGATATTTGAGGTAACCCCTCTTCTATCCTATGGCATGCCTAAGGGTACAGTTGACATCAGGTTTGAGCTAAGGTTGGGCCCAAAAGTAAAGAAAAGGTTTTGCGGATATGGAGAGGGCTTTTGTGTTTTGCTCTCCATACACCGCCAGTTTATTATTGGATTTTTTCAAGTTATTAAAGAAGCTTTTATTAAAACCCACCGAGTACATTAGTGCTCACGCTCTCTTTTTCAAATGTTTTCAGGTTGAGATGCTGAGGATGATGGTGGTTGTGGATGTGGGTTGGCTGCCAAGATTGTCTTGCTATTATATAAGTTTCTTTTGAAATCCCATTATGTGTTCTGCTACTCTGATTCACTCTTTCCAAATTTCGTGCAAGTTCTATCATGATTATTGAAATTCTGTGAATATTTCCCTAGACATGGTTATCTATATATAAAGATGCATTATAACTTTTATTCCTGCTTCTCGAGTATATTTTCCTTTCGCCTATGAAGAGGCTTGTTCATGTTGGTATCTGTTTATCCGCTTTGACCTATAAATGGGTCTATGCTTGTTGGTATCTGATTAGTTAGCCGTTTTATTCCGCTAAAGCATGTTTCCTTTTTAATCAAGTAAACCCGAGTATTGTCGCCCATCTTTCAAAAGTACATCTTAATTCGTAAACCCTCTTTGTTAATCTTCCATCTTTATTCATTAATCCCTTAATAACACCGCGTCCCCATTCGTTAATCCCTATCTTAGGACCGGGCTGTTACAAGATCAGTTAGTAACCACACCAGTTGAGGAAGCAGTAGATCAGTCCAAGACAGTTCCTTGTGCGGAACTAGAAATTGCTGAAGATGGAGATGAAGCATTATCCAGGGGAGATGATCTGTAGTTGACCATCGCAACTGATTAGTCGAGTTCTGCAGACGATCAGTCAAGGAGACCACCTGGCTAGTTAACAGCTCATTAAGAAGAGCTGCTTCAAGGCATTCAACAATAGTTGAAACAACATGAGAAGGTGATCAGGAAGCTTCAAGCCCATATCGGACTTCAATTAACTGACGGTGAGTCCTTTAGCTCTGATAATGTAACAGTCCGGTCTCGAGATAGGGATTAACGAATTGGGACAGGGTGTTATTAATGGATTTATAAATAAAGTCAGAAGATTAACGAAGATGGTTTTCGAATAAAGATATATTTTGAAGAATAGACGACGATACTCGAGATTACTCGATTAAGAAGGAAACATTCTTTAGCGGAAATAAACGTCTAACTAATCAGATACCAACAAGTATATACCCATTTATAGGTCAAAGCGAATAAACAGATATCAATGTGAATAAGCCTCTTCATAGGCGAAAAGAAAATATACTCGAGAAGCGGAAATAAAACTTAATATACATCTTATATATATAATCATGTCTGGGGAATATTCATAGAGTCTTAATAATCATAATAAAACTTAAACAGAATTAGAAAGAGTGTATCAGAGTAGCAGAACACATAATGGGATTTCAAAAGAACTTAGATAATAGCAAAACAATCTTGGCAGCCAACCCACATCCACAACCACTAACATCCTCAGCATCTCAACCTGAAAACATTTGAAAAAGAAGGGGTATGAGCACTAATGTACTCAGTGTGTTTTAACGAAAACACTTTAATAACTTCAAGATATCCAACAATTAACTGACGGTATATTGAGAGCAAAACGCAAAAGCCCTCTCCATATCCGTAAAACCTTTTTCTTTTCTTTTGGGCCCATCCTGGCTCAAACCTGATGTCAACTGCATAATCTTGCTAGCAAAACTAATTTTAGAGCAACGTCTAAGGGCTAATCCTTTAATATAGCATGATCTCAGCCTATAAGGGATTTAACGCTACCCTAACAAGGCAATCCTTAATCCTTAACTATATGAGCTTTTAACAAAGCATAATCACTCAAATACAAGGAGATGAACGTAAATAAATACGAATTGTAACTAAAGACAATTCTAAATATCTCATGCTAAGCACAAACAATACTTCAACATTTCTAACATTTCTAAACATTCTAAACATGCTTGAGAGCTCAATTATAACATAATATCTTCCTTTTCTTCCTTCCTTGTACAGAGATCAATCAGGCAGAGCAAAAATGCTTTATTGGATATCTCATTTGCACTATATGCTTCTAGAGCTTATTAGCTCAAACTTTAGATGAGTATAGATTTACCCTTCTCGATCATGGGGCAGAAGATGAGGCAACGAGTTGATGATCCTTCTTCGAATTCCCACGAGGCTCACTTCCTCCTACAAAAGTCGAATCATCGACTTAGCGGCATTCTTCAAAAATTTCTAACTAACAACAAGAATTTCAATAATACCCAACTTAAATACCCTTAGCTAGGACTTAACATGGATAGCACGACTTTACGACTTTTTAAAGTTTCAAGAAGGATTTATTTGAAGAATATCACATCTTGATTTCTCAAGTTCTAGACGGAAAACAACTTGAAAAGTTTACTCGAAATAAATTGGAAATAACTTGAATGCCTTTTTTTCTAAAATTAAACTTGGAAATAACATGACTCAAAAGACTCAAAAACTCAAAAAGAGGGTACAAAAAATAGCCAAAAAAATCAGCGTGAAACAACACAAGGGAGGGAGGGCGCCGCAGCGCACCCCTACGTCGGCGGGCACCCCCCCGCTGCGGCGCTAGTGGGCGCAGACGGGCACCCCTCTACCGCGGCGCACCCCTGCGCCGGCGGGGGCCTTCTAGGCTGATGGGGGTGTGGCGCGGCGGCGCACCCCCCCGCGGCGGTAGCTCCTTCTTTCTCTCTCCTCCGTCCAGTTTCTAGGCAATCTTCTGGGTTTCTTTAGTGTTCGTCGATTCCTTCAACGAACACGAAGAACACTTTATAAAATTTTAAAATACATGCTTCAACAATTTAAATTAACATGAAACGACATGCTTTAACTTAAAAAGAAATCAGCATTTTAACGGCATAAACATGATAATCTTCCTTAATATTTAGAATAACAACGAAATCTTCAAATATAGCTTGAACGGAATTTAAACGGAATAACGAGACTAAATACACGAAATAATGATGAGAATTATAACGACAGGAATAAAGTGAGCAGTATAACATAAACGTTATTAACTTGGAACTTCAATAAGAATCGAAATATAACTTAGACGGAAGGTAAACGAGCAATAATGAAGAACATGAAGAACGAAAAGTAAATGAAGAACATGAAGAACAGAGCCGCCTGCTATGACCCAATGGTGCCCCTAGCACATTCTCTCACCATATCCCTTCCACGCCACTCTGCTCGTCGTCTTGCGGAATACTCACAAAGAACGCTTTTTTACTTCGACAAAACTTTCTCGGCTTTTCTCTCAAGCTTTCCCACTCTCTAAGAAGTGAAATGGATGGTAAATGAGCAAATGAAAGGTAAATGGGTGGTCCCCTATTTATAGGAGGGAGTTTGGCTTCCTTGAGAAGCCATTCCAGTGCGGGGACACTGCAAAAGTTATTCCGGGTTCGATTAAAAACTGCTTTATTCGATGTCGAGGTCTAAATGACCTCAGACACAAAATCTAAAAATACCGGGAGACTCATTGGCTTGAATACTAGTGAACCAACTTGATTCGTGAAGAAGACGGGGTCGTCAGAAGAAAGACGAGCAAAGATTTCCTTTTTAGAATTACTTTTTACTATTCACTCAGACTGACAGATTTTGCTCTCGAGCGTTCGATTGATCTCAGAATGGAAATCTGTGAACGCCAACGGAATCCTTGAGTCATTTACCATAAGAGGGGCCTGACAAAACTAGACTCGGATCAATGAGGAGGATTTCGTAAATTTTTCAAAACACGAACGCACGCGAAAGTTACTATTTATTCACTCCTTAAATACGTTTTTCATCACCGGGAACTCAAATGACTACAGAATTAAAATCTGAAAACATTGACATACTTCTTGAGTTAAAACCTTTCTAATGAAACCACGAATGCCCATAAAAGAATTAAGATCACATTTTCCGAAAAGACGATTTTCACAAAAACTGACCCTTAAAGTCGTGACTGACATCCGACCTCAATTAACCTTATTTAAATTTCTTCCTTAACTAATTAATCAACATTAACAATCCTCTAAACCTTATTCAAAAATTTGGGGTGTTACAGATAAAGGGAAAAGTAGCCCCATTATGCCTGCCACCAAGAGAAGAAGAACTGAACATAAGGAAGACTAAGAGCCTGATCAAGCGAAGCTAATTAAAGACTCCTTAGTTACTATCTTGTGATTCAGTGTATTAAAAAATTCTCTTTTGAGGAATATAAAAATATTATTATCTTTTCAAAATGAATGACATGTCAACATTTATTTTGAATTTTTGACCGTTGATAAATCAATGATACATTTCACAGTCATTAAACCTCAACGATTCAAAATCGACAAAAGGCTATTTAATTCTTTAACCAACACAAATTTATGAGTCATTTCTCCCACTCATAAATCCCCTTGCCCACAAAAAAAAGAAGGAGAAAAGAAGCAATTCATTCTCTCTTAAGAAATTTTCAAAGAGTATTCTCTCTCTCTCTCTCTCTCTCTCTCTCTCTCTAAAGAGGTTTCAATTCAAACTTAGCCAAAATTTTCAAAAAAAATGGTTGAATCATCCAAAGCTGTTACTTCTTCCAAAGAGCAAATGATGAGAGATAAATTTCTGGAAAGGCAGAAATTTCAATTGATTCTTAAGGAATCAAATAATCCTTTTCTTCTTGTCAATCTTCACATGACTGGAATTCTACAGTACCTTGAAACTCCTTCAAGGTTCTTCAGACAAAACTTGGTTGGTGAGTTCTTGCTTCATGTAAAGGTATATGCAGATGGGAAGGTTATACACTCAGCGGTTCAAGGAAACAAACTTCATATCACTGAGAGAAAGATTGCATAAATCTCAACTTCCCAGAAAAGGCTCTAGGGTTCAAGATCTGAAAGAATCAGCTAAACCATACTGGAAAGAATGGCGTGCTTCAACTTTCACCAAGCAGTTCAGTTTTACCACAGCTAAAACTGATTTGAAGCCCGAGTATGAAGTTATGCTCGATGTTACGAACAAAATGATGTTCAGCACCATTGGAAGCTTGGGTCAATTAACTTAAGAAAGATACAAGGTAATGATACACCTTGTTGAAGGATTGGAAGCAAATTGGGCAGAATTTGTATTTTCCCAATTCAAGCATCAAGTCATCATAGCTGCCGACTTAAAGAAGACTGGAAAATTTAAGTCCAAAGTAGGACTTGTTCTACGAATGAGCAAGCTTCTGGAAGATATGCTGAATCTTCCAAATGATGACGCGCTACCATTCCTCATCTCTGACTGGATTCCCAAGAAAGGGATAACACATCTTCAGTCACTCAAGAAGAAGAGGAGATCCAAAGCCAAAAGTGGCAATACAACTTCAAGTAGTTCAAATGCCAATGAAGTTCCTTCTCCATACTCCAAGAATGGATCATAAATTGACTTCAAGCCCTGCACTGATCCATATAAGCTCATTCCATTCATCGAAATTCCTCATCCAAATTATGGAACTGATTACTTCAGGAGAACTTGTCATCCTCTTCAGCTGACTGAAGACAATATTCACACTTTTTACAGTGGCGAATATGCCATCAAAAGTCACAGAAGGATATAACAAATCTTCTTCTCACTCACTTCACTTATGTTGCCAAGCAAGACAATCAGTTGTTCAAACAATTGCACCAGTATTTCTACTGGTATAACTGGAGACATTCTATGTCAATCTAGTCGCACTTCCTGCTAACTGCCTTTCATGGCATGAGCTTTTGGCAATGTGAAGAGACTTTGAGCATTAAATGGATTGGGGCTTCAAATCCATTTCCTCCAACGATTGTGCAAGTCCAGCGGATTATGAAGCATCGACTTGATAATAATATTCTAGCTAAGGCAATGCTAGCTGATGTTCAAGCTAGCCTGAGATCGCAAGAAGTTGCAACTGAAAAGTAGTTTGTGAACAATTTAGTCGATCAATGTTGCCTTAACCTGAATTTTGAGCTAATTCAGTCAAAAGAGGCATCACTACAAGCTGTGGGGGTAATAGAAAAGATAGATCAAGCTCAATCTCACACAAAAATTGTGGTGACCCCTAGGAGTCAACACTGTGGACAAAATTGAGCTAATGACGATGAGGATATTACCACGTCACCAGACCTCGTGTCCCGAGGCTATGTCACTCTGCTTATTAAGTCTTGCTCAAGAGCTACAAAACTGATGAAACATCAGTCCAGCTCATCCTGCAGAGGAATTAAAGAGCTGACCACCTCAACGGTTGCTCTTAAGCAACTTCAGCAAGCTGAGACTGCAAACAGAACTGATCCTCTTAAGGGCTCTTTCAGTTCAGCTTCCAAAAGGAAAATGTCAACCAACTCAAGAGAATGTGGAGAAGCCAGCCCTATTCGACCACTCAAGAAGAGGAAACTGACGAAAAGTCAATCAACAGATGATTAACAAAATTGATTAAATCAATTTGAAAGGCGTATCATCAGTTAAGCAGGAAACTGATGCCTAAGAATTCTTCAATCTCTCATCAGCTGCGTGATCAATCCTCCTTGATAAGCTTCTCTACTCTCTATTCCTCATAGCTTATTTTTGAATAGTTATCATTATAACTTCAAATTAAGCTTACTATTCATCTGAGTTGCCATTAAGTCTCTATCCTAAGCATTTAGGGATATAAATAGCAAATCTTCTGGCAAATATTTGGCTATTTATGGCAATTACCTAGATTTTCAAAACCCTCAGATCTCAGCCGCTTGATTAAAAAGCAATAGTCCAAGTGGATGGTTGAGATACATGCATTATTAACTCAGCTAACTTTCTATCAAATCAGATAGTTGATCAGTCAGAAGCACTCGATTGCTATGGTAAATGCATGCAAAATTACTGCTTTATAAGCAGTGGAGAAGTTGAGATGAAAATATAGAACTCTCAAAATATTCCTTCTATTTGTCTTCTTCTTCTTCACTTATCCAAAGCTATTCTCTAGCTAATATTTTCTGACATCGAAAAATGACTCTTTTATTTCACTCGATGAATATTGTGCTTCTTCTAAAGAAGCTCAGAAAGGATAAGTTTATGGACCAAGAGTACCTTCAAGCTCGAATAGGTTCAGTAAGAACAAGCATGATCTTATACTTGTTGAAGACATGCGGGCTCTTGTCTTTTATGACATCTAAGCCCAAGAAGACACATCTTCCGCTTATAGCTGAGTTCTACTACTATACAGAGATCGAGGGTGAAAACATAATCTCTATTGTCCACGATCAGGTTATCACCATCGATAAAGAGGTGTTAACCAATCTGTTTCAGCTCTCTGATGTAGGTCAACCGGTGTATGAACTCGCACTCCCCTCTAAGTTGAAGTGGTGGATTGGCTGGAAGCTTCCACATGTTGATCACAGAGACTTCTCAAATAATTTGAAGGATAGTCTCCCTCTAATGATAGTCCAGATCATGGACATTGTGATACATACTTTTCTTAGTAGCATCACAAATGCGCAGTTCAATGATAACACCGCTCACCTCATGGCCGCCATATATTATGGAAGCAAAGATGATTGGGCATCTTTTATATTGGCCCAGCTTCCCAGGCATGTGAGACGTGCTGAGATCGATCTAACCTCTGGCACCTTTAAAGCGAAGTTAGGATTTGCCAATCGACTCAGTCACATCCAAGAGGAGCAACTTGGAGCAGTTCTTGGTGGATTCAATCTCACCAGAAGAGATCTACTTCCTACAGTTTATATCCATAGGAAGCACCGTGGAATAACTGGCCACCCTAGGAAGTCGAGACTTCAACTGGCGAAAATTCCTCCTTGATGCTAACCGTACAGCTGATGCAGGTCAGTCTACAACTGATAGTGACTCTTTCACTTTTATCAGTGATGAGTCCGCTGCATATGCCACCAGCGAGCCTCCCTACATCACTGCCCCAAAACTCCTGGAAGAAGGCTTCTATGCAAGCCTTGACCATCAACTACAAAGCTATTTTGGTCAAATAAGGGATCTCAGTCCCTTCCTCTTCGAGCATCTTCAAAGATATCTCCAATATCACCTTTGGAGATTCCAAGTATATGAGGCCACTATGTTGCACATGGAGGACAAGCGAGGCTACTCTTATTGGATAGAAGAGGGACAATGGAGCCGAAGCTGGATGAACTATCCACTCAATTCACCTTCATCTCTCCCTGAAATCATGGATTCCATGATTAAGAGGTTTCAAACCTCGGTTCCTCATGATGCACCTCATCTAAACCATGAGCCCTCAAACTCATCTACAACTCCTCTTCAAGAGGATCCCCTCTTCACCCTCTCGGACGAGCCGCTTCTCGAACTCCTGTCAGCTTCTACCTCCGGTCAAGATCTCTCCTTTCTACCTGATCTTGACCAACTGATGCCGACTGAGAGCCTTATGCATGGCTCTCCACTGCCATGCTTACACCTCAAGCTCTCCACATCACCGACAACTTGCTGGCCATTTCTTTCTCTCTTTTGCCACAGTTGTCACTACTAAACCATGATTTCCATCAGCTTGCTCTTTTGGATGATGCCAAAAAGGAAGGAAGGGCATGCTGATGATGGAAAAGCATGTGGAACAACACATGATGGAAATTGGCAAGGCGATTTAGCTCTTTGGGATGACATCCAAAGAGAGGTACAACTTTAGAGAGAAGCTATCTCTCAGGGAGAAGTCCAAATTGAGCAATGACAAGCTCAAAGTGGCATTTGGACCTGGGAGAATGCCCAACTGGAGCAACAACAACTTTAGGGTATCCATAGTATACCGGGCATCTCCTCCTGCAAGTGGTAGAATAGAGAATCAAGCAAAAGAAGAAGGAACTGAATGGTGAACAGTTCCAACTGAAGAAGAAAGTTAAAATATCAGTTCCTGATATTCTCTCTCTCTGTTACTTCCTTAAATTTCTTCATCTTCTTTGCTCAATCAGTCTCTAAACATGCTCCTTGTTCTTAATACAAGTACATTCTGATTATGCTGATATATTTTTCTGAATAGCTTAATGCTTTCAATATGCTCTGAATTTTAACAAAATCTGCATAATAATCAGAATTGAGCTGCTTTAGGACTGAAACATTTAAAGCTTCTTCAAGTTGTGCAAATGAGTATTAAAATACTAAAAAAAGAGGTAGCTTATAGTTTCCCATATCTTAAAACGTAAGCACAGATAAAAAAATCTGATTTAAATAATCTATAGAAATGGCTGATCCTTAGAATCAACCACTCTGATACCACTTGTTGGTCCTGGTATGAGTCTATGTCAGTTTAAGAGGGGAGGGGTGAATAAACTGACTTCAAAAACTTAAACTGATTGCGGAATGTTTAGGGCCCTGACTCGCTTTTGATATTTTATCTGTGCACTATTCAGTTGAGAGGGAGAGCTTGACTTAGAGCTTAGCTGGTGAGCTGATCAGTTAGAACTGATAGCTTGAAGACTTAGCTTAGCTTGTCAGTGCAGCTTGTGTGCTAGAGTATGCAGTTAAAGAACATGCAAAGCTTAAAGTAATAAGTACAGCACACACAAGACTTATAGAGGTTCGAAGCTTCCTGCTTCTACGTCCTCTCTTCCTTCCGTAGAAGGGTAATCCACTATGCAAGTGTAAAGTTTCTTTATTACAATTACACAGTGAAGAAATTCTATTGGACCTGAAAACGACACCTTTCTAACCGAATGCGGCCCCCTTTCCAACTGTTGCTGTCCCGAAAGAATGGACCCTTCGATACATGCTCCTTCTCAGCCGGTTTCTGGGTTAACAGTTCACACTTACTGGTCCTAACTGCTCACTGAGACTTTAGGTGCTATTGTCCGTCTTTACACGATTTTAGATCTCACTCGATCTTCAAAAGACAGTCTTGAATCTTTTATCAACTTGGAGCGCTCCTTTAATCTTGAGTTGAGTGGTTGATCTTTGAAGAACTGAACTAAGAAGCTTTGCTCTGGCTGGAATTCTGCGTCAGCTAGCTGCTTGCTTGAGACTTGAAGCACGCCTTCTCAGTTGGGACTTTTCGCACTTAAGAGGTTTAAGCTTTGAGCTGTGGGGAGGGAGAAAGAAGAGCTCCATATCTGCAAGATAGCAAAAGTTAGATTGGCAAAAGTCTTAGTCAAAATTGTGTTCACTTTCTTTATATAGATGAGTGATCTTTTGACCGTTGTGATTGGTGAATCTGTTGAATTCACCGGCGGCAGTTTAATGCCTATAGCCATTTGAAGCATTAAATGAACTAGCCGTTTGACTTTAATGAATTTTACACAAAGATCATCAGGATCTTTCCAAGATTTCCTGTCAAGATCTTCATTGACTGTTTGTCAGAGAGTGTAGGTATTTCAGCTATCGTTTTGAACATTCAGCTGATGGGCTTTCAGTTGTCTCGGATTTCAGCTCTGAGATTATCTAGTTGGCAGTTCTTCAGCTACCTTAAGCTTCAGTCCTGAGATGGTCCAATATAGCTGCCTTGGCAGCTTAGCTTCAAAAAGCTTTAAGTTCTGGACTACCAGTTGTAGAGGTCGAAAAATCTCTCCAATTAATCATCATTTAAGCTCGGGCTCCGGCGATCTACAAGAAAAAGAAAACACGTGAAGCTGAAGGACCGTAGGAAGGTTGACGATCGAACGGACTCCGACGCTCAAGTCAGAATCGATTTATTAAAGTTAAAAAAATGAATAGACTGCTGAATTATAAGAGTTATTTAGTAATTCTATGAGGGGTCGAGCTTCGCTGTCGCGGGGTTTCTTTATGAGCTGATCGCGGATTTATGAGATAAATGCTTCCATTTTGCGCTGGAAAGCTAATGTAGTGTGAATAATTGATCCAAAAAAACCTATCCCTCCCGTTATGATGAATGTGTATATATATATACTAATGAGCCTCTAACTGAATCCCGATATTTCAGGGATCTTTTCTATCCCTTTTAGGGTTTTTGATAGAGTCTTGTTTATCTTCAACAGATTCTTTGATCCAGTCTTCCCCAGGAGTCTGTTCGATCATGGACTTCTTGCTTTAGACCTCTGGACTTCGAAGAATAGGGTGTCGACTTCGAGGCTTGGCTCTCGCGGGGTTCGATCGTAAGATATTAATTTTATTTAGTTCTTTTAGATCTTCAAATATGTGTGGGCCTAATTTCTGGGCCTATGCAAAAATATGACCTCTACAGTTAGCTCCTGATTATTTGATTCTTGTTTTTCAAGGATCGGGTAATGAATTTCAGTGTTACTTAGTTTTCAGATTCCGAATTCATATTTGGTTTAAACCTGATACCTGTAGCCGAGTTCTTACAGGGATCCCCGGCTTTTGAGAGATCCCATTCTGTGAGCTCTGGTCCTTTAAAGCATGTCTAAAGAAGCTCATGAATTAGTGAGAATAGACCTAGTGAAGCTCCAGACCTGAAGGCAGGTCCTGGGAGAGCTTAAGAGGTCGTGAGAGCGGACCTTGCGGAGCTCCAGACCTGAAGGCAGGTCCTGGGGGAGCTTAAGAGGTCATGATAGCGGACCTCATGGAGCTCCAGACCTGAAGGCAGGTCCTGGGGGAGCGTAAGAGGTCGTAAGAGCAGACCTCATATAGTTCCAAAGTTTAAGTACGGACTGTACTTTTCTTATTCCCTAGGTTTACCCTAGCCGTCAGATGAGGACACGTGTGTCCATATCAAGCTATATTTTTTTTTTCCATAATTCGAATATCGGGGAGAACTATTCCTTCTCTCCTTATTCTTTAGAATTCCAACAGTCTTCTTTCATTCAAACTCTTTTTGCGAGAGAAATACTCACCGGTAAAAGGAAATCTTCTGAAAGATCTTCGTTCCATTCTTCCCGCCGCCATCTTCACTCACACCATGCCTTTTAAGGATTCCTGCTACGGTGTTCTTCCATCTTCATTACCGCACGGTTTCCAGGTTATATTCAACTCTTCTCCCTCTTTTAATGTTACATACCATGGATGTGTAGCTGTAGATTTTTAAGGAATTTCTTGGGAATTTAGTAACTTTTACTGAGGGCATTACATAGCATATTTTTAGCATTTCTTGGGGCTACTTGGCGATTATTCTTAGAATTGTCAGAGGATTTGTGGAGATTTCTAGGTTTCCGATTTCTAGGAAGTTTCTAGGAATTTTTATCAATTCTTTAGACTTTTGGAGTTTCTGGATGACGGTTATTTTTGGGGTGAAAACATTTGTAGGAGAACATTTAGGCTTTTCTTTGCTCGATTCTTGCTTAATTCATTCGAACGCCTTTGAATCAATCATGAGTGCGAGCGATGACTCGAATGCTGAAGAGACAAGGAGTTATGGAGGAGATGAGGAAGAGACTTCTTCGAGGTCAAGGCGTTCTAGTAGTTCTAACTCCCCTGTGATAACTAGGATTACTAAGAGAGCTAAGGGCAGGAGGCCGTCGGTAGTCGTTCCCCGCTCAGTTGGTCGAGCGGTAATAAGCAAAGGAGGAGCCCTGGAGGAGACGGGTAGTTTGTTAAAGACTAAGGGAGTGAAAATTCATGAAGTAAAACCTGTAGATGAAGGGTTTCGGACGGCGGACATTGCTCCAAAGATAACTGATGAGATACTGAAAAGGTTGACCTCTCCACTGATTTCGGGAGCCGGGGTCGAAGTTTATTCGCTTGGACCTCTAGACAGGACCCATCGACCTCCTAGTGGGCTCACCGCTTTTTACTCTTTGGTCACCAAGAAGGGAGTCGAGCTACTTCTTCATCTTTTCTTTGCTAAGATTGCGGGCTTCTAAGGTATTGTCTCTGCTTAGATTACGCCAGTAGGTTGGTTTCATATGCTTGGGATGTATTATTTGTGGTTGGAACTCGACTTTCTTGAGCCTACCATCGGCGAATGGCTTGAGGCGTACAGGCTGATAGCTAACGCTGAAAAACCGGGCTACTACTATTTTACCAAATGGGTAGGGAACCGACCCCTCTGATATCGAATTTACCATCCTCTTCGAGTGATTGGAAACCCAGATTTGTTTTTGTTCCGGCCCAGACTTTTGGAGGAGCGATCTTCCCTGTTGAATTTCGAGAAGCCCATGGATCTTTTGCACCGAATCCTTTATTTATTTTTTCAGTTGTGAACTTTATGATCATTTGTTCTGTACAGGTTTTCCTCCCAGAGGCGAGCTTGTTGGGGACGAGGCCAGCCATATTGCAGATGCATTCCTTGTGTCTTCTGAGCTGCATGAGTTTGAGACACTTCGAGCAGAGCGAGTCCTCTACGACATGGAGAAGTTGAAAATCAAACTATCAGATGCTAAGGACAAAGCTCTGGCTGCCATCAAGATCGAGGCCTCTGGATCGAAGAGGTCTAGGGACATAACTCCTCTTCCTACACCTTCATCGAAGAAGTCGAAGGATGATGCTACAATTCTCACTGCAATGCCTCCTCCTGTGGCGGTGGTTGATTTGGAGGCTCCTCGATTGTCCAAAAAGGATCTCACCTCCTCGAGCTCCTGATCGATCTCCTTGAAGCCCTTCATTATGGATATCTAATAGTTCGTTACCGGACTTGGTGCCCTAGCGGTGTACGAAAAAGATAGCCTTGAACAGCAGGTTTTCCTCTCTTTCGATCAAATGGACAAGGTAGCATTTCTTACATGGTCATAACTTCAACTTGAGGCTTTGATTGATTTTTTATTTTATATATATATAGGTGCTGTTTAGCCAGTTCTGGCTTCGTCAGCGTCTTGCTAGCCATGAGGAGGGGCTCCAGGCAAGGGTCTACGAGCTGGCTGAAGAGCTGGAGAACGTGGCTGAAGAGAGAAGAGCAATGGCTGATAGGGAGTCTGCCATTCTGGTAGAGAGGGACGCGGCCAGGGCCAAAGCTACAGGTGCCAAAGCCCTACTTGACAAGAGCCTCGAGGCTCAAGCTAGAGCAAAGACTAAAAAGAGCGGGCTCCAGGCCTCGTTAGCCCTTGTGGAGGCTAAGATTAGGGATCTGGAGCCTCTCTGGACTTGAGTGTCCTACTGGAATCTGCAGATTTCATTTCACTCAAGGAGGCTCTCTACCAAGAAGGCTGGGCTTTGTTCAACAAAGAACCACCTGCAGAGGCATCCAGAAGCCTCTTCAATTTCATGTTGCATCCATTGTAGAAGATGTTTACTTGATGGTCTACCCTGAATGGGGCACTTTCTCAGCATGTCCCAGAACCGTTCCCGAGCCTCATACAATTTCTCATTGTTGAACTAGTGAAACTGTATAATCTCACCTTTCAGCTTAAGAGTGACTCCGGGTGGGATAACTATTACAAATATGTTAATAGACAATGGTTATTAACTGTTGTCTATGAGCTTTTAAAACCCTTGTCTAAAGTAGCACTGCCTTTTAATGATTTAATTGACAATGGTTTTGAACCGTTGTGGTTTATACAAAACAATAGTGTATAACTGTTGCAAAAATTTCTAATCGTTGTAGTATTACCAGAAATGACAACAGTTTATTAAAAAACCATCGTCTTATGTTGCCTAGATTCCTAGTATAGATGATGGTTTTTATAAAATCCGCTATAATCATTTGAGTACATAGACAACAATATGTTTTGTTAACCGTTGTAATTTTAGTTAATTTTTGATAAAAAAAAAATACAACGGTTATTTTTTAAAAAGTGCAGTCATTAATTAGTTTTCAACATCTAAATGCACGAAATAAAAAATAATCAATACCAATAACAAGATCATAAAATAACGAAGATAATCACAAATACAAATATCTAATTTCACGATAAAATCCTCAAACATCCTAAACAATTTAACCAAGAAAAAAAATAAAGATGTTTCTCCAAGTAGCTCCAAACACCTGTCTTCCATATATGGAGAAATCTTCACAAAGTTGTTTAATTTCAATAGTCTGCAACCCTCAAATTCATTCTGCACCTGCATCCACACAAACAACACCTAAGTTGATCATACATAAATAAATGAAACACCAAACCAACATTCAATATGTGATATCCAAAACCTAAACCACTATTTTTCTTAAACTATAAATATAATGGTGTGCCTAAATTAATTCAATCCACCATGTTTACATAACAATAAAAATTGCATATCCCTTAATTCAACCTTAGATTGACATAAAAATAAAAACTCAAGACAAAACACTTGAATAAACATCAACTTGTATTATCTAGGAAAGAACCATTTATTCAAAATACCAATGTAATCAGTAAAACATACATGATTTGAGAACAAAAGCTATCCAACAAATATCACAAGACACAACATTTTGATTTCTTATCCAATAAATAGTTTTCCCCTAAAGAAATTATATAAACAAGCTCATGTCTCTTAGCACTAATTATTAAAATATATAGTAAACAATGACAATAGAAGAGTAAAAAATTAAAATACCTTGTGTATAAACCATATTGTACTTGACCTTGCAAGTATGAGCCCAACAACAGTAATAGAACAAATTAAATTAAAGCATACTTAAACTAATATGTATAAAAAAACCACTGTATTTAAATAAATAAGTATGCTTCTCAAGTTAACCAAAGATAATCCCATGGAGATAAGTCATATATTTTTTATATTGTTGATGACTTATTCCCATGGAGATAAGTCATATATTTTTTATATTGTTGATGACTTATTAATAAAGGTAGAATTTTGTACAGCCTATATGTAAACAGGTCTCTATGAAGTATCAAGATACAATGGCAAGCATTACTATTTAACAATCTATACACACAACCAAACATATAAGCAAATATGGGTATCCATTCATCTCATTCCTCTCTCATAAGTTTATGCATTCCTAATCAATTTCCAGTTCACACCCCCCCTCATACACCAATTACAAGACCTGAGACATTTTTCTATTACCAACATCAATAATCATCTTAACATCAAATAAAAAAATTAGTTTAAAATTTTGAACTAAATTACAAATGTCCATAAATTCTCATACTTATTCAACAGTCAAAGTGTTGGTCCTAGTGCGAGTATATGTTAGTTTAGAGGGGGTGAATAAACTGACTAAAAAACTTACGCTTTTGTGCGGAATATATGGGGCACTTGACTCGCTTTAGAAAACTTATCTGTGCACTGATCAGTTGAGATAGAGAGCTTATCTTGTGTGCTACGGTGTACAGTTTAAGAGCATGCAAAAACTTTAAGAAGAAAATACAGCACACACAAGACTTATAGAGGTTCGAAGCTTCTTGCTTCTACATCTTCTCTTCCCTCCACAGAAGGGCAATCCATTATGCAAGTGTAAAGTTTCTTTATTACAGTTACACAGTGAAGAATTATGTTGAACCTAAAAACGGCACCCTTCAAACTGAGCGCGGCCTCCTTTTCAACTGTTGCTATCCCGAAAGAACAGACTTATCAGTACGTCCCTCCTCAGCCAGTTTCTGGTCGACAACTCACACTTACCGATTCCAACTGCTCGCTGAGACTTTAGGTGCTATTGCCTGTCTTTACAAGATTTTAGATCTCTTTCCATCTTCAAAAAGACAGTCTTGAATCTGTTCAACCTGGAATGCTGCTTCAACTGAGCTTAGTGGTTGATCTTTGAAGAGCTTGAACTGAGAAGCTTTGCTCTGGCCAGATTTCTTCGACAGCTAGCTGCTTGTCTGGAACTTGAAGTGCGCCTTCTCAGTTGGGACTTTTCGTACTTAAGAGATTTAAGCTTTGAGCTGTGGGGAGGGAGAAAGAAAAGCTCGTTCTGCAAAATATAGTAAAAGTTAGTTTGGCGAAAGTCTTTTTTTTTTCAGAATAAGATTTACCCTCCTTATATAGATGAGTGATCTCAGTGACCGTTGAGATTGGTGGTTCAGTTGATTCCACCGATGGTAGTTAATGCTTGTAGCCGTTGAAGCTTTGAATGAACTAGCCGTTGAATTTAATGGCTTCTGTTCCAAGATCCTCAGGATCTTTCTAAGATTTTCTGTGAGGATCTTCAATAACTGTCTGTCAGGAAGTAGTTGCTTCAGCTATCAGTTTTGGACTTCAGCTGATAGATCCGCAGTTGTCTCAGCTTTCAATTCTGAGATCGTCCAGTTAGCAGTTTCTTAGCTACCTTAAGCTTCAGTTCTAGAATGCTTCAGATCAGCTGCCTTAGCTTTCAGCTCGGGATCTTGGCAGCTTAGCTTCAAAGCTTTTAGTTCTGAATTTCAGTCGGTTTTTTTTAATGAGTTTTTCTCTCAGCTGACTGATCCTTGATCAGTTCAGTTTGGCTTTGAGCCTTCAAGCTGGCTCTTTTTCATCAGTTTTCCTTAGCTTTCAGCTATACTGATAGTTACTCATCTGTTAATGCTTTCCGGCCTTCAGTGTTCTCTTCTCCCTTAGCTTAAGCTCTGGAGATAAGGCTTTGACAGTTAAGCTTTGTAGGCTAAGCTTTAACTTGTCTGCTTGAAGCATCCTCTTTAGTTGGTTGACCATGCTTAATGGTGATTGACTTTCGCTTCAACTGAGCTGAATTTTGAAGTCTTACTTGGTCATTGGTTTGACTTCTAGCCTTACTAACCTGCAGTTTTTCATTAGAACTTTTGCACATGTTTTGACATTTCATCAAAATCATCAGTTGGGTTACCTTGATAGTTTTTCCCAATAATTTCTACATTTTTGATGATGTCAAAACCAGTTTTGATGATAGAAAACTGCATAAGGTTATTTCTCATGAATGTTTAACAATTATCAGAGCTTAAAGTTAATAGCTTTGTATCAGAGCAGGTAACAGTAAGTAACAAAGCTTTAGCTCTTGGAAGGCATAAGTATTCAGTTTTAGACATGTATGGATCATAATTTGATGTAACTGAACCTTAGGGCACCTTTTGCTATCTGAACTTGTAGCTTGAATATCAAAGCCTTTGGTGACTATGTCACAAGTTTTGCATAGCTTTTGAAAAAAAAAGTTTAGTCAATTCAGTTCTTAAAACAGCTCAATTTTGTTCAGTTTTGATTATCATGCAGCTTTTGTTCACCATTCAGAGTGCGCAGAGCATGGATGTTAAGGCATATTTGCATGAACACATAATTAGAGCATGTTTGTATTATAAACAGTAAGCATGTTTAAGAACTGGTGAGCAAGAAAAAATATGAAGAATTTTAAGGAAGAAAGAGAGAGAGAGAGAGAGAGAGAGAGAGAGAGAGAGAGAGAGAGAGATAGAGAATATCAAGATCTGATATTTTTGAACTTCCTTCTTCAACTAGGAACTGTTCACTATTCAGTTCTGTCTTCTTTTGCTCGATTCTCCTCTTTCATATCTGTCAGGAGAAATGCATGGTATGATGTGAATGCCCCATTCTTGCTGCTGCTCCAGCCGGGCATTCTCCCAAGTCCAAATTGACAATTCTTGAGCTCGTCATCTTTGCTGCTCAAGTTGGACTTCTCCCTCAATAGTAGCTTCCCCCTGACAGGTAGCTTCCCCCTGAAGCTGTACCTTTCTTTGGATTTGATTGCAAAGAGTTAGATCACCTAGTCCATCTTTTTCATCATTAGCATTCTCTTCCCCCTATTTGGCATCATCCAAAAGGGTAAGCTGATGGAATTCATGAGATAGTAGTGACAATTATGGCAAAAGAGAGAAGAAGGTTGCCAATAAATTCTCAGTGATTTTGGGAGCTTGGAGTACAAGCATGGATGTGGACAGCCATGAGTATGTCTCCTCAGTTGGCATCAGTTGGGCAAGATCAGAGAGAGAGAATGGATCTTACCTGTCAATTGGAGCTGATGCAAGGTTCAGAAGCAGCTTTCCCTCGATGATGGCGAATACGTCTTCCTGAGTTGTGGAAGAGTTGGGGGGCTTATTGTCTAGAAGGGGTGCATCATGAGACACCGAGTATTGAAACCTCTTAATCATGGAATCCATGATTTCTGAAACAGTTGGAGATATGCTGAGTAGATGGTTCATCCAACTCCTGCTCCAGTTTTCTTCCACGATCCAGAATGAGTTACCTCATTTCTTCGCCATTTGCAGCATGGTGGCATCATCCACCGGGAATCTCCAGAGATGGTATTGGAGATATCATCGTAGCTGCTTGTAGAGAGAGGAGTTGAGATTCTCAATGAGACCAAAGCAGCCTTTCAGCTGATGGTCAAGGCTTTCAGAAAAGCCTTCTTCCATAGCATCTGGGTTAGCCGTGGAAGGAGGCTCGCTGGTGGCAGGTGCAGTTGACTGATCACTCATATGAGTGAATGAGTTGCTATCAGTTATAGATTGATCTGCGATAGCTGGAGGGTCAACTTCAATTATAGGCTATTTTCCTCTAGCCAAGTGGTTAACCTCCATTGGCTGCTGTCTCGACTTCCTTGGGCGAACAGTTTTGCCACTATTTCTTTTGTGGATATAAACTGTAGGAAGGAGATCTCTTCTGGTGAAAAGTGTTCCGCCAGGAATGTTTGTTTCAATTTTCTCCTGGATGATGTGATTGAGTTAATTAGCGAACCCTATCTTGGCTTTGAAGGTATCAGTGAGTCGATCGAACTCAGCAAGCTTCACATGATGGCAAAGTTGAGCCAATATAAAGGATACCCAGTCAGCCTTGCATCCAAAATATAAGGCAGCCATGAGGTGAGCTGTAGTGTCAGTGAATTGTACATTGTTGATGCTTTCAAGGAGAATATGCATCACAATATCCAAGATTTGGATGATGGCTGGAGAGATACTATCTTTCAAGTAGTTAGATAAGTCTCGATGCTCAATATACGGAAGCTTCCAACCGTTCCAAAGTTCCATCTTGGTAGGAAACATAAGTTCATGAACCTTTGGGCCACCTCCAGGGAGCTTGAACAATGTCATCAACGCATCTTTGTTGATGGTGATAACATTATTATAGACAACATAAATGATGTTGTCTCATTTGATCTCTGCATTATAGTAGAATTCAGCTACGTGCGAGAGATATCTTCTGTTAGACATCATTTTTACGAATGATAGGAGTCTGCATGTCTTTAGTGACTGCAAGATCATGCTGGCATTCTCAACACTTATTCGAGCTTTAAGAAGCTCCAGGTCTAGATACTTATCCTTTCTTAACTTCTTTATAAGAAGCTGGGTGTTCATCATATGGAATGGATGCGCCATGTCTGTGATGACAGATGATGTTAGCAAGAAAAGATCTTGGATAAGTATGAGAAAACAAGGAGAAGGAATGTATTGAGAACGAGTTATGCATATCTTCTTCTCCTCTACTTTATAAAGCAATAGTTTACATGCATTTAACCATATTAATCGAGTGCTTCTGGCTGATCAACTATCTGATTTGATAGACATTTAGTTGAGTAAATGATGCATTCATCTCAGCCTTCCACTTGGACTTTCTCTTTTTGATCAAGCTGCTGAGATCTGAGGGTTTTTGAAATCTAGGTAATTGCCATAAATAGCAAAATATTTGCCAGAAGATTTGCTATTTATATCTCTCAAATATTTGTCTCTTTCTACTTTTTGTAGTTGCTAATTTAATGCTTAGCATAGAGACTTTAATGGCAACTCAGATGAATAGTGAGCTTATTTTGAAATCACAACGGTAACCATTCAAAAATAAGCTTGAGGAGTAGGGAATAGAGAAGCTTATTATAGATCAGCTGGGATACATCCAACTAATTAGTTGAAGAGGGATGGTGAGATAGTTGTTGAGAGATTTGAGCTTGAGGCGTCAGTTTCCTACTTGAACTGATGATTTCGCCTTTAAACTGATTTGATCAGTTTTGTTGATCAGCTACTAAGAGACTCTTGCATTAGTTTCCTCTTCTTGAGTGGTCGGAATGGATTAGTTTCTCCACTTCCTCTAGAGCTATTTGACCCTTTCCTTTTTGAGGCTGAACTTGAGACGTTCTTTGAAAGAAAAGTCCTGGCTTCTTTCTCAGCTTGCTGAAGTTGTTTAAGAACAACTGCTGAGCTAGTCAGCTTCAAGGTAGTCAGTTTTGTTATTCCTCTATTGGAGGAACATGACTAATTGACAATCAGTTGTGCATCTTTTGAGCTTGACTTGATAAGAGGAGTGACAAAGCTTCGGGATAGGAGATCTAGTGATGTGGCAGTATCTTCAAGGTCCTCTGCTCCTTTTTGTCCAAGCTTTTGACTCTTAGGGGTCGCCACAACTTGAGTGTGAGATAGATCCTGATCTATCCTTTCTGTGGCAGCTTTAACTTGTAGAGATGCCTCTTCTGACTGAATTGATTTGCTATCAAAATTCAGTTTTTGGCAATGTAGATTAGCTTGATAGTTGACGAACTGATTGGAAGTTGTAACTCCATGCGATCTCAAGCTGGCTTGAACATCAGCAAGCATAGCCGTAGCTGGAATTCGGTTATCAAGTCGATGCTTCAAAATACGCTGAACTTGCACAATAGTTGGAGGAAATAGATTTGACACTCTAATCCATTTAATGCTCCAAGTTTCTTCACGTTTCCAAAAGCTTATGCCATGAAAGGTAGTTAGCAAGAAATGGGATTGGATTGACATAGAATGTCTCCAGTTATACCAGTAGAAATACCGGTGCAGTTTGTTTGAACAACTGATGATCTTGCTTTACAACGTAGGTGAAGTGAGTGAGAAGGAGATTTGTCACATCCTTCTGCGCACTCTTGACTGCATATTCGCCACTATAATAAGTGCGAATATTGTCCTCAGTCAGCTGAAGAGGAAGGCATGTTCTCCTGAAGTAGTCAGCTCCATAGTTTAGATGAGGAATTCCAATAAATAGAATAAGGTCATTTGGATCAGAGCAGGGCTTGAAATCAATTGATGATCCATTCTTGGATTGTGGAGAAGGAACTTTGTTGGCAGTTGAGCTACTTGAAGTTGTATTGCCGGTTTTGGCTTTTGATCTCCTCTTTTTCTTGAGTGACTGAAGATGCAATTTCCATTTCTTGGGTATCCAGTCGGAGATGAGGATTGGTAATGCGTCATCATTTAAAAGATTCAGCATATCTTCAAGGAGCTTGCTCATCCTTAGAACAAGTCCTACCTTGGACTCAAATTTTCCAGTCTTCTTTGAGTCAGCAGCTTTGATGACTTGATGCTTGAATTGGGAGAATACAAACTCTGCCCAATTTGCTTTCAAACCTTCAAAAAGGTGTATCATTACCTTATATCTTTCTTGAGTAAGTTGACTCAAGCTTCCAATGGCACCAAAAATTATCTTATTTGTGATGTCGAGTAGAACTCCATACTCAGGCTTCAGGTCAGTTTTAGCTGTGGTAAAACTGAATTGTTTGCTGCAGGTTGAAGCTCTCCATTCCTTCCAATATGGTTCAGCTGAATTCTTCAGATCTTGAACCTTGGACCCTATTCCTGGAAGTTGAAAAATTCCAGCAATCTTCCTTTCAGTGATTTGAATTTTGTGCCCTTGAATCAATGAGGCTATGAGCTTCCCATCTACAGTTACCTTTGCTTGAAGTAAGAACTCACTCACCAAGTCTTGTCTAAAGAATCTTGGTGGAGTTTCAAGGTAGTAAAGAATTATGGTCTTGTGAAGATTGACCAGAAGAGATGGGTTGTTTGATTTTTCAAGAATCAATTGGAATTTCTTTCTTTCTAGGAATTTGTCTCTCATCATTTTTTCTTTGAAGGAAGTAAGAGCTTTGGATGATTCAGCCATTTTTGAAATTTGGCTGAATTGGAATTTGAAGCTTTTTAAAAGAGAGAGAGATAAATACTCGTTGGGAAGATGAGTGTGTGAGTATTTCTAAATGGATGGGAGCAAGGGGATATTTATGAGTGAGGAGAGAGACTCATAAATTTGTTGGTTGAAATAATTAATAACCCCTTGTCGGTTTCTTTTGGTGGTTTGTTTTAAATTGTGTGCCAACGGTTAAAAATTCAAAATAAATGCTGACAAGACATTTATTTTTAATCAAAGGATTTTTATTAAGAGACAAGAAACTGAGTTTACAAGAAGTTACTCCTAGGGTGTCTAATCAGTTTGATTGGCCTCTAGTTCTTCTTGCTATCAGTTCTCCTCTTTTTTTAATTTTCTGGAGTTGTCTGGAGTGCTTTCACTTGAAGAGTCTTCTTCTGAATTTTTATTTCTAGAGTAAGCTTCTAGTTTTAGGATTGAGTCTAAGAGCAGCTTTACCTGATCCTTCATACCTTTGATTAGTGCTTTGAATTGAGTTGAGGTCTTGCCTGATTGTTGTCTTTTCGATTATTGAGTGCATAGCTGAATCTTATCTGCAGTCAGCTGATGCTCTCCAATCTTATAATCAACCTCTGACTGATGCTCTCCAGTCTGATGGTCGGCGGCTGGCCGATGCTCTCCAGTCTGATGATCAGTGGCTAGCTGATGCTCTCCAGTCTGATGATCAGCAGCTGGCTTCTCAACCATTTCTGATTGAGTTGGTGTCGCAGCTTTCTGACCAGCTGGGCCCTATCTAGAGTCCATTATACTATAATATCTTTCTTCTGAGGATATGTATCTCTGAACAGTGAGAAAGACATCATCTGAGTTAGAGTTTGATTGAACTACAGACTCGGTTAACTTGGTTTTTCCTTTCCCAGTTGTTACTGGTGCAGTTGGGATCAGCTTTATCCATCTTTCCCACTTCTGTGGCTCTCTGATTGTGACTGGAGGCAGTGCCACTTTATCTACCTTTGGGATGAAATCATCAGGGTCAACCTACTGATGATTCGTTTCTTCTACCATTTTATCAGAATCAGCTTTTCCAGAATAAAGCTGACTCTGTTGATGTAGTACATCTTTTGGGAGAAGCACTTGGAGCTTTTGGTTTCGTCTTCCATAAAGTCTACAAATTTCTCAGTTGTTTGAGAAGATAGAGTGACCAGTCTATCTCCTTCTCCTCCCAGATGGCATTGCAGATCTTGTATTTGATCTCTGACATGTCATTATGATTTTCGCATAATCCCACTATCATCTGTGTGGCCACGGCTGATAACACTTGAAATTTCTTTTGGAATTTAAGTGTCGAATGATTAATGTGGAATCTTTCTTCAATAAGATTCGTCACCTATCTGTTGAAGCAGAACTCGATGTTTACTTCTGTTTCTTCAATGTTAGCTCCTTTTTCTAGTAGGCCAAAAATGTTCTTCAGGACTGAAGGGGTGATTAAGATTTCCAAACCCCTTACTTCAGTTTTGATCAGCCAGGAATCATTTTCGTTGGAGGAGTTGATGATGAACTCTGCCACCGCTTCTGGATATACCCTTGTGGGATCACCTTTTGTAAACTTCTTCAATTTCACTGATTCAATCAGTACTAGAACTAAATCACACATCTGTGTGTAGTTGGTGAATTGTCTGCAGTTGGCTCGACTTAGTATCTTATCATGATATAGATCCTTGCAGAAGACAGTTGAATCTTCCCCAGTGAGTTTGAAGTTTTGCTTCCTACGGTGAATGTTGGCAGTGAAATGAGCCATGAAAGAAGATTGGGGTGTTTTGAGAAGCTGAAGAGAGTTGGGGATTCTTGATGGAGTTTTGAGAGGGAGAGACTGGGGGCTTGAGTGCTTGATCAGCTGTGTAAGTGATTTGAAGGGAAACAGCTAATCTATTTATAGCCTTAAGTAAACAGTGTATCCAATGGTAAAAATATTTGAGAGGAGCTAAATCGAACGGTTCCGATTAATCCGTCGATTTATTTTTCAAACTTATCCATTGGAGTTAAATGAGGAGAGAGAAAGATGGGTCCAATAGTAATATTAAGTTGACACATCATTTTACCGTTCCAGTAAGAAAATAAATTCAATTTGAACTTATCTGATTGTAGCTCTCCTTCTTAAGTCTCCATATGGCTTTGAGCTGCTGACGTCATTAGTTGGCCTCATCAATTGTCGACTGATGATCTTCTGTCATGGGATTGCAAGAGGTCGGAGATGAATTGGGTATGTTGAAGATGGAGGAAGTAGGAGGACGAAAGGATAAAAATGCAATCTTGAAAAAATTAGGGTTCGCGATCGATTATAATTTAAACCCGAGCTTTGAGAAAAGGGGCAAGTTTACTGTTTCTGGTACCGTGTCGGAAATAGAAGCAGACCTGGAGGAGTTGGGCCACGGAGTCGTTCAGGCCGAGCATAGTGGCTGAATTGGAGGATTAATAGTTGGTTCCAAATTAAATACTTTATGTTATGTTTTTCTATGTTATTTTTATTAGCAAGAAATTATGGTTCCCTTATGGTTTCTATTAGTGGGGCCAATAGCTAGTATTTATACATTGTTGCTGCGTTGTTTGGATGTAAGAAGAAAAATATTGTCTCATCTCCCTCTCCTTTCTCTCTAATCCCTCCCTCATTTCTACCAATCAGTTCCTCTTATCTATTTACAACAATTATCTCCTCAAATTAAATACACGTCCCATAATTATTTATATAAAAATCATAGTGACCACTACAACTGGTATCCCAGAGTCGGTTCCCTTCATGGCTGACGGCATATGCTTGAAAGAGTTATAAGAAGCGCAGAAACGAATGGATCAAACACTGGCAGCTGAAGCCTTGAAGAGAGATGCTGCAGAATTAAAGATGCAAGAAAAATTGGGTGAGATCACTATTCAAATGCAAGATCAATTAAAAGGGGTAACTTCTAAGTATGAACACTTAACTAACACCCTCATGTCAATATAACTACAACTCTCTAATTTGGGGAAAGGCAAGGGAACCCAGGAGGAGCAATCAATTTTGGGCGCACCCCCTAGTCCCTTGGTCTCTGAAGGTAGATCTGCTACCCAATCTCAAATCACTATGGGATCTAGACTCCCCCTGGAGCAGGATTACCATCACTCTCAGAATATCACTCTCATATGTACAACCCTCTCTCCAAGGTTGATTTCCCCAGATTTGATGGATCTCAACCCAGAGCTTGGATATTAAGGTGCAACCAATATTTCCAATTAGTACCAAATGTACCTAACTCGCAGAAGATGGTGTTGGCCTCCTTACAGTTCGATGGCAATGTAGCACAGTGGTTTCAGAACTACAACACCAAGTATAAGGACCTACCCTGGAATCAATTTCTAGATGTTGTTGCTGCTAGGTTTGAAGAGTTGAAAGAAACTAAGGTCATCATATAATTCAATAAATTGAAACACCAGGGTTCTTATGATGATTATGTGGAGAAGTTTGAGGAGCTTAGGGCCTGCATGATGTTGTTCAACCCTAGTATGTACTCTGAAAATTACTTTGTTGCCAGTTTTATAAGTGGTCTTGGTGAAGAATTACAGGCTGCTGTGACCATGTTTGGCCCCAGAACCCTTCACCAGGCTATTGAGTTAGGAAGGAGCCAAATTCATACTATTGATGCCATTGCTAAGAAACTAAAGGGTGCAAGCAGAACCATTCCTAATCCATCAGCAAATTACAGAAGGCCTGACTCAACACCAATGTTTCAGGACAAACAATCAACTGGCCCTCTAAAGCCACCCACCAAATTGTTATCTACTGCTGAGATGGCTGCTATGAGGGAGAAAGGGTTGTGTTATAACTGTGATGAACCCTATGTTTATTGGCATAGGTGCAAAAATAGGATCAATTATATGATCATGACTAAACAGGAAGAATTGGACAATATGCACATTCAAGAAGAGACAGAGGACTACCTGCCACCTAAGCCAGAGGAACCCCCAATGGAAGAAGTGCATATGTCCTTAAACTCACTAGCTGGGTCTGAGGGCATTACCATCTTGAGGGTAGTTGGTAGACAAGATGAACATGAGTTGCTCATCCTTATTAATACAGGAAGCACTCTTAGTTTCATCCAGGATACTACAACTAAAAGGCTTGGTTGTTTGATGGAGCAAACCAGTCCCATATTAGTTAATGTGGCTAATGGACAAAAGTTGGTGAGTGATTCACAAGCTACTGGGTTTAGGTGGAATGTGCAGGGCCACAATTTCACATACTTACCTAGACTGTTGAAGACAGAGGGTTATGACCTAATTCTTGAGGGAGATTGGTTGAAAACATGTACCCCCATAGAATTGGATTACCAAGACATGACCTTTACCATCACTCAAGGAAATGAGAAGATTAAGTTACAAATCTCTAGATCACTGGTGGACTGCAAAATGATCTCTGAACACTCTTTGCACAAGATGATTCATTCTCCTACTAAGAATGAAGTAGAAGAGGTTTCTATGGTCAAATTGCAATCCAAAGATCAAGGGAAGAGTTATGGAGTCCAGGATTTGCTGGAAGAATATGCTGATGTTTTTGCTGAGCCCACTGAACTGCCACCTACTAGGGGGGGTAGAGCATCACATCACTCTGAAACCAAATAGTATACCTAGACACCAGGTGGACTGCATGCTGCAGTGGCCTGTTCCATAAACCTTCAAACAATTTAGGGGTTTTTTGGGCCTTACAAGGTACTATAGGAAGTTTGTCAAGGACTATGACCTTATTAGCAAGCCCTTAACTGACCTGCTGAGGAAATATAACTTTCACTGGAATTTAGATACTGAGAAATCATTCCAGAAGCTCAAGGTTGCCATGGCTACTACATTAGTGCTAGGCCTACCAGACTTCAACAAGCCATTCATAATAGAGACAGATGCAAGTGGTGTTGGGGTAGGGGCTGTGTTGAAGCAAGAGGGAAGACCACTAGCCTACATCAGTAAGACCTTGTGCCCTAGGAATCAAGCACTCTCTATTTATAAGAGAGAGTTCCTTGCTATCCTTATGGCTGTGCAGAAGTGGAGAGTGTATCTACAGGGACACAAGTTTATAATAAAGGCAGACCAGCAAGCATTGAAACACTTGCTAGATCAAAAGGTCATAAACCCCTTGCAACAGAAATGGCTCACCAAACTGCTAGGGTTCAACTATGAAATACACTACAAGAATGGTTGTGAGAACAAGATTGTTGTTGCTCTCTCAAGGAGAGAGGCCAACAGTCCTGGATGCTTGGCTATCACTACTTCTATTCCTACCTAGACGCAAAGGGTACTAGCTAGCTACCAGAATGAGCCATATCTAACCAAGGTTCTAACTGCCAAGGCCCTTGATGGGGAATCCTATCTAGAGTATCAAGTTACTAGTGGTCTGATCAGGTACAAGGGCAAGTTAGTTATTGGCAACTCAAGAGATTGCAAATCACAAATTCTTTCAGCTATGCATAATTCCTCTTACGAGGGACATTTAGGAATTCATGGTACCTATATGAGGCTGAAGAGTATTTTTTATTAGCTAGGTATGAAGATAGATGTCACAAAATGGATTCAAGACTGTGATACTTGTCAAAGGAATAAATCAGATCAGGGTTTGTATCCTGGACTTCTATAGCCTTTGCATATTCCCCACCAATCTTGGACCCATATATCTATGGATTTCATAGAAGGATGCCAAAATTTGGAGGTAAAAGTGTTATATTAGTGGTGGTGGACAGATTTACTAAGCTTGGGCATTTCATTCCTCTATCTCATCCCTACTCAGCAGAGACAGTGGCTAAGTCATTCTTGGACAATATCTATAAACTACATGGCCCACCTACCAGTATTGTTACAGACAGGGATACAGTCTTTACTAGCTTCTTCTGGAAAGAACTATTTAGGCTAATAGGGTTAAACTGGATATGTCTTCGGCCTACCACCCTCAAACTGATGGTCAAACCGAAAGACTTAGCCAGTACTTGGAAAATTACTTGAGATGCATGACTAGTTCTAACCCTAGACAATGGCTAGCTCTCACTGGCTGAATATTGGTATAACACCAATTTTCATACCAGTCTCAAGTGCACCCCCTATTAGGCACTCTATGGTGTCCCACCCCCTTCATTCATGATCTCACCCTATGCTGACTCTCAGAATACAGATGTTTCAGATTTCCTAATACAAAGGCAACATATGGTGCATACACTATGAAAAAATTTAATTCAGGCCCAGAGCAGGATGAAATGGTATGCCGATCGTAGGTGTCAAGATTGTACCTTTGAGGTAGGGGAGCATGTTTACCTAAAACTTCAACCCTTTTGACAGAACTCTGTCGCCTACGGAAGGAATCTTAAATTATCATCTAAGTACTATAGCCTCTATACTATTCTAGAGAAGATCGGAATAGTGGCATACAAGCTGGATCTTCCTCCTACATCGAAGATCCATCTTGTTTTCCATGTTTCTCTCCTAAAGAAATGTATTGGAAGCAAGAATGTACCTTATCAAGAGCTTTCTGTAGCTGCAGATGAGGGAAGCTTTGTGATTACCCCACTGCAAGCTATGGCTCACCGGATTCTTCCCCGCTGTGGCAAGCAAATCCTTTAAACGCTGGTGTTCTGGCATCACTCTGATGTTGCCCATTCCACCTGGGAAGACGATATCTACCTTTGCCGAAAATTTTAGAATTTCAATTCTCAATGACGAGAATCCTCTCATCAGGGTGTATTGTCATGAGATTGCAAGAGGTTGGAGGTGAATTCGGCATGTTGAAGATGGAGAAAGAGGAAGTAGGAGAAAGAAAGGATAAAAATACAATCTTGAAAAAATTAGGGTTCGCGATCGATTATAATTCAAACCTGAGCTTTGAGAAAAGGGGTGAGTTTACTATTTCTTGTACTAGGTTGGATATAGAGATAGGCCTGGAGGAGTTGGGCCGAGCACAGTGGCTGAATTGGAGGATTAATAGTTGGTTCCAAATTAAATACTTTATGTTATGTTTTTCTATGTTATTCTTATTAGCAAGAAATTATGGTTCCTTTAGGGTTTCTGTTAGTGGGGCCAATAGCTAGTATTTATACCTTGTTGCTGCTTTGTTTGGAGATAAGAAGAAAAATATTGTCTCATCTCCCTCTCCTTTCTCTCTAATCCATCCCCCATTTCTACCAATCAGTTCCTCTTATCTGTTTACAACAATTATCTACTAAAATTAAATATAAGTCCCATAATTATTTACATATAAATCGTAGTAACCACTATATCTCCTTGGCTTGTACTGATCAGTTCCAACTGGAGTTCTTTAAACTTTGACTCCGAGCTTTTCATCAGCTTGAGTTGTTCTCTCAGCTTTGCTCCTCATAAGCATTTCAGCTGCTTCATTTAGCTGAAGCTTTGTCTCTTCAGTCAGCTTTGGATTCAACTGCTCTCATCAGTTGTTCACGACTGGTGGTAAAACTAATGCTTTCAATGATCAGTTTTACTCATCTTCTTTCTTCAGATTTCTTTTAGCCTTCGCCATTTCCTCAGAACTAATTTGGCTCATCAAGTTAAGCTTCATAGCTTAGTGAACGGATGCCACTTTGATTCAGTTCTCATCTTCAGCTGGAGTGTTCCTCTTCACTCCTTCACATGGCTGATTATCATCCTCCTTTGAAGCTAGTTCGAGCAATCCCAATTAGATACACAGCTCCACAAATCTAGCTTCTGGTAATCGCTTGGTGAAGATATCAGCTATCTGCTTCTCTGTGTTGACATATTTGATGCATATGTCCTTCTTTTCGATGTGATCTCTGATGAAGTGATGTCTGATATCAATGTGCTTTTTCCTCGAATGCAATACTAGATTTTGAGATATTACAATAGCACTATTGTTATCACAATAGATAGGCACTTCTTCAGTCTCCACCTTGTAATCTTTCAGTTGTTGCTTCATCCAAAGAATTTGCGCACAACAGCTTCCAGCAGCTACATATTCAGCTTCAGTTGTTGACGTGGCAACTGAGTGTTGCTTTTTGCTAAACCAGGATATCAGTTTGTTCCCAAGAAACTGACATGTTCCACTGGTGCTTTTTCTGTCGATCTTGCATCCTCCGAAGTCTGAGTCTGAATAGCCAGTTATACTCAAGCTATCATCTTTGAGATACCATAGTCCAAGAGTTATGGTCCCTCTGAGGTATTTCATGATCCTCTTCGCTGTTTCGAGATAGCTTTTCTTCAGATTAGCTTGGAACCTTGCACATAGCCCGACTGAATAGGAGATGTCTGGTCGGCTGGCTGCTAGGTAGAGAAGGGATCTAATGATTCCTCTGTAGAACATCTGGCTGACTGATTCTCTTTCTTCATCAAGAGTCGGCTGCACTAATGTGTTCATTGAAATTTTGAGAGTTTTTCCCTTATCGGTTCCAAATTTCTTGACAAGCTCTTTGGTATACTTAGCTTGACTGATGAAGATTCCATCTTCTAGCTGTTTCACTTGGAGTCCTAGGAAGAAAGTCATTTCTCCCATCATGCTCATTTCGAATTCACTTTGCATCAATTGAGCGAACCGATGGTAGAGGTCTTTGCTCTTTGATCCAAAGATTATGTCATCCACATAAATTTGGACCATTAAGATCTCAGCTGATCGTTCTATTCTGAATAGAGTACGATCAATGAATCTTTTCTGAAACCCATTCTTCAGCAAGAATGTTGTGAGGGTTTCATACCAAGATATTGGTGCTTGCTTCAACCCGTACAGAGCTTTCTTCAGATTGTAGACTTGATCTCCAATTTCAAAACCTGGAGGTTGTTCGACATACACGTCATCCTTGAGCGTTCCTTGCAAGAACGCACTTTTCACGTCAATTTGATAGACAGTCAAATTGTTGTGAGATGCATAGATGAGGAACAGCCTGATAGCTTCCAGTCTGGTAACTGGTGCAAATGTCTCATCAAAGCCAATCTCTTCGCTTTGAGAGTATTCTTTGGCTACCAGTCTTACCTTGTTCCTTGTAATCACCCCTTGTTCATCCAGCTTGTTGCGAAAGACCCACTTTGTCTTGATGACCTTTTGGGTTTTCAGCCTGTCGACAAGAAACCATACGTCATTTATTATAAATTGGTTCAACTCCTCTTGCATCGCAATGATCCAGTCTAAATCTTCAAGAGCTTCCTTGATGTTGGTTGGTTCCACTTGCAAGATAAAGCATGTGAAGAGAGCATGCTCAGTTAATCCTCTAGTTTGAATATGGCTTCTAGGATCTCTAACAATTTTGTCTGCTGGATGGCTTCGGAGCCATTTAGGCATAATGGCTTCAACTGAACATTCAACTGGTTTATCAGTTGTTCATTTAACTGATCCTTCATCTGGTTCTTCAGTTGCTCCTTCAACTGATCCTTCAGCTGGTTCTTCAATTACTGTCTTGTCTCTAGTTTGCTTAGCAGTTTCACTGGTTCTTCTCCTTATTTCAGTTGTGGGGTTTGTGGTCTCAGCACAAATTGTGTCCTCATTGACCATGTTATCTTCAACTGGTCTGGATTCAGTTTTAATGCCATCTTCTAGTGAAGCTTCAAACCGCTCTGGAACAATGTGATCAACATAGTCCTGCGAGTTTTCAGTTTCACTAGGTAGTGCTTGTACTGATGTATGAGTTTTCTCTTTGTTTCTGTACTCATCAGCAAGCTCATCAAATACCACATGACATGTTACTTCCACAACTAGTGTTCATTTGTTGAACACTCTATAAGCTTGTGAATGAGGGGCATTATAGCTGAGAAAGATCCCCTCATCAGCTTTGGCATTGAAAGCTTTCAGTTGGATCTTGCCATTGTTGTGGATGTAACATTTGCAGCCAAATACTTTAAACTAAGAGATAGAAGGCTTACGACCCTTATACAGCTCATAGGGCATTTTGTCATGTGTGGTGATGATGGCACTTCTATTCTGAGTATGGCAAGATGTGTTGACTACTTTGGCCCAATGGCTTTCAGCTATGTTAGCATCTGCTATCATTGCTCGAGCTGTCTCCTTGAGCATGCGATTTTTCCTTTCTGCTACGCCATTCTGTTGAGGAGTTCTTGCAGCTGAGTGCTCATGAATGATTCTCAGTTCACTTAGAAAATTGATCATTTGCTGGTTGACGAACTCGGTTCCATTGTCAGATCTTATCCTTTGAACTGATTTTCCCTTGTCAGTTTGCAACTTTCTGATCAATGTTGATAGCTTGGCAAAGGTTTCATCTTTGCTTCTCAGGAACTCCACCCAGGTGTATCTTGAGTAGTCATCCACTACTACAAGAGTGAACTTCTTGCCTCTGGGGATTGGTCGCCTCACTGGTCCAAACAGGTCCATGTGTAGCAGCTGTAGAATATCAGTTGTTCCTTGAGGATTGCTCTTGTTCTTGAATGACAACTTCACTTGCTTCCCTTTTTGACATGGTCCGCAGACTCCAGCTTTCTTGTAGATCTCCTTGGGAAGCCCCTCAACTAGCTCTTTCTTGGCCAGATAGTTGATCATTTTGAAGTTAAGATGATTCAGTCGTCGATGCCATAGCCAGCTTGCTTCAGTTGATCCTTTTGAAAGAAAGCAAGCTTCTGAGTAGCCGGTTGATCAGTCAACATCATACATGTTGCCTTTTCATACTCCAATCAGGAGTATTGCTCCAGTTGACTTATCTCTGATGTCACATGAGTTGTTGCTGAAGTCGACTGAATAGTCGTTGTCACAAAGCTAGCTGATGCTTAGCAGCTTGTGCTTCAATCCTTCAACATGTGACACTCCGTTGACGACAACCTTCCATTTGACTATGAACCCTTCTTTAATGGTTTGGCTCTTTGAGTTGTCTCCAAATGTAACTAGTGGTCCCATAATCTCTATGTAACCGTCGAGATCATTCTTGTCTCCGGTCATATGCTTGAAGTACCTGCTATCCAGATACCAAGTATCTTTGGCCTTTTTCTTGGATAGGATGCCCTTTTCCTACAAAATAAAAATTAGTTTTTAGGTACCCACATAATATCGGGTCCTGAGAGGTTAATCATGTATTTGTGAATCCATATACGCCACACTTTTAACTTTCCATGGTTAAGAGATCCTTCAGAGTTTGATCTCTTGATCAACTTTGGACTCCTTGTAACTCTTCGATTGAGAGTTGGGTCCATTGATCTATACCTCTGATGAGTGTTGGGATAAAAGACTTCAACCAATATCCTCTCATCTTGTGACCTTGATGCTCTTTATCTTGGCCAGTTTTTATTGGGCCTCTGACCTTGAGCTTTTTGGCCTTTATGAAATTGCCGTTTTGCAAACCAGCTATAGTTGGGATTGATCCTTGGTTCATCCCGTGAGTTTAAATACTCATTATACTAGGCTGCAAGGTCACTTGGAGTGAACTCCTTTAGGGAGATTGGATTATGTTGTCGTGCATAATACAATCTTGTGTGCATATTTCTCTTGGGATCAGTAGAACTCCCAGATTGATGAACAGTTGGCCTTTGATGATAGGCTTGATTTGAGGAGGTTGCAGATCTCTGCTGAACTGATGGCTAATTCTGAGCTGATGGCCTTTTCTGAAAAATTGGCTTTGGGTGTACCATATGTCTCATTTGAGCTGATAACCTGGGTTGAACTGATGGCCTTTGTTGAAAGGTTGGCTTTGAGTGAGCAAAGGGTTTTGATCGAGCTGAGGGTCTAGGTTGATAGGCTGACCTATGTTGAACTGATGGCTTTGGCTGAGCTCCAAGCCTTTGAAAAACTGTCTGTCTTCGAGCTTATTTTCTCGATTGAATAGAGTGGCTTCTGGGTTGAGCTTGAGGAGTTTCCAAGATACCTTTATCTTTTGATTCCTCAGCTAGGGGTGACTGAGCTGGTCTTGTGAATCCTTTTAGGATTCCTGTTTCACAGCTCTGAGCAACTGTCTTTCCCTTCTCTGCGGTAGTAAACTTACTATACCCTAGCCCTGGACTCTCAGCTTCAACTCTCTGATAACTTAGAATTTCATCCAGAGTCTAGGATCCCTTATTGAACTTGAGGGTTAACTTCTCTTTTTCAATGATTTCAAGCTTGAGCTGCTCATTCTCAGCTTCCAGTTCAGTATTCCTCAGTCTCAGCTGATTAATTTCAGTTGATTGATCTTCAAGAATTTTCAATCTTTTATGATCAATGCTCAGCTCTTTAACTCTGCTTCTAAGCTCATCATTTTTCATTTTTCAGTTCAATATGCAGGCTTGATACTGAAGCTAATTGATCTTCTAAAATTTTTAAATATTTATCCAATTAATTTTTAGAGATAGATGCTTCATGTATAGGTTATAGAGTCAGTTGTACTAACCTCTTCTTCTTCATCGGCCATGGGGCAGAGCAAGGCTTCATCGTCTGAGTTGTAGCAGTCTGAGTCGATTCCTGATGGGTAGTCTGAATCGTCTAGAATGGCATTTTTGAAATTGGCAATTATTGCTTTCCTCTTGAAGAAGCTTCTCCTGGCCTTGGCCTTCTTATCCTCAGATAGCTCTAGACACTCGTATCTGTAGTGTCCTTATTTGTGGCAGTGGAAATATTCTTCAATGTTTCGGTTAGCCACTCGGAATTGTTCAGCTAATCGTTCAGCTCGCTGCTGGAACCTTTCTCCTTTAGCAGCTTCATCAGCTTGAGGCAAAGCTGATTGTTGATCTCTGACTTTTCTTAGCTTTTCCAGCAATCTCATAATTGACAGAATTTGCTCATTTATGTCTTCATTCAGGATCTCCTTCTTTTCGGCTGACTCTCTTCTTCGATCAGTCACCAATCCTCCTAGATTCTCTCTGGCGGGTGAGCCTCTTGGTTGGAATTTGTTTCTTTTACGGGCTTCTCTGAACCAATTTCTTTCAGTGTAGAAAGATGTATCTTAAGATGTAGATGCATCTCTCTTTCGGTTCAGGCTATATTCATGAGCCTTGAGAGATCCAAACATTTCTCTGGGTGTAATGCTATTTAAGTTCCTTGACTCTTTGATAGCAATTACCTTCATATCTTATTCGTCTATGAGATTGTCAAGAATTTTTGAGTTTATCTTACAGTTGGGATAGCTTCTTCCCAGATTATTCATCTCACTTATTATGCCTAGAAACCTTGTTTCAAGGCTTGAGATGTTTTTTTTCTGGCAACATTTTGAAAGACTCATATTTATCAACTGCTAGCTGGAGCTTGTTTCCTTTGATGGCCTCAGACTCTTTGCACAGATCGGCTAGTAAGTCCCAAATCTCTTTTGTTGTTCTGCAGTTCTTCGTGTCTTTCATATGATCCTCGTCTAGAGTTTAAAACAATGCGGATTGGGCCACAAACTCTAGATTTTTTAACTTCTTCTCTTCACTTGTGAGAAGGTGCGTTAGGTTCGGGATCCTCACCGGTTGGTTGACATCAACAATGTGTGCCTCATTGTCCATCATTATAATGATTGGACCTTCTTTGATAACTTCCCACATGTTTTCGTAGATTGAGCAGAGGTGAGCCTTCATTCTCCTGCTCTAGTTATCATAATTCTCAACTAAAAAAATAGGTAGCTGTTATGGTCTCGGCTGTAGCTCATGAAGATTTGGTCTTTCTTTTACCTATCTTGTGGATTTATGTAGATCTAGTAATATTATGATGAAATCTGTAATAAAGTTTCAATCTTGGTGTATTTTTTTAATAACAGAAATGAGAGAAGTAATAGAAGAAGGGGAGAGTGAGTAGAGAGAAACGTTGGGGGAAAATAGAATACTTTTTTTTACTACTTTACTGGGGTTACATGATATTTAAATCCCTTTACAAGCAATTAGGGACCACATTTTGTACTGCAAAATACCCTAGCTAAATTGGACTTTTGTCCTTGATTTAATTAAAAAGAAAAAGCCCAACTAATTAAAAAGACGGCCCAATTAATCTAGCCCAGCACTTCATTTCCCTCAATTCCGACCCGATGAGATCCGGCTCCACTTCGATCAGTCAACAAAGACTCAATTCCTAATTCATCTCCCAATTGCGAGCCCTTCTTCTTCTGTAACCCTAAAGATTGCACATTTTCTCCTTCAACCATCAATACCTCTCCAGCTCTGTCCTTCTGCTCCGGTAGAGCTTCCCCATGGCCCCCCTTCTCTTCTCCAGCTTGGGTCATGACCAGATTGGGGGTCACAACAGTAGCTTATAGTTTTCCATAGCTGAGAGGTTAGCATAGATAATAGGATCTGATTCAGTTGATCCGCAGAAATGGCTGATCCTTAGAATCAACCAATTTGATACCACTTGTTAGTCCCGGTGCGAGTATATGTCAGTTTAGAGGGGAGTGGATAAACTGACTAAAAAACTTATGCTTTTGTGCGGAATATATGGGGCCCTTGACTCGCTTTAGAAAACTTATCTGTGCACTGATCAGTTGAGATAAAGAGCTTAGTTTGTGAGCTTGCTAGTGCAGCTTGTGTGCTATGGTGTGCAGTTTAAGAGCATGCAGAAGCTTTAATCAGAAAATATAGCACACACAAGACTTATAGAGATTCGAAGCTTCTTGCATCTACGTCCTCTCTTCCTTCCGCAAAAGGACAATCCACTATACAAGTGTAAAGTTTCTTTATTACAATTACACAGTGAAGAATTCTGTTGAACCTGAAAACGGCACCCTTCAAACTGAGCGCAGCCTCCTTTTCAACTGTTGATATCCTGGAAGAACGGACTTGTTAGTACACCCCTCCTCAGCTGGTTTCTGGTCGACAGTTCACACTTATCGGTCCCAACTGCTTACTGAGACTTTAGGTGCTATTGCCCATCTTTACAAGATTTTAGATCTCTCTCGATCTTCAAGAAGACAGTCTTGAATCTGTTATCAACCTAGAATGCTCCTTCAACTGAGCTGAGTGGTTGATCTTTGAAGAGCTTAAACTGAGAAACTTTGTTTGGAACTTGAAGCATGCTTTCTTAGTTGGGACTTTTCACACTTAAAAGATTTAAGCTTTGAGCTATGGGGAGGGAGAAAGAAAAGCTCATTCTGCAAAATATAGCAAAAGTTAGTTTGGCGAAAGTTTTTTTTCAGAATGAGATTTACCCTCCTTATATAGATGAGTGATCTCAGTGACCGTTGAGATTGGTGGTTCAGTTGATTCCACCGATGGTAGTTAATGCTTGTAGCCATTAAATCTTTGAATAAACTAGCCGTTGAATTTAATGGCTTCTGTTCCAAGATTGTCAGGATCTTTCTAAGATTTCCTGTGAGGATCTTCAATAACTGCCTGTCAGGAAGCAGTTGCTCCGGCTATCAGTTTTGGACTTCAGCTAATAGGTCCGCAGCTGTCTCAGCTTTCAGTTCTGAGATCGTCCAGTTGGCAGTTTTTTAGCTGCCTTAAGCTCCAGTTCTAGAATGCTTCAGATCAACTGCCTTAGCTTTCAGCTCGGGATCTTGGCAGCTTAGCTTCAAAGCTTTTAGTTTTGAATTCTAGTTGGCTCTTTCTAATGAACTTTTCTCCCAGCTGACTGATCCTTGATCAGTTCAGTTTAGCTTTGAGCCTTCAAGCTGGCTCTTTTTCTCATCAGTTTTCCTTAGCTTTCAGCTAGACTGATGGTTACTCATTTGTTGATGATTTCCAGCCTTCAGTGTTCTCTTCTCCCTTAGCTTAAGCTCTAGAGATAACGCTGTGACAGTTAAGCTTTGTAGGCTAAACTTTAACTTGTCTGTTTGAAGCATCCTCTTCAGCTGGTTGACCATGCTTCATGGCGATTGACTTTCGCTTCAGCTAAGCTGAACTTTGAAGTCTTACTTGGTCATCAGTTCGACTTCCAGCTTGACTAACCTGCAGTTTTTCATTAGAACTTTTGCACATGTTTTGACATTTCATTAAAACCATCTGTTGGGTTAACTTGATAGTTTTTCCCAACACAAAGGCACAAGAATATTATAAAAAAAGAGGGCAAAATAGAACAAATTTAAGAAAATAGAAACAAATTAAATAAAAATAAAGCAATATCCAAGATGTATAAATAATGAAAATATGCCAACCTGCTCATATATAACATATACGTATTTGTAGATTTTGCCTTATGTGGTTCATGGGCATTCAGTATATTTAGTAAATTAAATTTATTCTCAAAGATCTAGGATATACATATCAACAACCAAATAAATTATATTTTCAAGATCTTTTATAACACACAAGTCAAGTAGTAGGAGTTCAAACAACAACACCATGTATCTACTGAATTAAGTATGAAATTTCCACATCCAAAAAATATAAAATAAACAACAAGAGTGGCATATTTAGTCATACAAAAAATGGAAACCTTAATAATAATAATAATAATAATAATAATAATAATAATAATAATAATAATAAATGATGATGATGATGATGATGATGATGGGAGTTATTTCAAACAACGTATCTAATTGGGAATAGCAAATGGGAGACCAAATTCGGTTCCTTATTTTCTATTATTTTTTTACATATTTTAAATATGAAATAATTCATGGCATTCACATTGCAACTATGAAATGATTAACAACTTTAAACTGAAACGGTAGTCACATAATCAAAAGAAATTCAACTTACATTGCAATTCTTGTAGATACTATGGTGGGTTAAATTGTGAAGGAGATGGGTAAGTTCTTTCTAGGCAGCCGATGAAGTCGAGAGAGAGAGGAGTTGCTACTCGGGCGATGGTTGTTGCTACTCGCAAGAGAGATGGAGGGAGTAGTCAATGAGAGAGAAAAGTATTGTTCATCGACGGCAACAACACGACCAACACTGCAACGAGAGACGACGAGAGAGGTGGTGATTCACTGATCTGAGAATCGAGACTCGAGAGAGGCGGTGGGTGATGATTTGAAATTAAATTGTGATTTCAGATTTGTGAGGGTCTTCAAAGAACAAGCGAGTTGAGGGTTTTACTATTGCGTTAAAATTTTTATTTTTTAACTTCTGTAGACTAATTACCTTTTGTAGTTAATTTTGGTGAGACAAAATACATAAAAAAAAGTAATTATGAGGGAAATAAATTGGAATTAGTAAATTAAATCATAAATGACTTGTTGTTGACATAAATATAATAATTTCATCTAAAAAAATTATTTTCAATAAAATATTCTTAATTTAAATTTCTTGAATATCTTCTCAAAAAAAATTATAACCCAAATCATGTAGTAAAGTATTTTTTTGCACATTGATATTCCAAAATGATGAAGCCATGCAAGGCATTGAAGGTCTTGAACCTGAGCTGTAATTCAAAGGTACAATGACGTGACTTCGAGCGAAGAAATTACAAGGTTATCTACTAGTGTTGATTCGTAAGAAATTCGAAGAATTGGAAGATACGAAGGGCAGCCATGTGTTAGTTAATTTATTAACTAATGAAGATCAAGATCATACCATGGAGTATCACACTTGAGGAGTGAAGATGAAGTGCATGTTTGCATGAAGAACAAGTTTGAGGAGTCGACGTGCATGCATGAAGAAATATAGTATTTATTTTATTTAATTTAAGACTATAGTGGATCATATTTATTTAATATTTTGATGTTAATTTTCGTCTCTTATAGTATAGGCTTGACTAGAATTGTATTTAAGGCAATTTCCTACCTTGAATAGAATTCTAGTTTAGGTATTTTTCTAGTATAGTTAGAAATCCTTTTTTGATCAGATTTTTAGGTCTTTTTATTAATTATTTTCGTGCATATTAACCCTATAAATAGGGGAACCATGTTACTTTGATATTTTAGACATTATTGATTAAAATTGTTTTTGCATTCAATTTGTGTCTCAACCGTTTAAAGCTTTTGATTGTTTTCTGTCAAAAATCATCATTCTTGAAGCCTAGAAATTTCAAGTCTTATTCCAAGGAAACGTTCTAATTCACACGAGGAATTAGGGTGAACTCGCTACCGAGGAGTAACTCTGAGATTCATTTTCATCGTACAAGATACGTCGGGGATTAATCGGGTTGCAAATCACAACACCTCCATCGTCCAGCCACCATCATCGACTTTCTACATCTCCATCAACGTCCATGACACTCCCAAGCCATCAAGACCTGATCGCATGTAGATCATCAAGGGTTCGGTTCCGTTCGCGCCCAATTCATCATGTTCGTCATCGATACCATAAGTACTTCATAGCCTTAACATACCCTATCTACTCAAGCCCTTCTAAACCCATCAAACACCTCCTAACTGTTCCATATTCCTCCCTCAAACCATCGTCCCAATTCAGCCTCCTTTCCATTAGATTTGTGTATTATTTTTGTGTCGTCGTCTAGGTATCGTAATTAGGTGTAGATTGGTTCGTACATCCGTTTGAGTTGTATTTTCATTTGTTTCAGATTAGTTATCTTATTTGAGTCATTAGAGTAGGACTGAGTCCTTCCAAAGTTGGCGTGTTTGATTCTATAAGTCTTCTGCGCGTTCTCGTATCCTGTACAAATTGTCTGGGTTACATCATAAATTTGGATTCGAAAATTTGTAGTTCACCCTAGTACATCCGGTATTCGTCTTTTCTCTATCAATTTTGTTCCAAAATTCCAATTTTTTCTCCATAATACCATTTCGGAAGCAGAACGACGAGCCGCACAAAACTCACGGCTATACCGTGATATATGCGTACTTTTGGCCAAATTCCATCATCTTCAAGGTGAAATCGTTTGTCCAAGCTTTTGAGAACACCAAGAGAAGCTGATCAAAGAGCACAAGAAGTTATCAACACCACCATACAACATTCACACGTGCACTATATATTGAGAGTTAAACACGAGTGGTAAAATTCAGAGAGAAAATACGAGTGATCGTGAGGTTGTGAGGTCCGTTCTTTATTTTATTTTATTTCTGTTTTGCAGGTTACCATGAATTCAAACAATACACTTTGGCCGATTTCCACCTGGGGTGCGATGGAGCCTCATAAAGCATTGTCCAAAAGCATGGAGACTCGTACACAGTCAATATTTGACAAATTGGATTTAATGGTCAAGTTAGTAGATCAGTTCACGCAGAACTACACACAACACGTCCCACAGTCCAGCTGTAGGCCTCCTGTTGTAAGACCCATATATGCACCGCCCCCACCAATAATCCGACCACCTGTTGCCATACCGACACCACCTGCACAGTCTACTTCACCCGTTCAACCGGTCATTGTTACACAGTCTACACCACTACCAGTTAAGCCTTCCATTATCGCACCGAGTCAAACCCGTGAAGATGAGTTAGAACAGCCCTTTACCGATGTCACATCTGAGGAGATAGTTGCTGAAGTTGAGGAAGAAAAAGTAGAGATCAATGTCAAGGTACCCATTGCAGTTGAAGCACCTGTTGAAGAATTGATCGATGTTGCTACTTGTGAAATCATTGTAGAAGAAGAGACGGTTGATGAAGAGCTCAATCTAGAGGATTCAGTTCATGAAGAATCTATATTAGAAGCGGATCAACCTTTGAGTAAAGAAAAAAAGAGGTGCAGAGTGAGATCAACTTGGAAGTGATTGAAGATCATAAGGAGTTCGATCATCCTAACATGGAGAAGCCGCTAATTTCTAACATTTTTTGTCAACCATGTACTTTTAATGCCATTATTTTACATGTTGCCAAAGATGTAACACATGATATTGTTGAGCCACCAAAAGAGTTTGATGATAAGTTCATGCTCATTTTCGATCCAGGTCGTTCGAATTCAAGGATGAATTCTTTTCAAGAGGAGGGGAATGATGAGACCATGACAAGCATCAAATCGGTCCATCCAAAGCTACCATTAAAGGATTTGAAGATTGTCATGTTGTTCAAAATTAAAGATTGGAGATCAAGATTTGAAGAGTATTATATTAAGATAATGATCACGTCAAGTTGAACGTGCATGCATGGAGTTTGCGGCCTTATTAATTTATTTAGACTATAGTATTTATTTATTTTAGATCAGATTTTATCTATTTTATTTATGTAATTTTCGTGCATATTTAATTAGGTGTGACTAGAATTTTATTTAAGGTAATTTCCTACCTTGTATAGAATACTAGTTTATGCAGTTCTTCTAGTCCAATTTGGACAAGCTTTTTTATTATTTTTTTAGGGTTAATTTCGTGCTCCCTTATGTATAAATAAGTGATAAACCCATGATTTTCATGTCTTTTGAGGTTCATTTAGATGGTAATTGATGAGCATTATCTGCATTAGTCGAGAAATTGTGCATAGTTTTCTATATTTTGTACAGTGTCACATGTTTTCTCATCTTGAAGGGATTTGATGCCATTTATTCTATGAGACTCAATTGAGCTTGAAAAGTACCTAAAAAGATAGAGAATCGAGTGAGGAGCGCACTGTAACTTGAATCAGGTCAATCGGATAAGAAATGAGTGAGAACGGAGCAAAATGGTGAAACGTGTCGGGAGGCTTCCAGGAGGATAGCACGGTCGTGCCTTGGTGAAGAAAGGTGGCACGGCTGTGCCAAACCATGTATAAAGTGTTAAAAATCATCCAGAGAAGTTAGCACAGGCCGTGCCTTAGTGATCCAAGTTGGCGCGGCCGCGCCTCAGTGCGGGCAGCCCAACACTTACCTTGTTCTGTCCATTGTGTTTCCTATTCAAGTCGGGATTCTTCTTGGCTATTAAAAGCTCGATTGTGGATGAATTTTGCAACAAGTTTTCACCCTAAGAAAGAGAGAGAGCAATTGGAACAAGAGCAAAGAAGACGAAGAACGGAGACACATAATTCATTGAAGATTGAAGACGAAATTTCTCCACGGGTTTTATTTCAAATTTTATTTTCATTGAACTATGTTTTTCTCCGGAACATGTTTAGTAATTAATTGATGATGAGTAGCTAAAACATTCGGATTCTAGGGTTAGAGAGTAGTTAACTCTCATGCACAATTAATTTGCTTCTTTAATATTCAGGCCCTGTTTTATTTTAATTACTCTTGTGTTTAATGCTTCTGATTAACTGTGCATTAATTGGATGATATATATGCTTAGATTCATAATTCGAGAGATGAGTTTCTATGCATGCTTAAGGAGGAATTAACATTCTTAATTAATAAGTTCGAGAGAATTGAGATTAAGAGTGAGGACATTAAATTTGTGGAGCTTTTAGGAGTTGCAATTTAGTAATTGAACGGAGACGTTAATTATAGATTGTAATCCACGAATTATTCACTTCGAGAGAAGGCTTAATTTAATTTGGTGATTGTCCTAATTGAACTTGAGTCGTGACGAACATTTAAGTTGTAATTTGATTGTGTAGGGAAGTTAATGAAATCGAAACCTTAGAATTCTTCTTTAATTCTAAGACCTTTTCCATTTGTTATTTCAATTGTTTAGATTTTAATTTAAGTTTGCATTTTAATTATTAGTCTTAAAAACCACAATCTCTTTAATTGGTTCGTCTAGATAGTAGATATTAATTTATGTCATAGTACTTAGAGTTTTATTATCTAACCCCTGTGGATACGATATCCTTGCTCAATTTACTAGCTATAATTGCACCATTCACTTGCGGTAATTTTGTAGTCGATCAATAAGGGATCTATGTATTTTATTTTCTTTAGACGTTGCATGAAATAAAGAGTTATTCTCTCAATTGTCTCACGATCCGTAGGTTGATCAAACAACACTTTTGTTGATTTAGTCATAAATCACCATTCTTAGAGAGTAGCATCTTTAAGTCTTATATCAAGGGAACTTCTTAATCCACATCGAGGGATTATTGGGAACTCACTATCGAAGAACAACTTAGAGGTTTTTTTTCGTCGTACAAGATACGTCGGGAATTAATCGGGTTGCTATTCATTCTACTACAACATCTTCGCCAATTCGCCGATCACCAACATCCAAGATTCATCGTTGTTCGTTTCACCATCAATCATCATTCATCCAAGTCATAATTCCGTAAGTCTTCCGCTGTAATCCGAGTCATAATTTTGATGTCCGGTATTAAATAGAACCCTTACATAGTCGTCGTGTGTTCCGTTCTTGAGTTTGCGTACTTTGATATTCTTTGATATTTTTTAGCATAACGGAATCACATCATGTTTTAGATGAGTCAAGCGACTGAATAATTCATATATGTGGCTTCGATGTCGGATTCACAGAAATGACTTGAGCACAATGATGAACTTCAAGCAGCGGGGGCAAAGAGGTGAAACACCAATGAGAGAGAGAGAGAGAGAGAGAGAGAGAGAGAGAGAGAGAGAGAGGGGGGGGATGGAGCAGCTAGGGTTTTTGCGATGGAGATCCGAAAAAATGAAAAAAAAGAAAAACAAAATCGATGAAAGATTATTTTATACTTCGATCATGGGCGCGGGTCGGATTGGATGTCTGATGAGTTAGAATCCATACACTAGGTAGTGTGTGTGGGAGAATTTGCACTTTAGAAATAAGGCCTCTTGAGGAAATAAAAAATGATATCATACACATTTAAAAAATAATAATTATTAAAGATTGACAATATCATATACAGTAAAACCTCTATAAATTAATAAACTCTCTAAAATAATAAAATCTCCCGGTCCCGACATGGGTCTTTGTAAAAAATCATCAAATTCGATAAGATAATAAGATAATAATTTTTCAGAAAATTCCTTTATAAATATTAGGTCCCATTAAAACTCTAAATTAATAATTCATAAATATTACAATTATAAATATTATGGTAATTTGCTAAAATATGAATCTATTGTTACTTGCTTTTTCTTAAAATTTAAATCTAATTGGATTTCATCCCTAACTTTTTTTAATTGGCTATAATAGTTATTTAAGTGCAACGAATTAATGTAAACATGCATATTTAAGTAATTCCAATGAATTGATACATGCGTTCATGAATATAATAGTTAATCATATACAATGAATTGATATTATACATGAATATATTTAATTAGTTACAAAGAATTGGTTGATGTATGAATATAATCAATGAAACATATATGAATTCATTTATTTTCAATACATATGTACTAAATTTACTGAATTTAAAAAGTATCTTTTTTAATTAATAAAATATTAATTTATCGGTATATTAATATTTCTCTAAATTAATAAAATTTTATGATATTAAAATTATTAATTTATAGAGATTTTACTATAATGATATGGAGTGGTTGATCACTCTCTACATAACCCAAGGGGCCCAACAGTGAATTACCCTTCAATTTTGTTTTTTTATTCATAAATGCATACAATTAATGCGTCAGTCATTGTGTGATTGAGCCATTCCATCTAACTTATAAAGTTAGTTAATTAGAAAAGCAGTAGCAACTTGAACCCAAAAAAGAAATAAAATTTAGTTACCTATTGGAGTGCATTATTAAGACAGTAAAGTCAATTAATTCACCAAGGTCGATCTAAATTATGGAATAATTTTTCTAAAAAACATATAGTGAGCCCACCATCCCAAAGATTATTTGTTGCCAGTGCTAATTTGCAGACAAGAAATATATTCCCAACTTGGATAAAACAATAGAGCATTTGGATTAAGGTACAAATCTGGGATCCACAGCATGTCTTGTTTTTTACAAGTTTATTATTAATTGAGGTAAAAACAAAATATATTCCGCAGCCTCTCTCTCTCTCTCTCTCTCTCTCTCTCTCTCTCTCTCTCTCAATCATATATATATATATATACATATATATATATATATGTATATATTATATATTTTTAACTAAAAAAAACTTTCTACTTTGTGGAAACCATACAGTACTTGTACGTTATTTTGGATTTTCTTTCTAAATAATAAAGATATAATGATAAAGTATTAATGAACAAAAAAGTAATTCCACAGTTGATCCTTAATTTGAAGAGACCCCACTAGTTAATTAATTATTAATTAATTAATTAAAATGCATGTACGGGGGTGGCCGAATATAATTTTAATTATGTGACAGTAAGAAGTCGATGCATATATCCATTATTAAGATTGAAGACAGGACTAGTTGACTTATCATCTTTTTTACCTTTTCAAATAATTACTGATTCCACGCTTATTATATGAGGCAAAATAAGTACATATAACGTCCCAAGTCCAGGGGTGGAATTCAATAACGATATAAATACACAAAATCTTTCATAATAACTACCTCACATTCGTTCTCATATTGTTAAAAATATATGATTCAAACTCAAGTTGATTTATAGGAACTTCATTGATCACCCCAATAGTGTGAAGAGCTGATATACGTGATTATAAATAATAACTGTGAATGTTGAAGTTCTGCGTCAAGTCCACAAAATGGCTGGGCAGCTGTGGATTGAAGTAAGAATTTCTAGAAAAGGAAAATAAACAAATTAAAATATAAGATTGGATATCTTTTTCTTAAATTTTCTACTCTACGTGTCAAAAATACTAAAATTTCTATTAGTCATATTTGGAGTAGCGCAAAGTTATTAAAGACTTACATGTATCATACACCATTATTTAAGGAGATATAGTGATATAATTAAGAAAAATAATTCAACTTAAAAATAATTAAAATACTGTTCGTGAACGTGTTTGGACAATTTTTTACATTAGTGTTGACGTTATACTGAATTATTTAAAGGTCAATTGGTAATATTCCGTTCTCATTTACTTTATTCCACGTCTGGATCTATACCAGATTTTATTTCTAGATTTCGAGTTATAAAAGTATAAAACCTACAAATTAAGCTTCTTACTCCTCATTTTTTTCTTTTTTTTTCTTTTTTTGATATAACCTACAAAGTAATAATTAAATTGCGTTACACCCTTTGATAATTTAGTGAAATTTTAGGACTAATTGAATATTCAAGAAATTTAAGAAAAGCGTCCCTAGCTAGACATTTTGTATGCATGTATTATATATGCCGATTCTTTTGTAGTTATGTAAATTATAGAAATGAACAAATTTACTACTTTTTCTCCTCTTATCTTCATTCTCATCATCTCATGTCAATTCAAGAATCATGAGTGTATCTGAAAACTTACTCGATTTTGCATTGGAATGAGACTTTGATTAGTCCTTTTTTTCCTAATCTATTTTATAACATTTTTTTAGAAAATAAGTCTTAATCCCTTTTGACGCTTGTAGGCTCTTATTGCATCCTTAGTCTCTCCAACCCTACTACATTTTCGAGCACGTATTTCATTCCATCCCTACTTCATTTTGCAATTAGAATATGCAGTATTGAATAGTGATACATCAAATATAAAATGTTATCGTTCAGTACTCTATACTGCATTTTACTATTTGAAGTCTCTAAAATTATGATTATATTATTAAATCAATAACATAATTATATTTATGCAAAGTATAAAGGTATGTTGTCCCCTTAGGGATGGCCTAGTGGTGGAGTGGTGATATCTTGAGGCCAAAGGTCTCAAGTTCGAATCCCACCAACACCGCTAGGTGTGAGTCTGTCACACCTGGCTTGCCAAGTGTGGTTTACCTCCTCTGTGTGGTTTGCAGGCTGTTACACAGGGGCGGGGTTTACCCAGTGCGCACCTCGGTAGCGGCTGCGGGTTACCTTCAACAACAACAAAAAAAGTATAAAGGTATGCTGCATTTTACTATTTGAAGTCTCTAAACTTATAATTATATTATTAAATCAATAACATAATTATATTTATGCAAAGTATAAAGGTGTGATAGATACATATGTCATTCTACTATTGTGTTTGCTTACAAAATCAAAGTCCAATGAGTATGCAAGGATATGACGTGTGTTAACCATTATGTGTGATTACATATCATAATGCCCTAGATGTTAATATGTAATACCATATATAATTATTAAAAATCTCAGATACAGTTACCTCTAATAATTAAAATCCTACTATAGAATTGTTAGTCTTGTATACTGAAGGACTTATATTTGTATATATATGCTACAATGTTTTTGATGATATAGATTAAATAAATTATTGCAGTCACTGTGTGCATTTATTTATTGTTATATTTATCCGTCAGTTCTATATACTTACATTGTAAATGATATAGTGTGTGGGTATACACACATGGTAAAGATTATATCATTGGATCCCTTACAATGTATTAAAAGGCTTACGACTTAGATCGTCCTAAACCCAACATCGGTACACCGTAGAATAATCTGATAGTTAGTTTATCTTAACTAGCTGATTATTCTAGTATGTTGATTTGTGCATTGAGGAGGATCACGATAGGATATTGTTCTCTATTCTGACCTTAAATGAGATAAAGATCTACAGAGTTCGGGTTCTTAAGTCATATATATTGGCGGACATATATATGTTATGGTATTCCTTTGACTTATCAATGATTGAGACTCTCTGATATATAGGATCAACAACCTTGATATCTTGGGTAGTATCATATACATATATATGATAGGGCGTGCTATATGGTCACCGTGTTCTGGTGCGCCAGGTTGATGATGTCCCCTTGAGGAAGCACATAGTTCATGTGAAACCCTACAGGTGGAATTTATTCCTACATGATAAATCTTGTGTGGTACAAGGAACAAGCAGTTAATTAATTATAGCTGTCAGAAGCTTACATAATTAATTAATGGACATTATATCTTAAACATGGAGATTGGATGAACTAAAGAAGAAAGAATATTCAGAAATATGTATTAAATTGGTAGGTCAGTATTATTTCTTTAGTAGAATAAAAATAATACTTGATACATTTAATTATATCCTAAGTTTATTGGATATTGGGAATTAAATAAATCTAGCAGACCAATTTAATATTCTTCTAAATCCCCGTTGTAGCCCGATATGACTTTAATGGATTGGGGATGGAGCAAGGGTGAGAGGCCCAAACTCATTAGGGTTGGAGGTGAATTTTCGGCCACTTCTCTATTAATTAGAGAGGTGTTGGCCGAAAATTACACACATAATATCAACTTCTCTTTTGTGCTCTATTGATCCCCATAGTATTCACACCCGTTTAGTAGTATATAGCCCACCTTGTATCTAAACACAGTCCGAGAATATAACAGAAGATTAAGGAGTGGAATAGCATCTGTGGGGCGCTGATTTCAAGTACATTCAACAACAAGATTAGACCTTTAATCTTGTCCGTCAACCCGTCTTGAATTTGTAAGTAATTTTCGATTTCTATGTTTTCGCTTTTATTAGAATCGAAAATTGGTTTGCATACTAAATTCAATCCGGTTTAATTAATTACATATGCATGCATAAATTCTTATATACATGATTCTAGGATTAATGAGCAACCAATTAGATCATGCAGTGGTTCAAATTCGAAAAAACCCCAACAATTGGTATCAGAGCAGGTTTTGGCATTGCTCTAGTTTTATTCCTAGGAAGTTTCGAAATTTTTAATTAAATTTTTGGATAAATTTTAAGTATCTAAATTTTCAGATTTAATGTTGCTTAAATTTCGATTTCTTGTGGTGTTAAAATTGGATGAATTTTGTAATGAATTCGGAAAATTAAATTTTAATCTACAAGTGATTTGCTATCTACAAAAAATAATGTTTGGAATGGTATTTTGATGTTCATCAAATTTTCAGATTTTATTCTTGTGGTCTTCGAAAATTTGAAGATCAAATTTTTCAAAAATTTGAAGATCAAATTTTTCAAAAATTTGATGTTCTTAATTCCCTAATTTTTTATCCGCAATTTTCGAAAATTAGGTCTTGAATTTGGAATAGAATTTTGATCCATATCAAAATTTCCTTATTTGATACCTATGTTATTTTCAAAATTATGGGGATTCAGAATTGGTTAAGGTGATTTTTTGTGTCTTACCTAATTACTAATTCTATAAGGGTTGAAAATAGAATTTTAAATTTAGAAAGTGTTTGAAGAGGATTAGAACTTCTATATTTATTATTTGGTAATTTTCGTTCCCCTTGTAATTAATTGGAATGGATTTTTTATTAATATCAAAATTTTACAGTTTAATTTAAATTAGGGTTTTCGAATTAGCTCTAAATTTGGTGGATAATTTTAAATAATTTTCAAATTTATACTTGTGATATTTTCGAGTATATTGAGATTTAATTTGGTAGATAATTGTAATTAATTTCCAAATTATATCTTATAGTGTTTTTCAAAAATTTTAATTTTATTAAATATTATTTTCAAAAATTTAATCATGTATGGATATCATGTGATATTTTATGTTAATCATGTAATTATGGTAGTTGTATTTGTAGACTGTTATTGTTTGTAGGTGGTACCAACTATCATGGCTCCATAATTATGTGATGTATGTTATTGTTTAATGTATGTTGGTCGTGTGCCGGTTTGGCTACGTGATTTTTAATCCATGAGAAAAATCCATGGATTAGGTCTAGGCATTTTATTTTATTATGTTGTTTTAATGTAATAGAAAAAATAAATTGTTAGCCCTAGTGTAGTGATTTTCAAAAATCACTATGTCTTGAGTTGTATTTTTTATTTCCTTGTTATTCTATATATTTTTTTATTTTCCTTTCGGAATAGATATTTTATATTGAATAAGGATAGGAAATCGACTCAAAGAAGGTAAGAGAAGCAACCCAGTAAAGGAAGGACATCCCAAACACGTCCCGAAAGCCTAATTGGAGCTAGGGTTTTGGCGAGGCAAAGGAGTGAACGGCGGCGGTTATGATGCCCAGTATTCTGGAGCTGTCTTTCCAAGTTTATCTCATGAAGCAACATGAGATATAAGTCATGATAGATGGTTTTAATTATTATGTTTGTTATGTTGTTTAGCATGCAATGTATGTTTATCATTTTATGTGATGGTTGCATGTGTTGAAATGTGATAAAAATGAAACCTCAAACTTAAATAACTAAGTGGGAAAGATACATACCAAAGCATGTGAAAATCTCAAACGGTCTCCATTAATCTGGTTTAATTGAGAAGTGATGGGCATGCTCGTTGACAATAGGTCTTCCTCCATATCAGATGTGTCATATCACTATAATCTCTAGAAATTAAATCTCTTAAATAGATAATTGTAAGATACTGTTAGAACTAACTGACTCATCCATCTGGAGCAGTGAAATTCGAAACAGTCTCTTTGGGGTGAAGATAATGGTGTTAACACTTAGATGTAATTTATTAATAAACATCCACACTATCGTGGCTTATTAATTAGATGATTACATGACTCGATGGTTTCCGACTATTAATTTACTTATCATAAGGAACTTTAACTTGAGGTAAATTAAAGGTTAATAATTTGTTTAAAAATGAATTTTATAAATATCCACACTATTGTGGCTTGTAAGAAATATTTTTAAAATGTCGGTAGATATACATATAATTCTTTTAAGGTGTTTCGATTATGTTTAGTTATCCTAAAGGTTGTGATTGTACTGCATGTTTACTCTTCAGTTATTTCTATATCGTCATGGCACTCTCCAACTTGTCCTCAATTCTCAAAGAAAATAAACTCATCGGTGAAAATTATAATGAATGGATTCGAAACTTAAACTTTGTCCTTACTGCTGAGGGTTTAAAATTCGTACTTGAGGAGGAATGCCCACAAAAGCCAAATGAGAATTCTAGTGAAGCGTAGAGAGCGAGTTATGATAAGTGGATTAGAGCTGATGGGATGGTGCGCTGCTACATTCTAGCTTCTATGTCGAATGTGTTACAACATCAACATCAGTCGATGAAGACCGCTTATGACATAACGTTCAATCTCAAGAAGCTCTTCAATTACCAGAATCGCTCGGCATGGCATTTGGCGATGAAAAATTTGATGAACATAAAAATGATGGAATCCACTCCAGTAAAGGATCACGTTCTCCAGATGATGGGCTTCCTGTCGAAGATCGAAATCCTAGGTGCTGATTTGGACATCGAGTCTCAAATTGACATCGTGCTTCACAGTCTGTCATCGAAGTTTGAGCAGTTCAGACTGAACTTGAATATGATAAAGAAAGATGTTACTATATCAGAACTGCTCATGGATCTTCAGGCAGCCGAGCTTATTCAAAAGGGGAACTCGGAGGCACACATAGCTGAAAATATGGCATCTTCTTCGGGGGTCAAGAAGAAGAGGATCGCACCTCCTAAAGCTGCAAATATGGTGCCTAAAGAGAAGAAAGCCAAGGCCAAGATTCCTTCAGAGGACTTTAAGTCCAAAACAAAGTGCTTCAAGTGCGGTCAGCAGGGACATTGGAAGTCTGCGTGTCCCAACAAGAAGAAGAACAAGGATACGTCTTACTTTCTCATTGTAGAAATATATTTAGCTATTTGTTCTACCCAGTTATGGGTAGTAAATACTGGAACTACTGATCATGTTTGTATGTCTTTGCAGGGGTTCCTGGTAAAAAAGGCAGCTGAGTGAGGGCAAGGTTACCGTCTACATGGTCAATGCTACGAAAGTAGCAGCTGTTGCAATGGGAGACGTTATTTTACCTTTCAGTAGTGATAGAACTTTAGTTTTGAAAGATTGTCTTTATGTGCTGAATTTTAGGCAAAACTTTATTTCCGTTTCTAAATTATTTTTGAATAGATATTCAGTTTCTTTTGATTGCAAGGTTGTTATCAAAAGTGGTAAACATTTTATCTGTTCTGGCACATTGGATGGACATATTTATATACTTTATTCTATGCAAGACACTACGCAAACACAATTACTTAATTCATCGATCACAAACCCTAATAAGAGGAAAGAACCTTCGGAACTGAATCAAACTTATCTTTATCATCTTAGGCTAGGTCATATTAACCTTAAGAGGATACAGATGCTCATAAATGAAGGACCACTGTCTTCATTAGTCTTAGAATCATTTCCTTTGTGTGAATCTTGTTTGGAAGGAAAAATGACCAAGCGTCATTTTAAGTCTAAAGTGAATAGATTCGAAAAGGTATTAGATTTGATTCACTCTGACCTATGTGGTCCTATGTCAGTTCAAGCTAGATGAGAGCATGAGTATTTCATCACGTTCATTGATGATTACTCAAGATATGGATACATATACCTGTTACGTCGTAAGTCCAAATTCTTTGAAACTTTCAAAGAATTTAAGGTGGAAGCGGAGAAATGAACAGGCAAAAGTATCAAATCACTATGTTCTAATCATGGTGGTAAGTACCTCTCAGGTGAATTTAGGGACTACTTGGTAGAGAATGGGATTACATCTCAGTTAAATATGTCTCGCACTCCACAACAGAACAGCGTAGTGGAAAGAAGGAACTGAAATTTATTAGAGATTGTTAGATGGATGATGAGCAATTCAGAGTTACCCATTTCATTCTGGGGATTTTACCTGAAAACAGCAGCTTACATTCTTAACTTGGTTCCATCAAAATCAGTTCTTGCTATACCCACAAAACTTTAGACTGGTCGAAAGTCCAGTTTGGGTCATGTTCAGATTTGGGATAGCCCAACACATATGCTGGACAAGGAAGTTGATAAGTTGGCGCCACGTACTGATGTTAGGCTATTTGTCGGGTATCTAAGGGAATGAAAGATTGTTTATTCTATAGTTTTAAGGATCAGAAGGTCATTGTGAGCACTAATGCCCAATTCTTAGAAGAAGACTATGTGATAAATCACAAGCCTAGGAGTGTGATCATTCTTGAGGAGCTTCGAGGAGGGAATTCAAATCCTACACCATCTATACAAGAAGAGGTACCACCAATTACTGCACAATATGTCACAAAAGTACGGGATTTGCCTCGTTTGAGAGGGTTGTACGCCAGCCTGATAGATTCATTAGCTTAGGCAAATCTTCAGATTTCCTGAAAGGACTGAATGAATCTGATCCCAGGAACTATGATGAAGCGGTCCAAGACAAAGATGCAGATTCTTGAAAATCTGCAATGAAGTCTGAGATTGGATCTATGGATCACAATCAAATCTAGGAGCTTGCGGAACCACCTGATGGGGGTAAAACCCATTGGATGCAAGTGGGGTCTACAAAAGAAAGAGAGGACCTAACGGAAAGGTTGAAACCTTCTCTCGCCGGTTGCCATGCTTAAGTCAATCCGGATTCTCTTGTCTATTGCTGCTCATTTAGATTATGAGATTTGGCAGATGGATGTCAAGATAGATTTCCTTAATGAAAGTCTTGAAGAAAACATCCACATGAAGCAACCAAATGGATTCATTGCTAAAGGCTAAGAGAACCTAGTGTGCAAGCTTAAGAGATCCATTTATGAACTTAAGCAGGCGTTGAGATCTTGGAACATCCAATTTGACGAGGTTATCCAGTTATATTAATTCGTATAAAAATAGTGATAAAAAGAGTGATGGAAATGTGGTGGTTTTCCTAGTACTTTATGTTGATGATATCTTACTTATTGGAAACAATAAGAAGGTCTTGTCAAATATAAGGGTGTGATTGTCCAAGCAGTTCGATATGAAGGATCTGGGAGAAGTCGGGCACGTCATTAGCATCATGATCATTCGAGATTGCCAGAAAATGATGTTATGCTTATCTCAGGTGACTTATATTGATACAGTACTGGCTAGGTTTAGCATGCAAAATTCCAAGAAAGGTTTTATATCTTTGAGTCATGGAATTCATCTATTTAAAAAAATGAGTCCCCAAACACAGTCTGAGATAGATGAGATGAAATGAGTTCCATATGCTTCGGCTGTGGGAAGTCTTATGTATGTTATGTTATGCACTAGGCCTTATATCCTTGTAATGTATTAAAAAGCTCATGGCTTAGATGGTCATGAACCCACCATCTGTACACCGTAGAATCATTTGATAATTAATTTATCTTGACTAGCTGATTATTCTAGTATGCTTATTTGTGTATTGAGGAGGATCATGATAGGATACTGTTCTCTATTCTGACCTTAAGTGAGAGAATAAATATCCACAGAGTTCGGGTTCTTAAGCCATATATATTGGCGGACATATATATGTTATGGTGTTACTTTGACTTATCAATGATTGAGACTCTTTGATAGGATCAACAACCTTGATATCTTGGGCAGTATCATATGCATATATAATGGGTCGTGCAATAGTTATGGTCACCGTGTCTTGATGCACCAGGTTGATGATGTCCCCTTGAGGAAGCACATAGTTCATGTGAAACCCTGTAGGTGGAATTTATTCCGTACATGAAAATCTTGTGTGGTATTACTTAAGGAACAAACAGTTAATTAATTATAGCTTTCAGAAGCTTACATAATTAATTAATGGACATTATATCTTAAACATGGGGAATGGCTAGACTAAAGAAGAAAGCATATTCGGAAATATGTATTAAATTGGTAGGTCAGTATTATTTCTTTAGTGGAATAAAAATAATACTTGATACATTTAATTATATCCTAAGTTTATTGGATATTGGAAATTAAATAAAACCTAGCAGGCCAATTTAATATTCTTCTAGATCCTTGTTGTAGCCCAATATGACTTTAATGGATTGGGATGAAATAAGAGTGAGAGGCCCAAACCTATTACGGTTGGAGGTGAATTTTCGGCCACCTCTCTATTAATTAGAGAGGTGGTGGCTGAAAATTACACACATAATATCAACTCCTCTTTTGTGCTCTCTTGATCCCCATAGTATTCACACCCGTTTAGTAGTATATAACTCGCCTTGTATCTAAACACAGTCTGGGATATATAACAGAAAATCAAGGAGTGAAATAACATTTGTGGGGTGCCGATTTCAAGTACATTCAACAACAAGATTAGACCTTTAATCTTATCCGTCAACCCGTCTCGAATTTGTAAGTAATTTTCAGTTTCCATGTTTCTGCTTTTATTAAAATCAAAAATTATTTTCCATGCTAAATTCAATTCAGTTTAACTAATTACATATGCATGCATAAAATTTGATATATATGATTCTAGGATTAATTTGTTACAATATATTGTTTGAGTATTCTTGTTGGATTTTTCAGATGAGAAAATCAATTCGAAAAAATCCAACAAGAATACTCAAACAATATATTGTAACAAATTAAAATATATTTTAGGGATCGTAATTCTATGGATACACCAAATCAAACAATATATTATTAAGGGTGACTCTAAATGCACCACCATTTTTCTTTACACGCCAGATATTTTTCATTTTTTTCCAATTTTTCTTTACACATCACAATAAATGTCTTTTTCACCATTTCATTTTAAAAGGACTGTGGAGAGACGGAGGGCGGGACGGAGGCTGGAGGATAGTTTTATTATTATTATTATTATTATTATTATTACAGTAAAATCACTATACAGAAATATCGTTGGGACCAGAAAAAAAAAATTACTATGTGGAGGTTATTCTTATATAAAGTTTACATATAAAAATCATTATTTTAAAAAAAATAATATATATTATACAACACTTGGAAATGTCCCTTCATATTTAAAAACATGAATTTAAAAGGTATATAAGATTCATTTCATGTGCTTTAAGCGAAGAATACATCATATAGTAATCACGCAAGATGCACATGGTAATAATCTAGAGAATGATAGTGTAGAAATAGAAAAAGTATTGTGTCAACAAGCTTCAAACATGTTGACTAATTACTTCAACAAGCTTCAAACATGTTGGACAAGCTGGAAATATTTTAGATTCAACAAGAAAGTGATCGTGTTGACTAATTACTTCGAACGTTCAAGTTAAAAAGGTGTGATATTAACTCAAAAAAATTAAAGCACTGCCACAGATAACTTTAAATAAGTATTTCATAATATTAAGTTTAATGTAACATATGTAGTTAAATAATTCTAGACATTTTATATAGATATTTGAATATATATATATATATGAAATTTAATGTCACTATTACTATATGGAAGTAAATTTCTTAAGGATGGTCCTAAAAAAATACTTGAATATTACAATGTAGAGGTTATTCTTATTTATAACTAGTCCCGAGTTGGGACCACAACTTTTTGTTAATATAAAGAGGTTATTCTTATATAGAGTATTCTCATATAGATGTTTTACTGTATTATTATTTATTTAGTAAGGATATTTTAGTACTCTTAGAAATTAATATTTTTAAATTATTTTAAGTAGTAGTGTGTAAAGAAGAAATGATGGTGTATTTAGAAACATCATTTTTAATACATATATATTTTAATACACTCAAACAAAAGTATTATTGATATCTTATATCGTAAGAGACATCTCAGTCAATCATATTAAACTTTATACCATATTACCTAACAAACAAACATAATATTTATATCTTATATTGTTAGCATTAGCGACGGAGCATTCCTTATCTAGTCGATTGTTAGAATTAGACGAGAACTTTTGGCACAATCAACCGTCTTTAATTTTTCATTAGTCCCGTCGTTAGATATATGTCATAGAGTTTCGTCGCTTTTCTGTAGTAAGTAGCAATAAAATGTAATATATCACTAAGGGATGGTTGATATGTCGGAATGGAATTAAGTGGGAATAGAATGAACTTAGTAATGGAATGGTGATGAGAATGGAATGAAATGATTATTGTCATTTCTTTGGTTGGTATCACAAGTAATAAGATAGGAATGAAACTTACATTTTTGAATTAATTTTATTATAACAATATGTACTTGATAAATAAAATACATGAATTGGCTTATTTAGTTCTAAATAACAAATTACTCTTTTTTCAAAGATACTATTATATTTTAATAACATATTGATCAATATTATGCAATTTTTTTACTTTATTAACATTTGTGAAAAAAATTGAGTATTCTTTTAATAAGTATTTCGCTAATTATTAGCGGGTTTGTATATTTAATGTAATCCTATAATATTATTAGTACTTTTTGTTGGGGTTTTTCGAATTGTACCCCACATGATCTATTTGGATGCCATTAATTCTAAGTTCATGTAAATCATAATTTTATGTATGAAATTAATTATCCTATGTTGAATTAACATGCAAGTTTCAATTTCGAATCTATTGCAGCGGAAGACAATAGAAACTATCAAAACCGATACTTACATACGTTGTCGAGTTGCTCACGAGATTAAAGGTCTAATCCCATTGTTGATGGAGAACACATGATCATGGCAAATATTCATGGTGTTCGAAACTCACAGCTCTAATATTCTACTTCTTGATCTTCTGTTGTATTCTCGGACCTTATTTAGATACAGGGTGGGCTGCAGACTACTAAACGGTTGTGGAAAACCTAGGAATCAAGAGAGCGCGTAAGGGGCTATATTGTGTTATTTTTTGTTAATAATTTTCGTGGTCTCCCCTCTCTTATTATAGGGGAAGGGACGAAAATTAACTCTCCAAACCTTAATAGATTTGGGCCTCCAACTCTTGTTCTATTTCCAATCCACTTATGTCATATTGGGCTACAACAAGGATCTAGAAGAATATAAAATTGGTCTACTAATTTATTTAATTTCAAATATCCATGATATGGATATAAATAAATAAATTAAGTATTATTTTTATTCCACTAAAGAAATAATATTGACCTACCAATTTAATACATATTTATGAATATGCTTTTCTTCTTTAGTTCGGTCATTCCTCATGTTTAAGATATAATATCCATTAATTAATTATGTAAGCTTTTGACACCTATAATTAATTAGTATCTTGTTCCTTGAGTAGTACCGCACGACTTTTGTATCATGTTAAGAATAAATTAATATTCTGCCTACAGGGCTTTCCATGATCTTTGTGTTTCCTCAAGGGGACATCATCAACCTGGCGCACTAGGACACGGTGATCATATATAATGCACGACTCATCATATATGTAAATGTCATTACCCAAAATATCGAAGTTGTTGATCCTATCAAAGAATCTCACTTATTGATTAATCAAAACAGTCGACACAATATATATATGCCCGTCACTATATATGGGTTAAGAATCCGAACTTTGTGGATCTTTATTCTTTCCCTTTAAGGTCAGAACAGATAGAGGTATCCTATCATGATCCTCCTCAATACACATGCCAATGTATCAGAATAATCAGTTAGTCAAGATAAACTAACTATCAAATTATTCTACGGTGTCCAATGGTTAGTTCAGAACCATCTAAACCATGAGCCCTTTAATACTTTTCAAGGAATCCGATGATATGATCTTTACTGTGTGTTCACTCACATCATATCATCTACAATACAAGTATATGGAAACATGCATACAAATGCACACAGTGACTGCAATTATTATTCAATCTATATTATCTTAATTGTTGTCTATTGCATACAAAGACAAACTTTCCAGTATACAAAACCAACACTTTTGTGAAATATTAAAAAAATTTATGAACCATTAATAAATTATGAATGAGTTTTTAAAAAAATTCATAAATTTCAAATATTTTATAATATTTACCGTCAAATAATTTTGAAATTTTTTAAACTTTTCGCATTAATTTTTAAAAATGATTGACGACTTTTAAGTTTTTATATAATTTTCTTTAGTATTTTTGTACAATTTAATTTAATTTAAATTTGTCTAGAAAAAGTATTATATTTATTATAATTTTATTTTTCAATAAAATATTTTATAAGAATATGAGATTTCATTTGTTAATACAAAAAAAATAAAGTATAGTTTTGCAAAATAAATTTTATTTTGATAATCGGGAATGCATAATACTGTGGGAATGGGAAGTAATGGCTAATCCCATGTTCATGGTAATGTGATTCCTTCGGGAATGACCATTCTCAATTGAAAAAATCATATCAGTCACAGGAATATTGAGAATGGACGTGGGAATGTGATTACATTCTCATTCCATTCTATCATACCAACCATCACATCATATCACCTATTGCGTTTCCTATCACATTTTCTGTTCCAAGCCTTTGTTTTTTTTTTAAATTAATTTTTTTATTTTTAATTTATTATGATTTTATTTAATTTAAATTTTTTATTTAGGGTTCATCCATCCCCAATTCAGGTATATTAATATTTTTTTTAAAAAAATTAAAAATAAAATTTAATTATGCAACACCAAATGGAATAAGAATTGCAACAGAGGATCTGGTCCGACCAACCATGTCCTAAAATGCGAGTCTTGTAGAGTGATTCCAACTTTACCTATAAGTAATAATACTTTTATGCTAAATAAATATATATATATATATATATATATATATTTTCACATGTTGATATTTTTCATTTTTCAACATATCAAATCATATGAATATATAAATATATCTAAAATTGAAAATTTAAATATATCTATATATATTAAGGGAAAATTACGAGGGTAAAATTATAATTTGAAAATGTCAATAAAAGTAGATTTTAAAATAAAACTTTCTGCCAAAAAAAGTTCAAAAGTACGCCTTTGGTGGAGTGGTTTCTAACATGTCTCTGGTGGAGCGGTTTACATGTTTGTGTTTCCTCTTTTGCTTATGTTCAATTTCCCCTAATCTCATATCTTATTGTTTTTCTTTTAATTTTTCTTATTTTCTGCTTTTCTAAAGTGGATTATATCCATTATTATTTTTCTATTAATTTTTTATTCTCCATTTTTTTACATTTCTATAGTTGATCATTTTCATTAAATTTTTTTTATATAACTGAATAAAAAAAATAATTAGTTTAACTTTCCAGTCTTTTCATTTTTTTTCCTTTTCTATACTCGATCATTTCCATTGACTTTTTTTTATATTACTGAATAGAAAAATAACCGGTTTCACTTTTCAAATTTATCATATTTAAATTCAACTTTTCAGATTTATCACGTATAATTTATTTATTTGCTTTTTCTTTTATTTTTTTAATTTTTTACTTTTATATAGTTGATCATTTCCTTTTTTTCCTTGCATGTTTTATTATTTTTTTCATTTTCTATAGTTGATCATTTCCATCAATTTTTTTATATGACTAAATAGAAAAATAACCGGTTTAACTTTTCAGTTTTATCATATTTAAATTCAACTTTTCAGAATTCTCATGTATAAGTTATTTGTTTATTTTTCTTTCAATTGTTATTTATTTATTTACTTTTCTGTAGATGATCCTTTCATTTTTTTTTTCCTTTCATGTTTTCTTATCTTTTTCCTTTTCTATATTTGATCCTTTCCATTAATTTTTGTTATATAATTGAATAGAAAAATAACCGGTTTAACTTTTCAATTCTCATGCCTAAGTTCACCTTTTCAAATTTCTCATATTCAGGGGGTGTATTGGTTGTGGATTTTGATGGATTTCATTGGACTTTTAAAATCCGGATGTATTCAATTCAGACATTTAAAAGTCCAATGAAATTCTGGTGTATTCAATACAGACTTTTAAAAGTCCAATGAAATCCTGGTGTATTCAATCCAGACTTTTAAAAGTCCAATGAAATTCTGAGGTATTCAACAATCCACGGACTTTAAAAAGTCATTGACTTCGTTGGATTTTGGCTGAATTTCACGTGAAAATTATGAAGGATGAATTCCGACCTCCAGACATGAGATTTCGATGGATTTGGAAAACCCAGCGAGCGCGGTGTCCCAGCGGCCGGTGAGGAGTTGAAATCGGACACCCCAGTCGTCACCCGACCCCAGCGGCCGTTGGCCTTGCTGATGATGGCACTCCAGCGGCCGCTGGCACCCAGCGACCGCTGGGATCAAGGCCGCTCAATTCCAGCGGCCGCTGACTTCAATTTTTCTTGCCCGGTACACCGATCGTTGTGTTCCAACGAGTGCTGGCGAGATGGATTTGAAATCCATTGAAATCGTTCAAAATCGGTCCAAAATCCATACGAAATCCGCCAGACTCTGCGTGGAGTTGGGAGACTCCATATGGAGTCTATGGATTTATAAAATCCATAGAAATCCATGGACATTTTAAAGTCCAACAAAATCCATCAAAATCTCAATCCAATACACCCCCCTCAATTAATTTATTTATTTTTGTCATAACTTGTGATGGTTGATATATTATAAGTTCCATCATAAATAACTTCCATTGAAAGACATTTAACTAAGAAATCTAGGGACTAGTTCATATAAAAGGCGTAGATCATTTCTTCTCATATTTCTTTTAGTCGTTATATATATTTTGTATATTGTTGTTATATTCCAACTTATTTTCACTAAATAAATTATATCATATTTTTATGTGTGATTAATCACCTATAAATATAGTAAATTAAATTTTAAATGTTTCGTATAATGTATTAATTGATAATACATAAAATTAATTTTCACTTAACATGCATCATACATCTTTAATAATTAAATAATTTTTTTGTACATAATAATAATTGAAAATGATTATTATCTTTGATTTTATTTAACTAATAGGTATTTTTATGATGTACATACAAAAATTATGGATATTTGCTCTATAAAAATATTTTTTTGGACTTGATTCGTCAAAAAAAAAAAATCTGTTTAAAGGAGGAAACTACCTCTCGACGAAAATGTTGAGAGGTATTTAATTCATAAAACGTTTTTGTAGATTTAATTAATCCAAAAAAGCGTTAGGAAAAAATTTGTCCCTCCAGATAAACATCGGGATATTTGCATTTTTATCCAAAAAAAGAATAAAAATAAAAATGGTAAAGCTATCCTCAGCTGTACAAGGAATTGATGATAGGAATACAAGTATGAACTTTTACGGGGCTTCACATTTTTTTATTTATTAACTCATTATAGATTTTTGTCATATTATTTAAAATCATTAAATTGCGGAGACATATTATATTCGCTATAAATATATGTAAAAGGACAGACGGTACATTTGTACTTCATGGAAAATTCCAAAGTGCATTTTTTTTCTTTTTTTCAGAGAACTTTATTAACTTATATCTTCGTGTACTATTTATCTCTTACGACTTACGGGTGACCATTGATTCAGAAGATATTTTCTATTCTAATTTCGTTTTTCTTTATATTCTAATCATTGAATTTATACGAAATATTTTAATTTTTTTTAGTGGATAATTATTTATTTTTTTAAATATAAATATCATGAATTCAATAATTGGAATAGAAGATGAAATACGAAATTGAAATAGAAAATCTGGTCTGCTATTGACTAGCTATATATTATTTATGTTTTAAATTTCTTTAGTTAATTTAAAAAAATGGTGAAACACAAATTAGACTATTTCCAATCAAAAATTCTTAAATTAAGTACTTCGTACTAAATTTATAAAATCTTCTCCAACCCGTGTACTATATATCTCATACTTTATTTTAATTTGAAATTTGTATTTATTTTCAATACTTATTATATTACAAATATTAATTAATTAAATTAATTATGAAATATTATTTTTCTAATATTAATTTAACCAATTAGATATCAAATTTGATTAATTAACACTACAAGAAAAGCAGAGTTTAGCAACGGATTCTTATCCGGCGGAATCGTGGTCGTTAGGATTAACGAGTTATATTTTTTTTTAATTTTTTAATTAATGAATAAATATAACGACGGATATATTACGTCGTTAGCTTTTTTTTAGTTTTCTCTTTAAATTAATTAAATAACGACGGACTACGTCCATCGTTATTTCTTATATATATTACGGATTTATTTTTTTAAATTTGAACGACGGATATTGTCTGTCTTTAGTTTTTTTTTTTAATATTTTGTATTTATTTTTTAATGCTAACAACGGATATTGTCCGTCGTTAGTCCGTCACTAGAAAATGATTATACAATCAACTGGAACCCTCCTCTTTCATTACGATCAAGCCCTAATTCCCAACCTAACCCAACCCCCTCTCTAACCATCGATGGCGACGGTGACGGAGGCGAACGGCGGCGGCGGACGCGGCGGACGGCAGGTACGATCTCTGTCTCTCTCTCGCTCTGTCTCTTCTCCCTCTCTCTGCATCTCTCTCTCTCCCTCTCGTCTCTCTCTCTGTCTCTCCCTCTCTCGGCTCCCTCTCTCTCCCTTTCGTCTCTCTCTGTCTTCTCCCCCTTCTCTCTTTCCCCCTCTCTGCTGCCTCCCTTTCTTTCCCCCCCCTCTCTGCTGCCCCCTCTCTCTCGGCTGCCTCTCTCTCTCCCTCCACCCTCTCTGCCCCTCTCCTTCTCTTGGCTCTCTCTCTCTCTCTGCCCTCTTCTTCTTCGTTGTTACGTTGCTGTTACATTAGGAATTAGGGAAATTATTCTTATTTTCATTAATTTTATGTTAATTAGGGATTAGGGATTGGAAATTAAGGGTTAGGGATTTGGAAATTGGGGGTATATCTATTGTTGTTGCTGCATTATTTTTATTATTGTCATTATTATTATTAATTTTGTGTTAGTGATTGGAAATTAGGGGTTAGGGATTTGGAAAATATTGGGGGTTAGGGATTTAATGTAAAATTAAGAATAAATAAACTGACTTATAACTTAAATTGTTAATAATTAATTGTTGTTATGAATTTTTATTTAGGTGTTGTTCAAAGTAGTTTGCTCAATTTGGTAGAAGCAAATAAGAAGAATTAAGTTAAAGGTGAGTTCCATTTACCAAATTAATTATGATGTGAAATTGAAGTTGAAATCAAGCATGTTCCACAGTTTATGAAATTGAAATTGAAATTAAGTATGTAAAGTATGATGTTAATAAGTATCTTAAGTATATATGATATGATATATTATAAGCATGTCTGTTTAAAAGTCTGTTGTTCAATTAATGTAAACCACGTATCCAACCATTTTACAATAAAATATTAAATTAATTTAAAGATCAAATTACATAAATTATATTAAAAATATACACCAAGGAAATCAAGAAAATCACAAATTATGCAATTGCATATTTACAATAAAAAAAACATTACTACTATTCAAAAGTAGAGTATTCCTCCCATATGGGGTAACTGTTATAAATATATTTATTATATATGGACATTACTTGTTCCCTACTCTAGAGTTTAGTTTCTAGACTTATATATATTTTATAATTTTGTGTAGATCAACACATCAATGAATAAAATACACTGATGAATAAAATCATCTTCTTCCCCCCGATATTCTCTGTTCTTCTACTTTCTGTTATTAACTTCTTGAGTATGATTTTGGAGTTCGATTTACAACACGTTATCAGCACGAGTCTCTAGTCAATTGAGTTTTGAATTAATGTCGAAGGTATGCCATAGGAAAGAATCGTGTCTTTCCTGCAAGGTAATTTCTAAATTAAAATTATGAAATTAAATTTGATATGAATCAAAATTTTATATTGTGGATGATGAGATTGTAAGACAACATGAATTAATTTTATTTGTATCGGCAATTAAGGTCAGAAAATTTTGATATTGTCTGTCTCGTTATTTCTTCAGAGACGTGATGGTATTAAGAATACTATTAATATGTGATTGTGTTGGCAAAGGGTATTTAAAACTATTATTTCATGTTGCTTCCGGCTTTTGATTATTTTAGATTAACTAATTAGGCCACATTGTTTGTTTTGAAAATTTTGAATTAACTTCTGTCGATGATCCAATGATTATGTTGAGGATGCTTTCATATGATTATTACTTTATGATAAGTTTATGGGCACAATTAATTATCTTCAACTTCAGGCTTATGCCGTAAGTACCTGTAAATTTGGTATTATTGATATATTCAATTTGTTAAGTTAATTAATTGGTGTGTGATGCAATTATAATTTAAATTGAATTTTATTTTTGAAATTTTGGATGGATTCGAAGAATAATTATCTGGCATGATGCATAGGATTGTGTTTAAATAATTTTTCATTTCGTTGCTCACGAACTGATGATGTTAGTCTTGATAAATTAACACATTGCTATAGTGCATGAAATCATTTTTATTAAATTACTTTTGCATAATTATGAGATTTTTTACCTTACCCTATCCAGTAGATATCTTGACATTCCAATATTTTCTTCACAAATAAACTTTTGGAAATTGACTAATTTATAGAAAGAATTATGAATATATTTGATTTATGATGAAACTATGGATTTTTTTAAAGCGTGAAAGTGAAACTGACATAAGATAAATATTGTTTTTATTTGGAGATCTTTGATTATGATATCAAATATGTTTTATCATGGTATTACTTGGAGAACATTTGCTCTATATGTGTTAGCACTTGCTCATACTAATTTCTTGATATATATTAAATTGTATTTTGCTTTCTCCACTTTTAGTGAAATATTTTAAACTCTAGCATTACCTATAGAGAAAATCATTAGTCTTTTATCATCAGTACCATGTAAAACAAAAGTTGAAGAAAAATATTATTTCTTCGAAATCCCTGAATGATCATTTAATTATGCAATCCCTGAAGGATAATTTAATTCGATTATTTACAATATTTATATTACTCAAAATAACATTTTTGAAGGGGAGACTAATGACTTATAAAGTTTAAAAGTTATGAAACATAACCCAGTTGTGTCAATTTGCCAGCAGTAAATAAGACTAAGACTAAATGGTGATGTCAATGATTACTTGAGCATCATTCGATGATTTTGATAATATAATATCATCTTTTTAGTTTAATATTTGTTAAATATATCTATATCGGTTTGAATATTACTCCAGTTGAGTTTTCAAAAGTTATCAAGGTTGTATTATACCTTTATTTAATCAAACAATTTATGTTGCAATAAATTAAAAATAAAAATAAAAATTAAAGACCCAAAATTTTGAATTATGGCATGAGTGTTCGGGTCATTCCTCTTTTATATTAGTGTGTGAATAACAAAAGAAACATTTGCCATCTGCTGCGAATTATTTCTATCACCATCAAAACGTACTTATATTAGCTCTAAGCAAAAGAAAAGAGAAAATTCAATAATTGGGATTAATTTATAAATTGGTACGTTGATTTTATAATTATTTATTGGCATTTGGGGGAGATATGACTGAAATAATGCCGACAAATTTTTGTTGAAAATTAATTTCACACACTACATGAAATGAAAGTTCAATGTATTATTAGCTGCTAAAAGTTATCATAATGGAGTTATTATAATATATTTGCATTACAAACAGTGGAAATTCCACGTATATTTAAATTACTCAACGCCAGAAACGAAAGAGTTCATTGACGCTAGAAGGGAAAAAGTATTTGAAATGTAAAATTCGCAGAAAATAAAATTAAACATATGCAATAACTCCTAGAACCTCCTGAAGACGGAAATCTCAGTATATTTGCACGTGCGCTAAATAATCATAATACTAAGATTGCGGAACAACCGGATTGAAATATTATGGAAAATGACAATGATCTGTTTAATATTAACATTGAAGGTACCGTGTATTTTATTAATATGGGAGAAACTTATAGCATAAATATCATAGTTGTCGACAACATATTTGCCTCTATAATTGCTTTTATAATAATAATTTGGATCCAGAGTAAAATTGATTTCCAGAAGCACTCTGAAATAAAAAGTTGCAATTGAGGCAAAGCTCAACCCACTAAACAATTATCGTCCCAGTAGGACACAGATGAACATTTCTATGAAAGAGAAATGACAAGGTGGTGAGACATATAGAGAGTTTGTAGCTCATGGGTTTACACAGAGATCCATATTCAATAAATTATATTCTCCTATTAACAATGACATTATGTTCCGCTACATAATATAAATGTCAGTAATTTTAGCATTGGATATACAATTAATAGACGTTGTGATCGCATATTTATATGGGTCATTGAACGATAATATTCATATGAAAATCCTGATGGATTTAAAATTTCTTGCATAACATTGCAACATCTATTGTAAAAAAGGTTAACTTATGCCTAAAGATGAGTATTTGAAATAAAAGATTTGGATAATACCAATTATTGTCTCGGCCTGCAGATCGAGAATCCCCGATGTGATTTTATACACCAATCAATCTACTTGAGAATTAATGTTTTTGATATTTTATTTATGAATAATTTTATTGAGCACACCAATGTTTTTGTCAGATCACTTGAAGTGAATGAATATTTATTTAAAGTGAATTTTGGTAAGAGGATATTTAATAGTAAGTAGGGATTTATGGAGAAATACTGTGTCGGATTTAATGGTTTTAAGGAGGCTGGTTGTCCCCTCTAGGACAGCTCCTCCTCCTTCTATCATTAATGTTTTTTGGAATCCTCCTCCCGGTTGAACTAAGATTAATACTGATGGTTCTTCTATTAGAGCACCGGGTCGGATTTCTTCAGGTGGTGTTTTCCGTCGTATGGATGGGCCGGTCATTCTTTGTTTTCATTCAGAGGAGGGTATTGGATTTGCTTTTATTGCTGAGCTTTTGGGTGCTATTTTTGCTATGGAATTGGCTCAGCGTTTATCTCTGGCCTTTATTTGGTCGGAGGTCGACTCAGCTTATGTGGTGACGCTTTTTACTTATCGAACTCTTCAGGTGCCTTGGATGCTAAAGGCAAGATGGCGCAGGGTTCTTGCTTTTATTGCTACCATTCAATTTCGGGCTTCTCATATTTATCGTGAAGGCAACCAAGTCGCTGATATTCTGGCTTCTCCTAGTACTCCTTCTGGAGTTTGTTCCATGTTATTCCTTGTATTGATAGTTTAATTTCTAGAGATTATTCTAGTAATGGTTATTTTCGTATTTCTTAGAGGGGTACTCTTTTTCCTATATGGTTTTTCCTGCTTCGGGTTTTCCATATAGGTTTTGATGAGGCCTCAGTCTCCTGCGTTATCAACTTGTGATTTTCGAGATTTTTAAGATTCTGTTACCTTTTTTCCTTTATTTATATACATATTATCGGGGGAACTAGAAGTTTATTACAATATTTTATCTTGCAAGATTACCTGGCCAAGTACCGTATTTATAAATAACTTGCTAGCAAGATTTAGTATTTTTCTACAATGAGATACTAGCATGCCGATTACTATATCCTCCATTATTTTTGAATTATAAATATTATTTATCGAAGTAAACAATAACATAACATTGGTGGACTATTTAAATGTTGGCTATATGTATGATCCCCATATTGTCATATTTGAGTCTGGTTTTATTTTATTTTTATGTGTAGCGCGACGAATGATATTATCTCATATTGTCTATTTAAAGACAATGTATTTGTGTTGCACATATGAATAGTGGGTGAGTTAAAGGTTACTTGACGTAACACACATTATTTTATTTTACCCACATAAACTCTAGAAGAGTTATGATATTTAAAATTCGCTCCAATAATTGTAGTTTTGAGGGGGAACAATAATTTTCAAAATAATCTAGAAAATTAAGCCTTGAAGGTCAGACCATGTGGGTCTACATTATGCCCTGAAGGCTCAATGCTTGTACTCTTTTTCCCTTACTAAGTTTTTCTCACACGGTTTTCTTAGTGAAGGTTTTTAATGAGGCAACTAATGCAACACATAAATATAAACGTATGCCATGTACTATTTTTCTCGACTGCTTTCTCCCACTGAGTTTTTCAGCGAGGTTTTTAATGGGGCATGAACATCGCGTCGTAATGTCCAAGGGGGAGTGTCATAAATATATTTATTATATATGAACATTACTTGTTCCATACTCTAGGATTTAGTTTCTAGCCCTATATATATCTTGTAATCTTGTGTAGATCAACACATCAATGAATAAAATACACCGATAAATAAAATCATCTTCTTCCCCCGATATTCTCTGTTCTTCTACTTTATGTTATTTACTTCTTGAGTATGATTTTGTAGTTCGATTTACAACAGTAACATAATTATAATTATATTATGAATCAATTACATAAATATAATTTTATTAATAATTTAATGGTATAATTATAATTTAGGAAAATTGAAATAAAAAAATATTGTATGGTGTAGTGAACAATAACACACCATATTCCGAGTATTATTGTTCAATACTTCATACTCTTTTTTTTTTTCAATACTTCTTACTCTTACTGCAAAATAAAGTAGAAGTTGGAGAGAAACTTGTAAGTACTCCAAAATGGGATAAGATTTGAGATATATGGGTGGTTATAATGCAAACCAATACTAGTGTAAGAATTAGAAACCCATCTCACACCATACAATCAATAAAGATCTATGGCCTAGATTTGATTAAAAGGGGTGGTAGCAATTCTGTAATATTTGAAAAAAAATCTCGTGGGGGTATTAATGTAATTTGGTAATTTTTATAAAAATCACGGAGAATTTAATAACATATCGTCATGCTATCGAAGTATTATCATCATGCTAATGAAACGTTATCGTTATGCTAATGAAATTTTTTCTCATATTGTTAATGAAAAATTAAATTCTAAAGTGTAATTATAAATTCTAATGAGATGAAATAAATCATAATTCAGATATAATAAACTCCAATGATCTAAAAAATAGAATTAAATTCTAAAAATTAATTATAAACCCTAATGGATGGAATAAATCATAATAGCAATATAAATATACAACATTAGCATAATGATATTGTTTTATCAGCACTGCGAATAAACTATGTTAGCATATGACAATTCATCGTTAGCATAAGGTATAAACCATAAATGGATGAAGAAAACTCTAACTAATATATTCTAATTTGATGAAATAAATAATATATAATAATCAATTAGTAACTAAAACATAAAAACTAAATTATAAAAAATAATTATAAGTCATAATTGAAATGCAATAAATCATAATAATAATATAAGTATGTGTACTACATTAACATTATGATAATCATTCATTAGCACAATGAATGCAATATGTTAGCATATAACAAATGTTTTGTTAGCATACGTTATCAACTTATCATAATGCTGATGAACCATTATTTAAAAGCTAACGAAAGCATTTTCGCGCTGAACACAAGTAAAAATGTATATTTTGTATTTTTCGTCTATATTTATTTGAACAAACATATACATGACTGATCTTGAATTAAAGAACATGAAAAGATCTTTAATTTGGTATATTATTTGCGTTGATCCGATTTGAAACGAGTGAGTAATTATCGTTCAAAGTTTTTAGGATTTTTTTAAAAAAGTGATGACATCGGCTTTTTTTATGGGGATTGGACAACTATACTCTGCCTCCCTTTTTTTGGCTTGACTTTGACATTTAATCTCAGCCATTAGATCATCTAGGTGGATGGTATAAGATGGCTCCTAGTTCCTACACTAGAGAAATGTGTATTTTTGATCCAACCCCTGGAGACATATAGGGGTTCATTAGTTTAGTATGTGATTTCATTCAATAATTTACTAATTCATTATTTTTTCATTTTCATGCCTATATATGAATAAAAATTTAATCACGACACCACTAGGTGTGGGTCTGTCACACCTGGCCTGTCAAATGTAATTTACCTCTCATGTGCAATTTACATGCTATTACACAAGGGTAGAGTTTACCCAGTACACACCTTAATAGCAGCTGTTGGTTATCAGTCACAAAAAAAAGACACGAAAGGAAAATGTACAAAATCTAGAAGAGAAGCAGTAAAACTAACGGAACAAAAAAGTCCGAAAGCAAGTTGAGCTAGTCGATGGGCGATGATATTAAATATTAATTAGCAATAGGTGGAGCCTAATTATACTCACCCAAATTAAAAGGAATGGACAAAAGCTTAATATAATACCCTTTCACGCACATTCGTATAGATTTTTGTTTTGAATATCTCAATTTATAGGCTAGTTTAATTTCTATATTTATTTAACTTATTCATCAATATATTTATATTAAATATTAATTTATTATCAAGTGAAATAAATATGAGCAATTTATTTAATTATTTTTTATAATAATTTTCTTAATCCTAGTAAAAAGTTCAATGAGTCTACATGAATGAGATAACTTAGTAAGCAATATTATTCAAATAAAAAAAAGGGGCACACTTGTGTGAGACCGTCTAACGGATCTCTTACATTAGACGGATCTCCACCCGACCCGACCCGTCCCTGACCTGACCCAATTGTACATATATTAAAAAAATGAATTATTTTTTCTTTCTTCCATTAGCGTTCTCCCCGGCTGAGTGCTCCCCCAATTCCACGTGATTCTTCTCTCGGTTGAACCCTCGCTCCCCTAGCTACACACGATTTTTCCCCCTCCACGTGATTTCAGATAAAATTCTCCTCTCCACATGATTTTTTTCTCGTTCTAGTCAACGATTTAATGGATAAATTGGGGCAAACAAGTGATCTTTCCTCCTGCGAAATTTCACTCAATTCCGCGCGAAGAGACTTTTGTAACGAATGGTATGTTATTTTGATTTACCAAATTTATGATTCTATGACCCTTGATCAATAATTAGGTTTATGAAAATATGCATACCATATGTTCGATAATATGCCTTTGAAAGAATTCATTCAAATTTCTAGTTTCATAGGTCATTTATTGTTGTGATAATACTTTTAGTACTAATTTAAATTTAAATTTTATAATTTTCAAATATTGTTCTACTTGATGATGGATCAAATGATGAAGATATAGAAATTACATCTCTCAATGAGGATGAATCAGTTCAGTTGGAATTCGGCAGTAAGTCATACTTTACTTTTCTTTTTTGTTTATTGCAATTCGCCAGTTGGTACATGTAGTTAAGACAGTAGTACTTTACCTAGTAACTAGTGATCTTTCACGCTACGTTTAGTAATACCTTTCTATTTCTGGATATATAATTCAATTCAATGTTATAGTTTGTCATGGATGCTCATCATGATAGTGGTACTTCACATTATAATTAATGATTCTTTATTTCATGTATAATGATATTTTTGAAAAATAATAAATCCAACAACTGACTTATATTGCTTCACTTCATGTCTAGTTATGATTAACCTGATAGTAGTGATACTTCACCTAGTAGTTAGTGATCTTTCACGTCAAAATTAGTAACACCTCTCTGTATCTTGCTCAATAATTCAATTCAATGTGATATTTGTCCAGGATGCTTATTATGATATTGGTACTTCAACTAGGAATTAATGATACGTCACATTATAGTTATTGACACTTCTTTGTTTCTGCCTCAATAATTCAATTCAATGTGAAAGTTTGTCCAAGATACTCATCATCATAGTGATCCTTCGCATAGCAATTAATGATACTTTGCTTATTATATAGTGATCATTTTATTACTGATATAAGTTTAAATTGTTGTAAGAGAAAAATAATCAAAATGCATCTTCAAAAATACAAGAAGAAGAACACAAGTGGTATTTTAATTTCAAATGAGTTTGGTTCCATAACCCCTAATCCTAGATTATTTTAGTTGGAATCCGGCAGTAAGTCATACTTTACTTTTCTTTTTTGTTTATTGCAATTCGCCAGTTGGTACATGTAGTTAAGATAGTAGTACTTCACCTAGTAGCTAGTGATCTTTCACGTCACAGTTAGTGAAACCTCTCTATTTCTAAATATACAATTCAATTCAATGTTATAGTTGTCATAGATGCTCATTATGATAGTGGTACTTCACATTATAATTAGTGATCTTTCGCATAGGAATTAGTGATACTTGACTTTCTTATATAGTGATCATTTTATTACTGATACTTTATTTTAGTAAGTAGTGATACATCTCATCACAATTATTGACACTTTTTGTTTCTGCCTTAATAATTTAATTCAATGTGAATGTTTGTCGTGGATGTTCATTATCATATTTATTAACGCTTCTTTGTTTCTGCTTGGATAATTTAATTCAATGTGAAAGTTTGTCTTGGATACTCATCATCATGGTGATCATTCGCATTTGAATTAGTGATACTTTACTTGTCCTATAGTAATCATTTATACTGATACAAAGTTTAAATTGTTGTAGATATGATTCATTTAATTTAAAAGGTTATTTTCTTGGTCTGAAAAGGAAAAATAAGGATGATACAGATGTTTCAAGCTCTTCTATTCAAATATTGGATCATGTCGATTCAATCACAAAGGGTAGGAGGAAAAGGATCAAAGGGCATCTTCAAAAAAATAAGAAGAATAATCCTAGATTGTTTTAGCATATGATACTTTTTGTATAATATTATTAAATTCATTCAAAATGTGGATTGGTTTTTCTGATTATATTACTTAATTGTAGTTGTTAATACTGTTTTGTCGTGTATTAAATTTCTTATTAAATTATTGATACTTCGTTGCATTATTATTGATACTGTAGTACATAAGTTATCATACTAAATGATTACTAAGAATCCAGAACAAACAAGAAAGAAGAAGAAAATGAACAAATGTTATGCTATTAAATTATTCATTAAATAAATAGTGTTACTTCGACACAGATAGTGATACTTTGTTCATTAATATTGATATTGTAGTTTATAAGTTATGATACTAAACGATTACTAATAATCTATGAATTATTTGATATATTGAGAACATCATTACTATTGTTCATGCGTTTTTATGATTTCCGCGTGTGTGTGTCTCTCTCTATTTTTTTATTACTGGTAATACACGAGATAAATATTGTTACTTTACTATACACATAGTGATACTTTTCTTCATCAATAGTGATACATATTATCTGCAGCATCAGATGATTTCCTTTTCTTCTTAGCATCTTTCCTCTTTGCTCTCTTAACTTGGTGTTTGGCTTCAGATGGAGAGGAAACATCTTCATCCTCCTTAGTATCATATTCACTACAATATAAATCAAACTAAGAAAGTAATTAAGAATGTAGTTAAATGTTTTCAATGAAGCATATTCATTTAATTGAACATTACCAGTTGAATCATAATGATAACTTCCTTAACATCAGTAACAATGCAATAAATTATCACTGATAATTCAGTTAAGCATCATTATCAAAGCTATGAAGTATCAGTAATACTTAACAAGACTTGCATGTCAGGTTCTTAAAGTTTTTAATCAACTTTCTTAACAATGCAATAAAGTATCACTAATAATTCATTTAAGTATCATTATCAATGTAATGAAGTATTACTAATAATGAACAAGACTTGAATGTCAGATTTTTAATTTTTGATCAACTACCATAAACAATGCAATAAAGTAACACTAATAATTCAGTTAAGCATCACTATCAATACAATGAAGCATCACTACTAATGAACAAGAATTACATGCCATCAGATTTTTAGTTACAATAATTAAAGGTGAGACAACAACCATGCAACACATAGGATTAGTTGTTGCAACGTAGGATGCGAGATGTGTACACAACAACTTATCAATTGCATCTCAGTGAGTTTCTAGTTTCCATGTCTAAGAAGCTAAGGTAGTTTAACAATCTATGAATTTCTACAGACATAAGCACATCATGTACCATTTGTCTTCATTGAAATGGAACAGGAAGAATCATTCATCTTCAATATTATTTTTTTCAATTATATGTTCTATATTTAGGAAGAGTTCTTTCAAATAAACAGAAAAGCTACTATAATGAATAATTGACCAAAATGAGCATTTCCTATCATTTAAGTGAAAAAAATCAATTGACTCCTGAGTTGATGAATTCAAACAACATTTATAGAAGCAAAATCAAGCAAAATATACTCAAAAATCACATCAATTCAATGGTTTCATAAAAACAGGATCTCAAATTATACTATAGCAACACGTGTTTTAAACCTACATACCTGTAAATAAGTTTACACATGGAAATCCCATAAGGAAAAAAAACAAGTAAACATCATTCACACTTCCAATATGGTAATTCCCACACTTATTCCAACCCACTTCAATCATATAATTGTCAACAACAACCTTACAATTTATATTGAGCAAAATTCGAGTTCACCAATTCTCTAAACTTAAATAATCTCTGTTAAAGTAATACCTTAATCATACTGCATACACACAATAAATATTTTAAAAGCACCGATATAGAGATACGCCTGACAGTTCCATTAACCCGAAGGAGCGGACATCTCTGGAATAAAATATCATTAAGAAACCCCACATTGTGAACAAGGATGAGAGACGAAATAGAGTATGGACAACATTGTTAGTATGAAAAATGCTAATTGTAGATAGAATAATACATGACCTCCAATGAAGTTATATTGAAATGGTAACCCTCTAGCCACGTAAATAAAAAGAATGTGGGTTTCATCATATATAATTGGTAGAACATGGAACTCAAAAGATTCAATCAAATTATAAATGAAATAGAATTTCTATTGAAGCTCAAGACTTCACAATAGACTGTCTGAATAACATTCACAATTGTTTTCAACACCTGCTTTCATCTTTAATTATTAAATACAACATACGATTTTCAAAATAGACAAAGAAAAAAATATAACTTCCTCCACCCTACTAAACCCTACTCCCCAAATGCATAGAGACTTTGAGAATTTAGAGATAGAAACACTTATAAATCTGATTGCAAAGGTAGAGTCGACATTGCAGCGGTTGTGATGGTTGTAGCAATCGCAATTGCAGAGGTGAAGGTGCAGGGCTGTAGAGATTTGGGGGAAATCACGGCGGCAGAGACAGAGTCGACATTGCAATGGTGGTTGTGATGGTTGTAATGGTTGCAGAAGCATTGGAGATGGTGGCAATTTGCAATGGTGGTGATGGTTGAGGATTGCAGAGGTGGAGACGATAAATCGGTCATGGAATCGCAACGAAATTGCAGATCGCAGAGGTGGAGGCATTTTTTAATATATATATATATATATATTTAGTTAATCGGGTCGGATTATGAGATCCGTCTATCAAAAGAGATCAGTTAGACCGTCTCATATAAATTTTTGTAAAAAAAAAATGACAATAACGATGTTGGAGGCTAACGTTTCCTAAATTAATTAAGCTCTAAGGGCATACCATTACTCCGACTCCTTCCTTAACACTGTCTGGGCATTGATTGAGGCTTGAGGTTGATGATTACCATTAATTTCATTATTATGAATTATTTGGTTAATTAAATCGTATATTAAAAAAATGAATAAATATTTGGTTTTTTTTTATTGTTTATTATCTCTAACACGGTTCATGTGTACTAGAGCTGTCAAATGTGACTGGGTCGGGCCGCGCCCACAGGCCAAATGTAATATCGAGACCCATTCGGCCCGGCCCAAACCATTCGGGGCTAAATGTATGGCCTAGTCCAGCCCAGGTCGGATCATCCGCAGGTCCAAGGCTAAATTTTCAATTTTTCACTAAGGTCCCGTTCGGGCCATTGTTTTTTCGAGCTTGGTGGTCGGTCTGGCCCGGACACATTTCAGGCCTATAAATCATGTCCCAACCCGGGCCAAAATCGAGCCGGGCCGCCCACGGACATGGCCGGTTTTGACATCTCCAATGTGTACTACTTTTGACAAAATTATTCTTCTCTAAAATCATGGTTAGATGAACCTAGTTTCTAAATTTTGTCAGCCAATGTTTTGTCAGCGTTGTATGAAAATCATGATACAATCATTAAATTATTTTAAATGATGAAATTGAAATAGAAAAATAATAAATTATTATAAATTATTATTATTATTATTATTATTATTATTATTATTATTATGCAACATAAATGAAAACTATTTTTTAGGTAGCAAATGTAGAGTATTACAAATCCTCCATCTATCTATAAAAAAGTTACAAATCTCAAATTTTCAAGTAAAAAATAATAAATAAGATTGAAAATTTTTGATTAAAGACCGTAACTGCAATCTAAATTGTTGTAAAAAATGTAAAATAAAAAAATATAACAATAAATGTCACTACTATTATCTATTAACTCAAAACTGAGACATGACGACTAATTTCATAGGCGAACTAAATATCTTGATGAAGGAAATTAGAATGTATTAGAGGTATTTAAATTGATTTCGAATGACCTGAATAAGATTACAAATAATTTTTTAGGTTATGGTAATGATAAATAACAAAATAGGTTTTTGTATAGATACAGTATGTCGTCATTACTCAGTGCGTGTGTGAATCGAGTAGTTGTGATTGGTTGAATAATGTTGTTTGTATATTAATGTTTCTTATTAACTGAACCCAACTCACTATCTATTTCTGCATGCTTTATTATAAATTGTAACAATAGCTGTACGCAACCAAACAAACATTATGTTTCGAGATGTTTGGATAAATTAATACTATCAAGTTAAGGTATCTATCTATGTAGATGAATGCCCATTACTGTAAATAGAATACATATTTTTTATATTTTTATTTGAATTATTACTTTAAGAATTGAATAATAGCTATAAGGAATGAAGTCGTCGTTATCCTTTTCTTTTTGGTACAAATGGTTGCATTTTTATCATTCCCATTTTTTACTTTTCACTTCACAAGTTTAGTACATTGTCATATAGAGAATAGAAGAATAATCCACCATATAAATTCTTTTAAAAAATTTCTTATTACAGCAACTCTAATACTAACATCTATTTATTGCGGATTCTGCACTAAATAAGTCTAATTTCATCACCAATTTTTTTGGCAACCTCAATGCTTAGTACTAAATATTACACCAAATAAGAATATTCTCTTAATGATTCTATTTTATATTATAACTGAAATATAAATATGTTTAATGATTTAATATTTTTTTAAATGATAATTATTAAAATTTAATAACTATTAACTGTAAATTTTCAAAAAATATATACTAATAAAAAATATAACATATATATAATGTGCTTGGAATAATAAAACTATTTTAAGTGATCATCAAACTCCTACAATTAGTGAAAAATATTACGAGACTACAACAAATATTAAAATACATGCATATAATTTGGGGCAAAATTTGGTGCTGCACCAAATTGGTGCTGATAGGTTCCACATGATTTAATGAACTATTTTATTATTTATAATCATTATTAAAAATATTATTTAATAAATTTAATTTAATTTATAAATTATATATTCACTAAATTTAAATTATAAATCATCTAAATAAATAAATAATTTCAATAATAGCATAATAATTAAACATAATGGATAGAACGAAATAACACATATTACAAATTACTACAAATTAACTTAAAAACACACTACAATAATTAAAACTACTTGAAAAAAATACATCGATTACAAATCATTTATAGACCCTTTAAGATAATTATAATATTGACTGAAATCGTTTGAAAAATCCTCAAACCATGTCCTTCACATCTGGATTGATTGAATTGTGAAAATTCTCCTAGATGAGGAGACGATTGAGATTTACGAGCTTAGTTTCTTCTTTGTATAATTCTAATTTGTTCACCATGAATGTATTTTCATAAATGTTATAGTCTTGTAATATTCACTAATTGTAAGCGTTTGTGATCATTTAAAGTACTTTCATTATTCCAGGCACATTATATATTATAATTTTTTAATAGTATTTTTTTTAAAAGTGTATATAACTAAAAGTTATCAGTTTTGGATAATTATCATTTTTAGAAAAAATACTAAATCATTAAAAATATTCGTATTTCAATTATAAAACAAAATGGAATCTTTAATAAAATATTCTTATTTGATGTAAAATTTGATGCAAAGTATTGGAGTTGCAAAAAAATTTAAGATTAAAATTATATCTATTTAGTACAGAATCCGCATTAAATAGGTGCTTAGCATTGGAGATGCTACTACAAAGACAAACTCGCAGTAGTCCGTATTCTAAGCATAATTTGGATAAAATTAATTATGTGCAATCAAATGTAAGAGTTAAAAAAAAGTTATGGATCGTTTTCAAATAAAATTTACGACAATTTTTTTTATATAAGAATATTATTTTTGAAAATAAGTGAGGATCCTACTTTTGAAAAACAGTGAAAAATTTTATAATTTTATTGTGAAAAACTAGAAATTCCTTTTTTAAGAACTCTCTTTAAACCTTAAATATCTTAATAGTCCAACTTAAAAAAAATGATGATTGATTTTGTCTGAAAGTAAAGCTTTTAACATGAATTGCATAAATAATTTTTTTTTTAATTCTAAGACCAAACTAAAAGGATTAAGTCAAAAGTAAATCTTTTATATTCTCTGAGGTGATCTCCAATGCTTGACATTATTTTTAGTACAGTTAGTTTTCGCACTAAAAATAATATATTTTATGCACTAAAAATATTTCCTGCTCCAACAAAAAATTCTTTAAAATATTTTATTATGTTATACTCGAATGTACTATAATTTTAATCATAATAATTATGGGACTCGCCCGCAATAAATTTAGTTTAAAAACTGCACTGCTACATTTAGTTTTGTGATATAATAATGCGGAGTTAGAGTTGGCCCAACTCCTAAGCACCTAATATGTTATCTTCAAGCTACCATTTTTCTTTTATAAAAACAATTTACAGTTCATTTTAATAAATTTATCCTGAAATTTTCTGAATTTAAATTCTATATATATATTATATATTGATTGGGGTTAGCAATAGCATGAGTGTGACGTCCACTTCCCCCTATTGGTTAAGTTTCAGCTGTTTTGTCGTTTTCCGCCCCCCTCAACCTCAAGCTGAAGCTCAACCCTCTCTTCCCCTCCCTCCCTCATCACCCCAACCCCCAATCCCCCATCATTTCTTGAGCCGCACAGAATGTGAAAACTGAAAACCATCTCTCTCTCTCTCTCTCTCTCTCTCTCTGCCTTCTCCATCTCTCACTCATCAACAACAGAATCACCCCCTGCCCCCTACCTCTACCCTACCCCTACCCCTACCCCTACTCCTACCTCCACCCCACCCCAGGATCCAGCCTTCGTTTATCCCATCCATTTATCTCCGATCAATCCTCCAAATTCATCAATCTACTCACTTTTTCACAACCGAATCATAATCCTTTTCTATGCTCAATTTGTAGTCGGGGAATAACTCCCAAGGAATGGATGAGAAGATATCCAAGAAGCCCAAAGGTTTCAGTACCGCCGGCGGCGGCGGAAGCAGCCGGAGCTGCAGCTTTAGTTGCAGCAGCGGCGCGTACGACACCGTTTGGGAGTGCGTGATCCCCTACGTGCAGGACCCGCGCGACCGGGACGCTGTGTCGCTGGTGTGCAAGCGTTGGTACGAGATCGACGCCATCACGCGCAAGCACGTGACCATAGCGCTCTGCTACACCGCCACGCCCCAGCGGCTGTCCCGGCGGTTTCCTCATCTCGAGTCGCTGAAGCTCAAGGGCAAGCCACGCGCCGCCATGTTTAATTTGATTCCGGAGGATTGGGGAGGATTCGTCACGCCCTGGGTGGAGGAAATTATCAGGTCTTTTGGGAGGATGAAGGTGCTGCACTTCCGGCGGATGATTGTCAAAGATTCAGATCTCGAGGTGCTTGCTACGTCGCACGCCAAGGTTCTAGAAGTTTTGAGGCTGGATAAGTGCTCCGGATTCTCTACTGATGGACTTTTGCATATAGGCAGATTGTGCAGGTACTAAAACGTCAATACTACTTTCTGTTTATTGTTTTTATGTGATTTATTTAGTTTACCACTGATTTTTTATATTTTAATCTTGGTATTCTCTAATTTATGTTATTGATATGATGACGTTCTTGATTTTTTTCTTCTTCTTGAATTTTGGGATATACTGATCTCTTGGAAGAGTTTTATGTGTTTTTGGAGGAATCATTAGTTTTGGTAGTTTATTATTGCTGTGCTAATGTTTCGACGAGTAGTTGCTGGATCTGAATGATTTGAAATCTGAGTACATAAGTTTGACTTTTATTTTCAATGAGATTTGCCGACTGCTTCAGTCCTTAATTTCTTATGTTCGAATTCATCTTGCTCAGTTTCTTCACCAAAGAATACTACTTTATTAGTCTACTGGCTTCTTGAGACCTTGCAGGCTTGCTGATCATGATGATACTTGTTTATAAAATAGTTTATAAAATATTTTTCTTCTATTTTTCATCATTACATCAACACTACCAGTTATACTGTTTCACACACCATGCATACAAATGATAATGAAATCGAAAGGCTGATGTCAAAAATTCAAAATTATTAATTTTGAAAGAATATTGTGGCAGCGAGAGTCACCTGTGTTTAATATGAGATGTGGCCCAGGGAATACGACTATTGCAACATGGCTTAAAAGTTTTTCAACAAATGTGATTGGAACATTTGATAGTGAATTGTGAATGATTTCGGGATACAAGGTCATAACCAGGTGTAACGGTGTCCGTGTGTTAAATGTAATGCAAAATTTCTTGGTAAGTGTGAGTGCACGATCAGACTCTACAGTGCCATCTATTATTATTAATATGTACCTTCTTAAAGAGGGCAGGACTGTAAGATTCTGCCGAAGAGTGGATATATGCTTAGCATTTATAAACTTTATGTAGGAGCTTGATCAGTTGGTGCTCACAGGTTGTTAGATTCATTATAAGAATAAAGTGGTTATTCCATTTCTTTTATGGTTCTACAGAAAGGAGATTAAGAAACTTCAAGCTCCCTAACTCCTAGCAAATTGTTTATTGATCTCATTGAAAATTCTTGCTTAAAACTCCATTGTCAAGACCGAAATTGTTTATGATATGTATGAATTTCTAGAAATTTCAGAACGTCACCTTGAATTTTAAGGTCCAACTTAGTAAAGAAAAGAAAAGGTAACTTAGTAAAGAAAAGAAAACGTAAAAAAATATTATAGCAAAATCAAAATGGTTATGAATAAAATTTAGGTGACCTTCCATTAGGTTCATTTTAGTTAATAATATCTCCTGAAGAATTCCTTGACTACATTTTGGTCTCTGTCTTGAGGAAGACCATATTGCAAGTTGGATTATGTAAAAGGTGATGCTGTGATATCTATTGCTTTATTGAATTCAGTGTGGATCTTACCAATACTAACTTTATTCGAGATGGGAAAATTGCTAGTCTTTTGTGTTTGTCAATTCTGAACCTGTTTTTTTGTGTAGGAATTTGAGAAACTTGTTTATGGAAGAGAGCTCAATAGTTGAGAATGATGGAGAATGGCTGCATGAACTTGCAATGAACAATACGGTTCTTGAAAGTCTGAACTTTTACATGACTGATCTCATGAAAGTCAGATCTGGAGACCTTGAACTTATAGCAAGAAGATGCCTGTCATTGGCCTCAATGAAAATTAGTGATTGTGATGTCGCAGACCTCATTGGTTTTTTTAGAACAGCAGCTTCACTGGAAGAGTTCTGTGGGGGATCTTTCAGTGAACCCCCTGGACAGGTTGGAGAAGGTGTTTTCAATGAGCAATTGGAAAGGTATGCCAATGTTGTATTCCCTAGTAGATTGTGCCGCTTGGGTCTTACTTACCTGGGCAAAGCAGAATTGCCCATTGTGTATCCTGTTGCTTCGAAGCTTAAAAAATTGGATCTTCTCTATGCTCTGCTGGACACTGAAGGCCATTATCAGCTACTGCAGAGATGCCCTAACCTGGAAATTCTTGAGGTAAATTTTATAATCTGTTTCATCATTCCAGATATGCCTTGTGCTAATTAAATGTTAATGTGCTCGATATGCATGAAGTTGTGCCCCATTAGATTATATGCATTTTTTGTTAATAATACGGTGCCTATCAGTATGGTCCTTGTAATAATCTGAGTCTTAAACACCCAGGCATTCTTCAATGGCTTCTAGACACTATATTTTTAGAGGAAATTAGATTAATATTTATCTTTGTGATCAGTAAATTTTCTGAGCACCTATACATCTCTGTTCTGGTAAGTAGGATGTGTACTCTGTTGAGGGTATTAAATGAGATGAAGCTAGTGTTGGGCTTTGCTACCTCATGAATATAGAATTGCCATCCTTGTGTGAATAACATTGACCGAGCAATGTGAACATCAGGTTTATTTTGATGGGAAATAAGTTGATTCGTACATGAAAGCACGTTGAAATGCAGCATGACCAAGTTTATCATAATACTAATAAGTAGTTCTTGTTTTGACATATTAGCTGAACTGAAATAGTGGTCCTTTTAACCTTTGTGCACTTTTAATCCGAACTATAATTGTAGTTGTTTAACCCTTCTGCTTTTTTGGATTAACTCTGTGACCAATGAAGATGGATTCAATGGTTTGAGGATAAAATCTCTACTTCTGTTTTAGCATAGCTTCTTATGAACAGTGAACCATTCTAGACTTATTTGATACCGCAGTTAACATAACATTTCTGTGTTTCTGCATGCTGAGTCTGTGACTATAAATATTCTACATTTTGTTTTATAGTAACTTGTTATGAGTGGGTAACTATATACTTATCAAATACTGCATTTCATGTAGCTTTTTTTTTTCCCTTGATGCATATGAAATTGATTGTGATGAGAAATATGGAACAGACAAGAAATGTTATTGGAGATAGAGGATTGGAAATTCTGGGTGAATTCTGTAAGAAAATGAAAAGACTGAGGATAGAGCGTGGAGCTGATATGGAAGATGAAGAAGGTGTGGTCTCGCAGAGAGGATTGATGGCACTGGCACAAGGATGTCTGGAATTGGAATACTTGGCGGTGTATGTGTCTGATATTACAAATGCATCACTTGAGTGCATGGGAACATACTCAAAAAACCTATGTGACTTCCGGTTGGTATTACTGGACAGAGAGGAAAGAATCACGGACCTGCCTCTTGACAATGGAGTTCGATCTCTTCTAATGGGGTGCCATAAACTTAGGAGGTTTGCTTTGTATCTGCGGCCTGGTGGGTTGACTGATGTGGGCCTGAGTTACATCGGGCAATATAGCCATAACGTGAGTTGGATGCTTCTAGGTTATGTAGGGGGGTCGGATGAAGGACTTTTGGAGTTCTCCAAGGGGTGCCCTAGCCTGCAGAAGCTGGAAATGAGAGGGTGTTGCTTCAGTGAGCGTGCACTGGCCCAGGCGGCCCTGCAGCTGGCGTCTCTAAGGTACCTGTGGGTGCAAGGTTATCGGGCTTCTGGAAATGGTCGAGATTTGTTAACCATGGTGAGGCCGAACTGGAACATTGAGCTGATACCGTCGAGGCAAGTTGTGGTACAGGACCAAGGAGGGCCGATAATGGTGGACCATCCCGCACACATACTGGCGTATTGGTCTCTTGCAGGGCCAAGAACAGATTTTCCGTCTACTGTGACGCCGTTGGATCCCAACACTCTTCTTTCTTCATAATAATGCCTACTACTTAAATCCCAACATAGCTTTGCATTTGCATCTGCATTTGCATTCTCTCTCTCTCTTCATATTCCTTTTTTCTTTAGTTGCCTTGTCCATAAATCATGTCTTTTTCGTTTGGATTTCTTCTTCCACTTTTCAAAACTTACTCTAGATATTTTTGAGTAATAAATTTTGCATGCCGAATAATCATATATTTATCGAGTTTCTGCAGCACATAAACAGTATGTTGTCGTGGTGTTTAAAATGTAAATACCTAATTGTTTGATTTCTTCTAATTGCTTTTTATGCTCTTCTCCTTATTTATGTATTGCCTTAGGCTTCATCGAAATCAAACTTATATCTTTTTTCTTTTCTGGTCGTTGGCAGTAAGATTAATCTTTTGATGTTACATGTATGTCGGTATACTTTTATTTTATGTATTTGGTTATTATAATTCTTAAGGTAGAAGATAATACTTACTTTGTAGGTATCATGTTTAATAAATAGAACTGTATTTTTTTTAACGTTTAGCGAACCGGGTGAATAGTGAATTCACTTGCCTCCAAATTATTTAAAGTTTATTTTATGGTATGAATCTAAATTTTATGAATTTTCCGCCGTTATGTACACTTGTAGGAATTATATAATTTAATATTTTTCTTATACAAGTGCAAAAGTATGAGCTAATTTTGGTGATAATAAAAGTATGAGCTAATTTTGGTGATAATACACACACACACACACACGCTTTTTAGAGGGCAAAACGGCAGAGTGCTACTTTACCAAGCTCAAAAAATAAATTTTAAAAGTCGACATTCATATATTGATGTGCTGAATTTTAAAAATTGACATTTATACCATAAGATTCTTACTAGAACCCAAGCCTTCTGGTCATTTGTTTTATCTTTCTATATGTAAAAAGGTGGCCTTTTATAGGATCATATCCTTATCACTATTAATAAACGTCGACCCATTTCTAACTGTACAATTTTGATCTTTTTAATCTTTTAGTTCACAATAGATCTATTGTGACACTTCGGGTAGTACCCGGGGGTAGCGTATAATTTGCCGGTTTGCAAGTGTTAAACTATTTGTGAAGCTGTAAGAATCTTGATTGGATAAAATTTTGTTTGAATTCTTTTTATGATGCTCGTTAATATAAATAAATTAAATTTGAGTTTTATAATATTTAACTTGTTAGATTGACACATATTACAAAAATAATAAGTGTGACCGAACGAGTGTAATAAATATACCTGCACGAAAATTACCTATCTAAGTTATATGTTTGTTTATGATAATACAGTTCACTTTGTCATAACTCATAAGAGCTATGCAAAATTTGCACTTTGTTATATCAAATCCTTTATTTTTTTAAATTGTCCGACAGCATTCATTTTTGTGCAATGCATGAGTAACACTTCTAATAATTCTTTCCAACAAGTGCAAGAATATGATTATATGAGCAGCTAGTGGAAAATTAAAAACGTTATGGCTTTTAGGCGTGACCGCGTGAGTGCCAATTTCACAATCTTAATCTTAACCTTAATCTTATCTTATCTTAATCTTAATTTTAATTTTAATTTTAATATATATATATATATATAAGTAAGAAATTATGCCTTAAATAGTAACAAAACATTTTCCCGCCTAAATGCATCTGCCAAAAATGGAAACATCACAAATTAACAAATAATTAATACATTTATTGTATTGTCTATATTATTGAAAATAATAGATATCTATATCTATATTATATCTAAAAGTAAGATAGTCAAACATAAATAGAAATTATCATTATCCCGCCTAAACTACATCTCTAGAAACAGAAATCTATATTATTTAATTAAAAGATTATTTACATATATTAATAAACGTCTATTGATATATTAGTAAAACTAATTAATTAGGTCAATGAATTAGATTATGAATGTTAGTTAATATTTGGCCAATTATGGAAGATTATATGTATAATAAAATGAATACTACCATAAATAAATAAATTACTATTATTATTAAAAATTATCATTAAAATTCATTCCAAAGAGGATACCGTGTATAAATATCTTAATCTAAATGTTAATATTATCTTATTTTAATCTTAATTAATCTAATATATATATATATATATAATAATAGGCTTCTAACAACACATTTTTCCCGCCAATTACAAAAGGGTATTTTAATAATTTAATAACACACTAATTTAATAAGTTTAATTTATAAATGGTATCATGCAAGTTAGTGATGTTTATATAATGAACAGTTCTTATGTTTTTCTTTAATTAACACAAATCTATACTAAATCCCTCCCAATTTGCACTTGCCAAAAATGAAATACTATATATGGAGCATATACAATTTATCGAATATGTATGAAGGAGATAATTAGAAGACTCAATTTCTATGGTTAATTACTATATATGGAACAAAAATTAAATTATTATCTATATATAATTATTTTATTAAATGTGATGTGATGGTAACAATGTATAAACACACACACACACACTTTTATGTATAGAAATATATTTATTTTATGCATAATATATAGAATGAAAATATAGTATAAAAGAATATATATATACACACATAATCAACCATGCAAATTTTCAAAATTAAATAAATTGGATATCTATATATTAAAAATAATTGCATTAATTTATAATTAGAAACCATGGGTTATGTACAGGATTGATTTGTTTGTGTGTGTAATCTATATTATTATAGATTGCAAATCGATTAAATGTGTTTCTATAATTATATGAGCTATTAATTATGTTTCTACAAATATCCATAGAGAGATGATAGTTATTTTAATTTTATTTATATATATATACAGAGAGAGGGACGAGGTAGTGATATGCCGTTTCTATGAATTCTCATACTCAGTGTTGCGAAATTTTGAGGTTTGTCTTGATTGCCTACACTTCTCTCTCTCTCTCTCTCTCTCTCTCTCTTTTATGATGTTTATCTTTCTCATTTTTTAATTATTATTTATTTTTAATTTATTTGTTTCATAATATAATTATGCCAATTCTCATTTTTGGATTCAATACTGTTGGGTTTGATGTTACATTAATTTATGTTTTTCAATCTTAATTTTTCAACATTAAATATAATATATTATAGAACTTCAAGATCAATGCTATTTTGGTTCCTTTCTTTGGAATATGTAGGAGGACACAAATATATCAATGTGCCGATGGAATGCGAGAAGATGATGATGGATGTGAATTATTCGACCAATATTTAAAATTGTTCAAAAAAATTGTATTTAGCAAATTACAAAATAATTATGTGGAATTTTTCATTTTTAATAGAACATTTTTACCCATTTATTTAAATTTAATGTTAAGGCTTTGGAAAGAATAGTTATAATTCATATTTAGTTCTTTTTGTATTTGTACTACAATTTTTAATAATGATATGTTGTGATTTATTTTTTATCCGTAGAATTTTAAGAAGAATAATCTACAAAATGAATTGTTATTGTAGTTAACTCAAAGAGTAGGGTATTTTTTTTATAGTAATAAAATATAAGAATTTTCGGAACTTATAATTTGGAGTAGATTTGTTTCTTTATGCATGTTTATTCAAATGAAAAAAAAATTGTTATAAACTTTTTGTATAGAGTGTAAGTAGTAGAGGGGAATGTAATGGCAAAGGAAAAACTAGTACTTAATGAATTTATTTATTGAATTGTTTTTAAAATATGCCAAAAAAATTTCGTAAATAGGTGGATTTGTATTTGAATTGTAAAGAAACTTTCTCATTAGATTTATTTTGAGATGATCATCTTTAAACATGTGGAATTGAATCCGGCAAAAAAGAAAAAAGAAAAGCATAAGAATAATAGCCGTATCTGAATTGTTTTTTTATCTACTTATTACTAATGTTTTCTAATTGGTGGATGATTAATTGGAGCTACAAATTAACGAAACTTAACAATGGAAACATATATACTTATCTTTGTTCTGTGTTGATAAAATAAACAATAGGTTGCCTTAACTATATTTAACTTCAAGAACGACAATAGTCAAGTTTGAAATTTGTAAAATATAGATTGCACATTTAGTTTTTGTAATCTCCATTTAACATTTAATTACGTGTCTAATTATTAAATTCAGTAATCAATTTGGACCTGATTATTCTAAAATTACCATATTAATATCCAAAAAAATTATATATATATTAATTTAATTAAATTGAAATAAACATATATTTTCGTAGTTATTACTTTTATTATATATAGATTGGTTATTCTATCATGCCAAAATGCTAAGCTATTTATATTAATTACAGTAAATGAAAATTAACATTAGAAATTTAAAATTCAATGATTATTAAAATGAAATTTAAAATTCAAAATTTGAAATATAGCTCGTTGATGTGGATCATTGATATTTTTATTAGTTTCATTTTTTTTTATTGAAGTTTGAATAATTTGTCTATGTATATATAAATAACTATTATAGATTGAAAAAAATTAAGAATTTTAGTATAATAATCTCTAAATAATAATGTCACGTTTTGATGATCAAATTAGAAATTTCACACTCAATGTTGTAATTGCAAATTTTCTAAAAGGTCGCATTAATTGATGCGTTGTTGTTGATGATTCATATTATGAACATGAATTATTTTGTAATTTATGTTAATGATTTTAATTTTATACATTCTCCACCTCATAATAAAGTTAAGATTATTGAGATTTAATACTATGAGTACGTAAATATTATATTTGATTCAATATTATTTGGCTTGAGAATTAATTGTATTTGTAATTAGACTAGTAGTAGTAGTAGTAGTAGTGGTGGTGGTGGTGGTGGTGGTGGTAGTCGTGGTGGTGGTGGTGGTGGTGGTGGTAGTGGTAGTAGTCGTAGTGGTGGTGGTGGTGGTGGTGGTGGTGGTGGTGGTAGGAGTAGCAGTAGGAGTAGCAGTAGGAGTAGTAGTAGTGGTGGTGGTGGTGGTGGTGGTGGTGGTAGAAGTAGTGGTCGTAGTAGTGGTGGTGGTGGTAGTGGTAGTGGTAGTGGTGGTAGTAGTAGTGGTGGTGGTGGTAGTGGTCGTGGTAGTGGTGGTAGTAGTGGTGGTGATAGTAGTAGTGGTGGTAGTGGTAGTGGTAGTGGTAGTGGTAGTTGTAGTAATAGTAGTGGTGGTAGTGGTAATGGTAGTGGTAGTGGTAGTAGTAGTGGTGGTGGTGGTGATGGTAGTAGTGGTGGTGGTAGTGGTGGTAGTGGTAGTGGTAGTGGTAGTCATAGTAGTAGTGGTAGTGGTAGTGGTAGTAGTAGTATAGATATAAAAATTTGGGTTTCATGCTCAAATACCATTTCTTTGGAAATATTTATTTAATATTGATCATTAATTATATATCTACAATTTATCTTAATTATCTACAATAATATATAATAAATATTTTAAATCAATTATACTTAGTGTATCAATAACCTAATACAAGTGGCTCCGATCATGAGAAGTATCTATGAGTTAAATTAGTAAATTATTACCACAATTATGACCATAATTAAATGAGTCAATTATTTCAGCAATTAAATCTCTCCAATTAAATCCAAAACGCTAAAATTTAATTTTTTTTAGATATATTGATTATCTCCCCCCGCCTTGTAAGAAAATCATTTTCTTCAATCAATTTTTTGAAGATATTATCGAACAATATAGTGAAACGTATCAATTTGGCAATATATATCTCAAGATTTTATTTTATTTTATTTTTTCTTAAACAGAAGCACGATTGGATCCAATGGTGTCTCTGCCAAAATTGTTATCGAAGTCTCTACATCGTCGGCATCGATTACAATCCAATAAATTCATTGCCACACAATTCAATTTTATCATTTTGGTATCTAAATCTTTTTCCCTTTTTTTATCTTTTTCATGAGTTGAACTGCTCATTTTTTAAATTTTCAAGCATTAATAGAAGCTTTTGATTTGATGATACTGCGAGTGAAAGCTGACGAATTTTCTTGCAATGGAAATGTTGGTGTGACGGCAAAGCACATAAACTTATTTTTAAACACAAGGTACACAATTGTAATTATAAATCTCCCCTGAAATATTGATTATCCGACGTATTTCAATGAATACCAAAAGTTTCATTAAATTTGTTTAATTTACGCTTTATATTTTGATGTTTTGAGCCTTGGCATGATATTCAATGTGTATTTCTTGGATTTTTGTCTATTTATTGCAGTTTTATTGTTATTTATTCTCCACGAAAAATTATCAATTTGAAAAAGAATTGAAAGAGAGAATTTGGAGGAGAAAATAAAAAAGGAGAGAGATCGAATCGGATTTTCGAGCAGCATTAACGCTACTGTGCGCACAACTTATAAAGACCGCCAAACATCGTCGGTCTCAGCGGTATCCTCTTCCAACTTGCATAGCTTCAGGTCTGTGTCTATGTGTATCTTTATTAGTATATTTTCTACTAAATTATTATTGTTCACATAGATTTGTTTTGAATGATTGTATTATCCTCATTTGTAAGGATTAAATTATTTAGGATGTAAATGTGCATTGCTAATCTGAAAAATTATACACAAGTTTCAGTTTGATTGGCGATGACTAAGCATATTAGTTTAAACAAAAGATCCTTTCTTTCACCTGCAGTATGCCCTCAATAAATTTTCAGAAACATTTATCTCTGTTTTAGCTTCTTTGTAAAATTAGTCGGGAAAAATTTATGTTGTCTACTAATACAGATATTGAAGAGTATAATACAGAGGTTGAAGAGTATAAAGGGGCGATTGATTTTATATCACTTTTCTTCCATGTGATTGAGATTTCTTGCGCCCAATCCATTTTTTTTACATTATTTGTCAATTATTTTATATATCTTTATCAAACAAACTACGCATTTGAAGTTTGTTTGGATATTTTCCAGATAGCTTGACATTTCATAATCATCTAAATTCTTATATTTCATTGTATTATTTCCTAGCATATATCATTTCCAAATTTTGGTTGACAAGTTAGAATCTGTCTTCTTTTAATTCTTGCAATTATAAAAATAAGAAAATGTTCTTACAATTGATTTATATATAATATATATATAAACAGTTCAATATTCATTTTTCATGACATCTCTATTCAAGGCACTTAATCTTTCAAATTTATAAAAATAAATTACTATTATTTGTGTTGCTGAAGTTTGTATTATTGAAGTTATGACTATACTCATCATATTCAGTTGCATTACTTAATTACATTGCAGTTCTCATTGTTTTTATCATTCTAGATTCTATATTTGACCTTTTAAGTTATGCACTATATCAAACCTTTGAAGGTTTTATCAATGATCAATATATGATCGTTGCTAACCGAGTTGGTTATTATTGATTTCTTTTTATTTTTCTTTTTTATTTCATGACTTTTATTTTTTCTCATTATTGTCTCTTTTTTGATTCTGTGTTAGATTTCATTCTTACTAAGGTGATAAATTAATGCGTAAAAGAAGAAATTGTGATATAGTTTGGGAGTTTATATATTGTATTTATTCTATATTTTACTACACGATGTTAATTAATGCCTTGATTCATGTGAAGCTACAATATGACATATTTATAAATCTTAAATTTTATTATTGTGAATATTTAATTTATGGTTGCTAATTTTTTTTTTGCAATAGTTGATCGTCCCATGAGTTTCTTATTTATTCATCTACTTAATATGCTTATTAAGTTAACGATTTGTTAGTGACATACGTGACACAAATCATAGAAGCTTGGTTCAGAATGATTCAGTAGTGTCACACTGTACTATGGTTGTTTATCAAGAGCTCTACATTGCTCTTGTTATAAGTGATTGATTGTCATTCATCTTTATGAGTGTTGATGATCACTTCAGTATTTGGTTTTTCCAAGTACATTACCACTATTCTGGACAACGTTCATAACAATGTACATGAACATGATTTGAACTTCCTGAAGACAGCTCAAAGCAAAGAGTTTGGATTGAGCTGAGAAGAAGATTGTTGTGCATCGTGCCACAACAGAGATTGTTCAACATGCTGAGTACTGCCAGCTAGCTTGAGTGATAGCCTGAAGTCAGCTTGTGAACATACAAAGGTTCCACTGTGCTACCTGATGTGAAGATTCAAGATCAATAATGTACATTGCAAAGTACATGAATGTCTCCAACGAAGAGAAGACTCAAAGATCAACAACGTACATCATAACGTTCGTGAACGTTTACATGAACATTCTTTGTCCAGATTATTCTTTCAAGACCGATAAAGCTGTTCGAGGTTAACAACCAAGGAAAGATTCAGATATCTATCTAGAAGCCGCCATATCCAAACTGAAGAGCCAAGGGAAGACCAAATTTGGTTCCTTATTTTCTATTATTTTTTCACATTTTTTAAATATGAAATAATTCACGGCAATCACATTGCAACTATGAAATAATTAACAACTTTGAATTGAAACGATAGTCACATAATCAAAAGAAATTCAACTTACATTGCAATTCTTGTAGAACCTATGGTGGGGTAAATTGTGAAGGAGGTGGGCGAGTTCTTTCTCAGTAGCCGATGAAGTCGAGAGAGAGAGAGAGAGGAGTTGCTGCTCGCAAGAGAGAGGGATGAAGTAGTCAATGAGAGAGAGAAGTATTGTTCATTGACGGTGAGAGAGGTGGTGAATAACTGATTTGAGAATCGAGACTTGAGAGAGGCGGCTGACGATGATTTGAGATTCAATTGTGATTTTAGATTTGTGAGGATCTTCAGAGAACAAACGAGTTGAGGGTTTTACTGCTGCGTTGGTCTTCAGAGAACAAGCAAGTTGATGATTTTACTGCTGCGTTAACAATTTTGTTTTTTTAACTTCTGTGGACTAATTACCTTTTGTAGTTAATTTTGGTGAGACAAAATACATAAATAAAGTAATTACAAGGGAAATAAATTGGAATTAGTAAATTAAATCATAAATGACTTGCTGTTGACATAAATATAATAATTTCATCTAAAAAAACTATTTTCAATAAAATATTCTTAATTTAAATTTCTTGAATATCTTCTAAAAAAAAAATTATAACCTGAATCATATAGCAAAGTATTTTTGCACATTGATATTCCACATTTTTTTTCTCTTTATTCTGTTGTCATTTTTAAATAATCATTTTTTAACAAGTAAACAACAGATTAACAAGTAAAATGAAAACTAAACACTGTAAATAAAAAAAATCAATTAACAACCAATAATTACAATGGATATAAAAATTGGTTTATACAGTAACAACACATAAATACAATAGTTCTAGAACCTAACTGTTGTCTAGGGAACTTTGAAAACTGACAATGATTTTAAGAACCAACGTATTTAATAAAAATCTTATTTATAATGGTTTTCTCAATTGTTGTTTCATCACCGTTGTCTAAGGCTAATAGGACAACGCACAAATACAACGGTTTCACAGAAACTGTTGTCATCTGTAAACAAGAAAGGTAGAAATACAACGATTTTATCATAAACCGTTGTGAAATTCAAAAGCGCAACATTTTTAAAACAAATTGTTGTCATTGGGGCGTTGTATATTTATATAATTGTATTAGTGAGATAAAGAAGAAGGCCATGGAAAAATTGAAAGGTAAGAAAGTAGTTGAAATGCCCATGTTAGTCAGATCTGAGCAAGGGGAAGCATTTGAACAAGGAGAGACTGAGGAAAGAGCCGCTGAATAGCCAGAATTGAGCGAGCTATCCCAAGCTTGAATGTTGGTAGATGAACCTTCAGAGGAGTCACCCCCAAGCAGAGAGTGGCGAAGGCTGTGGTGGTCAAGGCGGGAGAGAAGCTTGCCATGGAGCCCTCCACGCGCAAAAGGAAGGCTGACGAGGGCACACCAAGGCCTGACTCTAAGAAAGGAAAAACAATCTCAAGTCTTACTTCTGGGAAGCTAGGGAGTGGCTCGCCGTCTATTAGGGGTATCATCCAATCCAAAGTTTTGCATAATAAGTCTCTATCTGCTTTAAAAATAGAGCAAGAGGTATGTGAATTCTTCGGTGCAATAGGTTGGTCGTTCTTTGTTGATTTGGAATGTGTCATTTTTCCCACCTTAGTCCAAGAGTTTATTCATTCTCTAAAAATTAAACATGTGAACAAGTCTGCTACTTCAACTAGGGTCATGTCTTTTAAGATTCTAGGAAAATCTTTCTCTTTCTCTGCTGATGAATTAAATATGAGTCTCAAAATTATTTCGTATCTAGATTTGCAAGAAGAGGACTATGTGAATGCAGTGACTGTTGTGCCCGATTCCGCTGAAGGGGCAGACGTGATATGGGCTGATATAGGAGATGGATCCACTTATCAAAGTGGGGCCATAAAGGGGTATTGTCTGAACAATGAGGCATTGAGGTTCTGTCATAGGGTACTTACATACAGCTTCTTTGGTAGAAAGGATAGTTTAAATTCTATCACTAACCAGGAACTGTACATTCTCTGTTGCATGGTTAAGAAAATTAAAGGCATTGGAGCCATCGCACATTTTAGAGAAATTAAGACTCACCCTAGACACCGCATCTCTTGTGCCCAGTTAATTACCCAAATTGATGTGAAGTCTAATCTGCTTGATTTGAGTACCACTAATCTAGTCCCTCTACCTATTGAGTATTTTGATATAAATTGTCTAAAAAGAATGCAAGATGTGATTGTCGATAAGGATGGAAATCCTAATTTCTTTGTGTAGAGGACAAACCCTTCGAGCATTTTTTTGCCTCTGCAGGTACAACAAGGAGAACACCTATTGGAAGGACACATCAAGGAGAGAGTCTTGTTGTTGTGATCATAGGGAAGCTTGATGCCATTAAGAATGCCCTGTCCCAATCTGATGCCCGCCTGGTCCATGTAGAAAAGGCCTTAAAAGCATATTTCAAACATGTTGGGTTTGTATACCCAACGCCCTCCGCCAAGTTGCCTAGTTCTTTTCTTGTCCTTGTAGTGCAGGTTTTGTTATTATTTTTGTTTCTTGTTTCGTTTTAGGTATCATCCCTTTTTTACCCACTTTGCCTCGAGCAAAGTGTATGGGTAGGGGCATTAGGGTTGTGTTTTGTTCTTGTTTTTCTTGTGAGTCTATTTGGACACTTTGTATCGTGCAAAGTGTGTTGTGTCGTGTCAAGCGTGCATTCTGTGAAGTTTTTGTATGGCACTTGTTTTTTGTCTGTGAAGAGTATGATAATTGCAATAATAACTAAGTCGGCATACCCACGCTAAGATAAAGATGGCGAATGAGTTTAGCATAGACCCTGGGGAGATTTGAGCCTAAAAGTTGTTATGCCCATTTTACAGCATTCTTTTCTTCATGTGGGTACATTCTGTGCTTATGAGTCCTTGAACTTTCTTTTACTCCGTTTAATAATCAAAGGATTGATGATGCATATGTAGATGGTTTAGGCCATTTCTTGCAAAGCCACTTATCCAAAATAAACCAACTAATGACCAAGGATTGAAATATCGCGGATATATCGCGGATATATCGCAGATATTGACATTGCGATACGGATATTGGAGAGAATATCTTTTTTCCCGAGTATCGGTGAAATATCACAAATTATCGCAATATATCGTGATTTTTTTTATATTTTTATAATATATTTTGATTTTTATTTAATACTATATATTTTTGTGGTCTTTTTTAGGTCTTCAATGTAATTATTTGAGTTGTAATATTCTTTTTTTATAAAGACACTCACTTTGCAAAAAATTATAAGAGAAAGAAGATCGGGAAACCAACGGATGTCTTAGATTGAAAAGTGAGATGCACCGACTTTATTTTTTCATTTTTTCAGTTAGGGGACATGATAGATAAATCACTAAAATTTTTCTCCCCATATATCATACGAAATTGAAATCTAAGAAATCAAGAAACATATCAAGCGCATGTGCATAATTATATCCATAATTACTCTAATATGATGAGTTGGTATCAATATTGTTTAGAACAAGATGACATTCCATCTACTATATTTGAACCTCATAGATGCTCATTTTGGTATTAATTGTACTTTATAATATTTCTTTAGTTAATTTATGTTGTATTATGTATAATTTTATCAAATGTATTGTCTGAGACGGTATTTATATAATGTATTATTCATATGTTTGCTTTCAAAATACAATTCTATCAAAAATTTTAGTGGAATATGTGCATAATAATATATCATAATAGTTCCTAAAATTTCTTGCTAAATTTCCAAGATTTTAATATGATTTTCGTCATTTTTTTTTAATTTTCTGCGATATCGATATATTCGATGATATATCCGTAAAATTAAAGTTGTGCTATATGTTGCGATAGCGATATTTTCATCATTGCTAATGACACAACCTTTGTAGCTCTTAGAGTCGATGGAGTGCCCTGACAGTTTTGTTGATATATTTTTATATATAAAGTCATAGAATCAGAAAAACCGAAAGAAGAGAAGTCATTGGATGGTATGAAAAAAAGCAAGAAAAGAGACAAGGGGAATAATAAAATAGAAAAAAGAAAAAATTTATTTATATAAAAAAAAAGAGAGAAAGAGAAAAGAGAATAAATCCCCCCTGATCTAAGTGTTCAGAATGCCATCATCAAAAAAGAATTTTATGTCTGAATAGCACATGAGGGCTGAGTTGATAAATTGAAAGAAGGTGGTGAAGTTACATCAACCGTACGAAAGAGTCATGTTCTCAATCATGTACATGGACATTATGAGGAATATGTAATGTCAGAATGCTAAATATAAAGCAAGTAAATGGCACAAAGTTGGTAACCATGTTTGATCAACTACTCCATTGCAAGGTTACAAAGGCTATTACACGATGACCTCCCGTCACTTAACCCCATTTCCTATATTCTACAACCTCTTTCGATGGACTGAATTGTGAGATCCCCTCTGTTGGGGTTTTTTCAAATTGAACTATCACATGATCTATTTGGTTTCTCATTAATCCTATCTTCACGTATATCATAATTTTATACAATTGATGTAAATAATTAATCCGAGTGAAGTAGTATGCAAGGTCAATTTTCGATTATACTAAAAGCAGAAACATAGAAACTGAAAATTAACTTACAAATTCATGTCGGGTTGAGGACAAGATTAAAGGTCTAATCTTGTTGTTGTTGAAGGTATGATCAGCGCCCACAATGCTTGCAATTCTATTTCTCGATCTTCTGTTGTATTCCCGGACAACATCTAGATACAGGGTGGGTTGTATACTACTAAACAGGTGTGAATACTATAGGGATCAAGAGAGCACACAAAAGATGGGCTGATTTCTTAGTGATAATTTTCATCCCCTCATCTCTAATAAATAGGGAGGGGGACGAAAATTCTTTCTCCAAACCCAAATGGGATTGGGACTCTCACTCTTGTTCCATCCCCAGTCCACTAAGGTCATATTGGGCTACAATAGGGATCTAGAAGAATATTAAATTGGTCTGCTAATTTATTTAATTTCCAATATCCACAACTTAAGATATAATTAAATAAATTAAGTATTATTTTTATTCCACTAAAGAAATAATACTGACCTACCAATTTAAATACATATTTGCGAATATGTTTTCTTCTTTAGTCCAACAATTCCTCATGTTTAAAATATAATGTCCATTAATTAAATATGTAAGCTTCTGACAACTATAATTAATTGATATCTTGTTCCTTGAGTAGTACCACATAAGCTTTATCATATACGGAATAAATTCTACATATAGGGTTTCACATGAACTTTGTGCTTCCTCAAGGGGACATCATCAACCTGGCGCACCAAGACATAGTGGCCATATATATTGCACGACCCATCATATATGTAAGGGCATGTTTGGTATCGATATACGTATATGGGCTATGGGTATCAAAATGACCCATATCCATATCACATGTTTGGTATATTAGTATATGGATATCAATTTGATATCCTTGATATACTGATATTCTATTTTTCCACTACTTTCATATACCTATTATTGTACCGGTATACCTCATATCTCTTTCGCTCATTTCCTCTAAAAAAAAAACTTTGACCTTCTCTTTCGCCATTCATCCATGTTCGTGAACGATTTTTCTCAGAAATTCTTCAGGTAAAATCTCGACTTCTCTTTTGCCAAATATCTCTCTACACTGGGTTGCGGGTGGAGGGCTAATGAACCCGTGCTTTCTTTTTCTTCTCACTTCTCCTTCTCTCTCTCTTTCATTATTATTGTTACCTTGCACCACCCCTTCTGCCCATTTCCCTTCATTAAATAATTAAATAATTTTTGTGGGTTTTTCCCCTTCCCCCTGTCAATCAAGATAGTATTTTTTCTGAATCAGAGCTGATTTTTGGTGAGTAATTGGTTCTTGATTTTTGGGTTGCCGTTCTTTTTTTTCGCATTCATTTGATTTGTGTGAATTTTGGGATTTCCTTTCCATTAGTAGGTTTTTGGTTGGGAGTTGATAATTTGAAGGAATGCTGATTATTTTATTCTGTTTTTCCCCTTTTGAGACTATTTATAAATGATGATCGATCGGTAGTTTATATGTATAGGATACTGAGAAGAGGTTAAAAAACTAGTGGAAATCTATTGCAACACAGATTAGTGGGATGTTATCTGGATCTTGATTTTGTAGTTCGATTGTGTTCTTGCTGTAAATTTCCTTTTTTTTCTGTATCTGTTAAATTAAATTTATATTTCCCCCCAAGATTATGAAGATGAATGGTTTATTTGAGCTTTATTCCTACTAAAAATGGTTTAGCATATTCCTTTAAGCAAGGAATAATTTTGACGAGTTACATTTAGGAAAAAAAGAAAACAAAGTAAAATATTGGCCGGGATATGTATTTGGGGAAATTGATAAAGAAAGCTCATATAGATTGCTAATCTGAAGCAACTTGAAGGCATCATGTGGATGATAACATTGCAGAACTCATACCAAAAAGGAGAAGTTATATATATATTTTTTACCTTAGCTTCATAATCCAGGTATTCCTCCTCAAGATTTCTCTTTGGGTTCAACATTTGAGAATTATCAGTTTCTGCTCCAGTGGGTGATGAGCTGTGGCAGTTTCAGATAGATTAGGCTTGTAGCCAAACTAGGATATCTACCATCTTTTGCAAATATAATTAAAGGATATTGACATATTGTTGACATATTGACATATTATTGCATGAGCATGTTACTCTTTTTCTTTTTTTGGTGTGATTCAAGTTTGTTCATTTTCTCTCTTTCTTGTGTTAATTAATTGGGTTTTTCATTCATTTAATAAAATATGGAACTTTGAAATTTTGCCCATATTTCAATCTGGAACTTTGATTCTTGTGTGTCTTTCTATTTCTGTCGAAATAACGTGATTATGAATATTTTGTGTATGTAGTTGATTGTTGATAATGGATCCATATGAGCTTGATTCAATAAGGAGGAAGAAGGAAAGACAAGAACTCATACAACTAACAATTATACTTGTCGGGAAATTGATAGTCATTGTTACTACAATGATTCGTGAACAAACATATCAAATTAAAGAGGTTTCAATGCAATCTAGGGATAAGATACGTCATAGATTGGCCAATTTAAGTAGGTTAATTCGAGAAAGTGATGTTATATGTAAGAATGAACTTCGTGTTAATAGACACACTTTTGGAGTGCTTTGTGAGATGGTCTCAAGCATAGGTGAATTACGTAGAACAAAAAATATGGAGGTGGAAGAAATGGTTGCAATGTTTCTATTTACATTAGCTCACCATAAAAAGAATAGGTCTATAGCTAACTATTTTGTAAGAAGTGGAGAGAGTGTCAGTCGACAATTCAATCTATGTATTCGTGCGGTTTTAAAGTTGCATCATCACTTGCTCAAAAAGCCTACACCTATACCCGAAGATTGTCAAGATAGTAGATGGAAATACTTCAAGGTACTATGTATAAACCTTTATTACTCGAATTGATAATAAAATAAACAATATGACATTTTTTCTCAATAATTATTTGTAATTTCTCATTTTGTAGAGGTGTCTAGGAGCTTTAGATGGAACTTTCATTAGTGTTCATGTGTCGAATGTCGATAGATCGCGATACAGGACCAGAAAAGGTGCCCTTGCTATGAATGTGTTAGGTGTTTGTACACCTAATATGGAGTTTATATATATATATATTTTCTGGTTGGGAAGGATCTGCACATGACGGACGTGTTCTTCGTGATGCTATTTCTAGACCAAATGGTTTTAAGGTCCCGAAAGGTAATCATAAAAAATAAAAGTGTTTAGCTAGATGTCTTTACTATATATTAATATTTATTTTTTATATTTGTGAAGGGTGTTATTACTTGGTAGATGCTGGATACACGAATTGTGAGGGGTTTTAGCTCCATATAGAGGTTATAATTATCACCTTAAAGATTGGGGAGATAGAGTACCAGAAAATCCTGAGGAGTACTTCAATATGAAACATGCTAAAGCTAGAAATTTAATAGAAAGATATTTTGGTCTACTAAAAGGGAGATGGGCTATTCTTCGGAGTCCTTCATTCTTCCCAATTCGAACTCAAGGTCGGATAGTTAGTGTGTATGCATTGTTGCATAATCTTATCCGTAAACACATGCCAACTGATATTGGGGAAGATGAAAAATATGATGATGATGATGATGATGAGTAAGAGGAGGGGGAAGAGGAAGATGATGATGAATCACATGAGTACATTACTCAAGTTTCAACCTCAGATGTTTGGAATGACTCCAGAAATTCTATAGCTCAGACATCATTTAATAATTGGATGTCTAACTCTAGTTGATTTGTATTTTCAAATTTAGTTTACTTGCTTGTTATTAGAATGTTGTACTAGTGTATCTGTCCAAATTTCAATGCATGCTTTGTCGTTAAACATTGTATTGCTGCTGATGCTGACTGCTCATTCTTCATAAATCATATATAACAAATTTCCAGTTTGGCTCATCATACTTCAAAAAGGGTTTTTCCAGTTTGTCTTCAAAATTAAATAAGTTTAGATAATCAATTTGGTTAAGAAATTTCATTCAGCCGTTGTCATTATAATCATGTGGGATAATCACAATATTCAAACACAAATCGGAGACAACTCCACATTTCTCACATTGGTTAAGTTAATTTATTTTTTTAAAATTAGGATTTGAGATATCTCATATCAGTATAGTCCTTACCAAACACAGAAATCAAATATCAATCTAATACCCTTACCTGATATAGTCTTTACCAAACATAGATATTAGATATCAATTTGATACCCATACCTCATATCTGATACCCATAACCATACTTGATATCTGATATACGGGTATATGGATACCAAACGACCCCTAAATGATATGCCCAAAACATCGAGGTTGTTGATTCTATCAAAGAATCCCACTCATTAATAAATCAAAGCAATAACATAACACATACATGTCCAACAATATATATGAGTTAAGAACACGGACTCTATAGATCTTTATTCTCTCACTTAAGGTCAGAATAGAGAATAGTATCCTATCCTGATACTCCTCAATACACAAACCAGTGTACTAGAATAATTAGCTAGTCAAGATAAATTAGCTATCAGATTATTCTACAGTGTACCGATAGTGGGTTCAAGACCATGTAAGTCGTGAGCATTTTAATACATTGCAGAGAATTTGATGATATAATATTTATCGTGTGTACAACCACACTATATCATCTACAACGCAAGTATATGGAACTGACAGAGGAATGAAACAATAAATAAATGCACATAGTGACTGCAATAATTATTCAATCTATATCGTCAAATAAAACATTGTAGAATGTATATATAGATAAGACCTCCAGTATACAAGACTGATACCCTCACAACCTAGACTTCCTTTAGTTTCCACAGAAAATCTCTCCCAAGACTCATCTTATTGTTTCCAATAAGCAAGATGCCATCAACATAAAGTACGAGGAAAGCCACCATGTTTCTGTCACTCTTTTTATACACACAATTCTTATCCGAGCTTTGCACAAATCCATATGACTGGATAACCTCGTCAAACTGAATGTTCCAAGACCGTGATGTCTACTTAAGTCCATAAATGGATTTCTTGAGCTTGCACACTAGGTACTCTTGGCCTTTAGCAATGAATCCTTCTGGTTACTTCATGTCGATGTTTTTCTTTAAGACTTCCATTAAGGAAAGTTGTCTTAATATCCATCTGCCAGATCTCACAATCCAAATGAGCAGCAATAGACAAGAAGATTCAGATTGACTTAAGCATGACAACCGGCGAGAAGGTTTTCACATAATCGATCCCTTCTTTCTGAGTATACCATTTCACCACCAATCTAGCCTTAAAGGTTCAACCTTCCCGTCAGATCCTCTCTTTCTTTTGTAAACCCACTTACATCCAATGGGTTTTACCCCCATTAGGTGGTTCCACAAGCTCCCAGACTTGATTGTGATCCATAGATCTAATCTCAAATTCCATTGCAAATTTCCAAAAATCTGCATCTTTGTCTTAAACTGCTTCATCGTGGGTCCTGGGATCCAATTCATTCAGTCATTCTGGGAAATCTGAAGATTCATCCTAACCAATCAATTTTTCAGGTTGGCATACAACCCTCCCACTACCACAAGGTATTTCAGGTACTTTTGTAACATGTTGTGCAGTTATTAGTGGTACCTCTTCTTGTACAGATAGTGCAGGATTTGAATTCCCTCCTCGAAGCTCCTTAAGAATGATCACGCTCCTGGGTTTGTGATTCATCACATAGTCTTCTTCTAACAATTGGGCATTAATGCTCACAATGACCTTCTGATCCTTAGGATTATAGAATAAACCACCTATCTTTTCCCTTAGATACCCGACAAATACCCTAACATCCATACGAGGTGTCAACTTATTAGTTTTCTTATCCAGCACGTATGCTGGGTGGGCTACCCCAAATCCAAACATGACCTAAACTGGGCTTTCGACCAGTCCAAAGTTCTGTGGGTGTAGCAGGAATTGATTTTGATGGAAACAAGTTAAAAATATAAGCTGTTGTTTCTAGGATAAATCCCCAGAATGAAATAGGCAACTCTGAATAGCTCATCATCGATCTAACCATCTCTAATAAGGTTTTGTTCTTTCTTTCCACTACGTTGTTCTTTTATGGAGTGCCAGACGCAATCAATTGGAATGTAATCCCATTCTCTATCAAAAAGGAAAAACTATCAAGGAACCCCTAGATGAGGTTTTGATTAGATGTCAAAACTATTCCTGAAAAACTGATCAAGATCCAAGCTGTAGATCTGAGCTGACCAATCCAGAGCCTAAAAAAGGAACTCAACTGAAACCAGAGTCAACCCAACTGGAGCATGGTCTACCAGCTGAAAGTATACGCCAACCAGTTAGAACTCAATCCAACTGAGGGTTAAAGGAGTCAAATCAGTCAAAACAAACTGACAGTTAAGTCAGCAGAGCTGAAAAAAAAATCAACAAGACTGAAGAAACTGATAAGAGATCAGTTTAACTGAAGACTGGAAGTGTCCAGCTGATGGTCAAACTTAACTTCAGCCAAACTGAAGAGAAGAATCAATCAAAGGCCAGAACTGAAGTCAGCCAGCTTGTAGGAGAAAACAAGCAATAATATCTGACAGGAAAGCTCAAGAAAGACCAGTCGAACTGACAAGCTATTCAATAGCTTGTGATCAGTCGAACTGGAGAAAAAAACTCAGAACTGCCAACTGGAGTGATAGCCGAACTGAGCAGACAAGCTCAGAACTGCCAACTGGAGTGATAGCCGAACTGAGCAGACAAGCTCAGAGCTGCCAACTGGAACTCAAACTTGCTAAAACTGGAGCTCAGAACTGCCAGCCAGAGAGTCCTGGAGTTAATGCTCAAATGAAAATCTTGGAATAAATGCTTCAGCAGAGATTCTGGAATTAAATATCCAACAGAGATTGATTGGCAAAGCAACGGCTACTGGAATTAAATATCCAATAGAGATCGATTGGCAAAGCAAAAGCTACTTCAATCAAAAGCTCCAACGATCATAAAAACCATATGCCATTGATGAGCCAACAGAGCCACCGATCAATGGAACTCAACGGTCACAAAATCACTCCTCTATAAAAGAAGAGTGAATCAAAGTTTTTAAATGACTTTTCACAGCTTTCATTCTTGAAACCTTCATTCAAGCTATTTACAACTGAGCTTTCTTTCTCCCTCTCACATAGCTCAAGTTCAGTATTTGCTAAATCTGCGAGAGTCCAACTGAGAAGAAAAATCCACAGAATCAAAGCATTCAGCTAGTTGTTGATAATCCAGCCAGAGCAACCTTCTCAGTTTTAGCAATATATCGATCAACTACCCAGCTCAATTGAAGGAGCACATCAGTTGATATCCCCTGTTCAAGACTAATATCTTGAAGATCGAAAGAGATCTAAAACCTTATAAAGACGTCAATAGCACCTACCTCCCTAGCGAGTAGTTAGGGACTGCAAGTGTGAGCCGTCGACGCGCTAAGTAGCGAGCAGTTACCAGGTTCAGTCAATTGTCCTTCATTGTATAATTTGTAAAGAAACTCAAGTTATATAGTGGATTTGCCCTTCTGCGGAAGGAAGAGAGGACGTAGAAGTTTGAGACTTCGAACCTCTATAAATCGTCTGTGTACTGTACTATTTTGCTTATACTCGCATATCTTTGAACTGTACACAAACTCACACAATCTACACTCAAGCTATCTAAAAGTGCTCAACTGATCTGTGCATAGATAAGTTACTAAGCGAGTCAAAGGGCCCTTATCATTCCGCATTTGAAGTGAAAGTTTTTATATCAGTTTATTCATCCCCCTTCTCTAAACTGACATCGACTCGCCCGAGACCAACAAGTGGTATCAGAGCGGTTGATTCTAAGGATCAGCCGCTTCTGCAGATCAACTGAATCAGATCTACTTATCTGTGCTAACATTTCAAGCTATGGGAAACCATAAGCTACATTTGTTTTGAGTTGAGAATTATGATAATTGGAGCAGGAGAATGAAGGTGCATCTCTGCTCGATCCATGAGAACATGTGGAAAGTTATTGTAGAAGGTCCAATCATTATCATGATGGACAATGAAGCCCACATAGTTGATATCAATCAACCAGCAAGGATCCTAAAGCCAACTAATCTTCTCACAAGTGAAGAGAAGAAGTTGAAGAATCTAGAGTTTGTTGCTCAGGCTGCACTATTTCAAACTCTAGATGAAGACAGAATGAAGGACACAAAGAACTGCACAACTGCCAAAGAGATATGGGACTTACTAGCATATCTATGCCAAGAGTCCGAAGCTATCAAAGGAAACAAGCTCCAACTAGCAGTCGACAGATACGAGTCCTTCAAAATGCAGCCAGAAGAGTCCATCTCAAGTCTTGAAACCAGATATCTAGGCATCATCAGTGAGATGACCAACCTGGGAAGAAGCTATCCCAATTCTGAGATGAACTCCAAAATTTTGGATAATCTCACCGAAGAATGGGACATGAAAGTGATAGCAACAAAAGAATCAAGAAATCTGAACAGCATCACTCCCAGAGAACTGTTTGGTTCTCTCAAAGCTCATGAGTACAGCCTAAACCGGAAGCAGCTCAAGCAATGATAGTTGATGCCAACATAGTTGAAGGTTACTGGGCTGAAGCAGTCAACACAGCCTGCCATACTCAAAATGGAAGTGCCATCGTCACCGCACATGACAAAACACCTTATGAACTGTATAAGGGTCGTAAGCCTTCTATCTCATACTTTAAAATATTTGGCTGTAAATGTTATATTCACAACAATGGCAAGACTCAACTGAAAGCTTTCAGTGCAAAAGCTGATGAGAGAATATTTCTTGGGTATAATTCACCTCATGCACAAGCTTACAGAGTGTTCAATAAACGAACTCTTGTTGTGGAAATAACATGTCATGTGGTATTTGATGAATTTGCTAATGAGTACATGAACAAAGAAATAATAGACACATCAGTTCAAGTACTACCTAGTGAAACTGAAAACTCGCAGGACTATGTGGATCACATTATTCTAGAGCAGCTTGAAGCTCCACTAGAAGAAAGTAATGAAACTGGCACTAGACCAGTTGAGAACAATCTGGTCAATGAGGACACAAATCGTGCTGAGATTATAAACCCCACAACTGAAACAGGGGAAAGAACTAATGAAGATGCCGAACCAACTGATGAAAGGACGGCTGATGACGTCATCATAGTAGAATCAACTGAAGATCCTGCTGAAGCAATCTTGCCCAAATGGCTCCGAAGTCATCCAACTGACAAGATAGTTGGTGATCCAAGAAGCCGAGTTCAAACCAGAAGTTCAACTGAGCATGCACTATTCACATGCTTCATATCTCAGATGGAACCAGCAAACGTCAAAGAAGCCTTAGAAGATTCAGACTGGATCAAGGCCATGCAAGACGAACTGAATCAATTCACAAGAAATGACATATGGTTTCTTGTTGATAGACCAAAAACCCAAAAGGTAATTGGCACAAAATGGGTTTTTCACAACAAGCTGGACGAACATGGTGTGATCACAAGAAACAAGGGAAGACTGGTAGCCAAAGGATACTCACAAAGTGAAGGGATCGACTTTGATGAGACATTCGCACAGTTGCAAGATTGGAAGCTATCAGACTATTCCTAGCCTATGCAGCTCACTTCAACTTCACAGTCTATCAAATGGATGTCAAGAGTGCATTTCTTCAAGGAATGCTTAAGGAGGATGTGTATGTCGAGCAACCGCCAGGCTCCGAAATTGGTGATCAAGTTTTCAAACTAAAGAAAGCTCTCTATGGACTGAAGCAAGCTCCTCGAGCCTGGTATGAAACTCTTACAACTTTCTTGCTGAAGAATGGATTTCAAAAGAGAGTCATTGATCGAACTCTATTCTGGATAAAACGATCAACTGAGATCTTAATGGTTCAAATTTATGTGGATGGCATAATTTTTGGATCAAAAAGCAAAGATCTATGCACAAGATTCGCTCAACTAATGCAAAGCGAATTTGAGATGAGCATGATGGGAGAAATGACATTCTTCCTAGGATTCCAAGTGAAGCAGCTGAAAGATGGGATCTTTATCAGCCACGCCAAGTATACTAAGGAGCTAGTCAAGAAGTTTGGAGCTGATAAAGGAAAAACTCTCAAGATTCATATGAACACATCAATTCAGCTAACTCTTGATGAAGAAGGAGAATCAGTTAGCCAGACGTACTACAGAGGAATCATTGGGTCGCTACTCTACCTAACGGCTAGTTGACCAGACATCTCCTATTCAGTCGGTCTATGCGCGTGGTTCCAGGCCAACCCGAAGAAAATTCATCTTGAAGCGGCAAAGAGGATTATCAAATACCTCAAAGGAACCATAAATCTTGGACTATGTTATCCCAGAGACGACAGTTTGAGTCTAATTAATTATTCAGACTCAGACTTTGGAGGATGCAAGATTGACAGAAAAAGCACCAGTGGAACATGTCAGTTTCTTGGAAGCAAACTGATATCCTGGTTCAACAAGAAGCAGCACTCAATTGCCACGTCAACAACTGAAGCAGAATATGTAGCTGCAGGAAGCTGTTGTGCTCAGATACTCTGGATGAAGCAACAGTTGAAGGACTACAAAGTCGAAACTGAAGAAGTGCCTATATTCTGTGACAATAATAGTGTAATTGCAATATCTCAGAATCCAGTTCTGCATTCAAGAACTAAACACATTGACATAAGACACCACTTCATCAGAGATCACATAGAGAAGAAGGACATATGCATCAAATATGTCAACATGGAGAAGCAGATAGCTGACATCTTCACCAAACCATTGCCTGAAGCAAGGTTTATGGAGCTATGTATACAACTGGGATTACTTGAACTAGCACCAAAGGATGAAAATAGTCGAATGGAAGAAAAATGTCAGAAAGATGTTCCAGCTGAAGAGATGAACTGAACCGAAAGGCTTCAACTCATCAAAATGAGTAGTTCATAACTGAGAAAGTTGTTGAACTAACCAGTTGGACACTTAAGTTGTGCAAAGAAAGTAAACTGAAGTTGATCATTTTACCCCATCAGCTCAACTGAATCATCAGTTCATTTGCTCAAACTGAGGTAAGGAGCAAGGCAGAGTCAGCCAAATGGTCTCAACTGATGATCCAACCAGTTAAGCAGAACATACCAGCTGCAAAATGATCAAGCTGATAGAGAAAACAATGGAACTGGAGTCAACTCAACATGAGACATCAGTTCAAGAATCAGCTAAAGGAGAGCAGCTGAACTAAGAAGCAGCTGAATCTAAATTCCAGCAAGCAAGGCCAGGAAGAAACTGATGAGAAAACATCTCAGTTGGAGTTGATCAATCTGAAAATCATCAGCTACAGTCAAAGCCAACTGATGACGTAATCAGTTTCAAGTCAAAAGGAAGCCACAAGAGAGAAACAGATAAGTTCAAAACTTTCAATAGTGGGAATGGTAAAAATACGTGTCACTCTAATATTACCGTTGGACTCACTCTCTCTCCTCATTTATCCCCAACGGATAAAATCGTAAGCCAATCGACGGGTCGATTGAATGAATCTGACTGTTGAAATCAGGGCATGCGAAACGTCCCAATCTTTGGATGAGCTCCACCCCCTTTTATAAAAAAGATGGCTGAATTCTAGTATCACTTTTACTGATCCAACACTTAGTCAAGAATTCAAGCCTTTCTCTCCTTCCATTTTTCTCAAAAAGGTTCTACGAAACAGTTGCTAGAATCAAAAATTCAGTCTCAAAACCAGTTCAGTCAAAACCAGATCATATCCTTTTCCTCAAAACTCTCTTCAAGCCTCACGAAAAAAAAATCATGGCTAAAAAGAGCGCACCAGCTGTTCGATGAAAGTTCGACTTCAGAAGAACTGGTGAATCATCTCGAAGATTCCAAATGAATCTATACAGAGACAAATTTCTAGATCAAACGGCGTATAGAAAAAGGTGCTCAAATTCTCCACTCTGCAACTCGTTAATCACGAAGATTGAACAATCAGGATTGAAGAGATTCACTGAAGTCACTCCGACACAGATCTATCCTGAACTAGTAGTTGAGTTCTATTTGAGCTCAAAAGGATATGATGACAGAATCACAACTGAAGTTCGTGGAATAGAACTGGAAATTACTCCAGATCTGCTCGGAAGGATATTTCAACTTCCCACCTCTGGTATAAGACTACAAGACGTGGAAGTGGATCAAGAACAAGCTTACAATCTCTGGAAGTAAGCAAACTGCAATGATCCCTACAAAAGCAGTACACTTATTTCCTGCTTCCAGGAAGAATATAGAATTCTAGCATTAGTTTCAGCTAGAATGATTGTCGGCACGACAGGAAGCCATTCAGAGATGTTTGAGCACAAATACAAAGTATGTGCGGCAATCACCACAAATGTCAAAGTAAACTGGGCTCGGTATTTCTTTGAACAAATCAAGAAGTACATAGATATTGTGGAAAAACACTGGAACGAAACTGAGTTCCATCAAAAGATATGCTATGTCTGCAGGATCAGCAGCATACTGGAAAGCACTCTCAACTTCATGGCAGAAGAAACTGAAATACTGATGATTGAGAATCTGGACCTCATACCATCAACTGGCAGAAGACAACCAGCTTCAAACACCGTAAGCATCAAAAGCTCTCAGTAAACTGATGCTCCCCCAAAGAAAGCAGAGAAGTCTGCTCAAAGAAAAGATAAGGAGATCGCCACAAAGGTACAACAAGAGGACTCCGACTTTGAAGACAACATCCCAATCAGCCAAATGATGGGAACTCCAATCAGAGCCAAGCCGCTACAGCAAGTTCGATTTAGATCAACGGTTGCCTCATCTAAAGCAGAAACCTCTACCAAACCAATTCAAACCAAGAAAGAAACTGGCAAAGCAAAGAAGAAGTCAGCAAAGAAAAAGCTATCAGGACCTCCATCTCCTCCAAAACTGCCTCCCTTCAACATCAAAGCATTTGATATGGTATCAGTTCAGGGAGATGATATTGTAACATTCAGGAGAGTTCCACCACGAGGCACAGAAGCTGACTACTTCAAAACTGCTTGTCCCCCAATGGCAGAAACTAATGAAAACATAAGAGCTCTCTTAAGGGCTGAGGTCATCAAAAGCTGGGCCGATGAACAAGTAACCAAATTCATATCTGAAAAACTTTGTTGAGGATGTGATGGGCACAGCTGCTCTATACAAAGCTCTCTCGAGGTACATGTATTGGTACTTGTGGAGACATTGCTTCAATTCTGAAGCTCACTTTCTCCTAACCGCCCTTCATGGGATGAGCTTCTAGAGAAGAGAAGAGAGATGGAGCATGCAATGGGCTGGATAAGAAACTCCTGAACAGAATCCAATCATTACTCTAAAAAGAATGCTTGCCATACGAAGAAATCATCCTCACCCAGATCAACAAACGTTGTTCGAAGTAATGAATGATCTACTCAATTGGGTAAATATCCAGCTACCACCACTACAAACAGAAGCTAAACGGCAACATTGGCACAATCCCCAAGTAAAACAGCATTAGTTGTTTAGGGAAATACTCATCCTCAGGCAACAATAGCACCAGCAGGTACATGAGCAACTTCACAGAGAAGTTCAGAGCAGTCACCAAGGAGCTGAAACTACAGAAGCATCCAACTCAAGGCAAACTATCTTAGCATTTGTTGCTAAGCAGTTAACTTTTGAAGAATCCCCTTGACCAGCCGATGTTATCATTAATCTCCTTGATGACTCTCCAGAAGTAGAAGTAGCTGATAAGTGAATTGCCAGTGATCTGGAGTTCAAAGAACTGCTCAAATTACCTACTCTACCAGTTCTGCCGAATGAAGAGCAGTCGGAAGAGCCAGCTAAGAAGGCTCAAAAATTCGAGGAGTCAACTGAATCCCAAATCTCCACTCCCCAAGAGCCAACTGCTGATGAAGGAGCTCCCTCAACTATTACTCCCACTGCTCCAGTAGCAGAGCCAGCTGAGTCTGAAGAGCCAGCTGATCAAAGAGCTCAAAAGGAAGATCAACCAGCCTACCAAGGCACGTTAGCTATAACTGCGTACTTTGATCCAGTTCAAAGGGCTCTTCAAGCTGAAGCCCAAGCTGCTGCACCGGAAACTCCACCAGAGCCGAGCCATGATGAATCAATCAGTATGGAGCAGGCTGAGCAATCCCACACAGTTCCATGTGAGGAACTGATCGGAACTGCAGCTGGAGAAGAGGTTGACTCGAGAGTAGCTCAGTTTGATGATCAATCAAGCAGCTTATCAGTCCAGCTCTCTGCCTACTATCTAAACTTGATCCACAGCCTGCAGCAACAGGTAAAACTGAACACAGAGCAAATTCAGAGGCTGCAAGCTCACCCCAAACTGCAGTCTGCAGAAACTGAGTCTTCAAGCAGTGACGAGGATGGTCAAGGTGACTCCATTGAACCACTTACTAAGAGGAGGAAAAGTGAGCACAAGAAGGACTAGTGGCTGATCAAGTTCAACTGATTAGAAAGCCCTAAGTTTACTTCTTGTAACTCAGTTTGTCAACATATTTTTGATCTATAAAAAGATTTTTTTTTTCAAATATATGTTGACTCAAAATTGATTTTGAATATTTTGACCGTTGCAACACAATGACACGTCTTAAAGTCATTAAAATGCCAACGACCAAAATAAAAGAGGGTAGGGTCAGTACCATTCCAACCATCAGATTTATGAGCCTGCCCAAACACTCATAAAAACCCCTCTCTTATAAGCCTCTCAAAAATATCCCTCCTACGCTCTTGAAAGCTATCTCTCACTCTCAAAGCTCTTGAAATCCCCTAAAATTTTAGCCAACCCCAAAGATGGCCGAATTACCCAGATCTTTAAATTCCTTCAAAGAGCAACTACTGAGAGACAAATTCCTAGAAAGGAAGAAATTTCAGTTGATTCTAAATGAATCAAACAACCCAACTCTTCTGTCAAATCTTCACAAAATAGGAATTCTTCACTACCTGGAAACACCACCAAAGTTCTTCAGAAAAAATTTGGTGAGTGCGTTTTTGCTTCAAGCAAAACTGTCTGCAGATGGAAAGACAGTGTCATCAGTGATTCAAGGATGGCTACTCCAAATCACTGAAAGAAGAATTGCGGAAGTCTTCCAACTTCCACGGAAAGGATCATCCGTTCAAGAATTGAAGGAATCTGCAGAATCATACTAGAGAAAATGGAAAGCTCCCACCTGCAACAAGTAATTCAGTTTTACGACAGCTAAAACTGATCTGAAGCCCGAGTATGGCGTTCTATTCGACATAATGAACAAGATGATGTTCGGGGCAATTGGAAGCCTGAGTCAGCTCACCCAAGAGCGATACAAGGTTATGATTCACCTTGCTAGGGACGACAAACAAACTGGGCTGAATTTATCTCCAACAATTCAAACATCAAGTCATCAAGGCCTCTGACTCGAAGAAATCTCGAAAATTTGAGTCCAAGGTAGGACTTGTTCTAAGGATGAGCAAAATGATTGAAGACCTGCTGAAACTTCCAAGTGACGAAGCACTACCAGTCCTCATCTCTGACTGGATTCCCAAGAAGGGAAATGCTCATCTTCAGTCACTTAGAAAGAAACGAAGAGCCAAGGCAAAGTCGAGCAACATCACTTCAAGCAATTCAACTGCCAACGCCGTTCATTCTCCGAAATCAAAGAATGGATCACCAGTTGATTTCCAGGTTTGCTCTAATCCAGATGAGCTTATTCCATTCATCGGAATCCCTCATCCAAATTATGGAGCTGACTACTTCAGAAGCACATGTCCTCCCCTCCAGCTGGCTGAAGAAAATATTCACACTTTCTATAGTGGTGAATATGCAGTCAAAAGTGCATAGAAGGAAGTGACTAATCTTCTTCTCACACACTTCGCTTTTGTTGCACAACGTGACCAAGAGTTGTTCAAACAACTCCACCGATATTTCTATTGGTACAATTGGAGACATTCTATGTCTATCCAGTCTCATTTTCTGCTAACTGTCTTTCATTGCATGAGCTTCTGGCAACGTGAAGAAACTTGGAGCATTAAATGGATAGGCTCGTCAAATCCATTCCCTCCAACCATTGTGCAAGTACAGCACATCATGAATCACAGGCTCGCCAACAAAATTCCAGCAGCTGCCTTGCTAGCTGAATTCACAACCAGCGTCATGCCTCAAGGAGTTATGGTTGCAAATCGATCAGTCGACTGCCCAACTGGCTCTCTCTTCCGAAAACTGAACTTTGATGATTTATCAAGTCAGTCAGCTGAGCCATCACGAGGAACTTCAACTGCCACAGAGAGAATAGACCCACATCCATCACACACTGAAGTCGTGGCTTCTCCGAAAGATCAAAGGCATAATGATGAAAGAGATAGTGATGATGAGGATACTTCCACATCACCCAGTCTCTTATCCAAGAGCTATGTCACTCCCCTACTTAAATCCAGCTCAAAAGGTGTGTAACCGATTCTGAGCATTGATCAGTTCAGACAGTCGCCGAAGGAAATTTCACAATCCCTTAATCAAAGGCTGAAACACTCATCAGTTGCCATTCAGCAACTTCACAAAACTGGGAGGACAGCAAGGCTCGAACTGCCAAAGCATGAAACTGGATCTGCATCGACAAGAAAGTGATCAAAGTGCTCAAAAGGAAGCAATGCAGCTAGTCCAGTTCGGCCCTTCAAGAAGAGGAAACTAACTCAAAGAAGGCCAAGCAACTGACCAAACGACCTGCTTAACTCAGTTCAGTTAGAGCCTCAATGTCAGTTCATCAGCGACAACTAGCAAAGTGCTGAAACCGAGCATCCAACCGCTGACTCATCAAGCCAATCAGTTGGATTGTATCCCAACTAACTCAGGATAAGTTTCTCTTAATCCTCAAGTTTATCTTAACTTAATTGTCTCCGTTGTGATTATAAAATTTCTTATATTACATCCAACGGTTACACTTTGAAAATGGGGTCCTCTTTCTCAAGTTGGCATTAATATCTCTGTGATAATATTAAATTGACTCCACAAAAGTGAATAGAAGGAAATGATTATCTATGAGATATAAATAGTCAAATCTGCAGAAGATATCTTGCTATTTATGATAATTATCCCATTTTTAAATTTGCTCTCTCTCTCAGTCACATGATCATAAAGTTACTTCATAATCAGACGACTGAGATGCATGCATCATTTATTCAGCTAATCGTCCATCAAATTAAATAGTTGATCAACTAAGATAGCAATCGAGTGTCCTCGATCAATGCATGTAGAGCTGAATAAATATATGCAAGGAGATGAAGGCTCAGATCATCTGCAAAATCTCTCTCTCCCCTTGCATTGATATCACCTAACCAAAGTACTTGCAAATCTAATGCAACCATTTCTTTGCAGAAATGAAACCCTCATTTCAGATGGTGAATGCGGAGTCGCTGGTAAGCAAGCTGAAGAAAGATAAGACTCTTAACCTAGAGCTTCTTCACACACGCCTAGGTCCAGAGAAATTCCACAGGATCTTTCGGCCGTTGGAGGAAACTGGGTTGTTGCCATTCTTGACTATCATGCCAGTCAAGAATCTACCCACTCATGTTGCAGAGTTCTACCACAATGCAACAGTCTCCGGTAACAACATCATCTCCACCGTTCAGAACCAAGTCATAACGGTAATGAAAGACACTATTATGTCTACACTCCTCCTCTCCGGCGAAGGCCAAGACGTGCTAGATCTAGAGCTTCCAAGCAAATCTGTACTGTGGAGTCTATGGAAACATCCACACGTACAACACAACGACTGCTCACACAGGTTGAAGAAAAGTCTGCCTAGTGAGATTATCCAACTCCTAGATATCACAGGTCACATCCTGCACGGAAACTGTGAGACGGTTCAATTCTCTGAACTCAAAGTTCATCTAATGGCCGCTCTCTTCTTCGGATGCAAAGCCAACTGGGCTTCCTTCATCCTTGCTCAACTGCGAAGAAATATAGACAGAGCAAAATATGATCAGACAACTAGCACATTCCGAAAGAATGTTGGGTTTATGAGTCACATAAGCCACATCATTCGGAGTCAATTTGACGAGGCAATTCCAACCAGAGAACAAATTGGACGAAGAGATATACTCCCGACCATCTACTATCATCTAGTCCTGAATAAATCGCAACAATCGGAAGCTGCCGACTCAAGTCATGGAAAGAGATCGCTGGTCGCAACTGCCAGCTCCTCAGATAAAAGATAGTTGTTGATTGAGAGTAAGCATCTCTCTAAACTGAGCGATCAGTCTACCATACCTGCCAGCTCACAACCTCTCATCTTAGTCCATCACGACCTAATTGAGGATGAGTTTGAGCAAGTTCTAGATCATCAGCTGAGAAGTTGTTTTGGTCTAATTGAGGGCAGCAACCCCTCATTATTCGAGCACTTGAGAAGATACCTCTAGTATCATCTCTAGAGATTTCAAATTGATGAGGCCACTATGTTCCATCTCATCCACACTCGTGGATCCTTCTTCTAGATCAACGAAGGCCACTGGAGTAGAAAATGGATGAACCATCCACTCAGCTCGCCACCAACGCTCTCGGAAATAATGGATTCATTGATAAAACGAATCCAGTACAGCGTCCCAGCCGACGCTCCTCTTCCAGACAATGAGCCATCCAACTCCTCCTGAACTTCATTTATTGAAGACCTACCAATCACCTCAAACGATGAGATCTTCTCCAACCTGGCATCCATGGACTTCAGAGAGCAAGATCTCTCTCTCACCGCTGATTCTGATCGTGGTCAGTTCATGCCAACTGAAGAAGCTTATGCATGGTTCTCTTCGCCCATGCCCATTCCTTCAGTTCCCTCAGTCTGCAATGACAACTTGGCAACTGCATTCACCTTCTTGCCAAATCTATCAATGCCATCATATGATCTACACCAGTTTACCCTTTTGGATGATGCCAAAAAGGGGGAAGATAGAAGGTATGATGATGAAAATCTAACTCTTTTGGAGCAGATTCAAGGAGAAGTACAGCTTGAGGGAGAAGCTCAGCTTTAGGGGGAAGCTTGGAGAACACATGGAGTTAAAGAAAAGGAGAATAAAGCAGGAAAAGAAGGAGCAGCTGAGGAAGTGAAGTAGTAGTAACTACTATCAAGAGCTGATATGATAGCTATGATATTAAAGCAATATGCTCTGATCTATTTGCTTGATCTGATCTATATGCTCTGATTTAATCCCTCAATATCATGTTTCAATATCATATCAAGCCTTGCTCATGCTTATGCACATTCTCTGATACCTTGATAATCATGCTCTGATAATTCAAAATGAAAGCATGTTTAAAATGAAAGTATGCTCTGATACTTGAATTCCTGCTATAACTTGCCCTGATATCAAGCTTTGCCTATAAGTGAACTACAGTACGTCTCTCAGACAAATAATTGCAGTTTTTCCATCATCATTGACAAGGTTTTGACATCATCAAAAAGAGGGAAATTGTTAGGAAAAACTATCAAGGAACCCCTAGATGAGGTTTTGATGAGATGTCAAAACTATTCCTAAAAAACTGATCAAGATCCAAGCTATAGATCTGAGCTAACCAAATCCAGAGCCTCAAAAAGGAACTCAACTGAAACTAGAGTCTACCCAACTAGAGCATGGTCTACCAGCTGGAAGTATACACTAACCAGTCAGAACTCAATCCAACTGAGGGTTAAAGGAGTCAAACCAGTCAAACACAAACTGACAGCTAAGTCAGCAGAGCTGAAAGAAAAATCAACAAGACTGAAGAAACTGATAAGAGATCAGTTTAACTGAAGACTGGAAGTGTCCAGCTGATGGTCAAACTTAACTTCAGCCAAACTGAAGAGACGAATCAATCAAAGGCCAGAACTGAAGTCAGCCAGCTTGTAGGAGAAAACAAGCAATGACATCTGACAGGAAAGCTCAGGAAAGACCAGTCCAATTGACAAGCTATTCAACAGCTTGTGATCAGTCGAACTGGAGGAAAAAACTCAGAACTGCCAACTGGATTGATAGTCAAACTGAGCAGACAAGCTCAGAACTGCCAACTAGAGTGATAGCCAAACTGAGCAGACAAGCTCAGAGCTGCCAACTGGAACTCAAACTTGCTAAAACTGAAGCTCAGAACTGCCATCCAGAGAGTCCTGGAGTTAATGCTCAAATGAAGATCTTGGAATAAATGCTTCAGCAGAGATTTTGGAATTAAATATCCAACAGAGATCGATTGGCAAAGCAACAGCTACTAGAATTAAATATCCAACAGAGATCGATTGGCAAAGTAACGGCTACTTCAACCAAAAGCTCCAATGATCATAAAGACCATCTGCCATTGATGAGCCAACAGATCCACCGATCAATGGAACACAATGGTCACAAAATCACTCATCTATAAAAGAAGAGTGAATCAAAGTTTTCAAATGACTTTTCGCAACTTTCATTCTTGAAACCTTCATTCAAGCTATTTACAACTGAGCTTTCTTTCTCCCTCCCACACAGCTCAAGTTCAGCATTTTCTAAATCTGCGAGAGTCCAACTGAGAAGAAGAATCCACAGAATCAAAGCATTCAGCTAGCTGTTGATAATCCAGCCAGAGCAACCTTCTCAGTTTCAGCAATACACCGATCAACTACCCAGCTCAATTGAAGGAGCACATCAGTTGATATCCCCTGTTCAAGACTAATCTCTTAAAAATCGAAAGAGATCTAAAACCTTGTAAAGATGTCGATAGCACCTACCTCCCTAGCGAGCAGTTAGGGACTGCAAATGTGAGTCGTCGACCCGCTGAGGTAGTGAGCAGTTACCAGGTTCAGCCAACTGTCCTTCATTGTATAATTTGTAAAGAAACTCAAGTTATATAGTGGAGTTTCCCTTCTGCGGAAGGAAGAGAGGACGTAGAAGTTTGAGACTTCGAACCTCTATAAATCGTCTGTGTGCTGTACTATTTTGCTTATACTCATATATCTTTGAACTGTACACAATCTGCACTCAAGCTATCTAAAAGTGCTCAACATATCTGTGCATAGATAAGTTACTAAGCAAGTCAAAGGGCCCTTATCATTCCGCATTTGAAGTGAAAGTTTTTATATCAGTTTATTCACCCCCCCCTCTCTAAACTGACATCGACTCGCCCAGGACCAACAAAATAGTCCCTAAAGTCACCTAACAGATATTCACCACCACGATCAGAATGTAGTGATTTGATACTTTTACCTGTTCATTTCTGCACTTCCGCCCTAAATTCTTTGAATATCTCAAAGCATTTGAACTTGCGACCTAACAGGTATATGTATCCATACCTTGAGTAATCATCAATGAACGTGATGAAATACTCATACCCTCATCAATCTTAAACCGACATAGGGCCACACAAGTCAGAGTGAATCAAATCTAATACCTCTTCAAATCTATTCTTTTTAGACTTAAAAGAGTGCTTAGTCATTTTACCTTCCAAACAGGATTCACACAAAGGAAACATTTCCAAGACAAATGAAGACAATGGTCCATCATTTATAAGCCTTTGTATCATCTTAAGGTTAATAATCAGCTAGTCAAGATAAACTAACTATCAGATTATTCTATGGTGTACCGATGGTGGGTTCAGGACCATCTAAGCCGTGAGGCTTTTAATACATTGTAATGAATCTAATGATATAATTTTTACTGTGTGTACACCCACACTATATCATCTACAATGCAAGCATATGAAACTGGCAGATAAATATAACAATAAATAAATCCATACAACGACTGCAATAATTATTCAATATGTATCATCAAATAAAATATTGTAGAATGCATACAAAGATAAGTCTTCCAGTATACAAGACTAATATATACTTCATAGACATGTGTAATTTTACTCTTCTCCATCATGCTCCTCTTCTTTAGCATCCTCTGGAATAGTCTTCAGGGAATCACCTTGAGAAGTAGCTACAACTATACTTGCAAGACGATGCAAGTTCTGAACATTTTCAGGTACATGAGCTAAAGATGATGAGAAATCTTCTCTAGATGAGAGTTCAACTATCAAAGTCTGAATCTTTACTTTCTCTAAGGTGTGCTATGGAATCATCCGAGCATGATATTACAGGTTGCTCTCTAAAAACTTAAGTACAAGTTGTTTCAGAGAAGAGTGAGCAAATGTAGCATCAACACATTTCTTTGATGCTATAAACTTCCTGAATTGAGAACGCAGATGTTGATCATCAATTTCTGAAGCCACTTTGATAACCAGAGGCTTCTTAGGAGGCAACACTCTATCTATTTTAATAGAGACATTCTTTTTCTATTTCTTGATAATACCATAGATGAGAGAGGGGTAACACATTAGTCCTTTCACAACAGGGGATTCTGCACCACTGACCAACTTAGTGAACACAAACTATCCATGATCAAATTTCCTTCATGTACCAATGTGGTAGAGGAATCTTCTTTGCACTTGAGTGACAACAGCTCTATACTTTGTTGGCATCCAGTTGTGAATCATGATGCGAAACAAAACACCATATTTCTGAGATAGCTATGAAGTAGGAATTGTCTACGGATTAGAGGGCCATTTAGTATAGATGCCCTGGGTCAGTTCTCCATGAACCATCCCTCAGTCATCTATCTTCTCCAACTTCTCCTCAATCGTGCAACCTAAGAACTCATTGATGAGTTCTGGAGAGAATCTCAACATCTCTCATCTGACAAACACTTTATGAAAATCCTCTAAATAAGGATCATCAAATTTCTTAGTTAGGTTACAACAGAACTCAGAAATGACTAAGGAAACAAATTCGTGTACTCATTGTATAGTTCCTAACAATTCAGCCTCTTCCAATAGAGGGTATATACTAGTAGTAAGAAATGTGTCCTTATCTAGCTTCTTCTCACCAATCAAGGACCTTTTCTTCACCTTATCCCACAACTCAGCATGCTTTATAGATTGAAAAGAGCATGTTTAGAGATATTTGGCAAGTGAATAATCTAGCAAATTCAGATGGTGTTATTGTAGTAGCCTTACTTCTGGTGACAGGGGTTGTGGGAATTAATTTTATAGCAACAACATAAGTCTTCTTCATGTGTGTCTTTTTACGCACCGGTGATCAGCGAAGAATGGTTCAACTTCATATTTAGCACTTGCCAGAAGCTTTTCTTGTAAGGGTACATGAGTTCTCTTTTCTTCAAATTTAAATGAATAAGTTGTATGAACAACTCCTTCTTCTCTAGGTACAACAAACAAAGATCTTTTAATGACCTTATGTTTATCTTTGTCTGCAGTAATTATCTTGTGCTTCTCTATCAGATGAACATCATTTTTCTCTGAACCTTCATGACTCTTCTCTGCGGGAATTCTTTCATTCTCAGTAGTCTCTTCAATAACAAGTACACAAGTACCTCCACTGGCTCGGGTACATATTTAGGCACAAGGTCATCAACAACAGAACCCTTTTTTTATAAGGACAGATTCGTCTTGTGATGTGATCATCTTTTCAGCTTGAAGGACATCAACCTTCTTTGATTTCTTAGTTGATCCATTTGTTCTTGCTTTCTTTGTTGAGAGCTTTTTGTTGACATTATAGATGCTCACGGCCTGTTTGAAAAAGTTTTGAAGAGAGAGGTTCTGAGTCTTAGTCTTTTTAGCAGAAAAAGTTTCTAGATGTACCTCTTCTTATTCTTTTTATGTATCATATTTTTCAATGAACTCTTATGTTTCATTACTGGAAACTCATCTCAGAGTTTTCTCTGAACTGGGTTCTTATAACTTGAATCACCACAAACCTATTTATCAAAATCATCTTCCTCATAAAATTGATCTTGAGGTTTGGAATATGTGACTTTCCCGTATCTCATCCTTGGTCTGACAACATTCTTTATTCTAACTAATTTTCTTTTGGGTTCCATGGTAAAAAAAAAAATAAGAACAAATTTATTAGAAAGATAAGAATAATGGCAGAGAGTTAGAAATAAACAAGAGATTTCAGGAACATTTGAATTTCAAAATTTTAAAAAAATTAAGATCATCTCTAAACGGCTACTCAAATATATAAGCATGTAATTCATTTTAGAAAGAACCTCAAGTATCCGTTAAATAGAAGAATTGGAGGGAAATCTAGAAGATCAATGATGACGTTTAGGTGAATCGGCAGAGTTAGAACTAGCCGTTGTTAAAGATATACATGAAAATTTAAAAATTGTTTGTGTACATGATGGTGAACATTGTAGGGTTGTTCAGACCCTTTTTGCAGGAATGGTTCTTTTCTGCTGAGTGTGAACAAATTAGTAAGTTGATCTTCAGTCTTAACATGCTCAATTTTCAACACTTCATCTTCAACTAGATCGCAAATATAATGATGTCTGATATCAATATGCTTTGTCCTTCAGTGTTGAACTAGATTCTTTGATATATTGATAGCACTCATGTTATTATAATTCAGAATAGGTGTATCATGTGTTGCTTCATAGTCCTTCATTTGCATTATCCAGATCAATTGAGGACAAGTACTCCTAACTAAAATGTATTCAGCCTCCGTAGTAGATAGAGATATGTTATTCTATTTTTGGTTGAACCATGTGATGAAGAATCGACAAGCATTGAAAAAGGAGTTAAAGGCAGCCACCATATTGTTACTTTGTTAACAATTGAAGATGAAGCCAAAGAAGAATAAAGTCCAAAGAAAGACGTGCTAGGCAGCCCATATACAAGCCCACACGTCCAAGAGCCCAAGTCCAAGCCCATTGGATATTTATCCATTAGTTATTAGATTTTTCTTATTTTATTTTAGGTTATTTTCATTTTCTTTAAATAAGGGAATTTCTAGAAGGTATTGTTTGTTAGGTAATTATAGTTTTAATTATGGGAACTTCTTTCCTAGTTAGAATTCTAGTTTAGGTAGTTTTTTTCTTATTATTTTCATCCATACCTAGTAGTATAAATATGACTACTATGTAACATTATTATTTAGACATTCTTTGATATTTGAAGCATCTTGCAATCAATTGTGTCTCACCCCCAAAAGTCTTTTGTTAGTTTTTACTCGAAAACTTACATTCTTAGAGTTAACAACTTTAAGTCTTATTTCAAGGGAACATTCGAGTGCACTTGAAGTACTTGGGTAGACTTGCTATCGAAGAATAACTTTGAGGTATTATTTTCGTGGTACGTTCGAGATCACATAGATTTTATCGGGTTGCAATTCATTCTACAACAACATCTTCCATTGACTGCCTTCAACATCATCCACCGTTCATCTTTGTCTGTCTCAACATCAATCCAGTCGTGAATCACATCAATATCAAGAGTTCATCTTCGCCAAGTGTTCATCTATTCAGATCTATCTTCATTATCCGTAAGTTCATCATCTTACATCTCATCCTAATCCGCCCATCTTTAAACCTTTCCAATTTCTATTCGTCCCTTAGTTCATTTAATATTGTGTTTCATATAGTTGAGTCATAATCTAGGTAATCTAAGAGTCTAGTACAATCGAGTCTACTGCAACCATATATCGAGTTTCAATCGTTATTTAATTCCACATACTTGATAATCGAGTCTTTTGAATATTTTTATCATTTGATTCAGTTTATTTAGTTTATTTAAAGTCATTAATTGGGTTGAATCCTTCATTATCTGACGTGTTCATTCCTAGAGTCTTCCGCGCATTTTATCCGGTATTATTTATCTTCACATCACCATGAAACAACATTGTTTCCTAAAAAGAAGCAAGCACCTAATGTGCTCTTTCTATCATCTGGAGATCCTGCCCAATTTGCATCACAGTATGCTATGAGACTTGAATTTGCGTCTGAAGTGTACCACAATTCATAGTCTACAGTTCTATTGATATACTTGACAATGTTCTTCACTGCTTTCAAGTGACTTTCTTTGCGGCATATTTGATACCTTGCACAAACTCCTATATTGAGAAAGCTTCCAATCATGCTTTTGTATAGTGTTTGTTCCACCTCTTTTTCTGCATCATCTTTTACTATCTTTATAGAAGTTTCAATTGGTATTCTCTTGTGCTTTGAATTTTCCAGCTCGAACTTTTTAACTAAGTTTCTTGCATACTTAGTTTGTGAGATGAAAATACCTTCTTCTGATTGCTCAATCTGAAATTCAAGAAAGTACTTCAAATCACCAACCAAGCTCATCTCAAATTCAGTCTCCATGTCCCTGATAAATTTCTTGACTGTCCTATCTAACACAGATCCGAACACTATATCATCAACATAAACCTAAACCACAATCACTTATGAATTGTCCTTTCTGATAAGGAGTGTTCTATCTTTTCTCCCTCTGTTCTAACCTTTGTTAACTAGATATGATGTAAGTCTTTCATACCATACGTGATGAGCCTGTTTTAGACCATACATATCTTTCTTCAGCTTATAGACATGGTTTGGATAGTGTGGATCTTCAAATCCTTTAGGTTGTGCTACATAGATATCTTTCTTCAAAAATCCATTCAGAAAAGTAGTCTTAACATTCATCTGATACAACTTGAACTTCATCAAGCAAGCCATGGTGAGAAGTGATCTCACAGATTCAATCCTGGTGACTGGTGCAAAAGTCTAATCAAAGTCTATCCCTTTAATCTATGAATATCCTTGTGCAACTAGCCTTGTTTTATTCCTTGTGATGTTTCCGAATTCATTTATCTTATTCTTGAAAATCCATTTAGTGCCCACTATGTTTACCAATCCTGGTTTTTGAAGTAGATCTCATACATCATTCTTCTTAAACTTAAGTAACTCATCGTGCATTGCATCTATTCAGTAAGCATCTTACAAAGCTTTATGAACATTCTTTGGTTCCACTTTATATGTGAAACACACATTGGAAATCTCTTCATGTATCCATTTTTTGGTTCTGTTTTTGGTGATTCTTCCTTCATTGATATCACCAATAACTTTAGAAGTTGGATGATCTTTGATGATTTGCTATGAAAGCCTTCTTTGAGTCACAACCTGAGTTTCTTCTTCACTCTATGATCCAAAATGTACATTCTGATGTCTGAATATATCTATATGTATATCATCTTTTGTAGAACTTGCAGAACAGTTCTGATCATCAAATTTGACATTGACTGACTCAATCCTCCTTATTGTAAATTATGTATGATTTATTATTTTTGATGGAATAACCCAGAAACATACATTCTATTCCACGATTATCCATCTTGCTGAGATACTCTCTATCATTCTGGATGTAGCAAATGGTTCCAAATAGATGGAAATACTTCACAGTAGGCTTCTTCTCAAACCAGATTTCATATGGAGTAGTAAAAATACATGGCCTAGGATGTACACGTATGCTGATGTGGCAAGTTGTGATGATAGCTTCTGCCCAAAACATGAAAGTAACTCTTTTAGCAGCAATCATTATTCTAGCTATCTCATGTAGGGTTCTGTTCTTCCTTTCAACAGCTTCATTCTGTTGTGGAGTCTTTGAAGTAGAATACTTATGGCTTATCTCATGCTCATTGCAGAAGTCATTGACAAACGGGATTTTTACCCATTTTTTTGAGCATAATTCGTCCGTTCAGGATTTTTTTTTCTTTATTTCCCTTTTTAAATATTGTTTTCCGTTTAGTCATATAATAAATGCATTAAAATGCATTCGTGTATGTTTCAGGGTGAATCGAGCGGGTCGAGACTCCAAGGCACAGAACGAGGCGCGACCCAATGTCAGAGTGGGAGGGAGTGCGCGTTCAATCAGAGGCCTCGAAAGCACGCTTAGTGGCACGGCGTGACCCGACAGACAGAGACGTGACCAGCTCGGTCACGCCACCCGGTGCGACCTGTACGAGGCCCGAAAAGCACGGGTTCTGGTGTGGCACGAGCACAGGGAGGCAGGGCACGACCAGCTCGGTCGCGCGACCCGACCGATTCGGGTGAGATGCGACCGAGCCCGTATCGTGCCTCTACAGCCATGTTTCAGATTTTAGCCATTTTTTCCATTTTTGAATTATTTTTATTGTGCGAAAAATGGAGTAGTACAAATACAAATCTTTGTTTGAAAATTAGGGTATTCACTCCCTTAGCCCCTAAAAATAGAAGTTAGAGTTTGAAGAGTTTTGTAAATGGGTTCTTGAAGCTTTGAGAAGATTTTGTAAAAGGCAACTTGAAGTTTTTGAAGATTATTGATCATCTTTCGGGTTTACTATTATATTTGTTTATGCTATTTCTTTTTCTTGTATATTTTTGTTTCCTTTTTGTTTCAAGCATGACTAGCTAAATTTCTCTAGTTCTAGGGTAATGTGATTTTGGCATTGGGTGTTGGATTTTTGGGTGAGAATTCATGTTTCTATCTTCTCCTCAAATTCTTATGAATCAAAGTTGTGTTTGCATCTAGCTTAGGGTTGTCCACCTTGAGTTTGATTTTGTGTTAAGTTGACTTTGAGAAGAGCAATTTGGCATAAGTACTTGATTCATGGGTCCAATTTGATATTAAATGAGAATTTGATATCTAATTAGTTTTGGTGATTAATTGTGCCTAATTTGATAAAATTAGGATTTAATCCTAGAGATGGGAAAATTCTTGTTTTCTCAATTATATGCTAGAAGCTCGAGAGAGTTCTAGGATTATCTTTGTATTAATCATGAGTGGATATGACATGATTTTCAATCCCGAAATCCTATGCCCGTGTTAATGTGCATTGCCCTAGAACCCTTTATCTATTTGTTAACCCTTTTATTGTGCTTGTGATTGAGTTGTTCTTAATTTAGAGTATTTCTTGAATTTGTTCCATTTCACGCCTAGGATAGAAATCACATCAAACCCATGTTTTCATTTTGTTTGACTTGTGAAGTAGCACGAATTTGATGCTTGCATAGCTTGATTTATCTTTACTCTCTGTGTTCGACCTAATTCCATATTCTACACGATTGTCCACTTGCATCATGGGATTAGAAATTTAAAACTTGTTTAGGACTCTTTGTGGTCGTTGGTAAAATTCCCATCAATCATTGAATGACTGATTCTCAAATTCCTTTCCATGATCACTCCTAATTCTGACCACTGATAGATTCTTCTCAACTGTGGTCTTGCAAATCTGTTTCTTGAACATGAATGTCTCAGTCTTGTCTCTAAAAAATTCCACCCATGTGAACCTTAAAGAATAATCAACGCAGACAAAGACATATTTCTTTTCTCCATAGCTTTCAAAATCCATAGGTCACATTAGATACATATGAAGAAAATGATCTAAAACTCCTTGTGAAGTTACATAATCTACTTCTTTGTGCTGAGACCTAATCTGCTTTCCAACTTGACATGGACCACAGATTCTATCATGTTCCATGTTGATCTGAGAAATTTCTCTAACCATCTTCCTGTTGATAATCTTCTAGATTTCTGAAGTGGATGTGACCAAGTTTCTAATGCCAGGTTTCTAATTCTTCCAAGGATGTTCTCTGACATATTATTGTACTTTGTACGGGTACATAAAGTTGATAGCAGTTATCAACTGATCTTTTTCATTCCATGAATAATACCTTATCTTTCTTTAATACCCTGTGATTCTCCTTGGTGAATATAACTATCATATCATCATCACAAAGCTAACTAATACTGATAAGATTGTATTTACGTCTATCAACAATCATTGTCTTTTTCAGCTTTAGGAATTCCTTCTACAACTAACTATTTTATCTTTCTTGCCATCTCCAAAGGTAACAAAGTCTGAAGAACATGCCTTTAAGTTTTTTACATCTAAACAATCACTAGTCATGTGTCTTGAACAACCGCTGTCAAATGAGATGTATGAGCAATAAGATTGTCATGATGTTTCTATTTAACAACATATTACTTCTTTTGTGAGGACTTTTTCTTCTTCTAGGGAGCTAACTCATTCTACTTATTAAATGATCTTTGTACCACAAACCTTCTTTTCATTCTTCTTAGATCACTGAGATACTTCTCACAGTGTGGTTGTATGTGGCATTTCTCTTTATAGTAATGACAGATAATTCCTCTTCTATTGTCATTAAATCTGTTGTCAGATTTTCTTTTGTCTGTAATGTTCTTCCTATTGTACTGAACATGTTGATGTACAAGTGTTGGTTGATTGTACTTTCTTTGACAAACTTTGCTTCACAGTTGATTGTTCTCCTGTGTAGCCGAGTCCTGGATGACTTTTTTCGGAATGTCCAGGTGCAGGAAAAATTTTATCTAGATTCTTTATCCCATTGTTCAGTATGGTGTCATTCTTCTTGATAGATTTAAGCTTAGTAGATAGCTCTGCAATCTTTTTCTCTTGTTGACGAATGATGTCCTTTTGATCAAAATCAATCTTGATCAGAATTGTTTTTTCTTCAATAAGACTCTTATTCTTAGATTAAAGATTCTTGTTGATTTCCACAACTTCGAGCCACTTTGAATACATCTATTTGTATATTTTTACAAAATCTTCTTGGGAAAACTCTTCATTATCTGATTCATCTTCTTCTGTAAGAGCACAATGATCTTGATAATCAGTACCTAGGCTATGAACACAATAGTAGTTTTTTCAGAATCATTGTTGTTATCTCCTAGGTCATCTTCACTTAGAGAGGGATTGTAGTTCTTTTTGTTCTTCTTAAGTATATTGGCACATTCAGCTTGAATTTGACCAAATCCATTACATTATCTGCACTGGATTCCTCTTCATTGATTATTCTGTGAGAATTCCTTCTGATCATTGTTAGAATTCCTTTCTTGAGTTGTGTTTCCAGAGGATTGTCTTCTGTTATTGAAATTTGTAAAGGATTGTTTGTTGGCTCTTTTCAACATCTTGTTGAAGTTCTTTGTAATCAAAACCATGGAATTCATTGCTTTTGAATCAAGTATAGGAATCTTATTTTGTACCTTTTCACAAACATCCTCCGAGATTTTAGATTTTAGAGCAATTCCCTTATTCTTGGAATTGCCATCTTCATCCTCCAAATTCATCTCAACTGTCTTCAGGGATCCCATAAGTTCATTAAGCCTCATGTTTTTGATGTCCTTGGCTTGTTCAATTGCAAAAACTTTATAAGCAAGCCTCTTTGGAAGGGATCTGAGAACCTTCCTTACAAGTCTCTCATTATTCATAGGTTTACTGAGTGCAAAAGTTTCGTTGGAGATGCTCCTTAGCCTAGCATTGAACTCTCTAATTGATTCAGTTTCTTCCATTCTAAGATTCTCAAACTTAGAATTGAGATTCTGACACCTTGATAGCCTAACTGAGCTGGTACCTTCAAAGGTAGTCTCTAAAATATCTTATGTAACTTTAGCAGTCTCACAAATAGAGACAGGACTAAAGGTCTCCAAATCAACTGCAGAGAATATAGCATTGAGAGTTTTGGAATTAACATTGTACCAGTTTTTCTGAGGCACAATCCACTTGTCTTCTTCTATCTCCACATGCTTTCCTTCTTTGGCAACTGTTGATTTCTTCCATCCTTCAGTGACACTTTTCCATACAAGCTCATCAATTGATCTGAGAAACGCCCTCATTCTTGCATTCTAGTAAGGATAATTGTTGTCTTCAAAAAGTGGTGGTCTGATCGTAAATCCTCATTCCTTGATTGAACTCATGACTTGAAATAATCAAAATCTTCACACATCTATGCACTTCCAGAAATCTTTGTGTTTTTACCAAAAAAAAAAAGACTTATTCTGGTACCAATTGAAATTACATAAACTGTGCAGAGATCATCATGTGCATAATCATGTTCACGGACATTATAAATAACATGCACAGTCAGATTGTTGAATCTTAAAGCAGTAAAGAGCACAAGGTTGATAACCATATTCGATCAACTGATCTACGTTAGGGGTACTTCTCAAGTTCGTGAGAAATAATAAAAAATAAAAAAATGCACAACCTCATCATATTTCTTGGATGTGTGCTCTCTTCAGATCATGTACGATAATTTTCTATAATATTTCTTCAAAGACAAACTTATATCAGATTGTCTAACGTGTCATAATTCGTTAAACGGATCAAATCGGCTCAAAATAAGCCCAAACTAGCACCTAAAATCCATTTGCGCCTTTGGGTCTCACGTGCCAGCGTCACCATTCCATTTTTTAAAAAAATCATTTTTTTATCATTTTTTTCAATTTTTCAAAATTTTTATTTTGTTGTCGAGCATAATGCATGAGCCCACACATTAACGTCGGACGAATATATTGCACGAGACGTTGGTTAAAATAAATAAATTAATACAAAAAATTAAAATATATATGTTTGTAAAAAGATAGAAAGAGAAGAAATTAGAAATTGATAAAATAAGTGAAAAAGAAAATGAAAATATGGGAGGGTGTACCATTAAAAAAGAAAATTTGGGTGTACCATTAAAAAAAATGGGATGGGTGTACCAAAATGTGTTTTTGACCTTTTGGTACAAACCCATTCTGATTCCTAGTTCAACACATAGCCGCTCCTTGTATGAGGCAAATGATTCGTCTTCTCAAGTCCCAACAATTATGAAAAAATTAGGGATCCTAAATTTTATCATAATATAATATATAAACGTGTAGTTGCAACTTTTCATTAAATGTGATGTAGCGCCAATTGTTAGAGCGTGCATTAAAATTGGAGAAGGTAGGAGGTCAAATCCCCAAGTTGCTCAGCTTTTTTTCCTTTTACCATTTTTTTTCCTTTTCATCCAGAGTTTAGTTTTTTCCTTTTTATATCATAAATCTAAATTTTGTTATGCATGTTTAAAGCCCCAACAAATTTTTTTCCCTTTTTCATCCAAAGTTTTTTTTTCCTTTTTATATCATAAATCTAAATTTTGTTATGCATGCCTAAGACCCCTGCAAACAATATTACTAGGGCTGTAAATGAAATGAGCCGCTCACGAACTATTTGGAGTTCGGTTTGCAAAAAATTTGTTCGAAGTTCGTTCATTTTTTAAATGAGTCGAGCTCGATAAAACATAGTAGTATTCGGCTCGGTCAGCTCGTGAACATACTCGAGTTCGAGCTTAATCGAACATGTCCGGGAATATTATAAAATTTTCAAACAGATAAATAAAATAAGCTATTTTTTTCAAACTTGAGCTCAAATATATAAATTAAATGAGCTTTTTTTTAGCATTCGAGCTCAGGTCCGTTTAGTAAATTTTCGAGCATTTCACGAGTCGAGCTCGAACCGAATTCGAATATGATAAATATTTATCGAGTCAAGCTTAAACAAGAGGAGAAAAGCTCGAATCGAGCTCGAGCTTGAATATTCCCTAACGAACCGAGCTTGAGCATCAGGGTGTTCGGCTCGATTCGGTTCGTTTATAGCCCTTAGCACCTCCCATTTTTTTAAAAAAAATTGTAATCCAGAATTTAAATTTATTATAAAAACAAAAATAGTTGTTTTTTTTATAATCCAAATATATTATAAGATGAAAATTTTTCGTCCAATTTTTCTTTTTATCAGTTTTTTTCCTTTTTATGAAAATTAGGATCTCATTTTTTACCTCAACTCAGAAATCTAAATTTTTTTATGCCTAAAGACCTTGCAAACAGCACCACCCATTTTTTTTTCTTTTTAATTTGTAATCATGGATCTAAATATATTATTAGACAAATAAATAGCTAGTCTTTTTTTATTTGTAATCTTAAATCCAAATATATTATAAAATGAAAATTAAGACCTCAATTTTTATCTCAACTCAGGCCCTTAAATCATTAGGATGGGCCATGTTCCACACTACACAAATTTTTACTTATTTTTACACCATATTATATTTTATTTTTAAATCTTTATCATGTATTTATCTATAATAGTATTTGCTTTGTTTGTTCTATTGTTACTAATTTTAAAAATCACAATGCTAGTAAATCAGTGTTGCCATTTGTTCTTTTTGCGTTTTTAGTAGATTTTTACATGTCAGAAAGTGTGTATATTTCTAATGACACAATTAATTTAATCATCGTCATTTCAATAACAAGGGAAGTAGGGAACTCTATAAAAATAATGACTTTAATTGATTCGGCTCTAGGTCATCTCCAATCGTCTGCATTATAATACAACATGTCCATCACTAAAATATTGCAGAATCTGTATTTCATCTTCAGTAGTATGAACTATATAATTCTACATTAAAAGAAAATATTTCATAATATTTCCTTTATTCTATTTATACTTATTTTTATATAATTATTAAACATACAATAATATATGCAATTTCATTTAACAGGACATCTATTAATATAAAATTAAATTCATGTAAATTTATCTATTTTAGTACTTTTATGTATTTCTAATTGTTAGTGTAATATTATCTAATTTAATTGTGTGTTTCAACATTTACATTTAATTAAATTTATCATATATAAAAAACTTTAATATTGATTTATAACTCATTTTTTAAAATACAAAATATATTACAAACAACATAAATGAAAAACAAAACATAAATAAAAAACAACATGAAAAAATGAAAAAAAAAAAAAAAAAACATACAGTAGAAAAGAGGCATCTCTCTCTCTCTCATCTCCCTCTATTTCACCGTCAAGTCGTCAACCATGCAGTGTCCGGTGGAGGCAATAAAGACAGAAAATGTGCGTATACCGCACATCACTGGAGACGCCCTTTGCAAATGAAATCCTCTAGTTCAAGGTATGTATCCTAACATTAAAATTATTAGTTTTTCTTCCATTTTTCTTCAATTATAATTTCTTTTGATTCAGTTTAATTTTATATTATAATGTAGGGTTTATTCCATCCAATTAGGGATTGTAATTTTTTTATTATTTAATTTTCATTTTTGGTTAATATAATTGATTATTAAGGTTGATATTTCTAAGTTAATTAGGGTATATATTTTCTTAAAATTTTAATCCATAGCAATAAAAATTAATAATGATTCCTTATAATATAATTAAATTTATTTTTATTATAAACATTATTAAAACTATATTATTCTTAATAATAAGATACAATTAAAATATACACATACAGTACAAACTAGAAGATCTTACCCGCAACCATAATGGGAATATATGTAGGTCTTTAATGTTCAGTGAGGATGAGGTTTTCTAATATTTATGGCGGGAACAATATATTCCTACACATCTTCACTCAACTTATCCTCATTAAACTAATCGAAAAGTGGAATTCGATACAAAAATAGAGAGAAAAAAATAGTAAAAAAAGAAAACTGAAATGCCAGCCTTACTAACTTATTTTTCCCTTAATGACTATGAAGTGTCCCCATTAAACTATTCTTATACGAAAATAGCAAGGGCCATACAAAAAGAAGAAAAAGAAAATAAAAGAAAAGAAAAAGGAAAACAGCAAGGATATTAATTACAATATGCATGAACTCAAAAGCTAGGTGGTATTTATTCCTATCTAGTATGGGATCGGAAGTCAATAATTTTTTATATTAGGATTATTTTAAAATATTCTACTGTTCCTGATTATATAACGCAAGATATACCTTTAAGTAATAATATAAAGATTATATTAAAAATAATGAATCATTTATTTAAATAAATAAAGTACATAGGAATTGTAAGATTGTAGCATATATTTTATAATTTTTTAAAATGGTATTTTATTATAATTGATTTGAGAAGTTTTTTTTTTTTACTTTCTTTTTTCTTGGAGGGAAGATTTGGAAAGTTGTTAGCATTGGAGAAGTATATATTAAGATCATAGTAAAAGCTTACATGCTTTCAACTTTTTATGTAGAAGTGTGCATCGCTAATATCTTATGATTTGATATAGAGAGGGTTTTGAATTTTGATAGTTTACCCACCTCATATTTACCTGGGCGTCTCTCGTGGGAATTATTCCATCCAGTTTTTTATTATTTCTTCGTAGTTTAGTTTAATTTTATATTTACCAACTAGGGTTATTCAATTCCATTCAGTTAAGATAATTATTTTTTAAAGAATTTAATTTTCCTATTGTTAGTGTTAATTATTCCATAATTATGGTAAATAATTTTTTAAAATTTAAATTCTTAACAATAAATATTAATTAAGATTGATTATGTTATAATGTTTTGTATTTTTATAATAACAATTGTAAATGTGATGAATTTAAAAAAAACGTGAGGTCATACTTGTCATGTTTTGTTTTTATGAGAAAATAATTAAAGGATGACTCGTGTATAGTTAAGAAGCTAGTCGAGTCCATTTTTCAACAAAAAATAATTTTAGAAAATATTAATTGTGGAGAAAGTTATGTATGTTTTATTGAAGGCTGCTAGTTTTTTGCTAAAACTTCCCAAATTCAGGTTCACTTCATCTACACAAGACCTTTCAAATGAATTTTCAAGATTTATTGTTTCTTATATTATTCTTAGCAGAGGGACTCTCCTGTGCGTAAGTCTGATGGGCCGGCCCATCAGACGAATTGGTCCATTACTCGGATCGGCCCAAAGTAAAAAAAATCTCATTTCAGGTGCGTGGACCTCCTGGCGCGCCCATGACCTGAATTATTTTTTTTCGATTTTTTTTTCAATTTTTCTAGTTTTTTTTGTTCGCCTCCCCCCCCAATTGTATACCCTAAAATACAATTAGTGAACCTTAAAAATTGAAATGAATTAATTTAATTTTTTAAAATAAGATAAATATATATCCTAAAATTGATTTAATGGATCATAAATTTAAAGTGGATGATTTTTTTTTTTAATTTGACGACTTGCGCAATGCACTCGCCCAATGCTAACGCATGAGCTCGTGCATTGCACTCGACAATTAATTTAATTTTTCAAAATAAATATAAATGGTACTTGAAAAAACACATAAATCATAAAAAAAACACAACAAAAATCCCTAAAAATTACTAAAAAAACCCTAAAAAACTATAAACCCCAAAAACCATGAACCCTAAAAAAACTTAAACCCTATAAAAAACATAAACCCTAAAAAAACACAACAAAAACCCCTAAAAACCCTTAAAACCTAAAAAACTATGAACCCTAAAAATGAGCCCTAAAAAACCTAATCCCCCCCAAACTCTAAACATTAATTGGAATGGAATAAATCACAATTTGAACTACATAAACTCATAAAAGATAAGTAGCAGATTAGTGATAACCTTGTATTTTGCATGTGTTTTGAGGTTCATTTGAGTGGTATTTGATGGGCATTGCATGCATGAAGTGATAAGTTTTGCATTGTTTTCTATGTTTTGTGCAATGTCACGTGTTTGTTTATTTTCTATGTTTTTTTGTCAATCGGACAAGAAACGAGTGAGAACGAAGTAAAACAGTGAGAGACTGCCGAAACCGCAAAATACCCGTGACCAGACTCGCGACCCGAGCCGCGGGTGACTGGGTCGCGGCTCCAGTCGCGAATCCGAACATGAATTTTCTTCTGTGATACCCCTTCTCTATCGCGAGTGTGCAGAAAATGACCCGAGATGGACCCGCAACCAACCCGGTCGCGGGCGAGGTCATGAATCGAGCCCTGGGGGCCCGATTTTGGCCTATTTTGACCCGTTTTCTTTCCTTTTTTGATTGGAATACTTCCTAAACTATATATATCTTCTTAAGCACGAAAATTAGGCATCTTAACCCCTACCATAACACCAAAAACACAACAACACACACCATATTCCTCTCTTAAACACAGAGATAGAGAGCTGCGGAGAAGAACATGGAGAGCAAGACCAAGAGCTTCAAGCCAAGTAGGAATAGAGACAGAATAATTACTTTCGGGTTTTATTTATCTTTATTTATGTTATACATGGTTTATTGTTGGATTTTAGTTTTCTACATTTGTATGGATAGCTAAACCCTAGTTTTCTAGGGTTGGATAATGAATTATTTATGAAGTTTATTTTATTGGTTTTATCATATTTTCTTTGACTTTATCTTGATCTTTGATTACTCTTGTTTTTATCTGTATTGTTTAATGATCACTAAATGATACAATTTGATGTGTTAATTCATAAATTGATAGAGGAGTTTTAACACATGATCTGAAGTAATTAACTCATTAATCAATAGCACTCTAGAGGGTTGAGGTTAATTGAGAGAGCAATAGACCCTGAGAGCCATTAAGAGTTGCATGCTAGGCACTGAATGGAAACGTTAACACTAGTTGTGTGATCAACGCTTTAGGCACTTCGAGAGAAGGTTTAAAGTATAATTGTGGTTATTCTAGCTAGATTTAAGTCCCTACATAGGTGTGTGATGAAACAATTAAATAAATGAATTAGATAAGGATTCTCCAACTCTAGAATTCGTCTTTCTCCATTATTTCTTCTTTACTCTTTTTTCTCTGTGTTTCCTTTTATATTATATGTTTAAGTATTTTAATTAGTTCAAGTACTTTAATCGGTTGTCTAGATAGTATTTATGAGTTAATTTCTAGTACTTAGTTAGTTAAATATTAAATCTCTGTGGATACGATACTCTTGTTCACCGCTACACTATAGATCTCACTGTGCACTTGCAGTTAGGTTAAATAAATTATGAACAATCAGTTACTTTTTAATGATACAATTGATACTTTTTAAACTTTAAATGATATTTTTTAATGTAAAGATTGATACTGCATTTTAATAGTTTTTTTTTGTGGATTGCACGGGTCGGAGCGGGTCAGATTGAGTCGTCTGATGGGCCGGCCCATACATAAGGATGTACAAGAGTGTTGGCGTTCTTAGAATGTTGGCTCATTGGGTAAAATAAAAGTTGTTGGAGAGTATCAACAAGTGAATGAATGATTTATTCAAATATTTCTCAATCACATTAGAATAATATTATTGTTCGAATATTGGTAATATGTTACTAATGTATTAGCAAATCATTATTCACATGTTAGCAATATAAATGCCGTTAACATATCATCAATATGATATATGAATGGTGTTATAACATGTTACCCAAGAGTTTTGTTATCGTACACGACTTCATGGGCACCACCTATGTGGAAGCAACGTCACTAGTTTTTTATTATTATTTTTTTGTTTAGTTTAATTTTTATAATTATTAATCCAGGTTTATAATTATGTTTAGAATTTAATATTCACACTTTTAGTTAAGAATTGATTTTTAGGGTTAATTATTCTATAATTATGATATATAATTTTTTAAATTTCAATTCTTAGCCGTAAATTTAATTATGATTAGTTATGTTATGATATTTTTATTTTTATAATAAAAATTGGTGAGGTGGCCGCCACATAGGCTTTGTCCACAAGGGTGTAGGCTAACAAGACTCTGTTACCCAATATTATTCTATATGTGCTACAATGTTATATGAATGATACTTAGCACGTATCATTTTAGCAATATGATTCAATCATGTTAGCATGACAAACCTCTCGTTTAGCAACATAATATACTGAGAACATTTGGCACTCATATTAGCTTATCACTACATACGTATTAAATGATTGCAAATATAACCATCAAAATTATAACCCCGACTTACTTAAGTTTCTCAAATATTAATACTAGTTTGTCACCACCCATTCGATTAAATTGTGGTCATAATATCAAATATCAATCAAGAATTTGGATTGATTCCTTGTTTCCATCGGAGGATTTGGGTGTCATTTGATCAATTTCTGGTGTATATATATGTGGGTGTGTTGTAAGAAAGAGTCCAATAACCATCAAAAATTAATGCATGACTCACTAACGATCACTATGCTTTGGTCTTTAGATTATGCAGAAAGGGAGTATTAACACACAAGTTGGACGAAAATATTATTTTATATTATTCTAACTAGCTAGTATATTTTTTTCACAAAAGATTTTTCTTCTCATTTTTTTTTTAAATAAAGGTAAAGCTATAAAAGGTGCAAGGAAAAGCAGAAGGCGAAGTGGTTCCTTATGTAACGAGAGGAAAAGTTGTCTCCTATAAAATTTAGAGAAAGTTGAAAGTTTGTCATAATTGGGAGATAAATATTCACAACTAGTTGATGTTTACGAAGATTTAAAGATGCGAGGTGCAAACTATTACCAGTGTGTAAATTAGAAATCAATCTCAATCATATAATTGTTAGATGCCCCTCTGTGGATATGATGAGTATAAGAGAATTGCGATTGAAGAGCAATTAAATCATTCTACGCGCGCTTGCTGATATTTAGCTTTTGAAAGAAAGTGAAATAATAGAATCCAAAAAACAATGATATCTAAGGTGACTTTATAAAGAAGCTGCACACCATGTGGCATATGCCACCATTGACCAATAAATGTGAAAAGAGATTGCAATATCCCTATAAAAATTACAAGCTAGATTTCCAATCAAGAAAAAGCTATGTGAAAAAAATAAATTAAAGAAAAAATATGTACAACCACAATATTCATATTATGTGGATCCATAATTTTTAGGATGATTAAAGCAAAAGATGCTTCAATTTAGTGGAATTCACACTCAGACTAGACAATCTGTGATGTGATCAATCTTAAAGCAATATATATATATATATATATATATATATATTACATATATTGGCTGAATTGAATTCTTTAATTTTTTTTCATATCTATTGAAATGAAAAAGGACAAAAAATTTAGATGCATTTTACATTAGGGATTCACACAAGAACATGTTCAGAACTAATTATATTCAGTTAAAAATATACTCATACTCTATTATTAATTGTATAGTACTCGGAATTTGAATGTTACTTAGATTGTGCGGTAAATGTGAGACTATGGTACCTTCGTTAATGTAAAGAAGTTAATTAGTAGAATAACTTTATAAGATAGAAAAAAAAATGAATAAGATTGGTTCTTGTGTCTAATTTAATTTGAAGAGAATGATCGATGAAGAGGCCAGGAAATAAAATCACATGAATATTTAATTACTAAATATTCCATAAATATTTATTCTGAATTATTAATAACATAACACAGGATAAATAATGAACAGCTAGATTGATAACTAATTAACAAGGTGAAGTGAAGTGAAGATACAGAGAGTAATTAATTAATGAGTAGTAGGTTTAATTTTAATTTAAAGCACACAACACAACACAACACAAGACATTTTGTTGAATGATGGAATTGAAGTACATGGATATAGTCATTTTCAGAGAGCTACATCTCAATTCTCAACCAAGCTAAGATTTTAGTTGTTTGAAATTAACCATAAAATCTTGGTGACTTGATATAAAAACCTGCAGGTGAAGCAGCAGCAGCACCAATATTAATATTGTTAAGGATATTAGTGGTGCAATGAGTAGTAGCAGTAATATTCTTGGCAATGTGGTGTGGATAATTAGCAAGGAAAGAATGGTCGAAAACCATGAGAGCGCCGTTGTCATCGTCGTTTTTGTGGTGGTGGTCATGATCGGCAGCAGCAGCAGTAGTAGTAGTAGTAGATTTGTGGAGCTGGTGGTGGTTTGGTTGGTGTTGGTGTTGGTGTTGGTTGAGGTGGAGTGTAGTTATGTCGTGGATGCTGGGACGCCTCTTGTCCTTCCCAGCGGAGACCTGCCTTAAATAATACTTCTGAGCATGGCTCGCTACTTGTGTTGGTGTTTTTGATATCACGAAGTTTCTTGATATGTTCCTCCAGTCTCCTTTCCCATGCTTTTCTAGTCCTAACAGAAATCGCCTGCATATTATTCATTAATATTCATTTCTTTCTTATTTCTTATTTCTTACTTAATCAATCTCAATGAATTAATATACATACATACATGCATACCTGTGTTCCTCTTCTGTCCAGGGCACTCCTTTTTTTCGTTCTTGATCAGAAATCTTTGGTCTCTTCCTATACACATCATGATCAAAACTACTGCGATGATGATGATGATGATCTGCCAATTCCAATGTAAATGAAGAAGCCATGTATCCAGGAATTGGGACCAAACCTGCCTCTATATCAGTAACATCTGCCACTAATTCTCTATACTGATTTATTACATCATACACCGATTTTCCTGGGATCATCTGTGCAACCTTGAACCATCTGTTGGGGGTTTTCTCATCAAAAATTGCTAGAGCGCTTTCAAACCATTTGTTCTCTTCTTTTGTCCATCCCGTCTTCTGCCTCTGCTGGTACTGCTGGATCACCCAGCTCGAGCGTGAGTTCGACTTTGACACCACAGAAGTTGGACACAAGGTTTCCATCAAATTTAATCCACCTATATATTTTGGAATATCGATCATCCAGATCACTTAGATACATATATATATCAACTTAACTATATATATCTGCAGTTTTGTAAAAAGTTTTGGATTTTTACACTAATCAAAAACCAATCAAATCAGAATCATTTTCTGGGAATCAGAATACTCTTCTTTTTTCTCCAACCAGAATAAAGACTGCCTTTTCAGAATCTTTGAAAAGTGAAAACACTCAAACACGCACACAGAGCATATATATATATGAGCAAATTAATATATCCCAGATCATAAATAATACTTGATTTTGATCGTTTAATTTCTTGAGCTACTTACTTTTGAATTGTTGCACAAGTGGTGAAGTAAAGCAGGAAGAATGCTGTGTTTTCTTGAATATTTTGTGGGGTTGAGGCAAACGAAGGGAACAATGAAATGGAGGCAATTAAATTGATCAAGCTATGAAAAAGATAGAAACAGTATTAGTTTTGTTCAGAATCATGGCTGTGGATGAATCCAAAAGAGTGTAGAATTAGAAAGAGAAAAGGAGACATGAAAACATGTATGTGCGTGTGTGTGTGTGGATCAGAGAGAGAGATGCTTTAACTTGGGTTGTATTAATGTAGATTAGCAACACATTTAAATGGTTGGTTTCTTATATTATAGTGATGAGTTTGATTGAAGTTTGGTGTGGCTGCTGTCAAGTTTTTGGGATTAGCCATCAAAACCACTTTTTGTGTCATCAAACACACACACACAAACGAAGTTAATAAAAAGATTTGGCAATATTGTCATGCTACTTTTTAACCATTTTTATATTACTACTTTCGTATTATTTATATTTATTGTCTAGTTTCACATTCTTTTTGGATATGGTTTAAGAAAAAATACTTCATAATCATTTCCTCAATTGAATAATAAAATGACACTATTTGCTCTCAGCCACTACTTTCACAAATGATGATACTTTTTAGCTGTAATTTAAAACTCCATTTGTGATTATGCTAGATCGTAATTTTGTCACGATTTTGTTATTTTTTTTATTTGTTAAATAAAAAAATGACGAGAGAAACTCATGGCCGCTATTTAAATGTGTATTTTCGGTAAAATATTTTGTATTTATGTAATAATCATCATCAAAGTCTGCTAAAAAAAATAGTTCATGATAGTGTCAACTTTCAGGACATTGATGAATTCAAACTTATGAGTTTTGACTACTAGCTAGCGGCTAATTATACGCTACTCTCCGGGTATTACTCGAAGTGTCACAATAGATCTATTGTGACACTTCAAAGTGTCACAATAGATCTATTGTGACACTACAAAACATCTGTTGTGTCACTTCAGGTAATACCGGGGGTAGCGTATAATTCGCCACTAGCTAGCTCATCTGCTCCACCACTAAATGGTCATTATATGAAAGTACATTATGAGTGAATTATGTATTTATGCAATAATCCTCAACAAACTCTACTAAAATAATCATAAGTTATGAGCCCGATTTTGAAGATATTGATGGATTCGAACTTTAGAGTTTTAAGCTACTAGCTCATCCGTTCTGCCACTAGACGAGACCAATGAAGTTTTAGTTTACTGACACAATGGAATATATGTAGATGCAATATCCTACGTACGATTTGTTAGTTTTTAATCTTGATGTCAGATTTATTTTAATATTAACTGTTCCACCCCTAACTGGAATCTTTTTTTACACTACATCTTTGCCGATGAGCAGTATAGCGGGGAATCGCAGTGCAAGGGTCGAGGCACCACTTAGTCACTCTCACACCCCAATTTTTTTTTTCTGGATACTTATTTCATTGTATGACTAATGTATGTAATTGATAACGTAGATTTCATTGTTATCTAAAATGACTACTTTTATGTATTTACACATATTTTGTGTGTGTGCGAGCGCGCGTGTATAAAAATAAAGGTGCTTAACCTGCCGAGTTCTTCAATTCCTCTTGGATTTAGTGTAATAGTGAAGAAAAAATAAAAAATCTGGAACAAGTTGTATTGCTCAATAGAAATTGATTTGACCACCAGCAATATTGAAAAACAGAATGAAAAGAAAGAAGCATTTTCTTCAATTTGGAGCTTTGTTTTTATCTTGATTGGAAACTTGGCACATTTTCATCAAGTGGCAAGAAGACACAAAGCAAAGAAAATTGGTGAATTTTTTTTTGTGGTGGGCTCTTTTATGCTTTGGTACATAAGAAAGTTTGGGTCAAATCTCAATCATGCACATTTCTTTTTTAAAAGCCAGAATCATCTATCACTGTGTACGTTTAATAACAGTTAGGAAGTTAATTATAAACTATTTAATTACATGACATTTTTTGCTCAATATAGAAAACAAAAGAAAAAAAGGTACGTATTTTGACATTTGTCCCCTTTCGTTTGATCGTAGACTGCATGGTACGTATAACAATTGACCAAAAAAGTTCCTTAAAATTTTTTTTATTATTTTTTTTTTTTTTGCATAAAATGCATTTCGGCTATAAGCTATGCTTTGGAGAAAGTGTTCAATAAGACAGTTCGCGCGGATCCTTTATTTTATATATTTTTTTTTTCTTTCAACTTCATATTTATATCTTTTTAAAGGTTTTTTTTTCTTGAAAAATATTTTTAGAAATGATTAAGTGGTGGAGCTCTCATGCATTAAATGAAGACGCTTAGGTTTAATCTCAAGATCTCTTTCTTTCCTGACTATGAAATTGGATTTATTTCAGGCAAAGTGGGGCCACTTTTGTGGAGTTTAAAATGATGAGAATATGGGTTGGTCCGAGAGGCCATGAGTTTGATGTAAAATGTAAGCAAATGGGTTGAGATTTGGGTTAGCCCATAAACTCTTAAGCGCATAATCAATGGACTCATGTGGATATATAATTATCAAATATAAATCATAAATTAATGGGTAATTCTATTCACAACCTCAACTTTCTCTTTACAATCCCAATAATTAATTGAAATATAAATAATTTTTTGATATACTATTTTATACTAAACAACCCCCAATACTTAAAAAAACCCCAGAAAAATAACCAAACCCTCTTCCTCGGTTTCCTACAATGACTGAAATTAATATGCAAATAGTGAAGAACAATGTTTTTGCCTAAATTAGCACGAGTCTAACTGCAACATCATGAGATTAAAATTTAAAAGTATACAAATGAGTGATATTTAGATTAGATTAATGCATAAAAGTATTACAGAAAACCACATGACAACAATTTGAAGAACAAAAACAGAAAATTGATATGTTTTCCTCTACTTTTTTATCTTTCATGATTCTTGTCGAAATTCACTATATACATCAACTGTGTTTGATATTGAGAACGAACAAAGATTAAAGAACTAATTAAATATCATGAATGTTTCTAATAAGATCTAATTGCGTTCAATCTCAAATTAAATGATGTATATTTTCTCAAAAAAAAGTATTTTTTTAATTTTAGTTGGCAACTCCTCTACCGGGGGTCAAGATCAATGAACGTTGTTTTGTTTATCAATAACAATCACAAGTAAAAAACTATAATCCGTGGTAAATTGCAAGATATGGTGTGATGATTAAACAAAGAAAATTAATTGTGCCTCAACGAATATCAATTCAGAGTTATGGAAGAATGTTGATTTCTAAAACTCAGATTTTAATTTTTTATTTTTTTTTTGATTTTTATATAATTAGGGTTATAAGGACAAAAGAGTAAAATTAAAAAAATATTTATATTTTAATTAACTATGGGGGTGTCATCAGAAAAATGGAGGTTGTGAATAGAATTAAATAAAGATAATTACTTACTCCATCCCAATTATATATGATCGTTATTATTATTTTGGGGTGTTCCAATTATATTAATTGGCTCATTAGTACAATTAAATTATTTTTCATAGTAATGTACAAATACAACCTTATTAGATTTTGAAAATTAAAAATTAAACACTTATTTTTATGAAATTTATAAATCTTAAATAGGGGCAGTTTTGGAAGTTTAGCTTTGATAGCTTATTTTCATAAATATTTTTAATCTACGTGCGAATAGAAAATTGACTATATAATTGAAACGGAGTGAATAACTTATATTTAACTATAGGGGGCTCTCATGTGAAACCGTCTAACAGATCCCTTATGTTAGACGTATCTTATTTGACCTGGAAAGGTTGTCCCCACTTTTTTTCTTTTCTTTTTTATTTTTGTTTTTAAGAGGTCTCCTCCTATTTTTCCTTTACTTTTTAGTTTTTTTTTCAATTTATAATTTCTTCTTTTTTGTTATTTTATGGCGTGCGGTCGTTTCTCGATCAAGATAAATTTATATTCTCCTGTGCCCACAAAGAGCGTAGCTAGCTGCGAGTAAGGGTCGATCCCATAGAGAGTAGATATAATCTTACTTTCAGTTACCCATTTATAAAGGAGTTTAGTGTCGTGGTCACAACAATTGTAATCTAAATCTGCAAAAAGTAAACAAACGAAATATCAAATAATAAAAGGTTCAGGGTTGAACTAGATTCTAATTTAACTCACACTCACTCAATTTGGAGATTGGATTCCTCATTGGATCTTCTCATCCATCTTTTCGGTTTAGATTTAAAAGTGATTCATCGTCGATTAAATCTCTAACCTACCATCCACCTCCCAGTTTTCCTAAAAGATGTAAATGATAGGAAGCATTGTGTCTCTAGATAAACCCAAGTCTGTTGTGGTTACTGATTCCTTGTGTGCCCATAACAACCCACTAAGTTCTCAGCTACTATCAGATTAACACACAATCACGATTCATTAATCATTTTAGCTTTAGTATGTCCATTACAACTAAAGAGTGATTAGCCACATTAGTCATATTAAACACCCTCTCTTCTAGCACAGGAACAGAACTTGGTAGAAATCCATTCTTATAGTAATATGCCCATAAAGCCTCACGAGTTTTAAGTGTGTTAAATCTTCATCTTTATTCAAACCTAGAATATAAATCTAGCTGCTCATAATATAAAGAACTGAAAATGAAGTATTTAAAGACATGATAAATAGAAATAACTTATTGGAATTGAACCAAAAGGTGCCCAACACCAACGTTGAACATAAACATCATTAAAGTAAAATCCTACTTTCTGCGGGCATAAGGGCCGAAATTATTCATGGCTACATAGCAACTTAAATACTGAAAATGAAAGTGCCAAAGTAAAGTGCAGAAAATAAATGTTTAAAGTCCATGTTCTATCAGTCAAACTAGTATTTAAAGGAGTACAATGATCAAATCAAATCCCCACAAATAGGGATCTTTAACTATCTGCCAGATCTCTTGTGCATGCTCAGTCTGGGTGGATATGGCTTATCTTCAAGTTGGTTAAACTTTCAAGATTTTAGGGATCTTGACTTATCTCTTCGTGGTCAGCTTCAACCAGGATCATATCTCCAGTGATCCTTATCTATCTCAACAACCTTTCCGAAATTCACGCTTGTGCCATCAGTGTTGCCTCTTCTGAATCTGCATGCATATTGTGGGCAAGAAATCTTCTGCTCAGTTCGATCCTTATCTAATATGATCACGCCACCTTTCTTTGTTCGGATCTTGCCGATGAAGTTCTCATGTGCCCAAATTGTGATGTTTAAGGGCTAGAATACACCTTTCACCAGATTTTTACCTCAGAATGCCTATTCCACTTCCTTGGTTCTTTTCCGACTCAAAATGGAAATAAAAGGGACATTTATGCTATCAAAATGATTTGAAAAATACAAAATAAATGTATTTATCACACCCGCACACTTTAAGCATGATTGTCCTCAAGCATAGGGTGCGAAGTGCCTAAAAAGAAAGAAAAGAAAATATGTAAAAGAAACAGACTCATAAGACACGACAACATGTAATTCATCATCTCTTGTGGGCACGAAGTTTCAACCAACAATCTTTCCAAAATATCCAATATTATTTGTGTAGTCACCATACCCAACAAGTTAAAATTTAATTGAAAAAGTAAGAATCCTCTCCAAACTCTCTCTACACAGTGTTTAAGTTTAGTATTTACGCTCAAATAAACATTCTAAACTTAGTCATCCTATATGTTTGCAATTGTTATTTTTTCTACACCAATAAGTGTAAAAAATATATAAGTATCCTTAGTACTTTAAGGGTTATAATGAGGCTTTATGTCAAGTAAGATATCTTTGGGAACTGGGTTGATATCATCAAATTTATGCATTGGGTAGTCCCCTGATAAATCCTTTATCAACTCTCTTATGTCTCATTTTACTGTTGAAATCAATTTATTTTTCTGGTATGGGCACATTGAACATTTAACTAGGGAGAGCTTAGTTTTTTTTTTTTTTCTCATTCTCTACTCTTATTCTTTTTTTTTCTTTTTTTTTTCTTTCTCCCATTAAGGCATTCTGATAATACCTATTTTTCAAACCATCAAGTAACTACCATTTTTGTGTAATGCCCCTAGCTGTAGAGTATGGTTATCAAATAAAAAATATGCTTGGGCATTTAACATTTTACAGGCTCAAAGGGGTTGCAAGGCAGTGTTATAAAGGTGGTTGATGCATTTTTTCTAAGTGAGCTTTAGAAAGAAAATGCTTAAATCATCTACAAATGCATTTAAGACTTTTTGGTTCTAGAATAGAGCAAAAGCAAGCTCTAACAATCTTAATCATAGAATGTATAACACACGTGAAAAGAAGAGTTGTTATGGGCATATCAACATTAGGCTCAAACCTCATCAGGCTATGTTCAATTCATTCAAGCAGGATCGGCCCTGGGGTAGGCCAAGTGGGCCACCCAATGCCCCTCACTTTTATGGGATCCCCAATTTTTTTTTTGTGTGTGTATATATATATATGGGGAATTGATTAAATGTAAATCAATCCCTAGTGTGTAAACTATAAATCAATCTTCCACCATCCATCTAAAAAAATACATGGTCAAGATTTGGAGAAAAATTCGGTGGCAGTTTTGTAATTTTCGTAACCTTTTTCAGTCTATTCCGTCCATTTAATGAAAAAATGTTGATGTCATGCTGACTTGACATCTAAAAAAATTCTTATAAACTTCAAACAATCACAACTTGCTCGTGTTTCATCAGATTAACGCAAATAATATATCAAATTAAAAGTCTTTTAATATTCTTTCATTTAAGATCAGTGAAGCATATGTTTATCTAGAAAAATATGGATGAAAAATACAAAAGTTTCATTTTTCACGCGTATTCAAGCTCAGAATACTTCATTAGCATATGATATATGTTTCGTTAGTATATGGCAAATGTTTCGTCAGCATCAATTATATTGCGATAAAGATTTATTCAGGCATGCTTCGTTGGCATATAAAAAATGTTTCATTAGTATATGACAAATGCTTCGTTAGCATATGCCAAATATTTCATTAGCATGGGTTATATTACTGTAAATGTTTTTTACATCTCAATTAATATATGCTTCACTGGCATCAATTATATTGTTATAAATGTTTATTTAATTCCAATTAGGATGTGTTTCATTAGCATATAATAATTATTTCATTAGTATCAATTAGATTCACAATGAACAATACATTAGTGCATTAAGATATTTTTTATATGAGAATGATAATGCATTGCTAATGTTAGCATTGACATATGCTAACTAAAATATTATGATAATGCTAATGTAGTATAATTAAATATGATAATAGAATCATATGTGTTTAATATTGCATGTGTATTATCGATATATAACATCCATCTCAATTAAGCACGATTCATTAGCATATGACAGATGATTCACTAGCATCATGATTAGTTATATTTCTATCACATCAATTTTAGAGTTCAAAATTTTAATTTTATTAAATTTTATCATTTGCTACTGTTAGCATTATCATACGCTAACAAAAGTATTATGTAATGCTTAAGAAAAGTAATATACAATGCTAACAAAAGCAATAATATTGTGAATTGAAGTCAAATATACAACTAACAACCTTCAATCAAACAACTATAACTTTGTCCACGATTCATATTTTTTTTTAAATTATTTTTTGTTGAAAATTAGGCTTGACTAGATTTCCAATCATATAAAACTTGTCATTTAATAATTTCCTAACAAAATCAGTTTTGTGCTTAAAGTTAGGTGTTGTGATTGAATTGATATTACTTCGTTAGCATATGATTATGTGTTCATCAGCATATGAATGTGTCTTCGTTAGCTCGCGTCCTAGAAGTCTGTAGTTTTTCTTTATTTTTTAAATTTTGACCTAGATGCGGAAATTATCAAAATGCCCCGCGTTTTTGAAGTTCCTCTTATTCACAATAATGTCACCACCCTCTGAACAAATCTAGACCATTCAATTTTGAAGAATATGTGATGGGAGATTGGTTTACAGTTTACACATTAGGGGTGGTTTACACCAGAATCACCCCATATATGTATATATATATATATAGAGAGAGAGAGAGAGAGAGAGAGTTGATCAAATAAGACCTTTTTTCTAGTGTGGGAACTAGGACCACATCTCCACCATTCAATGTATTGATCTAATGGTTAAGATTTAATGAAAAATATAGTGGCAATTTTGTAAATAATAGGGCAGAAAATAAAAGAAGGAAGGTCGTTCAAACCCATTAAAATTGATGATGTTAGCAATTTAAAAAAAAAATTAAAAACTTTAAATGACCATAACTTGCTCGTTTTTAATCCAATGCACACAAAAAAAATATCAAATTAAAGCTCTATTTGTGCTCTTTCATTTAAGATGTCGAAAGGATATGTTTAGATGAAAAATCTGGATGAAAAATACAAAAGATAAATTTTTACGCATACCCAGATTATAAATGTTTTCGTTAGCTTTTATCAGCATTATGATAACATATGATAACACATGCTCACGAAGCATTTGTCATATGCTAACACACTGTATTCACTGTGCTAACGAAGAATTATCGTAAGGTTAGCATAGTATAGATTTATTAATATTTATTCAATCTCAATTATGGTTCATTCCACTCTCCATCATTGATCACTGCAAGTGCTTTGAGCTTTCTTCTTCTTCTTAGTGATTAAAATTAAAATTTGGGACCTTGCTACTAGCTAGAATTGATTTGAGCCACGTAATTCATTTTGGGGGTTGGGCAATAGGAGTGCAGGTGAGTAGAAAGATAAGAATAGCAAACTACGGCGCACCACGTGGCATGTGCTTGCATGATAATACATGTAGAAATATATATATATATATATATATATATATATATCGCGCTCAATTAATCAATTTCTATCTCTCATAAATTTGTGGCTCAAATATTTATGTTACAATGTTAAGAGATATAGGCATCTGCATCATCCTTTTGTTTGCACTCTGCAATTTGATCCAAAATTTCAGATTTTCCACCCTTGAAAATGTAAGTGTTTTGGGTATTCTGACCCGGAAGGATAACTCGCAATCGCTACACGAGAGTGCACTAGGTGCATTTTGTTCGTGCACGATAATCTGCAAACTACATTGAAAAGATAAATCTGACATAGATTCTTTTTTTTTCACCTGGTCAAGAACTCCAACGATTTGGAAGGCAAATGGGTTGTTGACCTTATTTGCAAGATGCACGCAACAAAAAAAATTGAATAAATGAAGCTGTTAAAGTAAGCTCTACTTTTCAACAATGCCGACACGTCATTTATATATCAAATCATTTAAATTCGTTGAAATTGTGTGGTGGGGGGGGGGGAACACGTCCTATTTCCGGCCACTGGAAAATTTTGGAGGATTGATTTTGCTACAGAGTGAAATGCATGTGTTGTCAATTGTCATTGTAAAATCGTTTTGAAAGTAAGTAAAGTTGAAATTATAAATAAATATGGTGAAAGATGGTTTTTTTGGGGGGGCAGTTAACCTATTAAATAATTATAAAGATGATAAATATATTTAAAAATAAACATTATCATGATTGTGTTAGATAATGTAAAATGTATAAAAATAGAAATACTAGCTGCTGAGCATTGATTATTTAGAGTGATCTCCCACTTCACCACATCACAGACTTACAGTAAAGGTTGCTCAATAATGGAAATAAGGAATCCAATCAGCTCAAGTAACAACGACGAGTGGCGATTTCTCTCTCCTTCTCTTTCATTATTGCCACCCCTTTTTTGCCTTCTTCGCCATTTGATTTCAACTCCCCTCATCAATATTCTTTTCAGGTATATATCAATTTCTTCCTCTTAATCACTTGCTCATTTTTTTTATGTATAATCGCATTTGAATATTTTTCTCAAATCATTTATGCGATTTCCGAGGTGTCTGAAACTCGAATCGTTGCTTGTTTGATTTTCTACTTGAATTACTTGTTCAATTCATCTACTCTTGAAGCTTCTCCTTAGTGGATTGTATCTGTTGCAGGAAAATTATTATTTGCTTTCACTTTTTTACGCGCAATTCAATCTTTCGATGATCCATTACCAGTTTACTGCCTAGGTCCTTTTTGGTTGGGGGCAGCTTTAAGTTGGATAGTGATGCAGGTGGAAGCTTTACGGATAACAAGAACGCACAAAAACACAATTGAATCTGTAGATAACTCAAATTGTATTGACGAAAGGGAAAAAAACCCAAAGTTTAATTCAAAAACAACTTCTCAACTATCTGCAAAAAAACATCTATTTAAAGTTACCAAAGAAACCTAAAAAAGCAAAATACTTATCTAACAAGGAGAGTAATTCGTATCCAACAACAACAAGGAATCGAAAATAACAGCTCTAAAAACCTAAAAATAACTTAAACAAATATTTAAACCAATTCTATCTGTCTTGCGGTCTCGTCTCCATCATATAGTGATTCTGAAAATAGGAATTAGATACATAAGCGGGATAGATTGATGTTGAGGTTTTTTCAATTTACCGTACATTATAGCTTTGCTCTTTATTTATGATATACTGTAGTATGGTTGTTTGTTACTTCTTAGTATAAAGTATTTCCAGAGGAAAAATAAAAAATAAAAAATAAAAAACTAGATGGTAACTTGTGTCCTCTTCATGTGTGATTGTGTATCCGTGAAGGAATTTGAGGGAATGTTCAGGTTTGGTCTGCAGAACTTTGTTTGATCCAAAAAGAGTACTACGCATCAGTTTCGGTTCCAAAATGAATTTCCACTTCTGCTGGAACATACTTTACATCATTAGGATCATCCTATTTCATAATATTGTGAATATGTATCACTCGTTTTACATCAAGAGGTGAACTCATAACTCTGAAAAGGTCTGATATGACACTATGACCAAAACTGTGGAAAATGTCTCCCCAAAAGAGAAACCGAATATTAATTTTATCCAAGAATATCAATCTCTCTCCTAAAGAACTTTCCAGAAAATTAGCCATAACAAACCAAACATTCCAAGAGATGTCTTATTCAACTTCTTGTTAGTTATGAACTGACCTCCAAGTTCTAATGTATCCTAAATTGTGATATATGTTAGTTTGTTCTTATATACAGAACAAGTGCGTGATATGTTTTTCTTCTTACATCCGATGCAGGTGAACTATATGTTCTCAAGGAGAGAACCAGTTTGTTGTTTGATGTACTACACTTGGCCTACAATTTGCAAGAGACCGATCATAAGGAATGTCTGCTTATGGACATGAAATGGAGAGGGAATATTCCGCTCAAAGTATATTAGCGGGAGAGGGTTCAGGTATATAGCTTTTGCCATCTTTTTATGAGCATGAGGTGTCTTAGTGAATTCTTATTTTAAAATATGAATTTAGCAAGTTAAAAGGTTGCGAAGTTAGTATGAACTTTGAAGTGGTGATTGGATTGAAGCTTCCTTGTAGAATTGTGTATCTGGAACTGAGATTTACTTTCTAACCAAACACATATTTGTTTAGCAGATGTGCATGAAATTGTTGGCCGATAAAAATAATGCCTAGAAATTACATATGTGACTTTTTTGGTCTTTACATAGATCTTCTAATCAGTACCCTTTGATTGTCACAGAAATGGGAAGCCGTTACACCAGTGAGGCAGGAATTTATATGTCATCTTTTGCCGCCACTGTTTTTATTTCTGGGCTTGTTACTGCTGGTGTATCGGTCTTGTCATTATTGGTAGCGTTGGCTGTGATGCTAAATTCTTGTGAACGTCAGAATTCTGGAGTTCTTGAGATGTATAGAAATACACTCAGTTATGATTATTGCCGAAATTTGGCTATGCATGCAGAGTTGAACAGCTTAAGTGAAGACATTTTCCCTGCAATTTGCACAGATATTAGTACATTGTATGTGAAGGATGGCCAATACAAGAAAGATTTGAATGCTACAGTTACCATTGCTGAGGAGTTCTTTAGCAGCATTAGACCACAAAATGATGGTCGAGATGTTGTATTAATGGATGCAGATGATTTCTTTTCTGGAGAAACCCTGTTTGATAATCAGTTCGTCTACGGGTAATTCCTTCTCTCTCACCATTCTGGTAGAGCCTTTTTAGTTAATGCCATCATTAGCCTATGACTCTATGTAGCTTCTGGTTCCTGGATATTTTTTAAAGTTGCTGGTTGCAGTTCTCGAAATGAAATTACTGTTTTCAACTTAAAACTTAGAAAATACTAGACCATAAATTGTAAAAATTGGTTGCAATTATCATTGGCAATACAGAACTCTGGTTTCCAAATACCAAGCTGTTATAATTAGCAAGCTCCTCATAGAAGTGTGATGGAGAACATGCAGCTGTGTTCATTTATCTTTCTATTTATAATACTAATGCCACTTTTCTCTTCCGATCTCAAAGGTACTTCAATACACAAATGGCACCCTTACAGAGAAAGAAAGAAAATAAGTTAAAAAGTGGACCATCTTATGGAACACTTCCCTTGTTAATATGTCATATAACTGGCTTCCCAAAACCATCTCCACGAGCTTCTACTATACTCCCATCTGACTAGTCTGTCAGTTGAGAGAATATAAGAATTTAGGTATTACCAGCATTGTGGGCTAGCTATGTCATGTCATGTCCATGATAAGAACATAAAACATGCATGTGCAGTAAGGCTAAAGCCATGAGCCATCTATGTTTTCTATTCTAGTCAGATTTTTCGCTGCTTGACTGCATGTCGTATGGTACTCACTAGTGCCAGTGTGTTTTGTTGCTAAATTGTGTTTATTGGCGGTGGTACTGCATGAGGTAGGATATTAATGTGTTCACAGATTAAGGGGCAGAGCACAGGCTCTGCAAGTAAAAAATACAGCTTAGGGTTAAATAAATAGCCAGATGTATTTAAGAGTCTGTGTTGTGTAGACTCATTATTGCTGGATAAAATAAAATGACTAAAAAATACTTATTTCATTGTGATACAGGATCAACAATGATGTCTTGCATGACAGCAATAGAGATGCAAAATATTTGAGACAATTTTTTGCCCTGAAGTTGTACCTTAAACTTCAAGGCGGACGGTGGCCATTGATTTTGTTATCAAGGAAACCTGAGAAACTGCGTAATACTACTGTAGACTATCTTATATCAGTGGGATGTCATGGTTGGTCTTCACTTATCATGAGGTAACAGAGAATTTTGAATTACATGATAAGTAACCCAGCAAATACATGAGCTTGCTCAAAAGCTAAAAAAAAACCTACGCCTCTAGGCTAGTACGTTCATATTTTAACTCCTGACACCAGATGGTTGATTGGAACTTTTACAACTAGGGAGCTTTTGTCTAGTGTATGTTTCGCTTTACATTTCTAAGGATTGACATGAATTCTGTGTTTTAATCTGAGGTTTTGTATTGTGGCAGGATGGATAATGAAATGAAAATAGATTATGAAGAATTTCTATCAAAACAGAGAAGTATGCTGCAAAGAGACGGCTTTCGAATTAAAGCTGTGATTAGCAGCCAGATGGATACATTAAGGGGGCCTTGTTTGGGAGATCGCATATTCAAACTTCCATATCCTATTTTCAGACACGGTATGGAAGGTTATGGTGAAAATCAGAAATAAATTAATGCTGCAGCAGCAGCAGAAGAAGAAATACCATTCTTTCAGATCAATACTGTATATATTTACTACATATATCTGGTGCGTTGAGGACACATACATTCACGTATGATGTTTCGCAGTATTAGATTTTTTTTTTTTTTTTGAGGTGTGATGTTTTGCATTATCACTTTGGTATACTTGTTCTGAGTATGTCCAAAGTGTGTTATGAAAAGAAATTTCTTTTTTTTTAATTGTCCACTCCGCTATATTCTAAGGATTTATTATTAATTTTGAGGATTTTAGTAGATTGGATATTCGATATGATAATATTAATAACATTTCCTGTATATTTTTGATTCACTAACACATTAATGTATAAGTCATATTCAAACACTGTAAGAGGTATTTCTTGCATTCCCTCCGGAAACATCAGATAAAATTGGAACGATATAGAGAAGAGGTCTTCCCTAATTGGGAGTTAATGAAAAGGCAAAGGGGTCAAGACTGCAGCCTTTCTATCTGATTTATCTATGTCGCATTATGTAACAAGGATATTGTTGATGCGAAAAAATTCCCCTTCAGTTATTTTAGCAACAGACTTCCAAACTGGATTCCACGAGGAAATACGTGAATCTTAAATCTATCTGTTTTCTTGCACAAACAAAAGGCTGTCTCCTCTCTTCTTGGGATTGTAGAAATACCATTCTAACAGTCACCATAAAATGCAAAACTGGAGCTCAAGCATTTTCAAAGAACCTGCAGAATCGAAAGGATCGGAGAATATGCATCAAGATCTGGCCATTTTTTTACCATCTGCTCAAATCTGCAAAAGCTCAACCCGGTTGCAGCAGCCATATCCTGATGTGCCTAAAGTCATCACATCATCTTTGCCTTATACAGCAGTCCCTGTGTTAAACTGTGCCCAGACCTTCAATGTTAAGGTGTCCTGAAACAAATAATATTGAACTCCAGATGTGCAAATCGTCGTTTCTCTAATTTATGCCTGAGGGAGCGAAAGGCATGAGCAGTACCAATGGAGGATCTCTCTTTAGCTTAAGGATGGCATGAGGGCTGTTATGTTTGGGTCATCTTTGTACTTCAACCAGGTTGCATCCAACTGTGGTCTTTTCGACCTATCAAATTCAACACGGGGATAGAAAAATATGACAAGATACCTGAAAAAAGGGTTTTTGCAGACAAATGTTCTCCAGTGATAAGACAATATAAACAGCATTCAAACTCACGTCTGTATCAGCTTTAGAATTTGAAGAATAAGCAATCTAATATCTTCACGAGCAACTTTCAACGCCGCATCCTTATATAGAGTTACGAGCTCATCAACCAACCTGAGAGCCAATAACAAACATTATTAAGTTGAACATGATAAGAAATCAGAGAGCCATTTTCTAGCATCATAACTTATTCTGTAGGATGAGGATGAAAGGAGACAATTTGAAAGTTATCTTAAACAACAACGTGTTCTATTATAAGCACCCATTGATAGGACATTTTGCATACTATAAACATTTGAAGACATTTTACGTTTGTGAGAAAACTATTCAAGAACGACACTGGCACTATGAGGTAGATTGATAGCAACATCATTGCTGTTACTGGGAGAAAGATGGCCAGTGATAAGTTTGAAGTCAACCGTTCTCCATTCATCACCCGCCAATATTTTAAGAGAATATTTTTACATATGTAGCTATATAATACACCTTTTATAGCACAATACCAGATTTAGGCTAAACATATAGACTGCATACATTTATAGGAGATCCAATTTCATCATCCTTCCAAGACATGGGACTTCACACTTTTTCCTTGTTAACGATCTCAAATGGTTTTCATATTGCTGCTTTGCAGAAGTGCTAAAAAACATTACCTTTCTATATGTGGGGAATTCCTTATCCATGTAAGCCTCACAACAGCGATCATACGCTCAAGAACCTGAAGTATTATCAGAGGAACAACAATAGTTATAATGGAAAGAAGGAAAACATATATCAGAAAGATAAACAAGACGTAGACCAATGAGTTAAAAACGATCCAGAATAAGTTATGATACATTTCAAGAGTACTGATAAAAAAATAATGAGGCTAATTGAAGTAGTAGTCCGAGTTAATGGTACTTTAGTAGAAAAGCAGAACCCAAAGTCATTATATTAAATGAATCAGAATTGTAGCAATCAATCTCACAAAAACATAAAATCATTATTCTTGCATTTGCATAAGAAAAGACAATCTCACCAATAAAACAGTTTCATCGTCATCTGCATGCATCCATTTAAAGAAAAGAGGGAAAAGACGTCTAAAATGGGCTAGTAGTACAAGACCGAGACCATCGAGCAAAGGCTCACAGTGTGTAAGCCACACAACACGCCGCTGCTTGTTTCTTGGTTGCCTTTCTAAATGGTTTAACATTTCTCCGAGCAGCTTCTCATACCTACAAAAAATAGCAATGGTAACAGGAGCAAGCAGAAATATGCGATTTTTTAATTATACAATGTAATATCTAATGAGAATTATATATTAAGCATATATAAAAATCTTCAAATTAAATCATTCAGTTCAAGACTCACAACTGAAACGTGAATAAATTAACTTTCCCATAAGGCCATACTTTTTCCAATGTTTACTTTCAAGCATTCTTAAAAAGATGTTTAAAAAATAATTAATTTGTCTCCTTATGAGCAGTCTGAAGAATCCTTTAATTAGATATGATCAGTATCATAAACAGCCATATAAAATAAATACCATGAACTATGAGGATTACTCTTCAGAATTAAAGCAACAAGAAGCACCGACATCTCCACCACATAGTGCCATATATCATCATCAGAAGCAATATTCTGGCAGCAAGCATCAAGAATTGCATCTGCATATCCACCAATCTCTTCAGCATTTGCATTTCTTGCAAGGTGTATAAAGCTTATCATGCCTTGGCCCTGAAGAGAGAAACCCAAAAGGTTCAGTTTGTGGAGCAATGAAATAATCAGAAGGATCAAGGATGTCTTTCTAGTATATAATGCTGTCGGAAAAGAGTAAATATTACATATAAGTTAGCAAACAAGCTTGACTAAAGCACAAGATATTGTGAGAAACTAAAACTAAAGGCTGACAGACATTTTACTCTTAGCCCCAAATTGTCATCATGTAACTTTCAAACATAGCATCAATTCACTGCTTTTGATTAAGTGGTTCTTCTAATAGTTGAGCCAAAATATGAAGTACAACTCTAACAGATGGTTCCAGCCTCCAGGCGACCACAAGTATTTGACAAGCATAAAGGCCACCAAACAGCAGGTTCCAGGCATTACATCAAAGCGATGATTGGGAGTAACAATATAAGAAACTTAACAGAATCTATGAAGGATATCTACTGCACAACTTACTTTCACTTCTGGAGACCAATGATCAAGCGCAATCAGCGAACATGGAATCATGAACGGGCACAACTTCCCTACGTATGGAGCATCCACCTGTAACAAGCACAAACCATCACAAATCTCAATTATTTTTTCTTCAGTTCCATAAAAACACACAATAGTAACAAATGCACCAGACACAATGACCTGTCTAACAATCCATCCGAGCTGATAGGCAGCCAAAACAGCATAGGCCACCGGAGCCCTCGCGCTCGCTGCTGAAACTCCATCACTCTCATCGCTGGCATCAACTGCGCTCTCCTTAATTGTATCCTTCAGCGAAGGCAAAACCTCCGGCATGAGCTCGATCAACAGCTTCTTTTCATTCTCTATCACACCACTCAAGTCCAGCTCTAGTTCACCGACTTTCATCGAACACTTGGCGTGCGCATTATCACTATAGTAAGCATTGGAAAATTCCTTGAAAGCGGAAGCGGCACTGATTGAGAGTGAGTTGGGGAGCCACGACAGATGTTGGCTCGTGGAGTTTGAAGCGGACGTCAACGCGGCGCAGCACAAGGCGAAGTCTTTAAGTTTGGTTGGAAAATCGGAGTCAGAAATTGTGGGGTCTGGGAGCAGAGACAGGAGCTTCGATTTGACGGAGACGTTGGCGTAGGTTTCCGGCGGAGTGTAATGGGCTTTGGAGAGTGATTCTTTCAGAGGTTGTGATAATCTGCAAATTTAAGAAAAGTGCAAATTAAAAAGGTGTCATACGCACCCACACACACACGGGGGGGGGGGGGGGGGAGGAAGAGATTACCGAATGAGATTTTGCAGAAGAATGGAAGAAGGTGAATTCGCCATTGCAGACTGGTTGCGCCTTTCTTGTTGTTCGATGAAAGGTTTTTGCAATAGACTGGTAATTTTGAATGGGAATAAATGTAATTGCATTTTCAAATACCCAACTAATTACGCCAAAACGAAATCCTCTGTCGCCTGTTCTCTATCCTAATTTTTAATTTTTAATTTTTATTCGATTTTAATAAATTTTTTTCTTCAATTTCAATTTGTTATAACTTAGTTTAATTTTATAATTATTATTTAGGGTTCATTCCACCTAATTAGGGTCTATATTAATTTTTTAGTATTTATTTATTATTTTTTAGTTAATATAATTAATTAATATGGTTGATTATTCTAAAAGTAGGGTATATAATTTTTAAAAAATTTAATTTTTAACAATAAATGTCGATTATGATTTGTTATACTTATACTATAATAAAATTGATTTTTGTAGTAAACATTTTTAAAATATTAAATTTCATAGTGTGATACAATTGTGGGACATAAAAAGCAGACTAGATGATTTTATTCCTTGCATGAGAGCTTCTCAAGGCTAAGCACCTATTTGGTACAAATTTTGTGCTAAACAGATACAATTTCGGCCCCAAATTTTTTTTGTAGCTATCAAATTTACATCAAATAAGAATCTTCTCTTAAAGATTTCATTGTGTTTTATAATTGAAATATGAATACTTAATGATTTAATATTTTTTTTGAAAATGATAATTATTCAGAAGGAGATTCTATTTGCACTACTAAATTTACTTTTTGTACCACAAAATAAATTAATTCAATAATAATTAATTATAAAATCACTTCAATATCCTCATCAAATAAAAAATAAAAAATAATTAATTAATAAATTTAAAAAATTAAAAAGAAAAAAAAAAAAAGAAAAGAAGCTGCCTCGTCTTTCTTTTCCGGCAGAGTTGCTACCACCTGCGCAAATGTCTTCTTCTCCAGGAGCCTTGCATTTCTTCTCCGGCGGAGTTGCTATCACCTGCGCAGACATATTCTTCTCCGGCGAATGTCTATTGCTCGTCGTTAATAACCCTCATCCGACACGACGACAACCACTAAAAGATTGAACAACGCCACCACCACAAAATGAAATCACGAACACCACCACAACCACCAAAAAATGGAACTTATAGCCCATTCAAACTGAATTGTTCGATCACCAATGTACATGTTCGAAATTTATTCTTCGAACTAGGGTGCATTCCTTCGAAAAAGTATTTTCGAACAGTTCGTTCGATAAACACTTTTCAAATAAAAGGTGATATATTCGAACAATACTTTTCGAACTAGAGATAAAAATTCGAATAATATTTTCGAACCTGTTGTGAAGTTGGGTCGTCAATGGCTTGCTCTCCAATTTGTAGGTTGCAGCAAGGGAAAGATAACTTGCAACTTGTTCTCCAATATGCATAAATAGGGAAGGAGATGAGAGAGAAAGCAAGGTAGGGAAGAAAGAAGGAAGGCTATCGGTGGTTGTTGTAATGTCGAGTCGGGATGGATGGTGGTTGTTGACAATGGCAGTAGGCGGTGTTGCTGGAGAAGAAGACATTGGCGGAGTGGAGAAGAAGGGCATGAATTCTTATTTTCATTTCTTTTTTTTTTTATTTTGTTAAATTTAATTTCTAAATTTAATGTTTATTAAGTAAAATATTAATTTTTGAAGTGAAGGGTATCAATGTAAATGTGTGTGGTCCATTGAATAAAATATGTAGTGCATTGAGTAAGTAAAGTGCAAATAGTAAAATTTATAGTGCAAATAGTCATTCCCTTATCCAAAACTAATAATTTTTAATTATATACTTTCAAAAAAAATATACTATTAAAACATTATGTACTATTTAAAAATTATAACATATAATGTACTTGGAATAATAAAAGTACTTTAAATGATCATCAAACGCTTACAATTAATGAAAATGTTACAAGACTACAACACTTATGAAAATATATATATTTTGACCTCAATACTCATAATTGGTATATTTTTCCCACATATGTTCCACTAATGCATTTCGAAACACAATGTGAGCATCTTTGTTCTTGATTTCTGTATATCAAGCAAAAAATTCATTGTACTGAACACTATCATTTGATGACTCCTCAACAATTGGAGTCAATATTTCAGCTCGTTCCTCAAATGGAGCACTTATATCACGCTCATCTTCAATTATCATGTTGTGCATAATAATGCATGCTGACATTATATCACGTAATATAATTCAAAAATGTGAATTTATCTCCTATCCCACTACATGTGAATACATTCGTCGTGAACAAATTAGAATTATACAAAAAAGAAATCAAGTTCGTGAATCTCAATCGTCTTCTCATCAAGAAAATTTTTCACAATTCAACAAGTACATGAGTTTGAGTATTCTTCAAACAATTTTGGTCAATATTATAATTATTTTAGAGGATCTATAAATGATTTATAATCAATATATTTTTTTCAAGTAGTTTTAGTCATTTTTATTGTGTTTTTAAGTTAATTTGTAATATGTGCGACTTTATTCTATCCATTATGTTTAATTAATTGTGTTTTTATTGAAATTATTTATTTATCTAGATAATTTATAATTTAAATTAAGTGAACATATAATTTATAAATTAAACTAAATTTATTAGATAATCTATTTAATAATGATTTTAAATAATAAAATAATTCATTAAATGTTGTGGGACCCATTAGCACCAGTTTGGTGTAGCACCAAATTCTGCCCCTAAATTTGGAATAGGATTTGGTGTTGTACCAATTTGAGGCAGAATTTGGAACAACATTAAGTGAATTTCTGCATCTAATTAGTGTTTTAATCCAACATTGGAGATGCTCTAAGCAATCATTTGCAATTTTACCCGAGTAATTATATAAAAAATCGATGTGGTTATGAGAGAAATTAGTCACCAAGATGGAGTAAAGAATTTAGATCATTTTTTTAATTAGAAAGAGATGTAAAAATCACTTTTACCCATATTAAAATATTGAAAACTCAATACATTCTCCCTCCAATAACAATTTGGAAGCGTCGTGTTATGAACGCAGTTTGAGTGAAACATTTATAAATTGCCCATGCTTAAATTTTATGTAATAAATCAGAGAGTTGGTATTCGGTGCATCAGCGCCGCAAATAGTGTTATTTCAGACGGCGCATAGGGCCCACGTGCCCGTTTAATTTTTTTTTTCTGGCAGTTTTATATATATATATATATACATATTTTTTATCCGATTTCACCCCAAAATAACCCTAAAAACACAAAATAAACCCCTAAAACACCCCCAAAAAACTCTAAAAATACAAAATAAACCCCTAAAAACACCCCCAAAAAATCCTAAAAACACAAATAAACCCCTAACCCCCCCCCCCCCCAAAAAAAATCTAAAAAAACAAAAAATACCTTAAAAAAAATTGGTCAAATGGCGGATTTGACCGTGTTGATCGGGTCAAAGCGCGGGTTGACCCAACCCGTCTTAAATAGCACTATTTACAACAGGTGCATGGAAGTATTTACCTAAATCAGACTATCAGCATAAAATAAAATTACACGTGGACACGTTTATAAAATAGTGTATATTTTGCATACGTTTCGTATGTTATGCATAATGCAATATTTTTCCTAATTTTCTCATTTCAAATTTTAGTTGGAGCGTAAATCACTAATTAATTCACAACATATAAACAAATGTCCATCAATTAATTAATTAAGTAAATCACTAATTAATTCACAACATATAAACAAATGTCCATCAATTAACTAACTAAGTACATACATAATACATGTTTAAATCCTACAAAAATTAAAAACATATGCACAACGCCAACAACAATGGTGGTTTTAGTTTCTAACATATTGAATCTCCTCTTTCGCGTGGTTTTGGCACAAAGAATGACACAAGGATCTGGTGTTGGTGGATGGATCCCATATTTAATTAAGGGTATTATTGAGAATACAAAAATATTTAATTAAAAAAATAAAGAATTTTATTGTTTGGTTAGAAAATAACTTTTCTACTGTATCTTGGCTAGACATTCCACTTTTCTATTTGGTTGAATCACCATTTTTTTTTTATTTTGAGTTTATATTACCCAAATGTAAATAGTAATTGGGAAAAAAAAAACCAAGATATAAGGCTACAGGAGTTATTTGGGCAATTTGGAGTGTAAATGTCTATAATACCCCTATGACACACTTGTCCCCACATTCCAATCATTGTGTAAGTGTACTATTTACACTTTTAATAACTACCTAATAAATGCACACACCTAACATATAAAAATCCAATTTCATGAATTTTAGGGTAAGGGTTAGAAAGTTTCAAACTCTAAAATAACGAAATTGTTAAAAATGAAAATAAGCATAACGAATTTTTTAAAAAACTAACGTTAATGCACGTAACGAAAATTATTTAAAAAACTGACCTACCATTAACGTTTTGAAAACGAAAATAAGCATAATAATTTTTTATTTAAAAAATTAACGTACATGCACGTAACGATTTTTTTAAAAAAACCTTACGCTCCATTAACGAAATATAAGATAACGATTAATCTTTAACATAATGATTATCATTTGTTACATAATGATTATCATTTGTTATGCTTTGTTTTGAATTAATAAATGGATAACGATTATCATTTATTAATGCACAACTATATAACGTATGCATTGAATTATACATAACGAAACTTTAATAATGAATAACGAAAAGCATTCAATAGGTAACGATTGAAATGATATAGACCCTAAATGAAATGATAACGAAATGGTATATATATTTTTATCCCATAACGATTGAGTATTAGTTGCCAACATTAAATGAACATCAATGCATTATTCTTTGTTTCTAGTTCGGCAAAATGAGGTAGGTAAAATGCATAAATATGTATTTGTATAGGTAGGTAGTAGTTGACTGAAATTAAATTTAATTTAATGCATTTAATTCTAAGTAAGAAAGGTTGGTGGTGTAATATGCATATATTGAAGTTAGGGTTTGATCCGGAACATCCAAACACACAAAACACAAAAAATATGTAGAATTACCTCAAAGAAAAGGGAAGAAATATGTCGAGAGCTTGATACACAGGATTATTGAAGAAAACAGCGTCGTCTTCATCTGCAAAACACCCTCGACATTTCTGTGTAAAAGTTTTCAAATTTTGAAAGGTACGTCTCGAGTTTATTTCTGCAAAAATTAAAACTTATGATTTTTTTTAGATTAGGTTATTTGTTGTTACGTTTGTAGTTCTAAAGTAATATCTAAATTTATCCTTACTAGTGTTGTGGTTTCTTGATTTTAATTCTATAACGTTAGGCTAAAAGGATAACGATAGAAATAGAAGGCATAATTGATAGCTTGAAAAAATAATGGTAATGATTCTTGAATAAAAAGAATAATGAATAATGATTAATAGTAATGACGATAATTTACATATGATAACGTTTATTTAAAAAAGAATAACGAATGTTATAAAATATTGATAACTTTTATTTAAAAAAGGATAACAAAAGCTAAAAGATATTGATAACGATTCTTAAATAAAAAGAATAACGAAGAACCATTAATAGTTATAACGATAATTTAAAAAAGCCATAACGTTTATTTAAAAAAAAATAACGAAAGTTTGAAAATATTGATAACATTTATTTAAAAAAGGATAACGAAAGTTAAAAGATATTGATAACGATTATTGATTAAAAAGATTAACGAATAACGATTAATAGGTTATAACGATTAATTAAATATGATAATGTTTATTTAAAAAAAGAATAACGAAAGTTAAAAAAATATTGATAACATTTATTTAAAAAATGATAACGAAAGTTAAAAGATATCACAAAGATTATTATCGTTATCACAAAGATAACGATAATTTAATTAAAAGAATAACGATAATTTAATATGTTTGTGATATAATGATTAAAATTTATAATGATAAAATATATTGATAACGATTAAAATCTATAATGATAACTATTGATAATCGTTATGGTTATAAAAGCCCATAACGATTGTTTATTTAATTTCTTATAATGATAACTATTGATAATCGTTATGGTTATAAAAGTCCATAAGGATTGTTTATTTAATTATCATTACTCATTATCGTTTTTCTCCTTTTAAATTGTCGTTTTTCATAAATTAAATTTTTGTTATGTTAAGAAGAGAATTTTTGTTATTGAGAACTTTAACTTTCGTTATGGCAAAATTAAATGTTCGTTATGTTTAAATTACGTTTTCGTTGTGTTAAAAATTAATTTTTTGTTAATGTAAAATTAAATTTTCGTTATGTTTAAAAAATAAAATTCGTTATTGATAAAATTAAACTTTCGTTATATATAGTTAAATTTCGTTATTGGTGTATTAAGACAAATGGTTTGTTATGCTTATTTTTGAATTTTATGTTATGACAGATGGTTAGACATCGTATTATTGTACGACATAGTGGCCGATGGGAGAGAGCTCAATACGTAGATAGTGTGGAGGAGCAAATCATCATGTCATCGGATGGTTTCTGTTTTAGGTCACTAATCAGAGAGATTCATGAGTTACTAGAGACCGATCCCATATCTGTCGAGTACCAGTTATCATGGATGTCGAGCACCAATAGTGGCAGACAGATAAAGACAAGACTGAAAGATGATGCAGATTTGCTTGACTTGCTCCACGAACAGAGCTCAGAGATGGTTGTGTATGTTGTGCAGAGAGGCTGTAGCAGCTCAAGGGTCATCCCTGACACCGTGCCAGAAGAAAGAGATCCGGTTAGAGATGAGCAGAAGGTTGATGATCATGCAGGCCCGCACGAAGGAGAGGAAGAAGAAGAAGTCGACGAAGAAGAAGAGATGCCCTCTAGTGATGAAGATGAAGAGGAGAACGACATATCGACCTTGCTCAAATCATTGTATACAGAGTTTTGTGGTTGGATTCGTTCGACAGGGGGTAGAGGGAGATTGATGGGTATGATGGGAGGAGAAACATCATCGAATACTAGGTCTAAGGATGTTCCTGAGAGGGCCTTGAGCAATTGGGTTGTTCCGCTTGCCAATCTGGACATTGCTGGCCCACTGAATTGGGGGGAGCCTTCAGCAGCACATACTGACACACTTTACAAGGATGCTATTTTTCGTAAGAAGGATGATTTGGCCCTAGCTGTGGGACTCTATCACATGCAGAATCGAGTGGAGTATGTCGTGTATCGATCAAACAAGACACGACTGGTCTACATGTGCAAGCATGGCAGAGAGTGCCCATTCAGGTTGTGTGCTGTTGTGGATGGAGTTGTTTGGAGAATCTACAAGTACAACTCCACTCACGCTTGCCACATGGATATGAGTCGCATTGCTCCACGCCAAGTGCCTGCACGGGTCATTGCAAAATATTTTGCTCACAAACTGGTGGGTGAGGGGGTTGTTCTGAAGCCCAAAGAGATGATGTCTGATCTTTTACGCGAGTACGGGATTCAGATCGATTACAGTTTCGCTTTGCGCTCGAGGAATATTGCTATTGAGATGATTTATGGAGACTATGATAAGTCATATGCGCAATTACCTACGTTTCTGCACACGGTGCAGCTGCAGAACCCCGGGACATTGTAGAGAGCCCCGGCATCCTCATCTCAGGCTCTCTACTGCTCTCCTCCTTAGTCCTCCTAGGGCGCTTAGGTCGGGATGCTCGAGGATGGCTCACTCTAGGATCTGACAGACGATCCTCATCCGAGCTCTTCTCACCCACCCCTTGCTCTGAGGGTCCAATACCCTCATCTGGCTCATCAATCAATCGATGCTACTGTGGAGTCTGCTGCTGAGTAGTCCGGGTACTCCTACGAGGCCGTGATGGGCCCACAACTTCAGAGGACCTAGTGCATGTCCTCGGGATCACACAGCAAGCCACGTTAGTAAGTAACTTCTTCTTCGAGGGTGCTCAAGGTGCGACATACCTCACACCTAGTACACTCTCTCCCTCCGAACTCTGAAAGTATGGTCTCTGAAGCTCATCAGCTGATGGCACCATCAGTTGGATATCCAACTGCATCAGAGTATTATCCATGTCAATATTAACACATAAATTTAATATTCTAAATTATTTATATAAAAAAATTACATGTCCATCAAATAATCTAGAGAAATCAAAGCTCCGGGATGAGAATGACCACTTCAAGCAGCGAGGTGTAGTCAACTGGCCTCCAACGACGCCCAACCGACGTCTAAGCTCGGGGAAAACCTCACAGGCCCATGTCTGTAAAACAAATTGTCATATCTTCTGATTAAAATATCAAGTAGATAAAATGTAAATTTAACTAATTACCTGAACGGTCCAAACAGGTCCATACCAATGATACACTTCATCCTTCTCTCCGCCCATAGCCCGTCGAACTCTAGGGATGAGACTGATAAAGTGCATCAGCATCTGAAATGTGTAGCCCCCCATGAAAAAGAATTCCAAGCATCAACATCTTCCACCAGGGCCCACACCCAGCCATCGATCGTGCGTGAGGTGTCATTGCAAAATAAGATCCGATACACGACCAAGATGTTCACAATCTTCACATAGTCTGGAGGGTGATTGGGTAGCCTCTTATCTGTGAACTTATCATACATCTGTGTCACAGTCGTCTTTTTCCCTTCAAATAATCGGTAAAAGATGTCGTTAGGCGGAATGGGATGAGCCGCATTCGGATCGAAGTTCGACAGGCCGAACTGTAAACCTGACACCAGTGCGAACTCTAAGGGCCCAAAGCGAAGTGTGGTTCCATTGACATAGAACCAACACTCTCTACCCTCGCGTGCAGGATCCTGGACACGTACCTCCCGACAGATTAAGGCATGCATCGCCTTGCGTGCTATACTACCTCCCTAAAGTCCAAAAAATGTCCAAAACATCCAGATCTAAACATCTGGATCGTAGCCTGACCACCAAAATGCTCTAAGACCTCCATAATATTCTCTATTAGCTCCAGCTTTATATACATCAAAATATTCGGCTTCAGCCTCTGAAGGGGGCGTCTAATCCACTGAATCTAATATTCACAATAGAAAATTAAACTGTTATTAAATTATTAAATTAAATTTGTAGCTACATGTATTAAACAATTATTACTATTATTGTTATTATTATTATTAGATTAATTGTTGTTGTTGTTATTATTATTATTATTAAAAAATTACTACTATTTATATTCACAATAGAAAATTAGGCGGTTATTAAATTATTAAATTAAATTTGTAGCTACATGTATTAAACAATTATTATTATTGTTATTATTATTATTATTATTAAAAAATTATTACTATTTATATTAATTGTTTTTAATTTTATTTTTTTACTAATAGTGTTATTTAGACTATTATTATTATTATTATTATTATTATTATTATTATTTTGTATTATTTGTATTATTATTATTATTATTTGTATTATTATGATTAAATGCAATTAAGATTCAAGAGGACATAATAATTTGGATAAATGTGGCCTAAATATTTAGTTAAATGTGGCCTAACGATTATGAACAAATTATCATTATAATTACTTAAATGGCCATAACGATTAATTAAAAATAGTGCATAACTATTTAATATAAATAGCATAACGATTATGAATAAATTATCATTATAATTACTTAAATGACCATAACGATTAATTAAGAATAGTGCATAACGATTTAATATAAATGGCATAACGATTATGAACAAATTAACATTATAATTACTTAAATGGCCATAACGATTAATTAAAAATAGTGCATAACGATTTCATAACAAATTAGCCATAACGATTAATTAGATACAATATTCGTTATGCATATCTAATATACTATCGTTACATTAAAATATTAGCCTAACGATTAATTACCGATACATTTAAATAGCATAACGATTTCATATAAATAGCCGTAACGAATGATTAAAATTAGCCTAACGATTAATTAACCATATATTAAAAAAGTATAATGATATTTATTTTAGCATAACGATGAACTTAAAGGCCATAACGAATGATTAAAATTGTAACGATTAATTAAAAAAGCATAACGATGCGTAACGATTAATTATAAAGGTCATAACGATTATTAAACATAACAATCGATTAAAAAACTTTCGTTAGGCACCGAAACTTTCGTTAAGGATCAATATAGTATCGTTTCACATCTAAAAACCTATCGTTACTCTAGATCTGGGATACAAAACATGGAAATTTCACAGAACAATTAAATCTTATATTAAGGAAAAACATATCGTTATGCAAGATCCCTAAACCTATACTTTCGATACATATAAATCATAAAACTAATGAGTCGTCTAACCTCTCCGGCTTCAGACGGTCGTTCTTCACCTCCTTTCTCCATCGCCGGTCGGTCTTCACCATCATTGCTCCGACGAACAAGTTTGTTTTTTTTTTCTTTCACAGACCGGTAGAGAGAGGAGTTTGAAAGCAGCGATAGTGAAAGAGGAGAGGTGAGAGAGAGAGAGGGAGAGAGTAAGAGAGGTAGTTACAAGATATTAATGGAATTCAAAGCAACGATATTAATGGAATTGAATTCCACAACCATATCTTTTTTTTTCAAATTGATATCGAGTTCGGATAGATATGGAGAGATTTTGTTCCAGAAAAATCTTTTGTTCCTTTTGCATGGAAAGTACAACATTGTGTAAGAAACTTTTCAGAAAAGTAGGGAATATATTCTTATTTAATTCGGTCAATGTTCAGATATTGTACAAATTGCCTATATTCTTATGCATAACGAAATTTTTTAACATAATTATTACTTTCGTTATGTGTTTAAATCATAATGAAATTTTTCTAAAAACTAACGTTATTCTTTTTTTTTTTTATGTATAACGAAATTTTTTAACATAATTATAACTTTCGTAATGGGTTTAAATCATAATGAATTTTTTTTATGTATAACGAAAATGTTAGTAAATCATGATTTTATATAACGTTAGGCTAAAAGGATAACGATAGAAATAGAAGGCATCAATGATAGCTTGAACGATTAAACAGAGGGTATAACAATAATTAAAAATAAGCCTAACAATAAACCATAACATTAGTTAAAATGGACACAGCGATAATTAAAATAAAGCCATAACGATAATTTAAATAAAGTCATAACAGTAATTATAAATAAAGTCATAACTATAATTAAGATAAATGCCTAACTTTAAATAAAAAAACCCATAACGAAAGTTGAATTAATTGTCATTATGCCTAACGAAAGTTAAAAAAAAAGCCTAACGAAAGTTAAAAAAATGCCTAACGAATAACAATTAATTATAATAACGATTATGCTTAACAAAATTTAAAAACCTAACAATTATGCCTAATGAAAGTTAAAAAAATGTCTAACGAATATTATAACGAAAGTCATATAATTATATTAACGAAAAATACCTAACGAAATATTGTAACAAAAGTCTTATAATTAGTAAAAAAAGGCCTAACGAAAAATGCCTAACGATTAGTTAATAGTGAAGAATAACAATTAGTTAAAAATTCAAAGTCATAAGGTTAGTCTTTATTTTGCTTGAAGAATAATGCATAACGATTGTGTTGGGCAATTATCGTTAATGCATTATGCATTAGCGATATTTTATTCGTTATCATTATTATATTAATTTTCATTATGCATTATTGTTATTTTATTCTTTATGTATGGAAAGTACAGGTGTGTAAGACACTTTTCTGAAAAAGTGTGAGAATATTCAGCTTTTGTGGTTAAAGGGTTTAAATATAGTACAAATTGCCCAAATAACTACTATGATGTTAAAATTTGTCCAACTATTCAAATTTTAAAATTAAATTGTCTAGATAAAAATTTCTCCCTTACCCAAATATCTTGAATCACCATTTATTTTTGGGCAGATCTTGTGTTCACTAGATGTACATCAGACAGTTCGTTGACCCGATCAATGCGTTAATCAAAAAATCCTTCAAAATCAGTATCAATCGTAACATTAAGAAATCTATACTAATATAAAAAGTGTCTTAACTTACAATTGTGAGCTTATTTATTGTATCCCTATTATATATTTTTATTTAAGGGCAATAATGTAATCTTGAATTTACCTATTATATATTTGTTATAATATAGTTTAAATATAATATAATATTATATTATTATTACCATTCTAACTATATCACTTAAACTATTAATCATGATATTGATCCAACTCGATAATTTCATAATATTTAATTTGAAAACTTAAAGTTTCAAGTAAAGTGTAACGTCCCGGTCCCGAAAGGGGTAATAAATGAAGGACATGGGTGTCACTAAAAAGGAATAAGGTTTTGGATGAAGAATAGGTTATACTTTTCGGAAATTTGAGCAGCATAATCTTTGTAACTAGAGCAAATCCCCATTTACTAACTGCTTATAAGAGTGCATTTTGAGATGACAGAATATTCAACATTCCGTACATGAACATAATAAAGCGATAAGCAGATACCAACAAATAATGATCTATCTACCGGAGTTGACTAGGAATGTCTTATTCATAGTACGGAGTCAAAAGCATGTAAGACTCATTCATAGGTCGACAGAAAAGTAAATAGATACCAACATGTGATTTAGTGGGACCTCTTCATAGGTTAAAGCGAATAAAGGAACAGTTGGTATTTCAATGAATATGGTTTCATCCCTTAAGCAAGCATTTATTTAGAATAGACACCACTATACTAGTAGTTTTTGGACATGCTATAATCAAGTTCTAATTTCAAATACTAAATACGATTATCAGAGTATTCAGCAGAAAACATAGCGGAAGTAATTTATTCAGATAACCAGATAAGTGGCATCTCAATCAACCCCGCCATCAGCTCACATCACCAGCCTCAACATCTCAACCTGAAAATATTTTGAAAATAGTTGGGTATGAGTACTAATGCACTCAGTGGGTAAGTTTCGAACTCAATTTACAATATGAAATATCCAAAAAAAATACACAGCGTATAGAAAGCAAATCGCAAAAGCCCTTTCCATATCTGCAAACATTTTCTTCTCATTTGGGATCTATCTTGCTCAGTCTGTTGTCTACTGCACTATATAGCATGCTGCTGGTGGGAAAAGGGAGGGGTTACCTCGCTAATCCGAGGAGAGTATACCATGGGTTACCTAACATTGACCCTGAGTGTGCTAGGGGTCACATAGCAGTGACTCCTTATAGTGACATCCGGTCACAGTGTATGTGCGGGGTTACCTCACAGTGACACATTTAGTGATAATCATCACAGCTGCAAAGGTGTACAATTCTGCCTATGTTCATCAATTACTTGCACTACAAAAATTCAAGATTCCAATACAAGCCTATCTCAACTAAGTTTAACATCATCTTATAATAAGTCATAAAACTTAGCAATTAAATCTTAAGTCTAATCATGCGTATACAACTATTCCACAAGTATGCTCATATCCTAGTCACAGTATCCCAACAATATTCCAGTAATATTCTAACAATATTTCAACGGTATCTCAGTAATATCCTATTCCATAACATAAAAATATTCTATAATTCTTCCTATAACAGTGACGTTAAACAGGTAGAGTATAAAATATTTATTTGGATATTTCTAAGGTATCTATCATATTTCTAAAGAATTACTCTTAAATTCTATTTATTCTTTAAAATAAACCCACATTGCCGACGAGCAGGCGGCGACACGATAGCTTCCGGGTTTGCATCCTTCCTTCTAATGGGTTCCACAGGTCCTACAATGTTGGTGCATGCCTTAGAACAACTACTATAATTTTCAAAATTTATCTACTATATTTGGAGCATCTATCTATATTTATTTATTATTATTTCGTTCAAAAATAGATTGCACAACTCTAACGACCTCGTATAAACTCGACACACAAGGATGAAAATTTCAAAATAATATTTTTGATTTATTGGGACAAAAATATTTGACAGAGGTCTCTTTCCAAAATTTGTATAGTTAAATATTTGGTTTATTATTTTTTTTTAGTACCTTCTTAAATCAAATACAGAGAAATTGTAGAAAAAAATGATATTTGATTATTTATAAGTATAGAAAATAATAAACATCATGGTAAAAATAGAAGGTAATGTAAATTGCACTTATTATTATTATTATTATTATTATTATTATTATTATTATTATTATTATTATTATTATTATTATTATTATTAAAAGGCATTTTCTGTACACTTGATTATCTTATTTCAATTGTTATAATTTAAAAAATAAATTACACAATTGAAAATCATTAAATCAAGGTCTAATTAATCATTTAATTTCAATAAAGACTAAATTATTGACCATCAATTTAAGTTTTTCCGTTTTGTTTCATGCAAAATTATATTATATTTCACATATTACAAATTTGTACCTAGAAATGTAGACAATTCAACATGAAATTTAACACAACGATGAATTATTTATCATTCATTTTTATATTAAATAATTTATTTTAATATGATTAGTATAATCTTATTTCAAATTATTAGATATCTGATTGATAATTGATAATTATGATTATAATATACCTTCTACTTTTTCATTATGCAGAGCATATTATTATCTGTAAAGTTATACAAATTACGTGCAACGCAATCATCTATATTAGTATCAATCAAAAGTCCAAAAGTATTACTTGTATCAATAAAAAGTATTGGTCAGAAAAAAACTGTCAAAATAAGTATCAATTATAACACTAAAAATTATCACTCAAAATTAAAAAAGTATCACTTATATCCCTAAAAAGTATCACTTATTTTAACGATTTTTTTTTATCAACGCATTAATCGAGTCAACACACGTTGACCGTTTGATGTACATCTCGTGTACAAGAGAATTTGCGTTTATTTTTTTTTTATTTTGAGTTTATATTCCACTAATCTCCATGCAAAACATTAATGATGTCTGATTCTTTTATTGACGTGATAATTGGTTGTAGCCTGTAGGGCAGTTGACGTGATAATCTGATAATCATCGATTGAGCAAAACAACAATTATCCATTAATCCTTTAATAATTAATAATTAAAGAAAAATAAGGAAAAACGAAAACAACAACATGATTGGAAAACGTGCCTTCACGACTTCACGTAATGTATGGAATATATAATTAGGTGTCATGGCCAGCAGACTATAGCATTTACAAATACGATGTATCAATGAATTCCTCAACTGTTGTTTTTTTTTTTTTTCCTAACTATCGATACCATATAACTATAAAAGTTAAATCCATGACATTTCAGTTATGAGATCGTTTATTTCCCCGTTAGAACAACCCTAATCTATTCATACCAAAACCATCATTTATAGGTCATTTGACAAAAAAATTGATAAAACTTAAATCTATGACATTTCAATCATGAGACCATTTACTTTCCTGTTAGAGCAACTCTAACCGAATGCAAAAATATCGAATTTTGCAGTTGTAAAATTGTTCCAACAGAACTGCAAACCCAAACTCATTTTACCCTTTAATTTGTTCCATTTTCTCTCTCCTCCAAAAGTATATTTGTGTTTATACTATTCACAAATGCATATTTTCAATGGTTTATTTTATAATTACAGTATAGTCATCATCTGCAAATTTACTTTGGTTTTTGTCGTACAGACCGACCATTCTCTGAATTTAACATTTTTTATATATACTTTTACTAACTATATAATTTATAATTAAATTGGGAATTCGTAGGAAGTATATATATATAAATATACAGAAAAAAAAGCAGAATTGCTTAAAGGTACAATGAAGTTTATTATTATTTCCTCCGTTCCAAAACGTATACATCATTATAATTATTTGTACGTAATAGCAATTTAATAGCATTTATTAGATGCTTTGAGAGTATAAAAAAATCGAGAGGATTGATTTGTAAATTTGATAAATAAAAAAATATAAAAAATTATATGAGAAAGATTATATTGAGAATATTATTTTGAGTTTGAGAATGAATTTATTAGTTAGAGATGAATCATTACTTTGATGTCACAATTATTGCATTCTAAGTTTGAGTTTGAATTTTTTAGTTGAAGATGGTCTTAGAAGAGCACTAAATATGAATTCGCCGATCACTTTTAATTTTTCCTTGGCAAAATTAGTCATTTATTGTCATTCATCTCTCTCAGCATATATAAATAAATAGTAATAAAAATAATAAGTGGTCCCACCTAATATGCTAAGCATCGTTTGGCGGGTAGGAAAGTAAAATTATATAACAATATGATTTATAAGAATGTTATTATGAGAAAAATGAATGTTGCAGATTATTTATCCTGTTTTTGGAACATAATAAGAAAATTATCAGGATTCTCATTTTAGTATTTTTTAGTCAAATTAATCAAGTATGTTTATTGAAATAAATTAATAATATTGTAGACTAGTAATCTGAGGTATTCATCACCCATTTTATGGTGAGAGACCGGAGTTCGGTCATCATATTTCCCCCAATTAAAAAAAAACAATAAATAAATAAAGATAAATATATATATATATATATATATATATATATACATGATAGAATTTTAGTATGATTTTTATTTTTTCAAATTTTATTTTTTTGTTGAAATTCTAAACTTAATAATAAAAAAACTAACAATAATCCAAAAAAAGAAATTAAGATTAAAATATAATTTCAAATTTTCAAAATTTATTGAAAAATTATAAATACAATTTTAATAATAATTTATAAAAATAATAAAAATAATGGATCAAAAAATCGAATAATAAAAATTGCCGAACACAAGATTTCTAGAGACAAGTAATCAGAATACCTCTCCAAGTAAATATTCTGAATCCAGGAAAGTTGTATTAGTTTCCTTGTTATGAGGATTCTAATTATTTTCCAAAATTTCCCAAAATTGAACCAAATACATAAATTTAAAAATAAGGAATCAGATTACTTTCTAATATCAGATTCCTTGCCAATCAAACAAGGTCTAACTATTTTTTAGAAAAATGTGTTATTATATTACTACCTCCGTTTCACAATGTTTGTTGTTTTGTTTTTTTATCTGGAATTAATAATTAATTTTGTGGACAAATATACTCATCCCTTATATATACCATAAAATCTAATTCATCTATATTTTCCTAAAAAATAACAATATTTTCTCTCTCCATATATTTTTCTCTCTTCATATATTATAGGTAAGTTAGAATCAAAAAATCTTGTAGGATTTGAGAGGGTTAAAATTGGGAGAGAGGATGTCAAATTATATAAAACAACAAACATTTTGAAACTAAAAAAAAAAACCTTAAACAATAAACATTATGAAACGGAGGTAGTATTATATACCATGTTGATTAATTATTGTTGTCTTACATCAAGTAACTGTTACTATTATATTATCTCTACTAGCTATTAATATATTGTATCAATATACGCACTATCTTACATTTTATATATTATGTACGAATTAGTTTCTCTTAAGAAATGACATAAGAATTCTTTTTGTAAATGTCATACTGTTTGAAAAGTGAAATGTAGAATTGAGGTAATTATTTTTTGGGAGCTTAAATCGAACACCGTCTAAGGAGGTGATTGGTATGAAAGAATGAAATTAGGTATGAATGGAATGAACTTAGGAATGGAATGAAGGTCTAAATGGAATGACAATTCTTATGATTGGTATGTGACCGGAACGAAGAACGAAATGAAATACTATTTTACTTTTTATATTATAAAATGAATATTTTTAATACTTTTAAATTTCTTTATAATTGAACAAAGTGTAATAACTAATATTATTAACACGTGTTGTAATTTTTTTCTTATATTTCTAAATTGCATTTCTTTTATAGTAAGTTATTTTTTTCTAATATTTTAGAAAATTTTAATTTATTTAATTTATTAAAAACTTTATTCCAAAGTATTTAATTAATACACATAATAATTTGTATACCTTAATAAAAATATTTTTACTCCACAGAAAAATAGTTTATCATTTTAATTTTTTATCTGAATATATTAAATTATAATTAGTTTGTTTTTTTATTAGAATATATTTATATGTTACATTTATTTTGGTACCACTTTCATTTTTCTTCAATACAATTTTAAAAACTATCAAAATTTTATTTTAATATATATTTTAATTTTTTTAAATATAAATATATAATATAAAAATAATTATGAAATAATAATAATAATAATGATAATAAATTATTTAATATAATTTTCGAATTATTTTTCTAAATATGATCAAATGATATTATAAAACATCATTATGTGTAAATATACAATATATTAATTTTTTGGTTCATTGGGAATAGCTAAACCCATGGGGGTGAGTGGAATGGTCATTCCCTTACTTTTGGGAATAGCGATTCCTTCGGGAATGGTGATTCTCGATGTTAAGGCATACCAATCACAGGAATGGAAATAGACATGGGAATGCGTCACATCACATGTTGATTGTCATTTTCATCAAATTTATTTTAGAAATACTTATTTTAAGAGCTTAAAAATTAAAATAGGGTGAACTACTTTCGACGACAAATAAAAGATTAAGGGATGGGTGCCATAATCCTAAAGAGGCCTACAGAATAAAGCAATTGAAAAAAGGATACAAAGCAAGACAACAACATTATGCTACCTAATCCTAACTACTTATTTCATCAATATATAGACATCAAAAAGTTATGCCCCACTTTTGTCAATAACCATATACTATGGCTTAATTTATTATTATTTTTTCTTTTTGATAAAAATATATGTTTTCTTAAGGGAATAAATACTCATAAAATTCAAATAACGCCAACTTTCAATAATCACTCCGAGAAGCTATTCTTCCACGCAGTCTCACTAAATAAATGTATGGTGTGATGAACTAAACAGTGAGTCATTTTAGTAACAAGTCTATAACGCGTGATAAAGCCTCACTACAAGCTCTTCCGCAACATCTCGTGAATATTATCAGGTAACAAATTTTCATCATCCATCTCCCAACAAAATACGAACAATGATAATTGAATCGGAGGAAATGAAAACTCAGGAAGATCGAGATTTTAAAATTTTATGAAGATAAATGTTATTAATTTGAAGAGACAATTTGTAGGTGAGTAATAATGGTTTTCTGGAAAAAGAAAAAGAAAAACTACTCCATTTTTTAGGAGCTCGACAAAATTGTGATCGATGATTGAAAGAAAAATAAATTACAATGGACATTTATTTATTTACTAAAGGGGAGTTACAACTATTTAAAGAAAGATGTATTTTCTATGATTGATATATTTTAAAATTGAGAATTAACATTTTCGGGAGAATTTGTATTCGCATAAATGAGGGAACAATCGTTTCATCCACCTCGTGAATTTAGTTATTTTTATTGAAGCAAAATGCTTAGTATATAATATTTTACACATTTAGCATAATATTTATGTTAAATATTTTTTTTGTTAACAAATTTTATGCCACTCAATTAACTAATTAGACAAGAAATAGGGAAATGAATATATGTTATAGAAAGCTGAACATTTAAATTTATGAGTTTAAATAACTACACAATTAGAAAGATATAATAACGTATATTTCATCTAAATTTATTCACATGTAAAAAACGCAGAAACAATGCATTTATTTCCTATTTTTAAACTTTAAAGTATCAATTAAAATGTAACCACATAATTTCAATCTTATGTTGCTAATTTTTTATATAGCTTCTTAAAACCTTTTTTTTTTTTTACAAATTTTGATATAATAACCATAAGTCTCATCTAAATTTTTTCACATATAAAAATTAGACGATTGAAGTGTTCTACTCATTAATTTAAACTTCGTAGTATTTCAAATAATTATTGCTTTGGCAAATCTAATTTTAGAATTAAAAATATATTCATGAAATAAATAATTATAATATAAAAATATATCTATAGTCATTTAACTAAATATATAAAGTAAACATGTCATTTTTTATTAGTAAACAAATTCAATTACAATTAATAAGTAATGACTAGTGAGTGGATACGAATTATGGAAGAAAGATTGCCTTTTTTTTTCCTTTTAGAATTAAATTAGCAACAATAATATTACTTATTAAGGCTGTAATAATTAATAATATCTCAGTGTCCTTATTCAGTATTCAGTATTCACTTTAATGAACAATTTTAAGGCTTTTAACTAAAAAAATAAAGAAAAAGACAGCTTTCATGTTGAGGAATATCTTCCTATGCAGTAGTCAAAGTAGAAGCTAATGCGTTTCCAGCGCAGATATTTACCACCTCTCTCTCTCTCTCTCTCTAGCCATCATCATCATTATTCTTAATCATCTCGTTTTGCTGCATCCCCCATTCCCCCCCTCTCTCTCCTCTCTCTCTCTCTCTCTCACGCATACAAAAACTCAGACAAAGTGGGGAGTCTTATCCACCAATTTTGAGCGTTCATGATTTTTGATCAAGCATCTTGATTGGTTGCCCTCTTATTTCAAGGTACGTATTTTTTACCAAATTGGTTTCATACATTCACTCGAAGACTCCATTTTTTATCTGAATTCTTGCTTCAAGTTGTAGATCGGTTGTTACAATAGGAAAATATTGGCTTTGATTATGCAATGACACCTTGATTTGTGGTTTTTTGCAGTTGAATATTTAGATTGCCAAGCAGTAAAAGTTGTTATCCCCCAGATCTATTGATTTTTGTTTGGTTGAAAGAGATAGAACAATGTCTTTTATTGGGACACAGCAGAAATGCAAGGCGTGCGAGAAGACTGTTTATCCGGTGGAATTGTTGTCTGCTGATGGAGTTAGTTATCACAAATCTTGCTTCAAATGCTCTCATTGCAAAGGAACCCTCAAGGTTGCTTTTTTCTCAAGCATTCTCTTTATCTCTCTCTCTCTCTACACACACACATTCGCACATTCACACATTCGTATGAGTTTTCTGAGATCAAGGAGCTTGATTTATTGTATTGCAAATATTTGTTGTTTGGTGCTTGGTGTTGGAAGAAATTCTATAAAGATCTAGCTTATTGTACTCCTGGTTGTACATTCCACATTCCATTCCATCATTTTTAGTTTTTTAGATGTTTGGTTCCCCTTGTTAAGTGATAAGATTTTGATGTTTCATGATTGCCTTGTAAGTGAAGGATGTTGAATCATTTTGTTTACTCAAAACATGAAATTTGTATTTGGATGGTCTAGTAAGAATGTAATAGTTATGTGCCAACATTTTTTTACAGGCATTATGCCCACGTTTTTGTTTATTGTTATGTGTTTTTGGGGATATTGGAGTTTGATCTCGATTTCTTGCACATTTTTGTTATTTGGCTGCACACATATATATCTGTATTCATTATGTGTACTACATACTGATCATGCGATTAAGGTGACTTCCCCAATCATGAAAATTGTGATATCGAGATAATAATACGTGGAAGATCAGGACTTGATCCAGGTACCTTTAATTGGAAAAAAAACTGCTGCAGAAAAGAATAAGGGATGCTCTTTTTGTTGTCTTCTTAGGTCTCTTAATGCTTCGACGCTTGTCGTGTATATTGATATTCATGCATTTACCAACCTTTCTTCCCAGCTGAGCAACTATTCATCAATGGAGGGTGTTCTCTATTGCAAGCCCCACTATGAGCAACTTTTCAAGGAGACAGGCAATTTCAGCAAGAACTTTCAATCACGTATGGCTTAGCTACTATGAAAAATGTTCAATCTTTGCATATATAATTTAAAGATCCACATTTCGATTTGTTTAATTAGTGCCAATGTAATATTCTGCAGCTGCAAAGTCAGCTGAGAAGTTAACACCGGAGATGGTAAACTTTCCACAATACAGACTTAATTCTTTTTACTGTGCTGTTAAGAAGACATTTGACTCCTTTTCCCTTTTCTGCAAAATTCCAGACAAGATCACCTAGCAAAGCCGCGGGTATGTTCTCTGGGACACAAGATAAATGTGCAACATGTGGTAAAACTGCTTACCCACTGGAGAAGGTATGGTTAACAATTAACATCTGTTATAATTACATTGACATCTGAGGCAAAATTTCAAGTTGAAAATTTGGTGTAAAGTTCTTATTCGGTTATTTTATGCATTCCAGATTCACATTTGAGGCCCTTAGATATTATGATTATTTTCTCCTTGCATTTGTATTCTTTGTTTATGCTCTGCTGAGTGGTAGCATTTGTTAGGGCTTTTGTATGCTTGTACTGCTTTTGTCGCCTGTTTAAACCTCAAGTTATAACTCCCATAATCCCACCCTTAAATTGGGAAGCAACAGGAACAGAAAGAAAGACATAAAGGTCTTAGTACAGATTCTGCTTGGAGGGTTGGTTCTTCTGTAATGATTTGACAAAGTGTTAGAAGGCTACTGCTGGCTTGTGACAATTTCTATCCATTTGACTTTTATCATGAGGATAAGAAGATGCATATTCTCCTTTCTAGCCTATTATTTACGAAATAGGTCTTTTGCTTTCATTTCCTTGCCTCATAGGGTGATAGATAAGATGAAGTTCAACTATGTCATTTGTGAACTATGTTTAGTGACGTAATTGGGTTTCCATAGATGGTTGTTAACATTGTAATTGTTGATAATAAGAAATATACTTAGAATAGTTCGTGAAGTTGGATGCTCTCTGAATTATGTGTTTAAACATGTTTGGGTTCGGAGGAGAACTATAGACCTTACAAAAGGAATGATCAGGCACAAACATATGTGGAAGGTTGATAATGAGTTTAATGACCCGTGTTACTGCTTCCCTGGACAAGTTGGAAATGTGCATCATTAACTTGTTTTGAAGCCAAAAATACTCCATGGCACCCTGTGAACCACATGCACCCAGAATGAGCTATTGTAAATTTTGAGTTGATAAGAATACAGCAGTATACCTTGTTGCTGTCCTCCATTTGAACTATTGAAGTTATACATTCTGAAGTAGTGCCAAACTGAATGTGTGTATGCGTGCATATGCGCGTGCACTTTCTAGAAACAGGGTACCAGAATGATCACTTTGCTCCCAAGTAGTTAGTCCTAAAGTTGGAAGGCTTTAGTTATGCAGGTTGTAGAAAAAATCTATGATATTGAATAGGGACAAAAATAAGGTCATGCCTAAAAATTTCCTCCTGTAATTTGATTCTTAACTAGATGATACTTTTGTTTTGACTTTCAAAATACTATCCACGGGGCTTTCTACATTGCACAAACACTAAGGCCTTCATTGAAATTGTTCTTTGGAACACAATGGTTAACTCATATTTTAATATCCTAATTATAGTTACTGCCACACTTTATGCAGTGTTTTAAGTACTTTGTTTATTTGAGCTCATATAACTATATAAGTAACTAGTAGAAAAACGATTCTCATTCTATCCATCTCATGGCTGAGATATTGTAGTGGTCACAAAACTAGAATTTGTAGCTGAAGTTCTGAAAGACCCGAAAAATCTGTAAGACGGATTGTGGAATACGGAAAATTTAACAGTTGATCTAAATAGAGTGGTGTGATGCTCAAAGTTGTTTGAGACTTATGAGGCATAGGACATAGTATAGTATATACTAATTTGAACTTTTTGGTGCTGCAATCGTTTCCAACTATTAAGTGATTGCTTGTATGATTATATCTTGCATAGCCCGTGTACATTTTCAAACTAAAATGTGCTCTATACTAAGCTGCCTATAATATGTTTATATTGAACGGCATGACTATCATTGGTATCAACATTCAGATTAGGTGCAGTTAGGAAATTTTATTGTTGAAAGATAGATGCATTTTTTGACAGATGTATCTTGTTTTACCAATTCTTTTAGGTTACTGTGGAAAGCCAAAGTTATCACAAGTCATGTTTCAAGTGCTCTCATGGTGGATGCTCCCTAACTCCGTCAAACTATGCTGCCCTAGACGGCATTCTATACTGCAAACCTCATTTTTCGCAGCTCTTCAAAGAAAAAGGGAGCTACAACCATTTGATCAAGTCTGCATCGGTGAAGCGCCCGACTGCTGTGGTTCCTGATTCTTGAACACGACACATTTACTCTTTTGCTATCTATTTCTATCGGCATGAGCTTGCCTTTGTGGGTGTGTTTTCGACATATTTCTGTTTGATTTCGATTCCTGCAAACTTGGAAGTTAACTCTTACCTCGCTGTCTTCTTTTCCCAGCTGAGTGTAATGCTGGTGATGTTAACACAATTTGGGGGGTGTTTATATTTCCCATCACTGTTTTTAATGTGATATTTAAGTTTCTTACACACTTGCCAAACTTCTTTATGTTTTCCTATTTACATCAGTTTTTTATTTGCTAGGTTTGTTGAGATGAACTTTGATGTGTTTGATTAGGATATAATTTTAGGATAATATGTTAATATTATGTTTGGTTATTAAGATTTTCAATCTGTGATATTTCATGGGATATGTAATTGGCTCTTTGATTGAGCACATTATAACTAGGGAGTAGGGATAATGTGCAAAATTCCACTCACCCAAATAAGTGGTGAAAATATCAAGTCCGGAATGAATGATCTCATTTGCCAAATTTTACCGTGATGTGCGTTTTTTTATGGCATAGTTAATAGTTTTTCTTCATTATAGCCCTAAGGACGTGATTGGTAAGTGGAATGGAATGAAATAGAATGATCATTGTTATGTCCATTCTCATTCCGGCGATTGGTATGGTTCAAAATCGGGAATCACCATTCCTGATGGAATCTTCATTCCCAAACGAAGAGGAATACACATTCCACCAATTCCATGGGTTTTGTTATTCCCAATGACCAAAAAAATTAATATATGACATATTTATACATAATCATGTCTTATAATATTATTTTATTATATCTAGAAAAATAAATCAAAAATCAAATTAAATAATAATTTATTATTATTATTATTATTTCTTAATTATTTTTATATTATTTATTTATTTTCAAAATATAATCTAAGAATGTGTTAAAATCAAATTTTGATAGCTTTTATAATTGTGTTGAAGAAAAATGAAAGTGATGCCGAAGTAAATATAACATAAAAATATGTTATAATACAATATAAAATATTTTTTTGTAAATGATATAATTTAATATATTCAAATGAAAAACTGAAATGTTAAAGTATTTTTCTATGAAGTAAAAATATTTTTATTAACTTATACAAATTATTGTATATTGATTAATTAAATATTTTAGAATAAAGTTTTTCAATAAATTATAATTTGCTAAAAAAATTAGAAAAAATCCTATACTAAAAAAGGAAAATGGCGTTTAGAAATACAAAAATAAATTAAGGCATGTGTTTATATTTATTAGCTACTACATACATTTTATTCAATTATAAGAAAGATTGAAATTACATAAAATATTCATTATATAAGATAAAAATTTGATATTTCATTCCATTCTTCATTCCGTAGACATACAAATCATAAGAATCGTCATTCCATACAGACCCTCGTTTCATTCATACCTAATTTCATTCTATCGTACTAATCACCTCCTGAAAGTATACTCAAAAATCTAAAATTCATATTATTTTTAGCACTACTGAGCTTTCATTTTGTGAATGGATAATAAGTTCATTAAGAAAAAATTATAGATTTTTTTATGTTTAAACTTTTTATATTGGCTTTATTAATAGTGTAGCATAATCAGTGACGGAGCCAGGAATATTGCTCGGGGGGCCCAAATTCATAATGTAAAAATTCATAAATAAAATAATACAAAATAAAACTAATACAAGTCTAATATTCTTAAAATTACATCACAAGATTTTTTAATTTTTTAAGAGTGGAAAGAAGAATAGATTTTTTAATTTTTTTAATACTATATTAATTTTTTTATTACTATATTATTATTATTATTATTTTAAATTTTAGGGGGGCTCAGTGCCACCCCTGGGCCTTATGTCCCTCCGCCCCTGAGCATAATTAATGCTTTTTAAACGTTTTCATAATTGTTTATGATTTAAGTTAATTAACTTATAAATGTCGATAAAGTACTTTTATTGACAATAATTTCTGTACAAATTTCAATGTCAATAACTAACACACACTTTTTAAAAAGAAGTTTATAAAAAGTCGAATGTGAAAAACATATTGGAAAGTATGCACACCCAAAAAATTATACTAGTTCTCAGGAATGAAAAATATGAAGCAAAAAAAAGGTTTTTTCAAATTTCAAAATATGACAGAATTATTAAAATTTGCTGTTTTTTCCTAAAAAGAAAAGGAGTGATATTTTTAATATATATATATATATATATATATATATAGTAGGACATTATTACTAACAGAAACTCCCAAAAGAATGAGATCAAATAAATTTTACAAAAAAAATAAATAAATCAATTTGATATCAAATAACTGGTATACATACATATACAGTATTCCATCTTACATTTAACTTTTTAGGGTGCATATAATATTTATGAATATGATATCACTTGTGTAGATTCGAATTTAATTTTAGAAAGAAGGGCGCGTATGTTATTTATGAATAATGATCATTTTTATATTTTACTCCTTTACTTTTTACTGATTATTATAAAGTGAAAAAAGATGTGGCTCGTTTAATTCTTTTTCTCCTTGTTTTTATTAGTATCATTTTCATACTAATTAGTATTAATTAAGATTAAATGGCTTCATAATTAAGAATGAATAGGATTTCATGCTGATTTAGAATTGATTAGTTTATTGATTACAATTTTTATCAAAACTATAAAAAGAAACAATAGAATAAGAAATTTGAGAGAATCACCAAAACTGCCGGATTTGACAAAAACACCATCGTTTCTGGGTACCATTCATTGTACACAAACAAAAACTGCGCTCGTATTCTTTTCATATATCACTTGAAAACTAATGAGGGATGGTAATATATTGGTATAATCTGTGCTTGTCTATTGTTAATTGATATTGAAAAAAATATATATATAAACACATGTAAATGGATTCAATCTTTCCCAAAAGAATATAAGGTAAACTTATCTTACTTTGAGAAGCCAAGATTGGGAAGGATTAAGACATTCGAGTCCCTTATTCAAACTTCTACTCCACTAATCAGGTTGTTTGATTTCTGGTACATGTCGAAGCCTCTATCTCTCCTTCGCTTTCTGGGCAAAAATACGTCTTCCGGGCCGGGCCAAGCTCTGTCAAATTACAAAATAGATGGATGAAGTCGCTATAGATGGTATCCCAATGGTTGCAGTTTTCATTTACTGCGCTTCTTGGCTTCACTATAGAGGACAACACCAAGGACGGTAAGGCTATATCCGAGCATCCCCGTTATAGAGACAGGGTTCTTGAAAATCAATATGGAGACTACCACTGCTACTGCCCCTTTTGCATTTCCAAGGACCTGTTGATCAACATGAAATAAGTAGTCAATTGATCCGCGAACAATTATTTTACTACTCTTTATAGCCACGGTGTTGCACAATAGATCACGGAACTCCAACAAAAGATAATTCGGAATTCATTACTAGAAGTCTAGAACCAGTGGGGTTGATTACATGAGTTTTAAACTGAAATTTAGAGAACAAGTGGATCCTTTTAAGCTTCTGAGACAAAACACTACACAAGCAAAACTATAATAGTGGTAAGTGAAATGGAAGAGGGGTAAAAGCAAGCCAGCTAGAGTAATTAGTGAGTCTATCCACAACAAGAAGCAATTTTAGGACTCGTTCCTCTGTTAGACACCTAGGAGCTGATGATACTTATGGCTGGAGTTAGAAGGTAGAACAAGCTCTGTTCCACATCCACTCAGAAATCTAGAAAGGTAGTATACATAAATCTTCACTTTGAAGAGAATTTAAGAATGAAACACACCCAATGGAAATATGAACCAGAAATATGCATACCTAGCAATCAGCACCCGCATCAAAAGTTTTACAACTTTTATTAAAAATATTCTCAGTAGTTCACCAGGAAAAAGTTTTCTATAGACTTATACAACCAAATGATTTATGTAAGGAATAAAGATACACTCCTCACTTCCCATCCCCATCCACATTTTATGCCTTTTGCATAGGAAACAATGAAAGAAATTAGCTAATTTTCTACCAATAGCTAAAAGTAATGAAGAATCATTAACAAGAATGCTATGCCACATAAATTGATCAGAGAACAGGTAATGCAGAACAGAAAGCAAGAAATACCTGAAGAGTTAGAGCACTGGTGTGTTTTGTGACCAGAAAATTGGTCAAATTTACAAAATATGCCAGTGCCGAGTTGAACAGCAGCAGCCAAATAATTCTGATATCTTCTCTAGCTAATGCTAATGTAATACCAACAACATTTTCCTCCATAAAAAGTGTAGCAGGAAGTAGTAATACAACAGCTATAGGAGCCATGTACAGCAGCAGATTCATAGAATTCAATTTTTCCCTTCAATAAAAAGGAAAAAATTCAGAACCCATATTAAAATGACACAAGTGAATTTTCCATCATTAGAATAAACGGCAGTAAACATATAGGAAGCTTACCCTTCAGAAGAAAGCAAAATCCCCTGAACCACTGATTTCAGTGCCCTTGCAGCTGTGGCGCCGATACACATAAGAAAACCAAACAAATGGAAACTTGGCTCACCCTGACAGCAACAAGCGGTAGCAAAATCAGATAACAACACTTAATTTCCTAAAGCAAAACTGTTTGATTCACCGATCCAGAACCAACCTTACAAGAGTTCTTCGTGTTGTTTTACACAGAAGCATTACATGCTTAGAACTAACACAAGATCGTATATTCCTCAGTATCATTTAAAATGTATATAAAGCACATCTTCTAATAGATAAACCCCCCAAAACAAATATTCCATTATTTAAACCCAATATTCACTATCCCCCATTTCTCCGACCTCAAAGCAATCTAACTAATGCAAAATCAAAACAGTCCATACAAATAAAATCGACGCATTAAGCGATCAAAAGAAAAACTTCAACAGAGTGGCCTAACGCAAACAAAATACACAATTTAAAAAAAAAAAAAAATCAAATAGGAGAACTGATCATACCCCACTGGCAATGACGACTCCTGTGACCACGGGAACCAAAGTAAGGTAAGTCAACCACGCCTCCCTCTTAAAAGTCATCAAGTACGCGAAGACGGCGGTGAAGAAAGGTGTTGTGGCGCCGATGGCCTGGTTGAAGCTGACTGGCAAGTACTTGAGTGAAATGTTGCCGCTAACAACAGAAGTGCAGAAAATCAAGCTGAGAGCGGAGATCTTCATGAACTGAACCCTAGATCTTATAGTCTGCATCGGCACCATCTTCATCCACGCAATGGCGATGTAGCTGAGCAGCGCGCACGCTGTCATGTGGCACATGGTCAAGAAAATCGGGTACTTGAACCCGTAATTGCTCAGTAAATACTTGTTCAACAGCAAAACCCCAATGTTGGACGAATACCACGACGTGACAAGCCCGATCGTGAAGAAGCGGCCCGAAGATTTCAACGCGGACATCTTCTAATCGGACGAATTGGCGGAAAATAATCAAATTGAGGGGGGAATCAGTGATTGAAGTTTATGTATAATTTACGAATGAATTAGATGGAGTGGGGTTATGGCGGATTTTTTATGGGATCAATTAGGGTTGAAAAAGGGTTGATGGAGATGGAAGAAAAGGTGGGATCTGAGCAGCATTTGCGGAATTCAGCGGATCTAAAATTCTAAATGAAAACGAACTCACGAAAAAGATCGAAATTTGAGAAGGAATTTGGCAGAGATGCGGATATGGTAATATACAGTGAGCACGGAGTCAGTGATGGTGGAGCAGAAAATAGTCGTAATATACGAGGGAGGGAGATGATGTGTGCGTTTGGCGTGGGGTAGTGTAGGAGCTTGCCTGACTACCGACGAGGATATGTATGCAGAGGCCAGAGAGAGAGAGAGAGAGAGAGTTTTTGGGTTAAAATTAAGATCTATCAACTAATTACTTAATCGAGGCCAACCTAATTGCACCTACAATTTGATTATTTACAAGTGATCCATATTTTTTTTGAATTAAAACGGATTTCATATTACCCCACTAATGCCCTCAACCAATGAGGAAAATCATTCTTCTAAGTACAAAACTCGCTACATCTAGTGCCAAATTTTGCTACATTATGGGCTACAACATTAGCCTCTCTAAACATATGCCGGAAATCACGAACCAAACCGGCTCGAACTAATTCAAAAATCTGGTCGAACTCATTATCCATCAAATCTGCATTGTCTAATCCTTTAGAGAACATTGAGATAGCCCCTAAAGAATTGGAATACACTACACATGGAATCAAATCTTCTTGGAGACACAAGCCCACTCCATACAAGATTGTGTTAAGTTCAGCGTCTTCAACTGACAAAGGCTGCAAAGTAGTTGTAGCAAGGGCAACTCGCAACTTCTCTGTGCAGTCCCGAACAACCGCTCCCACTCCAAAGACGCTACGGTTAAAGTTCACCGCTGCATCGACACCCACTCTAAAGATCCCTTCTTTAGGTGGTCTCCATTCTCTGTTACCCAACTTGCCTCCGATCAGTTTGGTTGTCACAAAGGCTGTTTGGGCTTCCCGATATGTTGCTAAAAAATTCTCCGCCACTTCCACTCCCGCCTTCACTTGTCCTCCATCTGGGTCATGCTTTTTTTTACACAGGTAGTTCCAAACCAGGAGAGCTACTATTTGCACCGCCATTTTTACACTTTGTACTATATTTTAAATAATAATAATAATAATAATAATAATTTTAAATTTATTTAAATGTTCTTTAAATTAATTTCCTAGACCATAAAATTTTCATATGCATCACAAATTAAAAAAAAAATAACAAGAGAAAAGAACAGATTCGTCTTCTTCGATGAGCACTCTTCGTATCCGGGTTTTCTCTCTGCTACTGCCGCCACTGCGACTACTTCCTCTAATGAAAAAGAAAAAAGAAAATCATAATTACTCCACATAAAATCAACCACCAAATGCCACACTACTTTCCTTGTCGAGCATTGTTGCTAGGAGTGGAAAATAGTTCAAACTAAAATTTTTGAATCTTACATAGAATGTTCGGAAAATCATTTTCAAATTTATTCGAGATGTTAGAAAATCATTTTTGAACATCACCAAAACCGTACTCAACTTTGTTTGAAAATTAAATTTTTTAACAACTCCTATAGTTTCGAAAATTTATTTTCAAACACTCTTCAATGTGTTCAAATTGTATTTTTCAAACCACTCGTGATGAAAAGTTGGAAAAAGAAAGAGTAGAGTAGGGAAGATGAAGAAGGGTGGCATTAGAGATGGTGAGCGGTGGTGGCGGTGGTCTGAGGTTGATTGGCGGCATGGACAGATTGGCGGTGGTGGTTGCGGACTGCGGGATGGAGTGAAGATGCAGATGGCTGGAGGTGGGAGTTTTTTTTTCAATTTTTTAAAAATTTTATTTTATAAAAAAATAACTTAAAGAGTATTTATGTAAATTCAAAATTATTTTATTTTTATTTTTAACATTTAGAGTGCAAAGAGTATTTTTCAAACTGCAATAACACCACCCTTGGTTTTATTTAAAGAAAAAACTAAAAGAAGAAAAACGGTAAATTTGCCCCAAAAGGTAATAATCCCCTCGAAAAGAAAAATGAAATTAATAATCTGGAAGCACAAATATAAAATTCTCTAAAATGAGACCAAATAAATTCATCACCACATCCCGGTAAAAACAAACCAGGAGAGTATTGTTTGAGATCATCTTAGGGATAAAATTTGGATCAAAACACAATCAAACAATAAAAAAATTACAAATATGTCAATGAATATGAGTTTGAATTCAAATATTCACCCATCTTATAAATTTTGAGCCATAAGATGGTCCCACCCAAATTTTTGTCAAAACAAATATAGATTCGTTATAATATTGGATATATAATTACATATATTATTTATTTACTTATTTAAAAGATACTTTTTGTGCTTAAATAATTAATGAGATAATGCAAGAACAAACGCTTAATGCTAAGTTCAAAATTTAATGAAATGACTAATAATTTAAAATTGACTTTTGTTTTTACAATTTTATTGATCACGTGATTAATAAAATCATCCATTGAGGAAAATTATTATTTCAAGTACAGATCTACACACAACTCGCACCAAAACGTACAAGTGAGTGAGCAATACAATTAGCTTCTCGAAGCATATGTCGAAACTTAAGAATCACTCTATAATTAACAACATCCATCAAAGGGTCAAGCTCGTTGGCAATATATTATTTCCTTGATCACCATTCGCAAATAAACGAATAGACAATGAACGTCACAATTATATATATATATATATATATATATATATATATATATATATATATATATATATTCTTTAATGTCATGAATTCCGACACATGAACTTTTCATAAATTGCATTAGGTGCTTGTATAATTCAATTCATAACATTAGAATTAGGCCACAAACATGATTGTTGAATTCAAATTGTATTCTAAAATTAGTCCATCTAATTATACATGACAATGTCTTGTTGATGATGAATATGGAGCAATTTTCAATAGTGGGCAATTTGGTCTTGTATTGCTTTCACTCTGCTATCACTTATTTGCGCACAATTTCTCACTCTTGGTATGAACAATGCAATGCAATCACGTTTGACTTAAATATTTGTATGTATTACTATTTAATTTATTAATTTGGACATTATTTGTATAACTATCCACACCACACAGAACATATATTCACGTCATGCGCATCCTAAAATATTTACAATTTTGGATAAATGAGCTCGAAGATGTTAAGAGTGATGAATGACTTATTTAATGTCATCTTTCAGCATTTCCATTTCATTGGAATTATCAATTATGTGATGACATTTCATGACTTAATAGTTTTCCCCTACCGTTTCAAATTAATTGTCATTTAAATTTTTTTCACATACTTAAAATATACTAATTTTGACAAATATACTCCATCTTAATCAAATCATATTAAGATATATTTTTCTCTTCCTAAAGCAAATACTTGGGTATGCCTATTGTACCGAACTGCTTCGATTAGACAGAAATTTATGATATTTTTAAGCGTTAGAGACTAATATTTTTTAATATTAGAAGTCATACTTTTTTCAATCCAAAAAATATGTTAATACTTATAAAAATGTTACCGTTCTTTTGTTTTTAGCAGTAATTTTCAGTAAAATAAAATTGTTACTTTTTAGTATTAACAATGATACTTTCTAGTATTATAAGTGATACATTTTTGTTTGATTTAAGATCTTATGCACATCCAATGTACATGAGATCATCTCTTTCCCTAATAAATGCTGATTTCTCCCTCCTTAATAAATGCAAGACAAAATTAGAGATAGAATGTGAAAATATGGTTAGCAACAAATATTATGTAGAAGCTTATTTAAAGTAAATAATAATTATATAATATTTTCTGCTTAAATAAAATTATTACAATCGATATATTTATTTAATACTTTAATTAGATCAGGACATTACATTGTGAATTATTCTATATACCGTGTCGCATATTAATATTTTACTATAAATATAATTTACATTGCAAGAACGTTTTGTAATTTTGTTTTGTATTGAGGGACACTGTAAATTCTATTGATTATAGTATTATTTACTTCACACAATTCGATAACACATATAAATTGCAGTAATTTCCATCGTGCACCATGGTGTATTACATTAAGTGTCACAATAAGTAATGTAGTGTTACAATAAATAGTTAATATAGTAATAGCTAAATGTCACACTAAATTCATAGTGCATTGCAATATGGTGGATGATAGAAATATAAATTGCATTAGTACTTTACAACATTTTAAAATTTGAAAATTTCACTGGTTAAGATGTCAAAGATCCTATTTAATATATTTAAAGAGGTAATGCGAGTTGTACATGAGTAAATTCTATGTTACCCAATGAATAATATTTAATGTGTCACAATAGATTTAATGTGACACTCTTATCTGTCACAATATTATACTTTTTCTGTCTCATTCATATAAGCTTGTTTTTTTTAGGATGTAGAATATATAGACTGATTTTTATATATATTTTGCTCATTTGCTAATGTATATCCTATTTAATATGTTTGCATTAAATATTAATTTACTATCAAAGAAATAAATATGAGCACATTAGTAAATTTACTTGTTTAATTGTCTTTTCCAATAATTTTCTAAAACCTAGTGAAAAAATACAATCAACCTATGTGAATGGGAAGAAAGGAGTAACTTTTTTAGTGTAATTCTCTTCACAACACCCATTTTTATCTTTATAACCCCATAATTAATTAACATATAACTATTTATTAGATTGACTATTTTGACCTTGTACCCTCGTTACTAAAAAAATCCATAATAGAAAAGGATTAATAAAATTGTGTATAGCCCCAATCCTTTTTATTAAAAAAGGAAAATATATAGAGCCTTATCAAATCGTTTCATCCAAGTCCTTACGAACAAACACAATTGTTTTGGTAGAGCTCATTCAATAATTTGACTTAAAAAAAAAGTTTGAGTTGAACTAATTTTCAAAGAGCTTTCTAGTTTCTAACAATATATAATAATAATATATTCAAAAAATCACATGAGATAAATTAATATGAGTATTTTAATTATTGCTTATCTCCAATCTGAATCATGTCTCAAAGATAAAATTTAAGTTGGATATTGAATAATTTCACACAAAATTATAGAAGTTCCCTTTTAGTCGCAACATTTGATAAATTTGTTTTATTATTTAAATATGCTTACACTTTTTTTCAAGGAATAATATTTTCTTTTCTATAAATGAAACACGCGCTCCTCTAATAAACATTTATCAAACACACTGAAATTTTCATTGACAAATAGGTAAATTTTGCACTTTTTTTTTTCTTAAGGATGATCACATATATATACTTTTTTCTTCCATTACAAGTAATTTTCCGTTTTTATAAATATTTTTAGGAAATAATGCTCTTTTTAAATTAGTTTATTATTTAATAAATAAATAAATTATATCCTTCTAAAATGGCCAAATTCTTTTCCATTGACGTTTTTAAAAGTATAAAACTGAGTTAGTTAATTAATGAATGAACTTACCTTCCAAAACGTACAGTGGTAGATATATGCAGTTCGCATCATTTACAAAATGAAGTGTAAAATTATTAATTGATTTTAGTTTTTATTTTTATATTGAAATAATTAGAAATAATTGAGAATTTAATAATTGATTGAATTTACTTGGGTTGTGGATGTAATGCACGTAGAACGTAGTCCATAAGTCCATTTAATATTCAATTTACTTTATATAAAAATAATAGTAGTAATAAATTCAATTTACTAAATATAGTTTAATTAGTAAGAAAAAAAGAATAAAATAGGTCAAATAAATTCAATTTGCTATTTTTTCTTCTTCCTAATTTTCTGATTTTCTCTATTACATACTCATTTAGATGTCTGAAATATTGATCTGGGGTCGTCACCCAAATCATTTAAAATTTAGAATTCAAAATCAGAATGACAGTTAATTAATATTACCAGGTAAAACAATTGAAATTATTCAGAAACCAGAATTAATCTGGTGAAATCCTGTATAGATGTTGGTAGTTAGGTCAGATATTAATGTTATATGATTCCAATTAAACGAATGATATTAAATTACCAATAATTAATAAAGTGATGAGGATAGAAAAGTAGTCCTAATTAATCAACGATATATGTGTCTAAAGTTAATTTGGTGGCGTAACTTGTCAATTGTCATCAACAATTATTAAGGTGAATTGGATATTTGGGGAAATTAAATTTGAGTCCTTTTTTTTTTGGGTGAAAAGGGAAGTCAACATCCGTTGTTCAAGAGTATACTATAATCTTCGCAAAGAGATAACCAAAATATTATTACGAAATCTTGTAAAATATATTATTTGGTTTTTCAGTAAGTAAATAAAATGACATATGTTATCCATATATATTGTGGGAGCCTCTTGTGAGTTTGTCGAATGAGTTAAAATTAAAATTCAAACATAATCAATCACGGGAAGTTCTACTAACCTTAAAGGTACTACCCCATCAAATACTAACAAAATTACAAAAATTAACATGGCACTGAATATATATGAGTTTTAATCTACATATCGATCTTGACTCATCGTATAGATTTTGACTTGCAAGACAATTCCACATGAGTTTTGGTGCTGTATATTTATTTGAAAGTAATTACTGTTGCACATTCCAATTAATTAATTGCAAGTAAGTTTGTGATGAGAAAAAAATAAAGCATTAAACATAAACAAAAACGTAGTAGTTTGGTATAGATAGTAGTGAGAAACACGTCTTTGACACACACATGCATGATGCATATATGCATGCATTCGCGCACTCTCTCCCTCAAAATCTGCATCCATCTCCTTTACATCTTTTCGTATCTCAATCATGCTAACATTCACATTTCATTTTGATGAACTTCTTATTTTATTTTTACGATTTATATATCTTAACAATAATAAATATACAAGGATATATGCACTAAAACCTTGTCGATTGATAAATCAATAATAATCTTTTTAAAATAATATATATTTTTAATTTTCCTCCGTCCCCGTCTTGTGCCGCAAGCCCCCCAAAATTAATAATTTTAGTGGGAGTAGTGGAAACGCTTACTCGTAGACGTACGTTGCAGTATTCTTCTTATTGAATTTTTTTTATTATTATTATTTTAGCAATAGAAATTTAGACTTGAAAGAGTGGAAAAGTTTCATACAGACTAAAAGACGTGCAATTAATTTCAAATATACCTAAAGTATCTAAAAAAAAAGCTAGCCTTGAGCTGTTCCTCGATTCTCGTAAGCAATATTTGGATTTTATAGTGTAATTAACTAAGTAAGCACGCATATAGTACGTAGTTTGTTATAATCAACACTATAGTTATCGAGATGAGAAGCAAAGGCCAAAAGATTCAAATGCTTCCTTCTGCTTGCTAAAAGGCGTGGAAATCGCACGCAACGTTGTGATAAATTTATATGAATTATACTTGATCAATATTTAGTAGGATGATAAGTCATATAATGAGCGTGCCGAGAGTATTTAATGGTATCATCAAATATATAATCCAACTGCAATTCCTCTCAAATTTAGGGGGTGTATTGGTTATGGATTTTGATGGATTTCATTGGACTTTTAAAATCCGGGTGTATTCAATCCAGACTTTTAAAAGTCTAATGAAATTCTGGTGTATTCAATCCAGACTTTTAAAAGTCCAAGTGTATTCAATCCAGACTTTTAAAAGTCTAATGAAATTCTGAGGTATTCAACAATCCACGGACTTTAAAAAGTCATTGACTTCGTTGGATTTCGGCTGGATTTCACGTGAAAATTACGAAGGATGAAATCCGACCTCCAGACACGAGATTTCGATGGATTTGGAAAACCCGGCGAGCGCGGTATCCCAGCGGCTGGTGAGGAGTTGAAATCGGGCACCCTAGCCGTCACCCGACCCCAGCGGCCGCTGGGTGCCAGCGACCGCTGGGATCAAGGCCGCTCGATTCCAGCGGCCGCTGGGTTCAATTTTTCTTGACGGGTACACCGATCGTTGTGTTCCAACGAGCGCTGGCGAGATGGATTTGAAATCCATTGAAATCGTTCAAAATCGGTCTGAAATCCATACGAAATCCGCCAGACTCTGCGTGGAGTTGGGAGACTCCATGTGGAGTTTTGGGAGACTCCATGTGGAGTCTATGGATTTATAAAATTCATAGAAATCCATGGACATTTTAAAGTGTAACAAAATCCATCAAAATCACAATCCAATACACCCCCTTAATGTACACTGCAATTCATCCGTCCTTGGGTTAAAACATATAATAAATGTATCCATGATTTGCATTAATTAATGGTAAAACACGACGGTCTGACACAGTGCTTGTGTCAGACGACCAGAGCCGTCCAATACTTCACTCAAACCAGTGGAAAAAAAGTATCGCTAGTTAATTATAATATTTGAAAATTATCACTTTCTAACACTGAAAATTATCAGCTTGATGCATGCTCCTTTGATACTTGACTTATATGAGTTTATTAATGTCATCCAAATTAAGATTCACTTCATCCCAATTAGTGTTTATTACATCCAAATTATGGTTTATAATTATTCATTTAGATCTTGTATATATATGCATGAAAATGAATATTTTGTATTTTTCATCTGTATTTTTTTATCAAATAACTTTATGCGGTATTTTGAATAAAAGATCATGAAAAAATCTTAATTTTTTTTTTTGCGTAAATTGAATTAAAAATGAGAAAATTACGATGGTTTGATTTTTATTTGGCAGGCTTGGGCTAGGCTTCAAGCCAACCCGGCCCCTCTGATAGAGGCCTTTGGTCAGATGGGTGTACCACAGTCCTCCTTTTAATTAATTATAATATAACACAAGAGTGAGAACACCATGTGTAACAAATTAAAGGAATGTAATGATTATAAAGGTTAATTTTTCTCGGCACTCTGTTTCGTAATAATGCTTTAAATTTTAAAAATCTAATCATTATACATTCTTTGTAAAAAAGTAATATAATCCAATTTTTTTATGTTAGATTGTTGTCAAGGCGCGTCGAAGTTTAGCATTTAAATGCGGAATATGATATGTCATATCATTTTAAATGCTGGATATGGACGTACTTTATCAGTAATCTGACATTATTTGAAATATTTTTGCAAAAATATAAAAAAAATATGTATTTTAGAAATTCGGATTATTTTTACAAAACATATTAAAGTTCATGACATAAGTATATATTTTAACGTAATTTAAATAATCATGATGCATTCAAGAATTAAATGGCAGCCAATTAAGTTGATGGATATGCTCATATGGCTCTAAATTTGAAGTTCAAAATTGATATGCAATTTCTTACAAAAGTACATAGATCACCATGGTCCATGGAATATGGTTTTGGACTCTTATAAGTCCAGCCCAAATAATTCCTTTTCATAGTAGGCCTAAATCAAAATGTCAATTTAGTTTAGGTAGCTTTTATTGTACTTAGGGATGATAATGGGTAATAGGTCCTATAAGTACTCATATAAATTATCAATGATAAGTAGGATAATTACCCAGTCAATAAGGACGGGCACGGGTACAGATAATTAATAACATTTTTTGCGGGTACGGGTATTTTAGTACCCAACCCGTCCCATACCGATATGCGTGTGTATGTATCCCTATATACAATTTTATGTATAAAGTATATTTATAGAAATTATTATTACTAGTATAAATATGAAAATACTAAATTAAGTTAGGTTTTATTTAGTATTTTATTTTCTATATATTAGGTTTTAATTTGTTTCCTAATTTGTACTTTGTATAAGATATTATAGGGGATGGATTTGGTGGGAACCCTCCCCCATGTGGGAACTAGGAACCCATCCCATCCACTCATTCCCTAATCTGGACGACCTAGATTAAAGCAATTTAAATGGATGGAGCGGTGGCAAACTTGTAATTAAAATGAAAATTTTAAATTCACCAGTTTCATTAAGGGAAAAATCAGAACTAGACTTCACAAAGCAAAATCGAACCAAGTAAAACAACAATGGCAGAAAACAAGACTGATTTAAATTCAAAACTGAAAAAAGGTAAAGGAAATCCCAGGTTTTTCGATTTCATTACTCTTTAATCGCAAAGAAATAAAAAGTTGTAAAAACACATTTTTGCATAACTCATTGGTTGATTTCCAGAAAATTATAGGTTTTAGCGAGAAGAAATTCACATTTTACCATGAATACGTGTAATACTTAGATTGCATGAAGTGATTTCGAAATGTTGATTTCAACATACAAATAATACTAATTTTTATTGGGTTGAGATAAAATGATGTCGTATCATTACTTTGTAGGGGATACATTTTGGAATACTGTTTATTTTCCTGTATTCTGTAATCACGAAGTTATAAAATTTTAAGAATACATTTTTGGATGAGTCATTGGTTAATTTGCAGAAAAAATACTCATTTTAGCATGAAGAAATTCCAATTTTAATATGAATCTGTACATTCATTAAATTGAGTAGGATGGCGCTGAGGAATGTTTATTGTTAAAAATGCATTTGCGCATTACTCTTTGGTTTATTCAGCATGAAGAAATTACATTTTTAGCACTGATTTCTCTATACTCATTAGATTGGGGTGAACTCATTTGGAGCATGTTATTAAAATTCTCATTTTAGTATGCTGTATGTAGTGACCCAGGTTTTTTTAGAAATTTTGCTACATTTTATTTTCAAAAATGATTTTTATAATGTATGTTATATTATTTTGTTATGTCCTGTAAGCGCCTACATTATTATTATTATTATTATTATTATTATTATTATTATTATTATTATTATTATTATTATTATTTGAACTTTTATATTTATCTTTTAAAGTAAACATTTTATTTAAAGATGTTCCCTTTTCGTAACTTAAAATCCAAACCTAACATGTATTTATTGATTTGAGCCCAAATATTTATTCAACTTAGTCCAAATACATTTATTTATTCTAGCTCAATGGTCCATTCTTTATTTTGGGTCAATGATCCCATCAAAATTATTTTCTTCTTCATTTTCTTCATTGTGGGACAAATCACAATCAGCAACAATAGACATTTTCTTCAAGCATTTGAAACGGCTGACCTTTGAAGTGTTGAGCCTCTCCCACCATCTGAAATTCAATTACATCATTTAATATGAAACCTTTCATTTGTGGTTTCTTCACTATAAAAAGGAGCTTACTGATTTGTTCTAAACACATCAAAATAAAACCACTCTTCTAAGCAAGAGCAATAGCATTTCCTCTCGTAGGTATAAGGAAGTGGCAATTCTGCTTCGGCAGAGGAGCTTCGGTTGTGGTAGTGTGGCGTCGTCGTTGGCGATGGTGCAAAGGCCAGAGTAGATGGAGAAGGGGAAGAAAAGAGTTGTTGTGGAGGATCTTTGGGGTTGTTGTCATGTTGGGGGAGCTGAAGAGAGAGAATTCTAATAGGAATTATTTTTGTGTCTATAAATTTTAAAATAAATATTTATTGAATTTTAGTTGACATTACATTGGTATTATGTTTTATGTACGCCCAACTAAGTACACTCTAAAAATAAATAAAATAAAGAATGTGTTCTTTTCAACTTAATCTAAAATAAAATAAAAAAAATCAAAATTAAGTAAAATAATTTATATTAAACTATATTGTAGATTTCTATAATATATATTTAAAAAAAGGAAATTATTTCTTAGATTTATTTAATTGTTTCCTTTTCTTACGGAAGGTGTAAGTCGGAAGCTCGAATTAAATGGAGATTCAACACTCATTCATTGATATTCAATTTTATATGATCAATTAAATTGAAAGAATATAATCATTTTTTATTTAATTAGCGTGCCTTAAAAATGAAAAAAATTGGCAACACACAAAAGCACTCAACATCATTCATAAAAATCCAAACACAATAAATAAATTGAAATTGAATAGGATTTAATGTCAAATAATGTAAAAAAAAAATGTCCTTTAAATTCCCTTTTTCTCAAAAATAGTTTTGAATGAACAAAACACAATCATCAATAAATTATGAGAATTAGTAAAAGTTTTGAGATGATGCTAACACAATGTCGTCACTTATGATGCTTTAATAATTGATTGCCCTAGACATTTTTTTTCCTACATATCTGCGTTCTAACTTCTCATGCCTCATATTCCTTAACCTCCAGCACCACATGAGTCGGCCACCGCGCCATATCTCTGCTTTCAAACATTTATTTTTCGGCCTTCATCTTCATACATCTATCTATCAAAATTACATGTGCCACAAGCCCACAACATCTTAATTTATATAGCATATGTTTTTTTATATGTTCCGTATTTATTCAATTACTTAATTGATAAACGTAATTATAGAAAATTATAGGAATTAATATGTATTTATTGATTAATTAACATAATTATAGAAAATTATATTGATGTATATTAATTGATCAGCATAATTATAGGATATCCTATACCCTATTTGTATGTATGTGTGTGTTATATTAGTGTAGGACTGTAGGTTGATTAACGTAAGTGCATGTTGTTATGGTTAATAATTTTGTTAATTATTGTAACATGGCATCTCCTTTATAATTTTATAAACATAATTAATTTGAATGCTATCATAAAACCTAATCTATATATTATCTAAAAGTAAGATAGTTATAGGAAATAGAAATAATAATTTTTTCCACCCAAATCACTATTCCTAATTGAGCAGCTAATATTTTCTCTTAATATATAGATTACGTATGTATAATTTAGTGATAGATATTATGATAGATAACTTTCATTATATATACATAGACACCATATCTATTTATACTAATTGAGGAGCTAATATTTTCTCTTAATATATAGATTACGTACATATAATATTAGTGATAGATATTAGGATAGATAAATGTCATTATATATATACATAAACACCATATCTATTTATATTATGAATTAATATATGAATATTAATATTAGGGATGAACAACTCTCAGCCGTGAAATATTAATATTAATATTAGAAATTTGTGTATATATTTATATGGATAAATTTGATTATATACACACACACACCATATCTATTTATATTAGGAATTAATATATAAAATATTAAATGAGAATGGTATCTAGAACCTAATATTGGGTTGAGGATATATAAATCACATATAATGAACCTAATCTAATTAAATATTCCCCTTAAAAATTCTACTGATAATACACGCACTTCATGAAATGAATTTTTTTAATTCATTTATAAAATCTGCAATATCTCAATGTGAATGTTGTATAATCATCTCCACATTAATAAGATATTCCTGTAGGGGGTGAATTTCTAAAATTATTTTCGTACTTGGTTCGGGCTCTAGCGACCGGTGAGATTTTGCGAGGCCAAAGAATGAGTAGAATGAGATCGATTAAGGAATGATTGAGTGTCTAAAAGATCGGAATAATTTGTTTAACCAATGATTACTCGGGTGTTTTCAATATTGCTTTTCTTATTTTTCACCCCCTTTGCGATTTATATAGGATGAAGCCGTAACCCCTTTCTGATTTTCAAGGGATTTTCCGCTATCTTTGGGGATAGACCCTTATCCCCTTAAGGGTTTTTGACTGGGCCATACTTATCTTCCAACGTTCTTTTGACCTGGTCTCATTGTTCGAACTCTGTTCTAGCTCCCCCTTTTATGTTATCTCCTCTTCGGACTTGACTCCTTCGATCTCTAAACCCTGGACTTCGACACGTGTCTACTAGGCCCTAAGACCCTTAAACGAACATGGGTCTTATTATTGGGCCTTAACGAAAATAGACCTCTACAATTAGCCCCTCATTACCTGAGGCTCGAGGATCGAGGATCATGTAATGAATGTTGTCGCGACGCAGAGGGACGATCATAATATATTTCAGATGATTTACGAAGCCCCAAGTTTGACGTTATTAACAAATGATCATGAGATCGAAAAAGGGTCGTGAAAGAAGACCTCGTAAGGCTCCCGACCTGAATGAAGGTCCCGGGGAGCTAAAAAGGGGTCGTCAAAGCAGACCTCGTAAGGCTCCAGACCTGAATGAAGGTCCCGGGGAGCTAAAAAGGGGTCGCGAAAGCAGACCTCGTAAGGCTCCAGCCTGAATGAAGGTCCCGGGGAGCTAAAAAGGGGTCGCGAAAGCAGACCTCGTAAGGCTCCAGCCTGAATGAAGGTCCTGGGGCCTTACGAGGTCTGGATTTCTAATGATATCTATTAATCTACTAATGATATATATAATGTATAATATAATATATATGAATATATCCTCATTAATTTTCACACGTTAAAGATATATTATCACATATATTTTTGAGATTTGTGTGCATATATAAACCATATATAATGGAATAAATCCAATTCATCAAAAAATTCAATTCATACCATAAATATTTTTCTCCGTATGATTTTATAAATAGATCCGTATGCTACGCATACAAATCAAACGCTCTATTGCATTTTACAAGAAATTAATTCATTCCAAATCATAACTTCGTGTCTCCATTTTTCAGTTTAGTTGAGAGGGTTAGGGAAACCGGCCATTCCATATATGAATTGATATTGAAACTTAGGTTGTTCGTGTGTACGAACAACCACCGTATGGAAGATCGCATGTTAAACCAACTCTCGAGATAATTCTCCATGATCGTGTCGGTGACCGTATACACGGTACCATGAGGAAGTCAGATCTTGAGCGATTTAATATCGAATTTGTGGAAGGCGGTTTATATGCTTTTCAATTTTTCGATATACAAGATAATATGATGAATATAGAACAACCCAACATTTGTTCAAATTCATTTCTTCTTCCTATACGAAAGTTATCCCCATCGTGGATGAAGGTTTTCCACACTACATGTTCCAATTTTGAGATTTCACATCTTTACAAGAGTTGGTCCATTTGATGGGGGTTTGCTTTTTGGTATTAACTATACTTCATATTAAAATTTCAGTTTATATTATTTATATTTTTTTGTTTTACTAATATGTATAATTTTTTATTATAACATACATTATTGGAAAAGTTGAAAAGCACTCTGAACCCCGAGAAATACAACATAACGGACGTCGTACTAATTCATGATTTATATTGAAGATGTAAATTATACTTCAATTCATGATTTATATTTTACACTATGCATGAGTTTTGTTTCAGTACGATAATTGAAGCAATATTTTTTTTATTGTGATCATATTTTAATAAAATTTTAAATGTGTACCCCACTCTCCGTGCATCGCACGGGTGCAATACTAGTTAATTATAAAATAACGTAATACCATATATATTCCTTACAAATGTATTATTATGTTATTGTAAATTGTAAATTAAAGGTTTTCTATGGAATATATATATATATATATATATATATATTGTTATATATTTTATTAGTATTAATTAAATCAATATAGATTATTGATATTGTCAATCATATAATAATTAACACTATATATATATATATATATTATGGTTTCCCTAGAAAAATATATATTATGGTTGTTAAGTAATTCACCGGATAATCATATATTATGGGTGGCCTTTTGATTCCTTAGTTAATTTCCTTAAAGCTAAACAAACAAATAAAATTGGGTATTTTGAAAGTTCCACAAGAGAATTAATCAATCTCATGTGTGGCTTACAAATACTCTTAAAGTGTTTTTTTAATATTATTAATAAAACTCCATAAATCCAGAAATTAATTAATTTCATAAGGGAATACATTTTCTCACAAGGTCCTTTATTACAAATTATATTTTTATATTATCTATTCAATTTAGTAAAATATACGTAGTAAAAAAAATCATAAATATATACATGATTTGAATTAATAATATTAGGACATCGTGTAACAAAGAGTATAACGCTTGCATTGTTTGTTTTTTTGAAAAAAAAAAAGATAAAATTTTATTACTCGATGACTTTCGTGAACCAACGAGGAAATACATTATTCCAAATTATCAAATCTGCACTAGTTGCAAATAGAGATGGATTGGGCATCGATCAAATCCTGGTTAGATGGCAGGATCCATTCAAAATGGAAAAAAAAAATTGAAGCCCGAAAAAATAAGTAAATATTCGGCGAAAGATGGCAGGATCCCTTCAACAAAAAGTCTGTGGAAAGAGTCATGGAACGAGCACGGTCCGTGGAAGGAGACGCACGGACCATGCTAACCATTTCCCAAATACTTAAATTGGAATTCATGTAACATAGTAATTACCCCAACCATTACCATCATCATTAATGAAGATATGAAACCACGGCCAGAGTCATCGATGAGTTCTACAAAAGTCCTTAGCTAATTTAATTTTACTATCTTGCATCGAATTGGGAATCCGTCATCCCAAAATTATACCCTAGTCATTGCTCCCACATTCTTGGAACAATTGTTCCATAATTTGCAATAATTTATTATTTTTCTATTTCAAATTCATTATTTAAAATAATTAAATAATTATCTTTTTTATACATGCCATATATTCAAGTATATCAAATGTTATTTAATCGTGGATAATTATATATTGTTATTTATAAAATTGTGTCATTTGAGATATTCCAATTCGATCTTTCTAGCATTGATTTTCATTTAGTTCCTAAAGTTTAATTTTCTTTTTTGTTTGTTGTAACAACACAAAATTAATCTTTTTATCTAATTAAGTAATGCATGTAAATATCATTTTATTAATTTTTAAAAATTGAACACAATATATAGAATTTTAAAATAATAATAATATTATAAATTTAAAAAATAATTATTATTTGTGCATCGCACAAAAGAAACATTAGTTATTATAACTGCAGAGACTACTTCCCTTTCAAAATACACGTTTCAATTACTATGACATAAATAATTTGCAAGGAAAAGTAAAATGGTAACGCGTTTGCGAGTCAAAAACCACCTAGGCCAAGTCAAAATGAAAGAAAGCTCCGTATATGTTATTGGGGATGATCTAGTGGTGAAATAATGTAAATTTGAGATCAAAAGTCTCGAGTTTGAATCCCACCAATATTGCTAGGAGTGACCCCGTTATGACTAATTTTCCAAATGTGATTTAACTCTTCTGTATGCTTTACAAACTATTGCAAAGGAGCGGGATTTACCTAGTACACACTCTTAGGTAGCGATTTCAAGGTGCATTCGTCGGGCCGATTATAATATTTTAGCGGTTTTAATTGAGGTAAAAAAATGAGACCTCGTTCTTAATCTTATTATTTCAACAAATGAATTGAACAACACACCACATTAAAAATATTTATAACGTGGTTAACCTCATAACAAAGAAGTAGAAAATGGGACCATATTTTAGGGCGGTTGATTTCCTTATAGGCCAACCCGACTCAACCCGAATTGGGCTGTAATTTTACATGCTCGAAAAAAAAAATTGGCCTAAATGGGCCGGGCCAGCCTAGTGACAAACTGAATTTTAACTTTAGGCCACATGCAGCCGGCAGGCCCGAAATCCAGAAATGGTTCGGGCCGGGCCGGACGAAAAAAATCTACCCCATGGATTTGGGCCAGTTCGGCCTAACCCGACCCATTTGACAGCTGTACTTTTTACCATGTAGAACACGACATATAACCCTCAAGAACACAGAAAGACAACAGAGAGAAGACAGATCGAATATTCAAGACTTTGGCATAAGTTTTGTTTATAATTTCTTCTGTCTAGACTATCATTCTAGCTTTTATTGTTTATTTTATTTATGTTGATTTGAAATACATTATGAGTAGCTAATTTATTAAAGATTTTAAAATTTTATGTGGATATGGATTTTTATGTTTTTAATTAATATGATTGTTCATTTCCTTTATTTGCTTATGTTTCCTTAATTCGATTGTCTTAGGTAATTGTTTGGCCAGTAAATGCACGTGTATAGTTAATTGGTTATCACTCGAGAGAGGTTAATTTGTTGACAGATTATGAATGCATAACACAAACTTTCTAGATCGAGAGATTGGTAGGTTATCTCGAGGAGAATAAATATTGAGAAACGTTAGGAGTTAGATGATAATTTGAGATCAAGATATGATAATTAGAATCTAATTTACGTCTAAAACTTACTCGAAAGAGGTGGTTTAGATAATTTAGCGATTCTGCTGCAAATTTAGAAATTAAATTTGGTTTAATATATTAATTAAATTCATAGGATCCATAGAAGTATAATTCCCTATAATCCACTTTCTGTCTGAGTTTTCATCATTCTTGTTTTTCTATTTATTTTAATTGTTTCGTTCATTTTGGTTTAATTAAATTTCAAAACCTTTTAATTCGATCTTCTAGATAAAGTAGAACAATTTAATTAGATACTCGAGTTTACTTAGCCAGTCTTTGTGGATACTTAATTGTGAACTGTAAAACGATCTAACAGATCTCAATCCATTAGACGAATCTTATTTGACCCAAGAAGGTGGTTCCCTTTCCTTTTTTTTTTCAATGTTACTCTCCTCTTCCCTTTCCTTTTCCTTTTCAATTTTTTTTTTCTAAATTTTAATTTATTGTTTTTTTACAAATATATATTTAATTTTTTTGAATTAATTTTTCTTGCACAGTGCACTTGCCCGACGCTAACGTGTGGGCTCGTACACTACGCTCGATAATTAATTTTTTTGAAATAAATATTTACCCTAAAATTTAATTAGTGAACCTTAAAATTAAATTGAATTAAATTAATTTTTTATCCAACAGATCGTGCAGTGCACTCGCCCGACGCTAACATGTGGGCTCGTGGTGCACTGCGCTCGCTAATTAATTTTTTAAAAAATAAATATATACCCTAAAATGAAATTAGTGACTCTAAAATTAAATTGAATTAATTTATTTTTTTTATTCGTTGTCTCGCGCAATGCATTTGTCTGACGCTAATGCGTGAGGTCGTGCACGATGCTTGATAATTAATTTTTTTGAAATAAATATATTCCTAAACTCGATTAGTGAATCCTAAAATTGAATTGAATTAATTTAAAAGTTTGAATTAAATTATTTTTTTTCATCTGAGATTTCGCACAGTGTATTTGCCCGACGCTAACGCGTGAGTTTGTATACTACGGTTGATAATGGATTAGGGTCAAATAGATGATTTTAATAAATAAATAAATAAATGAAAAAAAAATTAAAAGCGAAACAGAAAAATATGGGGGGAGGCTTGATTGGGGCAGTGGGCCTGGGTGGATTTTGGGCTATTTTGGATAGATTTTGATCCGATTTGACTTCGTCTAATCATTTGTGATTCATTAAATGGTTTAAATTAAGTTTTTGTCTATATTTAAATAAAGGTAATTAGTCAAACAATCCAAAATTATGTTTGACAAATTCGCACATTTCATTTCACACTGTGCCTACCTTGCACATTAAAATGTTTATAAAATCTCATTTCAGATCGATCGAACACTAAAATTAGGCATAATATAAATATACGAAAAAAAATGAAAGCTGCAGTTTGTCTATTGTTGGTTGGATTGCTGGTAATGCATGAGGTGACTCTGTCGATGCCAATTCACATTCCCAGACACGATAGACGGCTTAGAACTCCGACTGGCTCATCGCCACCGCCACCGCAGTCAAACGTATCGCAACGGCAAGTGTCGCCGCCAATGTATAAGCTAAGACCGCCTCGGGCTCCGCCACTAGCACCACCTCTACCCCCGTCACCACCACCACCACCACCACCTGCGAATTAATTCTAATCTGTTGGGACAAGGAGTTGGACCGTTGATGCATGCTTAATTAATATGAATTTGTGTTGGAAATTAGATAAAAACCTAGACTTAATTAGTAGTATTTTTGGAATTTTATTTCCTTTCGTTTTGTCTATAATTTAGTGTTCGAGCGTTCTGTAATAAATAAATAAATATTTATTCGCGTGTATCTAGTAAGTGTTCAGATAATTGATTATTTTATCTAACCGGGCTTTTAAGTTAATTAAGGGGTCAAGGAGAAATATTGTATGCTCATGCACCTAGTTATTTAAATAGATGGATCTTTTCATTAACATTTTTCTTCGTAGTTATGGAATTGGAAAATAAACTATGATGCCACATTGACACATATATGAAGTTTAAGAGTTTTATTCTTACACTAGTCGATCTAATTAATTAATGAGGATTACTTTTATTCGTTAATTAGCTACGGTTGGATTTTATAATCTTTAATTTCTTAATTACAAACAATAATATATAGTAATTAAATAGTTTGTAAAATGATTTAAGTAATTTAACTTTTAACTTTGGCACAAAAGGTCAACATGGTCATCTCCGGTGGCAATTTATGACCATACAAAATCGTCTATTGCACATTTAGTGGTACATCCTCTATTGCACACTCGATTTTTCAATTTTCTTTTCTTTGATTTTAATTTATTATGCTTTGGTTTAATTTTACACTTGCTATTTAGGGTTCATCCTACCCAATTAGAATTTAATATAATTGTTTAGTATTTAAATTTTCAATAATCAATTAATAACTAGAAATTGAAAATTAATTAAAAAAATATAATGCATTCTAATTGGTTACGATGAATCCTAATAAGTATAAAATGAAACAAAATCATAAGAAATTCCGGAGAAAAAAATTGTAATAAAAAACTAAAATAATCAAGCGTGCAATAGAAAATACAACACCAAACGTGCTATTTTAGCTGATTTACCACGAATCAATATAGCTTAATAAACAACAGATATTAAGATACAAACTGTTTATTTTTCTGTAAACCATGCACGTCAATATATTTATTATTATAAAACTCAAAATTAAACTCGTTTGATTAAGACTTATTTTATTCATGCAATAATTTCGCAACTTGCATACGCGTTTTCATTTATTTATTTTTCTACAGCTTAATTGACTTGACTTGATGGCAAAATAAATGCACTTACCTTCGAGGAATTTGACTTATATATACAGTATATTAACTGTATGTGTCAATTGATTTGGTGAATGATTTTAATTTCTACAACTTGAACGTAGCGGTGTTTGACTTGTCGAGTCATTCAACTATTCAACAGCTAATTAATATTAGAGAAACACTTGTGTGCACTGGTGCACCATCAGACCCATTGATCGAGTCAACACGTTGATTCGGTCAACTAAAAAAAAAATGATTCAAAATCAATATGTAACTCTAAAAATTATCACTCAGAAGTCCAAAAGTACCACCTGTATTTTTCAAAAGTATCAGCCAAAATAAATAAATAAAAAAACCCTCAAAATCAGTATCAACCATAATACTAAAAAGTATCACTCAAAATTCAGAAAGTATTATCTGTATTCTTAAAAAGTATCACCTATTTTACCATTTTTCTTTTTTGCGGGTCGCGTTGACCCGCATTTGACCTGGTCAAACGCGTTGACCGTCTGATATAAGTTTATATACATCTAGTGCATGCAAGTTTTTGCCTTAATATTATATAGGACAGAGGGCCAAAAAAACACCCGAACTATATATCCAATCCCACCTAGGCGTACGAATTTTTTTGACCCAAATACATACCTAAACTGTTTAAAAAGTACAATCGGTCTCCTCAACTATTCAAAATATATCAAATTCACACTTTTTATTTAAAACCGTTAACTTTTTTCCGTAAAATAAAATGTCCATAAATTTTTCGCCATAATTATGATTGATTCGGATGATGATACCATGTATTGTGGTAAGGTTAGAAATCCATCGTCATGGGCTTTCTTATTATACTCTCAATTTGTCAATCGGGTGTTAAATGATAGAATAGTTACATGGAGAAATATCGACGATGAGGGTTTGTATTACGAATTAAATTTTAAATCTGTATACCAATTCGGTTGGATTTTATGGAGAAATATCGATGACGATGGCTTGTATTACGAATTAAATTTTAAATTTCGATACCAATTCGATGTTGGATTTTATGGAGAAATATCGATGATGAGAGTTTGTATTACGAATTAAATTTTAAATCTCGATACCACCTAGACGTACAAACTATTTTTTGGCCCAAATACACACATAAATTATTTAAAAACTACAATCAGCCTCCTCAACTATTCAAAATATATTAAATTCACACTTTTCGTTTAAAACCGTTAACTTTCTCCGTTAAATAAAATGCCTATAAATTTTTTGATATAATTATGATTGATTCGGATGATGATATCATGTATTATGGTATGGTTAGAAAGCCCTCGTCATGGGCTTTCTAATTATACTCTTAATTTGTCAATCAGGTGATAAATAATAGAATAATTACATGGAGAAATATGGATGATGAAGGTTTGTATTACGAATTAAATTTTAAATCAATTTTATGGAGAAGATGTTGGATTTATGGAGAAATATTGATGACGATATCGATGATGAGGGTTTGTATTATGAATTAAATTTTAAATCAATTTTATGGAGAAATAACGAATTAAATTTTAAATCGATTTTATGGAGAAATAACGAATTAAATTTTAAATCGATTTTATGGAGAAGATGTTGAATTTTATGGAGAAATATCATGGACTTTCTAATTATACTCTTAATTTGTTAACCTGGTGTTAAACGATAGAATAATTACATGGAGAGATATCGATGATGAGAGTTTGCAATACAAATTAAATTTTAAATCAATTTTATGGAGAAGATGATGGATTTTATGGAGAAATATCGATGACGATTAAATCGATTTTATGGAGAAGATGTTGGATTTTATGGAGAAATATCGATGACGATATCGATGATGAGGGTTTGTATTATGAATTAAATTTTAAATCAATTTTATGGAGAAATAACGAATTAAATTTTAAATCGATTTTATGGAGAATATATTGAATTTTATGGAGAAATATCGATGACAAAAGTTTGTATTACGAATTAAATTTTAAATCGATTTTATGGAGAAATATCGATGACGAGGGTTTGTATTACGACTTAAATTTTAAATATGTGGTTTCAATTTGTCCGATCGGGATACGAATTAAATTTTAAATCAATTTTATGGAGAAGATGTTGGATTTTATGGAAAAATATCGACGATTAAATCAATTTTATGGAGAAGATGTTGGATTTTATGGAGAAATACCGATGCCGAGGGTTTGTATTACGAATTAAATTTTAAATTGATTTTATGGAGAAATAACTAATTAAATTTTAAATCGATTTTATGGAGAAGATGTTGGATTTTATGGAGAAATATTTATGGAGAATAACGAATTAAATTTTAAATCGATTTTATGGAGAAGGTGTCGAATTTTATGGAGAAATAACGATAAGAAGAGTTTGTATTACGAATTAAATTTTAAATTGATTTGATAAATATCGATGACAAGAGTTTGTATTACGAATTAAAATTAAATTTTAAACATGTGGTTTCAATTTGTCGGATCGGAATTCGTTGGGTATCCCTATTCACGAACTAGTGGTTTCAATTTGTCCGATCGGAATTTGTTGGGAACCCCCCGTTCACAAATTAGTGGGCCGCGAGTTCATCTTTCTCCACATTAGTACAATATTGTCCGTTTTGGATCAAACCCGCACGGTTTTTACTTTGAGCATCTCCCAAGGCCTCATACTAATGGGTAGGTGAACTCCGATGTGGGACTTGGATTGCCATCCCAACATAATTCACATGATAGAATTGAGTTTGACACATTTTAATTAATGGAAAAGACTAATTCATGTGTTAACTTTAAGTATCACTTTGTTCTTTTTTGAATAGTTTAGTGAGCTGATTATTCTTTTTAAATAGTTTAGGTATGTATTTTCATCAAAAAATAATTCGTACATCTAAATAGGATTCGACATATAATTTAAATGTATTTTTTGGCCCTTTACCCTATTATATATCCAATTTGGTGTTTCAATTATTAATTTTGTTATATTTCATATACTGTGCATATATATATTTATGATGTTACTATACTACATGATCGGTCATGTATTCTTGTTCAAACAACAAACTTATAAAATGAGTCTAAGTTGGCTGCACTCGATATATTATTTGAGACACAATACTGTAATTCATTTGAAATCGTCTATTGCACATTTCGTGTTGCATTCCGTATTGCACACTCGATTTTCTTAGTTTTTTTTCAATTTTTTTTTCTCAAATTTCAATTTCTTATGCTTTAGTTTAATTTTACATTTATTATTTAGGGTTCATCCTACCCAATTAGGGTTTTATATATATTTTTAGTCTTTAATTTTTCAAATAATCAATTAATAATTCAAAATTTTAAATTAAATAATAAAAAATTACAATGCATCCTAATTGGGTTTGATGAATTCTAAATAATAAGTGTAAAATTAAACTAAAGCGTAAGAAATTGAAATCAAGGAAAAAATTGAAAAAAAAACTAAAAAAATCGAGTGTGCAATACTGAATACAACACAAAATGTGCAATAGAAGATTTCAATTGCAATTAATTATATGTAAATACAACTAAGTCCGAACACATGATATCATGTTTGACATTTCTACGCATGCATTTAATTTTCATGAGCACTTGACGCCTATAAAAATATGGTTATAAAGACCAAATAATGCAATAATATATATTTATAGACACAATGAAAGCAGGATTATTGTGTTTGTTGTTGATTTGGTTGTTGGTAATGCAGGGTCACCGGACTCTGTCGGCGCAACACCACCACAGGAGGCTTAGAACTCCGTTGGGGTCCTCACCGCCGTCACCGCAATCAAATATTCCACACCACTGGAAGTCACCGCCTCCACGACCAATATGGCCGCCGCCCCCAGCCCCGCCGCCGCCGGTGTACTAGCTAATCCTAAATCTTCAAAGACAATATTATATATATATATATATATATATATATATATATATGGTTGTGCTTGATGATGATTTTGTTGTGTTCATAAATTGGAATATTTATAAATAAGTATTTTATTATTAGTGTATATATATGTCGTCAAAGACTTGTGCGTAGCCAGTAGTTACTACGAGTACGATGTAATTTAAAATTTGTTTGTAATGTTTATAAGAAAGCTGAACCATATCCATATGCAATGGTTTTTGGTTTGATTGATATATATGTTGAGGAACAGATACAAAGTTTTGTGTAGGAAAATTATGTCAATTGTTACTGATTTTTATCTTAATTTACCATTTGTTAACCTATGTTGACGAATAGGGGAGTGAGTAACGTTAAATTGGCTCGTGAGTTATTCAATTCCATCAATTTTGAGAAAACTTCAATTAAGATCAACTCCTAAGTTCTCGTTAATGTCAATGTTTGTCTAACCTCATAAATTCATGTACCAACACACACACTCACTCTCTCTCTCTCTCTCTCTCTCTCTCTCTCTCTCTCTCTCTCTCACGCGCGCGCGCACACACACACACCCAACCTATGGTATTGAGCAGATTCAAATCCGTAACCTTTGATCTCCAGGTAATCTCACTCTATCACTAAACTATCCCCACTGAAACATGTACCAACTCTTTTGAGATCCAAGCATAATATATATTCACTATTTTTTTTTTCACTCCCCCTTCCAATAAAAGAGATCAATTTGAACATATATATGCTTTTAATTATTTAAATTATATTAATTTTACAGATCGCATTTTTATTTTTTATATAAATCTTAAATGTGAACAATTATAAATAAGTTCAATTTTTTATTAATGTTCTATAGCTAGACTTATAAGTTTGTAGGTTCTCTTGAATCAATTTTGAGTGGCAATGTCTCTTATACATAAGATGTAAACAAATTGTATATTACACGGATAGGTGCCGCTACAAATCCAACCTGACCTAAAGAAAAACATTATATTTATTTTATTGAAAATTATTGCTAATCATTTTAAAATTAGAGGAATTACAACTTTTTTAATAAAAAAAATATCACTCATAATACTAGAAAATATCACTTTAAATACAGAAAAATATCATGTGTCACGCGTGTACCGCACACGTCCCGATCTACATAACACCTTAGCTTCTCATTTTGAGTTGATGAAATTCAATTCGTGCTTCCAATGATAAGCTATTCAATTTTGAGTTTTTCAATCTTTAATTTATTTGCCTTGATTTATTTGCAACCTCATTTAATAGTGCACTCAATATTTTTGTTTGTATTTGCGCAATTTGAAAATTAATTTTAGTGTAAAATTTTACGAACCAGATATCCAATATCGATCCACTAATATGATTTTATTTTTAGATCAAAATCCATTAATATGCTCAATATTTAGTGCTTGGGAAATTCAAATACCATCCGTAAAACTGTAACATTTAGGAGGTGATTGGCATGACATAATGAAATTAGATATGAATGAAATGAACTTAGGAATGGAATGACGATTCTTATGATTGGTATGTTATGGAATGAAGAATGGAGTGAAATATCAATTTTTTTTTATCTTATATAATGAATATTTTATGTACTTGCAGATTTTCTTATAATTGAATAAATTGTATGTAATAGCTAATAAATATCAACACATGCCTCAATTTATTTTTATATATCTAAACATCATTTTTCCTTTTTAGTATGTGATTTTTTTCTAATTTTTTTAGCAAGTTATAATTTATTTATTTTATTGAAAATTTTATTCTAAAATATTTAATTAACCAATATATAATAATTTGTATAAGTTAATAAAAATATTTTTACTTTATAGAAAAACAGTTTAACATTTCAACTTTTCATTTGAATATATTAAATTATGTCCAATACATAACTATTTTATATTGTATTATAACATATTTTTATGTTATATTTATTTCAACATCACTTTCATTTTTCTTCAACAAAATTAAAAAACTATCAAAATTTAATGTTAACTTATATTTTTAAATTATTTTTTGAAATAAATAAATGATATAAAAATAATTACAAAATAATAATAATAATAATAATAAAATTATTTAATTTGATTTTTAGTTTAATTTTCTAAATATGATAAAATAATATTATAAGACATGATTATGTATAAATATATCATATATTAATTTTGATGAGATGTCAAAACATGTCGAATTGTTTTCTGAAAAATGTAGGAGTTCCAAGCTGTGAGCTTAAAAGTTGACCATAAGACAGCTCCTTAAGGATTCAGCTAAGGTTTCAGCTGTAGCAAAAATTCAATAAAGTGGAGCTTAGTCAACCCAACTGAAAGGATGCATTGATCAGTTCCAAAATTAATCCAACTGAGGGTTAAAGCACAAAAATCGAATCAACTTCAATCAAACTGACGGCCGAGTTAACTGAGCCAACGGAGAAGCTAAACTAACTGAAGAAATTGATAGTAAGTCAGTTGAACTGAAGACTGGAAGCATCTAACTGATGGTCAAAAATGAGATATCAGCCGAACTGAAGCTTAGAGACAAACCAAATGCTGATGGCCAGAACTGAAGTCACTCAATTGAAAGCTCAAGCTCAAAATCGGATACTGACCAAGTTCAAAATAAGGCCAGTCAAACTGACAAACTTTCCAACAGTTTGTAATCAGTTGAACTGGTAAGCAAGCTCAGAATAAGACCAGCTGAACTGATTGACTAACAGTTGTGATCAGTCAAATTGGCAAAAGAGCTCAGAGGAACAACCAACTGAAGCAATAGTCGAACTGAATTGCTAAAGCTCAGAACTGCCAACTGGAGCTCGAAACTGATGCTTTAGCTGAAGACTAGAACTGACGACTGAAGTTCAGTACATCCACTTTGAAGAATAGAACTGCCAACTAGAGAATTCCGCAGTTAATGCTCAATCCAAAGATCTCGACATTAATGATCAAAAGAAGATCCTGAAGTAAATGCTTAACAGAGATCGATTGGCTTAGCAAAGCTATCTCTTTCAAAGCTTCAACGCTATAACTATCAACTACCATTGATGAACCAGAAGAATCAACGATCAATGGAGTTCAACGGTCACAAGATATCTCCTCTATTTAAGAAGAGTGAATCTCACTTTCAAACAACTTTCGTTGATCAAACTTTCACCTATCTAATCCTTGCTATATTGCAACTGAGCTCTTCTTTCTCATTCCCACAGCTCAAAGTTCAAGCACTGCCTAAAAGCTGCAAAAGTTCACAACCTGAGAAGAAGATCTTAAAGAATCATCAAATCAACTAGCTGCAGAAAGTCTAGCCAGAGCAATTTTCTCAAGTTCAAGATATTCAACAATCAACTACTCAGCTCAACTCTAAGGAGCACATCAGTTGATACCAGTTTCAAGACTGTACTCTTGAAGATTGAAAGAGATCTAAAACCTTGTAAAGATGACAATAACACCTACCTCTCCAGCAAGCAGTTGGGGACTGCAAGTGTGAGCTGTCGAAACTGGCTGAGGAGACTGTGGTTCTGCGAGAACTGCCGTTTCCGGGACAGCACCAGTTAAAAAGACGACCGTGACTCTGCGAGAGTTGCCGTTTCCAGGTTCAACTTGTCTTCACTTTGTAATTATAATAAAGAAACTTTACCATTGCATAGTGAATTGCCCTTTTTAGTAAGGAAGAGAGGATGTAGAAGTTTCAGTTTTGAACCTCTATAAACTGCTCGTGTGCTGTACTTATTGCTTTACTTGCCTATATTTCCAACTGCACACAAAGTTCACACAAGCTGCATTCTCCAGTCAACTGAATTCTTACAACTGACTAAGTGCATACATAAGCTTTACACGCGAGTTAAGGGCCCTGTTCTAATTCCGCATTCAAGTTTAAGAGTTTTTGTAATCAGTTTATTCACCCCTCCCTCTAATCTGATATCGACTCGCCCGGGACCAACACAATCCCTAATATGACTAAAATTCTCAGTTCTTTCATATTTTAAATATATTATTACAAACAACAAATTCACAAATATATAATAACTCAAGTGCTAATTATTTTAATAATGAAAAAGTGTGGACTCTATTACTTCAATTAAATAATTATGGACTTAATGATATCGAATATACAAAGTAGAAGGACTTACTAAAATAAATAATTGTACAATGATCTATTGAAATAAAATATCAAAGTACAAGGACCTCAGAAAATATGTCGTCAAAGTAGAAGGACCTAATAAATCATAAAAATTGTATAGAGGCCTATTGAAACAAAACATAAAAGTACAAGGATCTGTTTTGCCCATTAATTTATTATATATAACGTGATCATTGATGATGTGACATTATTATATATATAGATGGTTAATTATTTGAAAGTGAATATTGCAAATAAAAACATAAATGAAACATGAACTCTTGTAATGCCATAACTTATGTGAATATAAAATATGATGTGAGTAAAAAAAAAAAAAAAGTATACATGGTACTGAAATGTTTTACATATTAATATATTAGCGTTTTAAAAAAATAAAATGTTTTAAGCATTAGACTTTATTCTACATGCGTTGAACTCGTCCAACATGATTTAGCGTTTATCTCATTGTCGAATGGCTAGGCTTCCAAAAAAGAATTCAATCGTTTTGTATGTTTTTTTCAAAATGTGTTGCTATTTGCACCATCAATTTTTCATTATACATCACATCTATTTAATATATCATAATTTTTTTTTAAAAATTATTATTTTTTTACTTTATACACCACATCATTTTTCACTTATATCCCTCAATTAAAAAAAAAAATCAATTCAAACTAATTAATTAAAAAAAAAAAACACAAACAAAAAACAAAAGGGAGGTGCTGAAAACCTTCCGATTTTTTTCATTGAAGAATTCTTCCATTGCTGCGCAACCTTGAGTTTTTTTTTTCATTGATGAATTCTTTCATTCTGCTTCGACTCAAGAGGGATTCCCTCCATTTCAATCCATCATAAGATCTGACTCAACTAAGCCTACCCTAAACATCTGAAATTAGTGTGTTCAAATTCTCGAATTGAATTTTTTGAACATGTGTTGTAGCTTCGAAAATAAAATTTTGATTTCGAGTCCCATATTCTAAAATATTTTCGAATATAATTAAGAATTTTGAAAAAGAGTCTCGCCATATTTGAACATTTTCTTTTCGAATCAGTGTAGCAACAGATCAATGAAAAAGGAGGTTAGAACTTAGGACGGTGGGAGAGAGAAATTGAGGGATGGATAGGTAGGGTGGGAGTTTGTTGAAAAGGAAGACAATTTGAAATGGAGAATTGAGGGAAGGAGATGAGAGAGAGTCGGTGGGGAAGGAGAAAAGGCATCGATGGTTTTTTCAATTCAATTTAAGTGAATTAATAATTATTTATTTTTAAATTAAATTTAATAGTGGTGTATAAAGAAAACTTATTGATTTTTTATCTAGAAACTCCCTTTTTTAAATTCAACGAATAACTGTGGTGGCTAAGTTTTACAAAATTATAAATAATATTTTTATTAATTTTTATATATTTATTTAGTTTTAGAATCATATCAAATTCTAAAGTAAATAAAATATTTAAATAATAAAAATATTATTATATAATAAACATCAAGTTTCTTAGGCAACAAGTAAATATATATTTTTTTCAAAAATATATATCAATTTTCAAGAGCCAATCAGATTGTGCCATGTCAACTTAAATCCTCATCCCTATAACTATAAATAGGACTTCCATATCAGTTGAAAAGCAGACTATAAATCATTTGAATAGTTCAAGAATTTGAGAAGAAATCCGTAAGTGAAATTTTCTCAAATATTCAAGGCATTCTTGCGCATCTTGAAATTGACGTTTGATCCAGAAATAAGACAATAACACTCTGAATCTACGTACATTATCAAGTCTAAATACCAAGTCAAAGAAGATGGATGATACAAATCTTCCCCGAAAACTTAAAGATTGTTCATGAAGGGATTAATCAGAGGAGAAATATAGATTGGATCCTTATATTTATATTTTGATCCGAAATAAAATTATTTGTACACTATTTTGTATTTTATTAAATTAAATACAATTGTAACACAAATTTTTGTATTTAATTTAATAAAACACAAAACAATCTACAAATTTTTTATTTCATATCAAAATATAAATATAAGGATCCAATCTCTATTTATCCTCTGATTAATCTCTCCAGGAACGATCTTTAAAAGGTCTTCAAAATTTTCGGGGAAAATTTATATCACAGATCTTCTTTGACTTAGTATTTGAACTTGATAACGTTTATCCAGATGGTTCTTGGCTTGTTTCCGGATCAAACACCAATTTTAGGATGAATTTGGTGAAGAACGTCTTTGACTGTCTTGATTATGAATCAAACGCCGACTTCGGGAATTTGGTTAAGAACACATTTGAATGCCGCAAGAATGTCTTGAATATTTAAGAGGATTTCAGTTGTAGAATTTTTTTCTCAAATTCTTAAACTCTTCAAATGATTTCTTGTATGTTTTTCAACTGATTTGGAAGTCCTATTTATAGTTGTAGAAAGAGTGATAAAAGATATATATTTAACTGTCAAAGAAACTTGATGTTTTTCATATAATAATAATGTCGTAATTATTTAAATATTTTATCTACTTTTAAATTTTTTATGATTCCAAAACTAAATAAATATATTTAAAAATCAATAAAAATATTATTTTATCTACTCGTTGAATTTAAAAAAGGGTGTTTCTAAATAAATCAATAAGTTTTCTTTATACACCAATATTAAATTTAATTTAAAAATAAATAATTATTAATTTACTTAAAAATAATTGAAAAAACCATCGATGCTTTTTCTCTTTCCCCACCATAAATATTGACTACGGTTATTTATGTTAAAATTATTTTTTATTTTGTAATAAATGTTTTTAAAAATTTATAAATCATGAATATGTGCAACAAGAAATTTGAACAGTCACCGATACACTTGCTAGATTGATTAAAATTGTGAACAAAGATGAAAGAAACGACGCTGATGTCTGATTTTCTTTAGTCATGGTGTGTTGAGAGCACAAAATAATGGAGAAATTCACGACTCAAAAAGTGAGCATGTCAAGCGATGTGAAGCATTAATCTTTTAATTAAGAGCGACTTGTTTATCGGAATAATGAACTGTCACAATCTTTTTCTTTAATTATATATATATATATATATATATATACACATAAATAAGTAGATAGTCATGGATGTGCGTATTTTAGAGCTTAACTCACTACAACAAAAATGATTTTTAGAGACAACATTATTAGAGATGACATACATTATCACTTATAATAATAGACTTAAAAGTGACATGTCATCTCTAAATATCACATGTTGTTTCTAATGATATTTTTGTGACGATGTTGATGTCACATAAAATGATGTTTGATTTATTTGACACAAATTTATAGGAGCGCTCCATTTGAAATGACATGATGTCGTCGCAAAAAGTATTTTAAGTTTTATTGTTGTATAAAAAAATATCATGAGTGATGACATGATTATTAAAGACAACATGCATCTGATCACTTACATCTATTATAAGTGAAGGTATTTGTCATCTCTAATAATATTGTCTCTATCATTTTTGTAGTAGTGACCGAAACGATATCAAATTTCAAAATCTAGCTCTCAAATTTTGATCCTTTAGAATTTTTTTTTGTTTGTTCTTTACTTTTCCTAACTTCTTTTATAAATGTAGATTTTTTTTTTCCCATAATGCATTTATATTTTTATAATTTTCCCTACGTATAGTGTGCAACATCAAACCAAAACTAAAAATCGAATCAAATCGAGCTATTTGGTTCAGTTGGTTTGGTCATTTTTCTTTAATTTTAATTTGGTTTTGAATTTTAAAACCAAAATATAGTTTGGTTCGATTTTGGTTTAAATAAAAAATATTTTGGTTAAATCGAACCAACCAAAATACGTACACACACTATATTTATAATTTATGACTTATAATTCTAATATTAATTATACATAAGTTAATAAATTTATATAAAAGGTATTATATACCTAAATAATATTAGCACTTCTAATATTTAGTTTCAATTTTCTAGTTTTAGAATTTTCAAAATATTAATTTACTTTTTTAATATATCATTTGTTATCTATTGAGTGCATGTTATTTTCTTTATATATAATTATTTCAAAAAATAATCATTCAAAATTCGATTAAATCGAAAATCAAATCAAACTAACCAAAAAATTATGATTTGGTTTGGTTTGGTTCGGTTCGGTTATATATATTATTTTGGTTGGTTTAGTTTGATTTTGTTTAAGAAATTTTTTACTTTCTCACTCACTCATTATCATCATAGCAAGCTTAAACAACCTAAAGCTATCTAAGACTACCTCATTTAGAGAACAAATTTGAAATGGTAAAATTATCTAAATCAAATTTGTATGGCTCTTAACTAACTCCGATCCAGAAGAATCAAAGAGAAAGTTTGCATGAAGTATTATTAGAAAAAAAAAACACTCATTTTGATTTCACATCAAGTTACTAGCGTTCGAGCCAAGAATCAAAATGTTACAAGATCATAATGGTGCAGTTTATAAGTCCTTATGTCTCTTCCAAAAAATATTCCTCCAAGTTAAATCGATTCTTCAAAATCTATGGAATTGGGATTTACCACCTTACAAGATATTATAGTAGTCGAAAACCAGAAGTCAGACAAATAGATAAGCCGCACACTACCGGAAAAAATGGAGCAGCTATACCAGGGAAGCAGTCATTTAAACAGCAAATCCATCCCTAAATTACATAGAAATTGAAAACTAACATTTATGAACTGAGATACTTCTCAAGAATTATGCCCACTGGTGTAACAACAATACAAGCACACAACCACTTGCAGAAAACAAGAAGCATCAAATATACCTGAAGAGGAACTGACGATTAAGGTTGGTGACTTCAATCCGATCCATATCGATTACATCAAGGTTCCGAAACCCAGTTAAAGCCAAGTCCTTGAGCAATTCGCAGCCCAGCCCACCTTCCCCCACCACCAGCACCTTCACATACTCTTTTATGTCTTCCCTCAGCTGCAACAATTGGAAAAATTAATCATCAGAAACAGTTTACAAGGTTGAAAAATAACGCACACCACCTATTTGAAAAGGCTACACAAACAAAACAAAAGAGAAATCTCCTTTTGGGTCGGCTCAATTACCGTCCCATGAGGTGAATACAAGTCTCAACAATCAAACATCCATGGCAATGCGGCAAATTGTTGAGCAAGTAACAGAGAGAGATATAGAGAGAGAGAGAGATTTTAACTCCCCCTTTCATTATACCCATAGAACCTTCCTTCGAAGAAGAACAGAGGAAGAAGAACGGCTGTCAAAAAAAGAGAAAGGAAAATTTTGAAATTCTTATTGTGATCAGAACAAAAAAAAGAAGAAGAGAGGAAGAAGCTTACCGTAATTTGGGTGTGGCATTGACAAGAAAAACTTCCTTCGAATCATGGTGTGTTTTGCTTTTGATGCAATTTCAACGTGCTATTCAATTTGGTTGGTCAATTAGGGTTTTGATTTGGGTGGGATTTGGGATTTTCTTGAGTTAAGGGTTCATGATTGGGAAATTAGGGCTTTAGATCGATTTTAGGGTGAAATCCCGCTCAAAATAGGCCACACGTGCTGCACGTGCGAAGGTTCCGTCTCTTACTCTTAACAGCCGTTTAATTTAAAGGGATTAAAATTGACAGTGTCAATCCTATGGGACTAAAAGTGAGCGAAAATTTAGAAAAATGACTAAAATAAACAGCTCTGGGACCAAAAGGGGAGTGAGGCGTGTCCTATGGGACCAAAAGTGAAATTTTCTCCCTCAAATCCAACATCCAATTCGGAATCAAAGTCATCGGCCCCCAATTAACGTTATCAAAGTTCAAACAACAAGTCAAAGATGATCGATGAGGCATATTTACTCGAAAGATTTCAAATACTATTTGAAGATCAAATTTTGAAGAGAAGAATCAGAGGAATAATAGTGATTAGATCCGTGAAATTTTAGTTTGATCTGAAAAATATTTTATTTGTATCAATTTTGTGTTTTACCAAATTAAATATAAAAATTCGTGTTAAAGTGAGAAGTATTGTTGAGGTACTATTTAAGCAAAACATGAAATATAGAATACCAAATTGAAAAAAGACCAACCATATATGGTAGCAAAAATGCTATTTTCCCAATTAATTTGTATAAAAGCTATTTTGTCTTTTCAATTTGATTTAGTAATCAAGAATAATGGATAATCCGGATAAAATTGTGCTTTCCTTATGAAGGGTGAAGTCGCTTGAATAAATACTCCACCCATTCTATTAAGATATATTAGAAGTTGTCATCTGGGGATGGTCTAATGATATGGTGAGATAATTTGAGATTGAAGATTTTGAGTTCAAATTTTATTAACACTATTAACTGGATTTGTTTGTAGGCCTCATATGTGCTAGTTTGCAAGCTATTGCATAAGAGTTTCCATGCGTGGTTTATATCTTCTGAGTGGGGCTACATGGGGTTTACCTATTGTGTAGATTTACAAGCTATTGCATAAGGGCTCGTTTGCTAGGAGTGATAAGAGGCTAATAGATATCTACGACACTCTAATAGGTTGTTTGATTCAAACTTCACAGTCCTATATTAAGTAAGGGCTCACTATTTATAACAAAGATCTATAGGATAATCAAGATTTAGTAGGATTCTGTATATCCCACCTCTTAAGTGGGACTGAGATGTGTAATACAGAAGAACATTATTATAATTATTGAACTAAATTGCCCCACTCCATATTTATTAATGTCTAATAATAAATTCTCTCTTGTCTAATATAAGAGGGTATTTTTGGAATTGTAATTATATAGGAAAGTTAATACTTCCAATCAAACAACATATTATATATGTATATATTTTATAGATATTTTAATACATTGAAGCAAATATAATATTGATACCTAATACAGCAAAGACATCCTAATCATAGGTATCATACATTATCTTATACTGTCTAGCAAACGAACTCCAAGAATATAGTTTATCCAATACGTACTCTCGAACAATGACTGCGGATTACTCTCGTCATTAAAAAAAACTACAAGTTTTCCTACAAATTAAGAAAACATATTAGATAAAGTTAAAATTGTAAACATTTGCACATTATTCCTACTTTACCCTCTCAATGAATGATACCAAAGTCAAATTGTCAATCCAAATTATCATAAAAGGTTGTTTAGAATAATCATTAATAATTTAAATAACGAAAGTGGACTATGGTATAGTATGATGAAAATAGAAAATAAGTCTAGAATTTGAAGTATGATTTTAGGACGAAATGAGAGGATTAACTAGCTAGGATTTTAAATGAAGAGTGGTAAAGCAACATGCGCATAATTAGATTTTGATTGGTGCGCGTATATATATTTTACATGTCTACATTATACATCATTAGATCGACCTTTTACTTCCATTTTCCTCCCCCACAAACTTAAATAGTTGAACATGACTCATCGCAGTGGGAATAATGATTATCGACTTCCAAAATTTTCTACAACTTAATAAGTACGTAAAATCTTACTTAGGACCTATTAGAATTTAAACCCATTCTTAAAATTTAACCTATTTGAAATATAACAAATATTTGTAATTTATAAGAAACTTCGTAATGTGTTCATAGTACTCTCTCGATCTCTCTCTCTCTCTCTCTCTCTCTCTCTCTCTCTCTCTCTCTCTCTCTCTCTCCACACACAAACATGTATATATATATACATATATGTTATATATTTTAATTAGTATATTTTCATTTTTCATATCATAACACTTCAATAAAACATAAATATATAAATGAAATAATTTTGTAGAATCCTTTAATTAGGTGCAAATGCACATTGCACGACGTCGACTCTAATTTTATATATAATATTGGCCTCAATGAAAAGTGAAGGCATAGTCATTTTTTCAACCCCACATTGTCAAAGAAGATACTATGATGTCTCATTTTGCGAAAACGATGCGTGTAAAATGTTGACTACTTAATGACACCTAATAGTTGAATTTAGGAAAGTAACATTATAAGTTTTTTATTTATATGACAAAAAAACAAACAATATAGTACATATAATGGCGACATTGCTCGCTAACATAAAACAAATAACACATGCTTTTATAAAATTTGAATTTATGTTGACTACTGTGCTCAAAATTTTTGGAATCTTTTTTTATTTTACTACAACTTGACACATAATTGGAGAGGAAGACCTAAATTAAGTCAATGCAATGCCAGCAGTACTCCCCAACTAATCCCAATGTCCCATATATCTGTCACGCTTGACTTTCTCACTCCTTTCATTTTCACACTACATTCTATAAGATGGCATAAATTAGAACCCAAATCATCAACTAGAAATAATATTGATCGTAAATCACCTCTTAAAAAAAAACAAAAAAAAAATGAAACTCACGTTTACATTTTATGTCTTCTTCATTGGATTCTTGCTAATGCATCATAACTTTGCTCTCTCAATGCAGAACCCTTTTTCCAACAAGCCCCGAAATGATAGAAGGCTAAGAATTTTTCGGCTGTGGCCGCCGCCACCAGCCACCTCCAAATCGTATCGGCAGGATGCGCCGGCATCTCCGCCGCCTGGGCCTTCAACCCCACCGAGTCCATGCCGAATATGTTAAGACATGTAACTGCTTTCTTTTATGTAATTTTGCCGGAACAATAATGTTAGGACACAAAAAATTGTGTCGGGGCGTTTGACGGGTCAAGGTCTCCGACGTCGACGTTAGAAATGTTTGAGTGTGTTAAAATTAACATGTTATTAGTGTGAAATACTTTTCATTGTGTACTGATCAATGTATTAGCGCGCTCTAGGGTTCCATTTATATATGTGTTATGATTATGCATTTCAACCATAAAATAAATTTATTTTGCTCCTGTTTCTGCTGAAGATGAGACCAGTCAGGATTTGTAACGCCCCGAAAAAAGAAAAAAAAAAAAAAAAAAAAAAAAAAACTTTTTATGACATTTATTTATTTATAAGTATTATATTTCATGAATGTGATTTGAATTACTATCAAATCCTATAAGTCGCGCCAAATAGTTAATATATGTTTTAATATACATGATTACATTATATTATTATTACTTTTGGACTTTTAATTATTATTATTATTATTATTATTATTATTATTTTTTAGTGAGCACATCCACTTAAGTCCATAAAGATATATTTTATCCACCTTTTGAAGCTCAAAGCTTTCATCTTGGCCGAGAGGATGGAACAATAAGAAAAAGGGAAAGATTTTGACTCTTGCAAGAATCCTCCACCATATCATCAATCACTGATCATAGATGATCTGATTTCCCCCAAATTTTCGAGAATTGAATCAATCTACTCGTTCCTCCTTTAAATCATAAACCTTCCATGTTTAAATCTCCAAAAGTTTAGTATAAATAGAGGGTCTTCATTCGCCAACAACACACCACCACAAACAGTAACATCTACTCTTTCTTACGTCTCTCTCCCTCCTCTGTTTTAGTTTTCTTGAGGTAAATATTTGTTTCTCCCGTTCGTTTACGTTTTCTTGCATTTCAGAATTTGTTGGGAGATGGTAGAGAGAGATATATATTTCTTTCCACCGGTTTCTGTTTTCTGCCGAGAGAGTTGCTTGGGAAGAGTGTTGCTTTTCTTTTATTTATTTTGGAAATGATAGGCTAGAGATGAGAGAAAGTGGGTAGGCTATTAATATTTTAATCCTAATTCAAACCACACACACATACCTATATATATAAATATACGCATATTATATATACTTAATCACCCACTTTCACGCACACCTATACACCTATATATATATATATATGTTATACATGTGTGTGCATAATATATATGCATGGCACACACCCATACGTAAATATATGTACATATTCACACATTTCCATACATGTATATATATTATATATTTTACAACACACACATACATTCACGTGTATATATATATGTATATATATTTATATACATATATTTAGTTATATATATGTCATGCACACACAAAATGTGTGTGTGTATATATATAATATGCTCAAGCATTTTATTGTATTATTTTAAAAGCATTTAAAGTATTGCAAATATTATATTAATTAATATTATTATGCTAGGCGGCGCGCGTGGATAAATTTAATACTTTCAAGTTCAAGTAAAGGTGGGGAATCCAACGTGGATTATTATGCAAAAATATTCGTTTATCCTTATTATGCATTTTATGCAGTTTATATGTGGAAAATTATATGTTCGGTCGACGGGCTGCAGGAAAAGTTACTCAACCTACGGGTTGCATGTTCGGCCGACGGGCTGCAGGAAAAGTTACTCAACCTATGGGTTGTATGTTCGGCCTAAGGGCTGCAGAAAAATGATGCTCTATGCTATGTATTTATTGTTCATATTGTGTATAATATGGATAAATGCAGTAACCCCACTGAGTTAATAGCACTCACCCCAAAGCTATTTATTTTTCAGGCTAGGGAAGCTCGGGCGATGACGTGGAGACAGAGTGATGGTCAAGATTAATTAATATTTTTTTTATTTTAAATAGTACTTCCGCTGTATTAAACTCTTTTAGTGAATAAATGAGATATTTTTATTTATTAAATTTTGGGGCGTCACAGTTGGTATCAGAGCGGGTCTACATTTCTGTAGACTTGCAAAAAAAAAAAAATTTTTTAAAAAAAAAACCCATCATTTCGTCTGCCGCATCGTGCCGAGAAAAGGTAAAAAGTTCAAGTTATGTCAATTTTTATGAAATTATGAAATGTTTTTATATATTTTTTTAAGTCCTCGGAATTGACTGTAAAAATTATATATTTAGATGTCTGGTTGGAAATTAGTACCCAGGGTAAGGACCGGGAGACGTGTGCAAGCCAATAGGAAAACTCCATCGCAGGCAACGAGACATGACGTTAGTAGAAAAGAGATGTTGTGGAATAAGTTCATGCAATTAAAATGGAATTATGATTTTGGGGTGGAGGAATATTTGCTAAGGCTACAAATGGAATGGCAAGAGCTAAAGAAAGAAGGTGGATGCTACGGACATGTGCAAGCTGCCGAGAAAATAATCAGCATTGTTCCTGCCCAAATTAAAGATTGGGTGGAGTTGGTTCTTGAAGAGCTAATTGAATACATGCCGGAAGAAGATGATTTGTTCAACGCGTTTATATCCGATACTTTAGGAATTTGGCGAGATTTAGTTTATGGTGAAAGATGGAGAGTTAAGAATCAAGAATCCAACAAAGAAAATTTGAATTTAGGAGAGAAATCTAATAAGAGACCGAGAAATGATTGATATGTGACATATGGAAGACGAAATAAATCATTATCTTTATGTTGTTATTTTGGATTAAGTTTTATTTTTATGGAATTATTAATGAAATAGTTATTCATGTTTGGCTTTTAAGTTTTAATTATTTGGCTAATGGACTCGTTAATAGGAATCATGGTCAACACACACCGCAACGTACGAGCCGATAGTGAGGAAACTCAGTCAGATGACAACTCAAGACGGACTCCCCGTCATAGGCCAACTTTCGTTCAAGAATTAACTCAAGCATTGAGGCAAGCCATGCCAAACGCCCCTCCACCGAGAAATGAAGGTAATGTCATGGTGAAGCAGTTCCGACAGATGGCACCACCCAAGCTGAAGGGGAACGAAGGACCACTTGACACGGAAGAGTGGATATTCGAGCTGGAGCGGATTTTTGAACACCTCGACTGTACGGATGCAGAGAAGGTATCATGTGCTGTTTTTTAACTGACTGAGGATGCAGGGCATTGGTGGCAAAGCATAGCTCGAGTGATGACAAGAGAACGTCGCCAAAATTTAACTTGGGCTGCATTCAAGGACTTAGTCTTAGGAAAATTCTTTCCAAGATCGTATCGAAAACAGAAGGAGCTGGAGCTGGTGAATTTGCAGCAAGGAAGCATGACTATGCTGGAATACGAGAGGAAATTCAACCAACTTTCTCGATATGCCCCGCACTTGGTGGATACTGAGGAGAAAAAGGCAAGCAACTTTGAGTATGGGTTACGGTCAGAGATTGGCGGCATTCTAGCAGCTCAAGGAAACACTGCAACCTACTCAGAGATAGTTGAACGAGCTCAAGCAGTTGCAACCTGCCTCAATCTTGAAAATCCTAAACAATCAAGCATCGTCGGAAAAAGGCAACGAGATGAAAATATTGAAGAAAGAGACTCCCAACGTGAAAGGAGATGGAGAGCTGATGATGGAAGTCGTGGAACCATGCCAACCAAACCTCTTTGCTCGGAATGCCGGAGACGCCATAACGGAGAATGTTTTTATGGTAAGAATATTTGTTTTCGATGCCACCAAGCTGGACATGAAGCTCCTCAATGTTCTAGAAATCAAATGAGAAACGTCGAAAGAGGAGGAAACCCGGAGAAGAGAGGAAACGTCGAAAGAGGAAGAAACATGAGAAGAGAAGAAAATGGAAGAAGAGGAAACGCCCGTGCATATACAATGAATTGCGAGTAGTAAGATTTCACCTAGTACCTTACCTAGTATGCTCGTATTAAGTACCTCTAATGAGATGACATTTTGGGATATTAGCTGTAATAAAAGTACTGAATATGGAATGAAGTTATTTTAAGGATTCGATATATAGATGAATTTACTCAATGCAAAGGGTGCCGAATAAGTTTTGCTCACAAAGGAATAGTTCTTTAAGATTGGAGAGGAGACGTATTAACTTCCCAAGGATATCTATAAGGGTTTAGAAATATCTTAGTAAACTTAGAAGGTTGTAGATATTCAAGAGTTGATTTTGGTATAGAAATGAAAATGGTGCTTTATTTAAGGTCGATATGCTAACGTAATAGACTCGAGGCGTTATTTGGTTAAGATAGCAACCAGATGAGAGTAAGGTGAGTAAATTTCGAGGACAAAATTTCTTTTTAAGTGGGGTAGGATGTAATGCCCCGGAAAAAAAAAAAAAAAAAAAACTTTTTATGACATTTATTTATTTATAAGTATTATATTTCATGAATGTGATTTGAATTACTATCAAATCCTATAAGTCGCGCCAAATAGTTAATATATGTTTTAATATACATGATTACATTATATTATTATTACTTTTGGACTTTTAATTATTATTATTATTATTATTATTATTATTTTTTAGTGAGCACATCCACTTAAGTCCATAAAGATATATTTTATCCACCTTTTGAAGCTCAAAGCTTTCATCTTGGCCGAGAGGATGGAACAATAAGAAAAAGGGAAAGATTTTGACTCTTGCAAGAATCCTCCACCATATCATCAATCACTGATCATAGATGATCTGATTTCCCACAAATTTTCGAGAATTGAATCAATCTACTCGTTCCTCCTTTAAATCATAAACCTTCCATGTTTAAATCTCCAAAAGTTTAGTATAAATAGAGGGTCTTCATTCGCCAACAACACACCACCACAAACAGTAACATCTACTCTTTCTTACGTCTCTCTCCCTCCTCTGTTTTAGTTTTCTTGAGGTAAATATTTGTTTCTCCCGTTCGTTTACGTTTTCTTGCATTTCAGAATTTGTTGGGAGATGATAGAGAGAGATATATATTTCTTTCCACTGGTTTCTGTTTTCTGCCGAGAGAGTTGCTTGGGAAGAGTGTTGCTTTTCTTTTATTTATTTTGGAAATGATAGGCTAGAGATGAGGGAAAGTGGGTAGGCTATTAATATTTTAATCCTAATTCAAACCACACACACATACCTATATATATAAATATACGCATATTATATATACTTAATCACCCACTTTCACGCACACCTATACACCTATATATATATATATGTTATACATGTGTGTGCATAATATATATGCATGGCACACACCCATACGTAAATATATGTACATATTCACACATTTCCATACATGTATATATATTATATATTTTACAACACACACATACATTCACGTGTATATATATATGTATATATATTTATATACATATATTTAGTTATATATATGTCATGCACACACAAAATGTGTGTGTGTATATATATAATATGCTCAAGCATTTTATTGTATTATTTTAAAAGCATTTAAAGTATTGCAAATATTATATTAATTAATATTATTATGCTAGGCGGCGCGCGTGGATAAATTTAATACTTTCAAGTTCAAGTAAAGGTGGGGAATCCAACGTGGATTATTATGCAAAAATATTCGTTTATCCTTATTATGCATTTTATGCAGTTTATATGTGGAAAATTATATGTTCGGCCGACGGGCTGCAGGAAAAGTTACTCAACCTACGGGTTGCATGTTCGGCCGACGGGCTGCAGGAAAAGTTACTCAACATATGGGTTGTATGTTCGGCCTAAGGGCTGCAGGAAAATGATGCTCTATGCTATGTATTTATTGTTCATATTGTGTATAATATGGATAAATGCAGTAACCCCACTGAGTTAATAGCACTCACCCCAAAGCTATTTATTTTTCAGGCTAAGGAAGCTCGGGCGATGACGTGGAGACGGAGTGATGGTCAAGATTAATTAATATTTTTTTTATTTTAAATAGTACTTCCGCTGTATTAAACTCTTTTAGTGAATAAATGAGATATTTTTATTTATTAAATTTTGGGGCGTCACAGGATTCGAGGGCGAATTCCTTTCAAGAGGGCGGGGATGATGGAGATGATCAACCGTAGTTCAGTTGTCTATACGTGACTAGCTAATTTATGCATTTTATTTTAGAGAAAATTTCACTTTTAGTCTCATAGGACACACTACTCTCCCTTTTTGGTCCCACTGATGTCCATTTTGGTCATTTTTCAAAAAAATTGCTCACTTTTAGTCCCATAGGTTGAACGGTATCAATTTTAGTCCTAACGGAAGTTAAGTGAAGTGACGGAGGACCTTGCACGTGCGGCACTTTTGGGACCAAAATAGATACTATGGGGCCAAAAGTGAAATTTTCAGCAAAATAGAAATCTTAAAATACAATCAGCTATGAACAATTTTTGAGCCGAAAAATTGATCAAATGTTAAATTTGTAAAATGGGGTAGTTTTTGTTATTTTTTTTTAAATTGTGTTATTTAAAAAAACACTACAATAAAAATACGATTTAACGACGGATTATATTTTATTGTTAAAATACCGACACATTAACGAATAACGACGGATTAAGATTGAAATGTTTAATGACATTTTTTTTTATCTCAAACTTAACAGAACACACGTCGTATTTTAATTTTAATTTTTTATTTTTTTATGTTAACGACGCAATAACGAAAGATATTTTTATTTATTTTATATTATAATTTTTAATTTTTTAATGTTATTTTTTTTTTGAGTTTAATGTTATTAATTTTTTAATTACTATATAATTACGAATTTGAAATCAATCTTTTTAATATTATTAATTTTTTTATTTAATTTACATTTTACAATTATTTTATTTTTTAATTTTTAATAATATAATATTTTTTTAATATTATATATTTTTCAATTACTAATTAATTACGAATATAAATTTTTTAATATTTTTATTTATTTTACTTTATAATTTTTAATTTTTTTAATATTATTAATTTTTTAATTACTAATTAATTAAGAATTTGAAATTAACCTTTTTAATATTATTAATGTTTTATTTGTTTTAAATTTTAATATTTATTTTATTTTTTAATTTTTTAATATTATATACTATTTTTTAATACTATATATTTTCTTTTCAATTACTAATTAATTACGAGTATAATTTTTTTTATATTTTTATTAATTTTACTTTACGATTTTTAAAATTTTATATTACTTTATATATTTTTTTATTATTTTATATTATTTTTTAATATTTTGGGCTTGACCTGGCGTGCTACCGTCACTAAAAGGTGAATTTTTTGTAGTGAAAGTCCAAAATGTATGTATGAAAGTATAATTTTTCCTGGATTTTTTACTTTACAAGAATTTAATTATAAAATAATCAACCATAATAATGAATTATTAATTGAAAATTAAAAATTAAATATTAAAAATAATTATAAACTCTAATTAAATGTGGTGAACGCTCATAAACAATATTGTAAAATTAAACCAAATAAAAAATTTCCCTTGATTTTTACTCCACAAGAATTTAATTATGTAAAATAATCAACCATAATAATGAATTTTTTCTTTAGAAAAAATATGAAATAAATTGTTGAAGATATTTTTGAAAATTTTCATTTGGGACCAAAACTGATTGTAAAATGGGACCAAAATTGATATCAAATTTAACGGAAAACGTAACGGAGTGGGAAAAATTGATAATTCAAAACTTTTGGAACCAAAATCGACATCGATAAGACTAAAATGGAAAAGTAACGTATCCTATGAGACCAAAAGTGAAATTTTCTCATTTATTTTAACATGCATGGTTTTATTGTATTATTTTCTAGTTTATGATTAATTTATCTTCATAGTTTTCCTTGTAGGGTTCCGTATTTTTTTTTATCTATTTAAGTAGTCATAGCTTTGTTGTGTTAGGTTGTGGAATTTAATTGTTTACTTTGAATACAAGTTATATATTGTCAGGGCCGTTTTGAGGGCGTGCTCGAGATGCGCCACACAGGACCTCCCGAATTATAGAGGCACTAAAATTTATATATGCATGTAATATTATTAATATAATTTTAATTTTCAATAAAAAATTATGTATAGTAAGTCTAGTATAATTTTAAAACTTTAACTCATTACTTTATAAAAAGAATTGTTTTCGTCTAATTAAGTTTAACCTTTCGCTCTCATAAAACTTAAAATAGGTTGTAGTCCATTAATTGAAAAGTCTTACATTATTTTGGACTTTTAAGGCATTAATAAAGAATATGCCTTTTTTTAGACTTCTAATTAAATTAGGAGTATGCTTTCTTTAACACTTCAATTGAATTCAAATTCTTTCAGAATCAATTATTTCATCTATATATATATATATATATATATATAGTAGATCATGTAACTGGATTACTAAATAAAGATTTGATCAATTCACTTCATGTGAAAAAACTTTGGATTTTTTTCCTCCTTCTAATAAACTGAATATACTATGATGTTACCTTAAAAGTAAATTTTGAAAATCTTGATAATATTCTTAAGCATGGAGAGTTTAGTGATCTTGATGATTAAGCGTTGTTTCAAGCGCATTACATTAATATCTTTTACTAAAATAATAAAATACAAGTCTAGATATATTAGCTTACTTAAAGAGGCTAAATATATAGTTGTCCTAATGCATGTGTTGCTCATAAAATTTTATTAATCATGTGTTTTGTATAAAATAAATTTTTCAAAATTGAAGATACTGAAATCTTATCTGTGTTCGATCATGTCACAACAAAGATTGGATGAACTTGCTTTGATATTCATGAACACGATTTGCTATAAAATATTGTTTGTAAAAAAATTATAGGCGAGTTTGTTTAAAAAAAAAAATACTAGAAGAAGTATCTTTAAAAGAAGTTGTTCAAAGTTAAATTTTTTTGATGTTTCAAAATTATTTGAAAATCATAGTGAACTCATGAGTGAGGTGAGTTAGAACATATGAGACATATTTCATGATATTGAACATTAAGGGTAGATTGAAGAGACTTTTTTTTATCTATGGTATGCATTATAATTTTTGACAATATGATTATGCTACTTTTATATATTATGCATTAATTTTACATTCAACAAATATGAACACCAATTTTAAGGTTCGAATAGGGCACTTCAAATCTTAGGACCGGACCTGATTATTGTGTTCCGTTGATATCTCATTCTTTTCATGGTATTCGTGTTGAATCAACGTTTGTTCTTAATTGAATGTTCGATTATTAAAGTTTCTGGTTGCGTCACATATTCTCGTTTTTTAGTATACTTAATCGGATAACAAAGTGAAGTAAAATTTTATTTTAAAGTTGTATAAAGTGATGAGGTTTATTAGGAATATTTTCTTAGTTCTTCGGTCAATACCTTGAGGACAAGGTGTTTCTAGTGCACCCGAGACCTCCTCAACTTTGATCGAGTAGCTCAAATTTCTAGTTTCCTGTAGAGTTAGTCATGTCCTTGATTGGTCCCTCAGACTGGTGCACCCAAGACCTCCCCAACTTTGATTAAACTCAAATTTCTAATTTCCTGTAGAAATAGTCATCACCTTTTTATCTTACATGAGTTTAAATTTTAAATCGATGTGTGACCTTTTCCAGATAGAGAGTGATGACTTCTTGCTAGAGAAGATCCTAGCTCTTTGTTTCATTGGACAAAAATATGTTTCTTTTTGTTATGTTGAGGAGAAGAGTTCCATTAATTCTCTTTCATAATTGTAAATGATCTAAGTTATGAGTTTAATTTAGTCTCGGTTTTAAAAAAATGAAATTTAATCTAGTTTAAATTAAAAAAAAAAAAATCGTTCGAGCTCGTTCACGAAGCACTCGGCTTTGACAAGTACATGTACGTTCGTTAGCTCGCCATCAAATTCATTAATATTTACTCATTAGCTACATTGAAAATGTAAAATTATTAATTGATATTGAATCCATTTTTTTGTCAATGATATGCATATTCATTATTTAATTAATTTTAATTAGTTATAAGAAAGTAATGAATTTTGGTAGATATATTATTTATTAAAAAAAATAAAACAATTTATATTTATGGAAAATGTTAAAAAAATAAAATAAAAGTGCATTTAGACTCGAATGAATCTATTAAGCTCGATTTCGACTGGAAAATGAATCAATTTTGAGCTGACAGCACCGCGGTCAGTTTGATTTGATAACACCCCTTTAGCATATTGAAAAGAATGTCAAGAGTAAGGAGAGGAAGAAAGAGAATGAACAAATACTTTTATAAGATGGCTTCTTCATTAATATAACACTATTTACATACAAATGTAAAGTCATACTATATGAATTCAAAAGACAGATTACACATTTACACGTGATATGTAATCACTTACATATAAATGAAAATGGATTGTTTCAATTGAAGAATATATGGGAGGAATTAAAAAATAGCCTCCAAAAAATAATAAAGCTATAAATCAGCAAAAAAGTGGTAGTTACTGGAATCAACCGCAATAAGCCTCAAGGCAGCAATCGCAGCTAAAAGAGACATAATTCCAAAGAAAACGACATTGAGCCAATGCCAACTCTTCTGCAACGAACTAAGCTTGTGCTTCCTATCCACCAAATACATGTGGTTCGCGAGAATGAACGTGAGAGGGAACGTGCTGAGCGCCCCAGTCAGGCTCATGAAGTCTCCCAAGAATGGCAGCAATGCAGAAACGAAGGTCGTTATACCTAAGTAACCGCCTCTGACCACAATTCTGAACAACAAGTTGCGCATTGCTAAAGCGCTTCCTTTAAGTTCGTACTTTGTATCCAAATATTCATACATTGGACTAGCAAAGATCTGCAAGTAACAATTGCAGGAGTGTTTTTAATGAATCTTTGAAAACATACACACACACAAACACACACATATATAGTAAGAGTGGGTTCAGCAAAACGAGTATGATGCTTACGTGCAAAGCGATGATTGTCTGCAAGAAAGCTGAAATATTAGCCGCGGCCTTCAACCAAACTGGGCCACTAACATTATAAAGCAGGTAGGCTGATGCTTTCGATCCATATGCCCAGTAACCAATGAAGGTAACGGCATACATTGGGAGAACTCCAACGGTGAACTGAAAATACAGAGCTTTCATCATGTTGTCAACAACGGGCTGTCTCACTGTTGCCTGTCAAGAAGGTGGATGAACTGTGAGTCTGTGAGAGATCCATCAGCAAGCAACGATTAGGCTAAACACATATGAGGCCGAGAGCTACAAATTAGCCTAGCTTTGAAGCATTTTAGAGCAGAAAACATGTACTTGTACCAAGTTGTAAGTGATACCATACAAGAAAGAAAAAGGAACCAAGTGAGAACAGCATATTTATTTCGAGTTGATATAGGAAACCCTGAGTTCTTATTAGATAATATCACATGTTAAATCAGCAACGGAACCAGCAGAAGCTGAAACCTAGATATCTGTTTATTTTAGCACAAGAAATATATTAGTATAGCTTATCTAAAAACATCTAACATTTTGTTGGACCTGTATTTCTGGAAGCATTCCAGTATTGAAGGCAAAAACAAGATTTGCTGATGCACCAATGGTTGTAAAAACCCTGGTCATATCTGTTCCTTGAATGCTGTAGTCTCTGGGCGGTGCTTCAATGCCTGTAAAATAATTACTTACTCAGAAAAAAGAAATTAACACAAAAAACAGCAAAATTCAGCATCTGAAAATTGATATTGCATAATAACAATATCCACAACCTGTAGAGCTGATTTCAAACATCAAAGGATATTAGGTGTTAAGTGAAAAGATCATTTGAAAATAAAGTACTTTTATGGTGAACAAACTAATCGAGAAAGAAGCAAATACATAAATCTTATGTTCTGAAGAAAGGATCATGAACCCAGATATTGATTTACATAGCCAAAGTCATCCAAGAACATTCCAGCAAAATCAGATTCTGCAAAACAACGCTTCATCATGACAACACAGTTATCTGGTGATTTAATTAATAAAAGGAAGTGCTCCACTTTAAGGAAACCACAAATCGCCTTCTGTTAAAGACCACGGTTTCCTTTGGAACCAAATTTTGATAAGAAAGGAAGGACAGAAACATGATGACGCAGTCGAATGGAAATGACATCTTTATCAAAATCAGACGCAATTTTAACAGATTTTAGTTAAATTTGACAGAAGTTATAATGAGGAGAAGAGATGGCCGTACCATCTTTTAGAGCCAGAACAAATGATATGATAATGTACACCATACTAAACAAGGTTGAAAATGCCAGCCAGGCTCGCAGTGCAGATAAGTGGGGTACAGAAATTGCAAAAAGAATGCACGAGATGCCAGAAATTGCAATGAAGTGTGGAAGCTTCATGCCATAGTCTTCTCCGAGAAGCATATATAGAGCCTGCATATAATGTCCATGGAATCAAATGGATCAGCTAAAAACCTTAAGATTAAGTGGTGAGCTAAGATGGTGTCTTTAGTAGTTTCAAGTTTGCATGCATAGAAAACAACTATAGAGTTGAGAACTATTTACAAGTCATGTAAAATATAACTTCATAGACAGCTATTATTTTGTGTATGTTGTTGGTCTTTTAATAGAGCGGAATGGGAGTAAGTTACCTTAAGGGCACTAGCAGCTAAAATGATGTATCCAACATTGATCATGAAGAGATTAACATACTGCAGTGCCCATGTAATGCTATACGCTTGTTTACCTACAACACAGAAACCTACCTTAGTAAACAATGCCTTCAGCAATATTAGATTCATCTCATAATTAATGGGGTTCATCTCTTTTAGAGCTGTTTGTAATTTGCTCTTACCATATATAAATCCTGCAAGGTCTCTATATCTGATGTGCCTCTTTCCTCCGTATTCATGAAGCTTGGCAACTAACATATTTGCATACAAAGATATTGCTGTAGCTAAAATTAGTCCAACGACACCACCGATCCAACCCAACGGAACCATGATAGTGCCAGAGTATCCCAACACATAGGCACTGTTTATCCCAGTTGTGAGGACAAACCCAACTTGGAACCATGAGTCTACTTACACAACAGATAAAATAAGCTCGGATTACTTGAAACAGTAGAGTAAATAACAGATTACCGAACTTTCAGATTACTTACGCAACTAAAACACGACTTTAGCTTCCAACATACATATTAAAGGTTAATGTGCATCACATTGTGCCATCAACGAACATGGCGGGCATAAGATGATCTGAGGCATCCCCTAAGATACATACAGTAAACGATAAATAAAGAACACAATTTCAAATTCACAAGGTCTTCACAAAACTGCTTCTTACAAATCTGGGAATATGCAAGCATTGAGAACAGAACTTCATTCATAATGATAAAACAGAAACTCAAATCCAAATAGCCAACAAGGAACTTCATTCTGTTACTATAATATCTCATCAAAAAAAAAAAATCAATTCTTTGATCCTGCATCCCACAACCATTCACTCCAATCACATGACATAAGCATAAACCACTTCAAACAGGTAAAACTAAGGCTAATTTCATCAAGGAAAACAAACAAGATACGAAACCGACTCCCACAATTTTGAATACAAACCCCAGAAAATTTAAAAGAATACAAAGTGAAGGGGGAAGAAAAAAAGCAATAGACAGAGAAAGAACCTTGGCTAATTTGATGGGCAGTATCAGAAATCTCAACAATCATATGATCCTGAGAATAGACCCTTGGGTCGGAGCGAGAGCTGCTGAAGACGACGTCGTTGGCTTCGGGGGCAACAACCATTTCTGCGACCACCTCCTCACCTCGCAAAAGCGCCGATCTTATGCCACCGTCGGAATTCGCCAGGCCTGAATTGAGACCTTGAAAACCAACATCAAACACCATATCCACAACCAAAACAAAAACACAGTGTATGTGTAGCTTAGCTATGCTTACAGTTACAGATAGAAGAAGAAGAAGTAGAAGAATCTCTTTTTGGTGATTTGACGCAGTTTCCAAAAATTTATGATTCTTGATGTCACAACTCGCTTATGCGTCCACGCAACTTGCTGATTTCATATATTGTTTTTTTTTTTTTTTTTGTTCTTTCGTTTTCGCACATGTACACTGATATATAGGGCAGTTAATTTTGAGGGTTGGTTTGATAAAATTATGAAAAACCAAAAAAAGAAGTCACAACTTAGGAATTCAGGATCAGTATTGCGACATTTATAATGAGAAGCGATTATTCTAGCAAGATTCTTTAACCTACAAATGTATTTTATTTTGTATTTGTGCCACTAATTTTAAATTTATTTATTTGCAGCGAATGGACTACAATTTTTTCAGAATATCGGAGAAATGATTAGTGTTGCTACAAATTGTTCCGTATTTGTCTGAGATTTTAGACCGCTAAAAGTAGTAAATTACGTTTGGTCTGTCGCATTCTAGAATGACGCTAGTTGGTTCACTCTATCTTATTTTTCCAATAAATATAATCTGTTTTTTTTTTTTTTGCAATAATGATTTTCTAATTATGATTCACATTATTGTGTTGAGTATCATACATATATACCTAGTCATATGAATATACATAAAAAGACAGAATAATTTTAATGCGATCCATCTGATGCGATTTTAAAATACCTTGTCTGTTCCTTTTTTTTTTAATTTTAAAAAAAAATCAGAAAGTGTATGCTTATGAATGCAATATTTGGAAAGTCGTCTCATTTGGGAAAAGGTTCGATAGTAAAATATCTGAAGAACATGACAAGATTTTTAATAGATTTATTTGGGTTAATTTATCCTTTTTTAAACGGTAGTGCATTGAATTATTAAAGATTTATTGGCGTAATCTTCATCCGAAACTCTTATTCTAAGTACTACATCCGTTTCATAATGTTTGTTGTTTAAGATTTTTTTTTTAGTTTCAAAATGTTTGTTGTTTTATATAATTTGACATCCTCTCTCTCAATTTTAACCCTCTCAAATCCTACAAGATTTTTTGATTCTAACTTACCTATAATATATGAAGAGAGAAAAATATATGGAAAGAGAAAATATTGTTATTTTTTAGGAAAATATAGATGAATTAGATTTTATGGCATATATAAGGGACGAGTATATTTGTCCACAAAATTAATTCTTAATTCCAGATAAAAAAAACAAAACAATAAACATTATGAAACGGAGGTAGTATATATTATAGTTGTTTGAATTATAAAATATTTTTCATATTTTTTATAAAGAAAAAAAAGGAAAAATATTATGTGCTCCATGATTTGTGAAGATATTTGTTGTTGATGACATCAGGAGAAAATTGATGGTGTGTCGGTCTTCCATTAAATAGTTTTATATGGTTAGGCAAGCAACTACCAAAATCTCCCGTGGGACACAAAATCAAGCATGCGACAATAATATTAAAATAAAGAAATCATGCAATTTTTTTTTTAAAAAAGAAAAAAGAAAGAAACTTTAGCTAGTCGAAATTTTGAACTGTAGTTTGACCTTCCCCCCATCATATAAAATACACATACTTTGCCAGCATATGTGAAAGAAGTTGAGTGCACATATCAAGAGTTTTTCAAGGTTCAAAATAAACTTTGCAGGGGTGATCAGAAAGATAAGTAGCCAGTTTTTAGCAAACCAAAAGCAAAAAGGAGACAGTAAGCTAGACCATTTGACTACAAGATGCATGCCCTTATTGCTGAATGGCTGCCTGAAAAATAGGGTTCCTTAGTCGTTGCCCGAGAAAGATGGGAAAACTGGGTGCTGTCGTAACTCGTAAGCTAGTAATATGCAGTTGTTCCAACATTACAATATCATTTACATCCCTAACCAAACCCACATCTGACTTCGGAGAAATTTAAGTGGTTTTTTTTAGTAGAGTGAATGCAATACTCCAACAGCAGTAGCACAAGATACAAACCAAACATACAATTGATTAATAATGTCTATTTTCTGATGAAGAATGAGTGAGTTGCCATCCAAACTGCATAGATGTGCAGTAGAATTCTAGCTATAATACATGACTCAAGAATCTACACCTCTATAAACATTTTTGGTTCTCCCTGATTGTGTGACAGTCTTGAGTTATTCCAAATTCAATGTTCATAATTGGGATTCCAAATTCCATGCTTCTATAGAATAGGTGATCTCCCAAAAAAGATACATTTCTAAAAGCTCCTCATTCGCACTCAGTTTTCTAATCATTTGGTCTTAGGTCTCTACAATACAACAACTAGCATATATCTAACACAAATAGTTCATTCGCACCAACAAATAATCTGTCATAAAGATATCCTCAGCGGATACCGAGCTTACAAGGCGAATAACAATCCATAATATGCACAAATTCAAACTGCTTCCATCCATGGTTCAAGACAGCCAAAACTACATAATCCAACACATTATATTACAAAAAACATCAAATAAACAAGCACATAGCAAACTCATGAGAACTCTAATTCTTAGCATCAGTGGGACTATCCCTCACAACAACATTGATCTTTTCATACCTGAAATCCCCAGAATGCACAGTGCATTTACCCGGGATTGTCAACACTGTCTCCGAGCTATTTTCAAATAGCGCCCACAAAAAGAGCACAACCAATGCCAGCAACGCGCCACATCCTGTCAAGAAAACCAAACCAGAAATGAAACCCAAAGCACAAATCTTTCTCTTCTGTGCTAGCTTCTCCTCGCTATGCTCCCTGGAAAACGCCTGCGGATCCAATGGTTGCGAATGCAGCCACTGCGGAACATCCCTTGTCCGGAAGTTCCAGGTATATACACTGCTAGTCTGCATTGAGTTTCCAGTAGATGAACTCAATCCAACGATCACTTCTTCGTTTCTCCACATTTCACCCAAATCAACCTGATGCACCATCAAAGGATTGTAGGGCCTAGGGCTTCCAAACTTACTCAACCTAACCTCAATCCTCTTTGAGCTCGAATCATAATCAACCCAAGAATGAAGCTTCACTCCACTGTTCAAAACCAAGCCAATCGACGACACATTGCTTGTCTTCACCGAAACAAGACTCCCGACGTCAAGACCAACATGATTTGCATTCACATCCCCCACATTTTCATCAATCAAAGTATCAAATTCCACCCCAAGAAACCGACTTTCCTTCAAAACCCCAAAACTTTCTCCAGAAAATTTGGACTGGAAGTTTCTGGGCAGGACCAGAAAGGCCAACCCGTCACCATTATGAGGCGAAATTGAGAACGTGAAATCAGTGGAAAACGAAACGGGCTTTCTTGACTTCGAGTTCGGGCTTAAAAGCCTAATGGGCTTTTTCAGAACGATCAAACCGGAGCTCGGAGAGGAGATCCTGGGATCGGTGAGCCGAATGCAGGAGCTGTTGTTAGTAAACTTGGCGTCGCCGATGAAAACGAAGTTCGAACCGAAATGTGGTTTGTTGGGGATAGAGAGAGAGAGATGGAGAGCAGAGAGAAGTGATGAAAGGAAAACTAGAGAGCGAAATGGATGAATTGAGCTTGAAGCGGACGGTGGTGAATCAAATTGGAGCATTTTTCTTGGAACTGAGAGGAACTAGGGTTTCAGTAGAATTTGGGGGAATCGGGGTACTTGCGTTTTACATATGATGTAGTAGTGAACTAGGAAGTACAAGGGTAAAATGTAAAACCTCTTTGATAAGTGAAAAATAATTGGGTATCTAAAATTAAAAACGAATCCATTTCATTTTCAACGACTAAAATATTTATTTATTTATTTGGTTTTTTACGAGTTGGAGAAAGGAAGTGCAGTGGTATTATGTTGACGTGAAAAATATTTTTAGCTAGTAATGCCCTATTAATATTATTTTGCCATTTAAGGCCCCGTTCAATATAGTGGATAAGATTAATATAATTGATTTGATATAATATGATTATACCATTTGGATAAAAGTAATAATATATTTGGATTATTTGATATGAAGTTTCATGATTTAGAATATATTTTAAATATTGAGTGTAGATTGAATGATTGTGATTAAAATGAAAGATACTATTTAGATGAGAATAGTTGGGCAATTTTTAGTTTCATTAAAGATGGATGAAAATAATCACTCTAATATATATATATATATATATATATATATATATATTATAATACACTTTTGTTTTTCCGTCCATTTATAAAAGGGCATTGTAGACATTTTATTAAACATTATATGGGCATTATAATGATATATAAATTTATGTATCATCACATTTAATTTCATTTACTTTTGATACTTTCCATATACGCATATAATGTATGTACATAAATAAATGATTATACTAACCTACTTATTATTCCAATTTTTGACGGAGCAAACATATTTTTTTGAAGCAACATCTCATCTCTTAAATTATTTTTATTTGGTCGAATTACACTTTCCTTTTTCTTTTTCATACTAGCATTACCCGCCGTGCGATGCACGGATATAAAATATTATATTCATGTATTTAACATAAAATTTTATCATAAATAAAAAATATATATAATTATATTGATCCAAAATTAATAAAATTAAATTATATTTTTATTCAAAAATGTAATAATAATAATAATAATAATAATAATAATAATAATAATAATAATAATAATAATAATAATAATAATAATAATAATAAATGAAACATTTTCCTACACACAATGTGTTAGTTGTACATGAATTAAAATATCAAAGCACTCCGATTGGAAATAACAACATATAAAGATAACAATGGCTAAAAATAAATTTCTTTGTTAAAAGTCTCACATGAAATAATTGTCGATATCCCAATAATATGGTAAAAAAATACAATCTAGACAACATACAACATATTTTAGTTGCGATAATGAAATTGTCTAATAAATACACTATTTTGGTAGCAATTTTTCATAAGAGTAAGAAAACTTAAATTATATATAATCATTTACTCTTACATTTGTATACATATAGTATATAATATTAATAAATTCCCATAAATACAAAACACCAAGTAAATAAAAAAAAGTTCATTACAATCATATTTTATTTAGAAGTACCACTTGAAAATAGAAAAGTTGTCCGTGTAGCAATATAGACTAATAAAAAAGAATCTCAATAACATGTCATTGTAAGAAATGCACAAACTAAATACGAATTATATGATTGTTCATCATTTAAATCATCTTCGCCCCGAACCCATTCTTGAATCATAAGAAAAAGGAAAAAAATAATATCAACAACAATTTATGTTATACGCCACGTGAAAAAAAAATGACACACTCTTAAAGATTTTCACATAAGATGGGTGCAAAAAAAAATTATAATGTCAAAATCATAATCTTATTCTTATTTATAGACGAAATTAAAAGGCTTATCTAAAAAGAGACTCCTGGCCATACCCATGATTTTAAAATTATATACTGTATATAAATTTATTGGAATCAATTGATGCAAAATCAATTCCATAATTATGATTTTTAATACACACACACACACAATTATGGTCTATATTAAATTGATTTGTCATAAATACTAATAGTTAATTAATATAATCAACATTTGTAGAATTATAAAAACAATAATGGCTTGATTTACGTGCAATTCGGAATTGGGTTTGCATATGTTATAAATATTTTCATTAATTACATGACATATTCTCTATATAATTATTAATTATTAATTTAGATATTATTATATTATACCACAATTAAAATTAACCTTTTATATATCACGATTAAAATTATGGCACAAAAATATCATGATTGATCAATTAAAAGCCCTTGGGATAGATTAATGTAATTATACAATGATTTTGACATAATCATATGTAGGTTGATTATTTATAATAGATATTATACGAAATTATAGATTCATGATTAACGGAATTACATCATATTTTAAATATAGAATATAATTAATTATTTATCTATGGAGATATGGAAATAATTAATTGATTCCATATTATATTGAATTATTATTAAAAATTGATTTATTACTAATTTATTCCAATGTTATATTAAGTATTTCTATGTTCGGAAATATATTTTGAACGGGAAAATTTATGATTTCTATTTAGGATGACTATCTTACTTTTAGATATAATATAGATTACTTCTTGAATATTTATTTACTCTCATCACATTATTAGTTAGTTTAGATTTCTTCAAAAAGTTTAAATTTATATTTTTTGGTCATCTTTTTATATAATTTTGATGTATATATATATATTTTATTTAATCAAACACGAATCATTTTTTCTTTTAATAAATAATAATGTCACAAATTTCAAATTAAACTATGTATCAATGCAAAAATAACAAATTCCATATACAATAAAATGAACATTGGAATTGATGAATTGAAAATATTTTCTTATTAATCTATAAATAATTACAACAGTGTACCCATTCATTATGTTGAAGAAAAATATAAATTTAAGATATTTAAATTTACATAAAATTAAAAAACTAAAAAATTTAAAATCAACATGACAGAATATCTTATATTTTTTTATAAAATTATAATGAAAAACTAAACATATAATAAAACCAATCATTTCCTTTTTGTTTTCGAATTGGGGTAACGGGGAACTGGTAAATTTTGATTCAAGATATCTCACTTTTACACATGATTTCTACTATTTTGGTCTTCGCAAAGAGTCGGGACGATCAAAGCTCGCATATCTTTAAGATTTGCAGTTCTTTGAAAGTTATTGTATGGATTTTAGTTTAAATATTTTGTATAATATTAATTTCGTATTTACAATTTCTAATAAAATAACAATAACTGTAAATATATTATTCGTGCATCGCACGAAGGGTCATTATAGTTAGGATTATATGGGAGTGATAAGCTATCAATCATATTGATGATAGGGGTTCGAACTCATCATTAATATCGGGTTCTAATCAAATGAATCAAACATGTGATTAAGTCGAACAATTTTATCTTTCAACCATAATTTAGCTTAGTGAAGTAAATTAAACATGCATTGAATGCAGGGATAAATAAGCGATATTGTGCGATTATGAAATTATAAATGTTAAAGGCCCAAACACATCCTCATAAACGATTTTGATTACTAGATGATGGGTCGAAGTTATTAAACTACAGGCCGATAAATATTTGGAAGGTCTGAATGGAGGCCCACAAAGGCCCAGTGTATTTACATACATAATCATATGAAATCATATTTTTTGTAGGGTTAATTCATAAATTAACACAACGTTTACCTCACTCTATAATTTTTGCATAACAACATTTGCAATTAAAATAAAATCTTACTACTACAAATAAGTGAATAGACAACGCCTATTAGACAACGGTTTTATTAGAAAACTGTTGTAATATTGAATTTCACAACGGTTCATGATAAAATCGTTGTATTTGCATCAATGTGTTTTACAAAAGACAACGATTTTGTATAAACCGTTGTCATTATACGTTGTAGTATTTGCATTAGACAACGGATTTTTCACAACAATAGTTAAACCGTTGTAAAATCCAATTTTGTAATCAACATCGGTTAACTAAACCGTTGTAGTTTCTCAATCTTTGTAACGACAACGGATAAGATTTTTGAGCCATTGTAGTTAGTTAAATTATACAACAGTTATAGAATTGTTGTAGTTTTGTGTTGTGAAAATAAGATGTTTTAATAATAATAATAATAATAATAATAATAAGATCGGTTAATTGAACGGCCATCTTGTATTTTGGTTCAGCTTAAGACTTTTTTTGTGATATATTTTTTATTATTATGAATTTAACTTTTAATATGATAATTAATTTTTTAATAATACTAAAAAATCGGGAAATGATAAAAAAATATTCAAAATAATAATGTGTAAATTATAGATAACTATATATATATAATTGGAGTTATAAAAAATAAAATTTCATTTATGAGAATATAATTCTAATCTTATTTCAATATATTTTCCTTATAACTAATTTTAGAATATATATTTATACATATTTTTCTTTATAATTAATGTATTTCTATAAAATTAACCTTAAATAATAGTCTCTGAGTACCTACAGAGTAAAAAAAAAAACCCTCCTGGCATCCCTAAAATTCATTTGGCCTTTCGCCGGAATCTATCTTTTTGCGGCGGTGGAAACCCCCAACTCCAATACCTTTTCACCGAGCACGAAATCGAGCAGCCTGATTTTCTATATCTCCGTCTGGTACCTATTGATTCAAAATATAATTTTGCCTTCGATTTTTCAATTGGTTCGGACAAAATTGACATTGTAGCCGTCACCCAACAAAGATAGAGAAATAGGTAGTATTTCTTTTTCTTCATTATATTTGTGAAATCTATCGTTCAAAAATTATGATGACTAAATGATTTAGTTTTTTTGTTCTTTTTGAAATGTAGAAATATTGATCTTGTCAGCCCACCCCATTTCCCGCGGTACCTCTATCAAAAACAGCCTCCAAAAGTCTCTGCATCATCGGTGTCGATTCTTATTCTGATAAATCAATTACTGCGAGTTTCAGTTTTATAATTTTGGTATTTAAATTTTTGTTTCTTTTTTATTAGTTGAACCTTTTATTTGTAAAATTATGAATCAATTATGTCTAATGGTTCGTTAAAGGTTTGAAGCTTGATTTTAAGAAGCACGCAAAGAAAGGCTACAATTTTTCATGAAGTAATGTTTACGTTTCATGGTTCCTCTAGTGTGATCTGTTTCAGAATTGTACATAATTTTTGTTATCAACATTGATAGAGAGATTCACCAATGAGGCCAACTAGAGGGCAAGCTTTTGTTTCAACTTCTGATTCTTGGTGGTTTTTTCCTGATTTATTGATCATACACTTTTTTCGCCAGGTTTCATGTTACTCTTTTAAATTGTATTCAAGCAATTGCACCTTCCCAATATATTTGTTTGGCTAAGCCATCTTGACAGCAACACTGAATCTGTTGGTGTGGTCTCATCTTCTATTCTTTTGACATGTTAAAGTTGTTTTGGTTTTGATAATCAATTTTTGCAGTTATATATGCTTTAGATTCTTATGCATTTTTTTTATGTTTTATGCTCTGAAAGATGTTAGTTTTTTGTGTCTTACTGAAACTGATATAACATGGTTGGATGTGAAGCATTTTGTTGGGTAAATGTCGGGTTGGATCTTTGTTAATTCAATCATTTATGCATGGAACATATGCTGTCTTTGCTGTAGAGTTTGCCATCAATTGGTTGGATGACTTAATATTGTAATCATTTTTTAATTTCTATGTGTATCTCACTCTAGATTCAACATTGTGATAATCAGGTTTTGAAGGCTTCGTCATGGACAAGTATACAATTTTAATTTCATGAAACAAGAGAGGATATTTGCAAAATTGCAGCAGAGTTCACTCTACATTTGGAGGTAAATTGTTATATTATTTTTCCTTAGAGAGTATATTAAGGAATCTATTAGCAAGTTAATCCAAACGATAATCCTTCAGATAATTATAATATTTATGATGCTTTAAGTTTATAGGATGTAGTCCTCTTTACTTTTTATTTTTTATTTTTATGTAGGTATTAGTGTGAACAATTATACTTCATAGAAAAACACATGGATGTGAAAAGGGTTTTAATTTACCCATTCCCGTTACTTGCAAAAAAGATTAGTATACACTCCATAAGTTTAATAGGGTCAATATGCATGGTATTTTAAAGTTTAACATTCTATTGTCATTGTTTGCTCTATATTTTTAATAAGTAAATAGTGCTATGAAAAATATGGTTTATATAATTTTAAATTAATGTGCTTTAGTAATTATATTGTTAATTTGAGTAAATGGTTATTTCTTGGATATACAAGATAAACTTTATTTAGTTGCTTGTCTCGAGTTCGTATGAGTTTGTGTTTTTGTATTGTTAATTTTATTGTTTGTATATATTTTTTCTTCCTTTTAAGGTTAAATTGAGGGTGTAAATTTTAATCTCATATATTGGTTTGATATATCATTTGTTTATTTGTAATTCACTCTGGTGTTGTTTGTATGGATGCAGGTAGAGAATGAAGTAGACATATTGAAGACATGGTGAAGGTTTCCCTTTTATATTGAAGATAATTAGTAGAGGTTTAGCAGAAACAATTTGTAGGCAATTAGATATTTTTTTACTAGATATTTGTATAGAATTATGACTTATTCATTATTTTTAATAATCATTTCTATTTGGTATTTGACCTGTTGTATGCATTTATTGGTTGAAAAGAAAAACAATTTGATAATTTACCGAATATCATTTTATTTTTTTTAAAAATAACTAAAAACTACATTGGTTTTTAAATAAATAGTCATCTATTTGATAAAAAAGGTAATTTTCAACGGTTTTTTGTATTGAAAACCGTTTTCAAAATACAAACAAACAGTACATACTACAACATCAAAGACAACAGGTCATAAAAGAAAGTGTCGTCAAATATGCTCAAATGACAACAGTTTAGTTGAATAACGTTGTTTATTGCTGAAAAACAGATGTCAAAATACAACGGTTTATGAATGAACCGTTGTGATTTTAAAGCAAAATATAACGGGTAACTTTTTCACAACGGTTTAAAACCGTTGTCAAATATGAAAATACAACGGTTTGGAACCGTTGTCAATTACATCACGAAAAGACAACGCCACTTTAGACAATGGTTTTAAAAGTTTATTTACAACGGTGAATAGCCGTTGTCTATTAACATATTTGTAGTATTGCAGTTTTAACATTGACTAAATTTTTTGGCAAGACCCTTCTCATGTGTTTGATTTTTTTTTAATTCCATATTTACAGACCACATGTGCACCGCTACAATTAAACTACATCCTTAACTTAAACATAAGAGAGATAAATTAAAGTAGTGAAAAGTAGAATAGTGTAAAATTTATAAAAGAAATCAAATAAAACATTATAGCTATCATGTTAAAAAAAATGCAATAATGTAAAACTTTATGTCGGATCTTCAATTCTTCAATCTTGAGTCTTCTATTGAATCTTCAATCTCAAGGCATTTTAAGGCTTCTCCAATGTACGTTGTTTTATAATGAGGTGTATATGATGTATGATTCGTATATAAGGAAGACATATGTAGACGTGAAGGATCTCGATTGTGAAAGGAATCTAAAAAGTCAAAAATAAGATGAAAAAAATGCTCAAAACTGAACAAGAGGAGGCACGGGGCCACACAGGTTGTGCAAAATCACTACAAGAAAAAAACATATACATCACACCTGATTCACCACGGTTTTTTGTCATAACCGTGGTAAATTTGAGATTTACCACGATTTTCATTAAAATCGTGGTATATGAGCGCCTTTTCTCGAAAAAAACATAACGATTATAGGAAAATTGTGGTCATCATGCTCAAACACACCACGGTTGTTGTAATGCCCCAATTCCAGAAATCTGAGGCACTACACAAGATTAAATAAAATTCCTATTTTCATAACCATTTTACCTTTAAAAAGAAAATATTTTTATAGTAACTTCTTTAGAAATAAAATGCATCAATCATCTTCTAGGAAGACTTTTCAAACAACCAACCACAAATATATTTCACAAACAACTAGTCAACGTTGAAAGTCTAATATTTGAACGAGTAAAAAATAACGGTGAAACATGTATGATTTTAATATTCGTAAATATTCAAAACATTCAGCGGAAGCATAATGCGTTAAAATATTGACCAAAGTCAACATTCAACATTCAAAATACAATTTTGAATAGTAAAAAAAATAATATAACCCATATGTCAACGTCAGCTGCCTGCATCACGTTGTACCTGAAAAATATTTTAGAAAACGTGGGTTGAGTGCCAGAAAATACTCAGTGGGGTTATCGTGTTCGTCCAAACACATGTAAAGATTTTTCATATCAAAACCCAGTAATCCAATATTTAAAACCATGTTCTTGCGCTTAAGAATATTTATTCAAAAGTCGATAAGTCAATATTCATTTAAATGCTCATGCGCTTAAGAATAGTTATTCAAAAGCTGATAAATCAATATCCATTCAAATTCCCCATGCGCTCAAGAATAGTTATTCAAAAGCGAACAATTCAATATCATTAATACCATGTCAATGCACTTAAAAATATATTTATTCACATAACTATATCTCAATATACTTGACAATGCTTGAATTCATCATATAGGTCACATCATATCCACTGTTTAGTGTCTATTTGTGTCATTTTTATTTATTCATTTTATTATGTTTAGTAATTATTTTGTTGAATTTTATTTTGATATGTGTTGATTTTATGTGTTTATTTGTGTTTATTGCTCTAATGGTGGATTGTGCTAAGTGTTGCAAAACTTGAGCTTTTAATTATAAAAGCAGGTATTTTATGGAAATTGGTGGCAAGCGGAAAAAATTGGTTAAATTGGAGTCTCAAGATTTTGAAGAAAAGAATTGAGAAATAGCACTTGCGCGGGCGGGCATCAAAATGCCGAGGCACCCGCAGCCCCGCGGCGCTACCCCCCTCGCCATACCAAGCCCCGCCGCGCACCAAGCGCCCCCGCGGCGCTCCCTGCCGCACGCCCCCGCGGCGCCCTTCATCCCGCGCGGTGCAATCTATGCTCTTCATTCCTTCTCCAGCTATTTTATTTTTATTTAATTCAATCAAAGGCTTTTTAGCCATTTTTAATTGTAGGATTTGTAGGTTATCATTCCCTAAATCCCCTAGAGTTGGACTTTTGCACCCAAAAATCCCCTCAAATCTTTGCATTAATGGTTCCCTTACCATCAACTCCCATGACCTTTCATCTCTCTCTCTTTCTCTCTCTCTCTCTCTCTCTCTCTCTCTCTCTCTCTTACGGATCTCTCTCTTCTCTCTCACATCTCTAATAGATTTTGAGGGATTCATAATCATCACTCCCCATTCCATTCTCTCTCACCACTTCATCTTCTCACCACTCCACCTCCATTCTCTCTCTACACACACTAAATCTCTACACTATTTTTTTACCATTTTCACCATCATCACCTTCACCAAAGAGAAGAGGAGAAGAGGGAGAAGAAGGGAACCAAGCCAAGCAAGAAGAAGAGAAAATGAGAAGGAACCGATGTCGAGCCATCCGCAGAAGCTATGTTCGAAGGAGGTTTCCCTTTTGTATTTTCTTTGTATTTCTTGGATGTTTTGTGGAGATTTGTTCCAAACTCTTGAAGGATATATATAATATTGTAGAAGTTATTGTTGTTTGCATTTGATTTATGAAATGACTTTCTTCTATGATATTTGCATATTTTTGAGCATGTTTAGTGGCTAATCTCTCTATTAGGGGGTAGAGGATCGATGTGGTTTTGATCTATACTTGTTCTTATTGATTGTTGTGGTTGGAATCGTGCTTTTTCATGTTTAGGTACTTGATCACTACTTGAACATTGATAGGATTTAGAGGAGTCTTGATTGTGAATCTAAATCTAGAAATTGGTTCCTTCGACGTTAGGTGGATGGGGTTTCTAAGCCTAACATGTTAATCTTGCTTGTATGATATAGCTAAGAGAGGTTTAACGGATAGACGGTGACAGTAATTGAAGTTAAGCTAATCGGAAGGGTCTATTGTATTTGTGAGAGTAGCATTATCAACTTGAATAAAGCATACTGATAAAACCATTGAGAGAATCTACACCCTAATACCTTAATCCAACTTATTTCATCCAATCTTGATTCAATTTGCGTATTTGCATTTAATTGTCTTGCTTAATTGTCTATTTTGAATTTCTAGCATAATCATCATCAAACCCCCTTGTTAGAATGTTTAGATTTTATTTTAGTTGTTTTGTGGAAAGCATGTATAGTCTTTAGATAATTCCTTCCTATAAAGTCTTCCTTGAGAGATCGACTCGGGTTAAGCTTATTGCTTCTACAATTGACCCCGTTCAATTACGGGTGTGGTCCTAAGTAGTTGTCTAGTGAGCATAAACCGGAAATATAAGTGTAAATTTGGACCTAACAAATTTTGGCATCGTTGCCGGGGAGGGCTTTTAAAGTAATTGTCTTTTGGTGCTCTACTTGCTTTTGTGTTGTTTTGAAATTGTGAATTTGTTATTGTTTAAGTGTTTGCGTTGTTTGTATAAATTTGTTTTTGTGTTCATGTTCTTTAATTTGGCTTTCTTATCTCTTTCCGCAAGGTACGTTTGATCTCCGTTTTGTTTGTATTTGTGTATGCTAGGGAGGAAAAGCCTCAATCGGAGATTAGCCCCCCGTGTTTAACGACATCCATCAACCAAGGAGATTCGACGTGTTTGAGTGGGAAAGAGAGATGGAAGCCAATCCCCTCAACAACCCCGACAATGTCAATGCGGCTAGAAATATGAGAGACTTTGCTCGTCCCGTGATTGGGGCGTCGACTTCTTGCATAGTTCTTGGTGAAGCCGCAAGGAACTACGAGTTGAAGAACATTCATTTTAGCCAACTTCCCTCATTCTACGGGATGCCGGCCGAAGATGCTTTGAACTTCATCCGGGAGTTCTATGCCGTTGTTCAAATCTTTCCTCTACAAGTTTTGAACAAAGATCAATTGAAGATGAGGTCTTTTCCTTACACCTTGAAGGATCGGAGCCAAGACATGGTTCATGTCTCTTCCGGCTAATTTATTGGCCAATTGGAATGCCGTCTACGAGAAGTTCATGGGCAAGTACTATTCCAATCAAAAGACCCAAGACTTGAGAGCTCAAATTGTTACTTTTACCCAATCTCCGGGTGAATCGTTTCATGAAACTTGGGATCGATTTAGAGGTCTCCAACAACAATGCCCTCACCACCATCTCGCACCCGAGTTGCTCAACCAATTCTTCTACGACGGGCTTTCACAAAATTTTCAATATATGGTGGACAATGCATAAGGAGGAGACATTAGAGGACGGACCGCCGAAGAGGTCTCAAACATTTATGAGACCATGGCCACTACTTCTCAACAAAAGAGTGCTAGAGGGAAGAGAGCTTTCGTCAATGAAGCCAACCCTAGTTATGATGTGACGAAATAACTTGCAGAGTTGACAAGGCAAGTAGAGATGCTTCGAACCTCCGAGAGACCACCCCAACAAACGATGACCGTTGAGACTTGTGGGATTTGTGGAAAGTATGGCCATGGGGCCAACTTGTGCCAAAGGTCGATTGAGCCGGAGTTAAGTGAAGAGGCTCATTTCCATGCTCTTCAAAAGCAAGTGCATGCCCTTCAAGGATTCCAACCATGCCAACCTTACAACCCATACTTTCAATCATACAATCCGGGGTGGAGAAATCATCTGAATTTCTCTTAGAGACAACCTCAACAACCGCCACAACAACCGCCTCCACCTCAACAAGCTGGAGGTAGCCAAGCTCCACCTTATTCGAGGCCGTAACAATATCCGGCCCAACCCAATCAACCGCCTAGGCCGACATTGCAAGACATATTGCAATCCTTCATTCAAGCCACACAATAAAGATTTGAATCCGTTGAGGCTTCCGTGAAGAGGATTGAAACCCAAGTGGGACAAATAGCCGGGACCGTTGGAGAGTTGGCCAAGCAAGCCAAGCCGGACAAGTTACCAAGCCAACCAGAGCAAGATCAAGCCATTACCGTGCTTAGAGGAGGCAAGGTGGTCGATAACAAGATTGGGGAGTCTAGCCCAACCGTAGAGGTTGAGAAAGAAAAGGAGGCTCCTCAACAACAACAAAAGGAGCCCGAAAAAGGAAATGAGGAAGTGAAGAAGCCCACACTCCACAAGGCTACCAATCCCTACAATCCTCCAATCCCATTTCCAAGCCGGTTGAGGAATGAGAAGCAAGATACTCAATTTCAAGAGTTCTACAAGCTCCTATCAAAAGTGAACATCAACCTTCAATTCCTTGATGTTATTCGAAATGTGCCGGCCTATGTCAAGTTCTTCAAGGAACTCGCTTCCAAGAAAAGGAAATTTGAGGAGAATGAGAAGATTGAAGTGTCCGAAGTGGCAAGTGCAATCCTACAATATCAACTAACACCCAAGCTTCACGATCCAGGTAGTTTTACTCTTAAAATTTCCTTGGGAAATGGTAAAGAAACATGTGGTATGCTAGATCTAGGAGCCGGAATTAATTTGATGCCTTACTCTATTTATAAACAATTAGAGTTAGGTGAATTGAAACCAACTAGAATATGTCTACAATTGGCGGATAGGTCCGTGAGATATCCTAGGGGAATCATAGAGGACATTCTAGTTAAGGTTGGTGGCTTGATAATCCCAGTTGATTTTGTTGTATTGGATGTAGGAGATGTTAAAGAAATGGGTAAAGAACACACTCTTCTCCTAGGTAGACCTTTTATGGCTACAACAAACACCTTGATTGATGTTAAAAATAGAACCTTAAAAATGTCGGTGTTAGGAGAAACCGTGTCATTTTCCGTACATGAAAAACAAGGCTATTCCCGTCTCCTCATTTGAGGAAAATTGTTCTTACATTGATGCTATTGATGCCTTGGCCGAGGAGGTTTTCTTGCAAGAAATAGGCTCCCATTGGAGGAGTGAAGCCTTGTCCGAGGAGCTTGCTATGGAGGAAGCTTACCTCAAGTGTGGGAGAGATGAGTTGAATGCCGAAGAGATGGCGATTGTGCTAGGAGAAGGCATGAGCCTAATGGAAGTCATGGCCTCAACCGAAGAGGAAGTGAAGCCTACTCCCGATCTCGAGCTCAAGGAGCTCCCATCTCACCTCAAATATGTCTATCTCGAGGAAGAAAAGAAGAAGCCCGTGATCATCTTCTCCGAGCTTGAAAAAGATGAAGAAGACCTCTTAGTAGCCGTACTAAAGAGAAACAAGCAAGCCATCGAATGGAGCCTTTCCGACCTCAAGGGAATTAGCCCCTCAATGTGCATGCATCGCATCATCCTTGAGGAAGGGGCTAAGCCGGTTCGTGAAGGACAAAGGAGGCTCGACCTCGTGTTGATGAAAGTCGTCAAAAAGGAGATTCTCAAGCTCCTAGCGGAAGGGATCATCTATCCCATAGAAAGGAGGAATTACGGTCGTGAAAAATGACAAAGGAGAGAATGTGGCTACTCGGACCACCACCGGATGGAGGATGTGTATTGACTACCGAAAGCTCAATGCCGCTACGTGAAAAGACCATTTTCCCCTTCCCTTCATTGATCAAATACTTGATAAACTTGTCGGGCATAGTTTTTATTATTTCCTTGACGGTTTATCGGGTTATTTTCAGGTGGCCATAGCGCCAGAAGACCAAGCCAAGACCGCATTTACGTGCCCGTTTGGCACATTTGCGTGTCGGAAAATGCCGTTTGGACTATGCAATGCACCGGGCACTTTCCAAAGGTGTATGTTCTCTATCTTCTCCGAAATGATTGGAGACTTCATTGAGGTATTCATGGATGATTTTTCAGTCTTTAGATCTTCATTTTCCGATTGTTTAGAGAAGTTAGAACTTGTTTTGAAGAGATGCATAGAGAGTAGCCTTACTCTTAGTTGAGAAAATAGTCATTTTATGATTACTAGTGGCATAGTCCTTGGTCATGTTGTGTCTAAAAAAGGAATGAGTGTAGACAAGGCTAAGGTAGATGAAATTGAAAAATTACCTCCACCCATTAATGTGAAAGGAATTAGAAGTTTTCTAGGCCATGCCAGTTTTTACCGTCGGTTTATAAAAGACTTCTCCAAGATTAGCCAACCTCTATACCATTTACTTGCTCAAGATGTTCCTTTTGAGTTTGATGAAAAATGCTTGCATGCTTTTAACACTCTTAAGGAGAAATTGATCACCGCACCCATTGTTATCCTCCCTAATTGGTTTTTACCTTTTGAAATAATGTGTGATGCATCAAATTCCGCCATGGGCACTGTTTTGGGTCAACGAATTGATAAAATTCTACATGTAATTTACTATGCTAGCCTTACCTTGAATAGTGCTCAAGTAAATTACACCACTATCGAAAAAGAATTGCTTGCTGTGGTGTTTTCCTTAGACAAATTTAAATCCTACATTTTAGGTTCTAAAGTTATTGTGCATAGTGATCATGCGGCTCTTAGGCATTTGTTGACCAAGCCCCAAGCTAAACCTAGACTCATTAGGTGGATTTTGCTTGTACAAGAATTTGATGTTGAAATCAAGGATAGGAAGGGATGTGAAAATGTGGTAGCGGACCATTTATCTCGCCTCCCCGTTGATGAAAATTTTAATTTGTTGCATGAAAAAGGAGTTGATTGTGATACATTTCCATATGAGCATGCTCTTGAGCTTAATTCCTCTCCTTGGTATGCCGATATTGTCAATTATCTTGCTTGTGATAAAATGAGACCTAACCTTTCTTTTCAAGAAAAGAAAAGATTTTTGGCAATGTGTAGGTATTACTTTTGGGACGATCCATACCTTTTTCATTTGGGAAAAGACGAGATAATTCGAAGATGTGTCCCGAAAGAGGAGCAAACCGATGTTCTAGCCTTTTGCCACTCATCTCATTGTGGTGGACATTTTGGAGGGCAAAAGACGGCCCGAAAGATTTTACAATCCGGTTTGTATTGGCCCTCAATCTTTAAAGATGCTTATGCCTATTCCGTTTCATGTGATAAGTGCCAAAGAATTGGCAACATTGGGAGAAGAAATGAAATGCCTCTAAATATCAATCTTGTTGTTGAAATTTTTGATGTTTGGGGTATTGATTTTATGAGACCATTCCCTAGCTCTTTTGGCTTTGAATATATCTTATTAGCAGTGGATTATGTGTCTAAGTAGGTTGAGGCTATCCCCACTAGGTCTTGTGATGCTAATGTGGTTATTAAGTTTGTGCAGGACCATATTTTGAGTAGGTTTGGATTCCCTCAAGCAATCATAAGTGATGGTGGAATGCACTTCACCAACAAGCTTTTTGAGAAATTGATGAAGAAAAATGGAGTGACTCACAAGGTGGCTACTCCTTATCATCCTCAAACTTCTGGTCAAGTGGAAACGAGCAACAAGCAAATCTAAAATATTTTGAAGAAGACCGTGAATGTGACGAGGAAAGATTGGTCAACAAAGCTAACGGATGCTCTTTGGGCATACTGGACGGCTTACAAGACTATCCTAGGGATGAGCCCATACCGCCTAGTCTATGGAAAAGCATGCCATCTTCCCGTTGAGATTGAGCACAAGGCCTATTGGGCTATTAAAGCGGTAAATTTTGATCTAACGAGTGCAGAAAAGGAACGAGCCTTACAATTATCCGAGCTTGATGAGTTGAGGAATGAAGCCTACGACAATGCCAAGATCTGCAAGGACAAAGTGAAGAGGCTTCATGATAAGCGCATTGTCAAGAAGGAGCTCACTCCGGGCATGAAGGTTCTCTTCTTCAACACTTGTTTGCGGCTCTTTCCTGGAAAACTCTAGTCACGATGGAGTGGACCGTTCATCATAGAAGAAGTGTTCCCCTATGGGGCTGTCACATTGAAAAATTCGGTAACCAACATTACATTCCAAGTGAATGGTCACCGCGTCAAGCCATATTTCGAAGGATTTTCTCAAGAAGCCGATGTCGAGGAATTGAAGCTCGTCAATTCAAATTAATTGTCCAAAAACTTCGTCTAGCTCGAGATATTAAAATGAGCGCTGCATGGGAGGCAACCCATGATTTTATTATCTTATTTTCTTTTTATTAGCCTTATTTCAATTTATTTGATGCAATTTTAGTTGTTAAAAATTTTAATTGTTGAATGATTTATGCAGGAGTGGAAAAATAGAGCAAGAATTGAGGAAATTGGCTAATTGCAAAAAACTACATAGCGCGGGCGGGCTACTGAAATGCCGAGAGCCCCTTTGCCCCGATACGAACCTTGGCCCCGCCGCCCCCCCCTTGCCAAAGAGCCCCGCAGCACCCAACCTCCCCCGCCGCGCAGACGCGCCCCGCGGCGCCCATCGCCCCACCCTACCTCCCGCCGCGCTGTAGCCCCCCCCCCCGCGGGGCTCCCTCTCGCCCAGCGCTCCCCCGCGGCGCCCGCTAGCCCCCGCGGCGCTCTCCCTCTCCAATTTTGTACTCTTTTTCCCCACTATAAATACACCTTCTTGTTTCAATCCCTAAATCATAGAGCCCCACCGCCGCTTCTCAATTTTTCCCCAAAATTCCTCCCACAAATCTGCACCTCTCTCACCGTCAAATTCATCCAAAATTGTTAAAATTTTCACCCCGTCTCCGCCCCAAGAGCCCCGCCGCACTCAAGCTGAATTATTCCTCACTGCATTCTTTTTGCTGCAACACCTCCTACTACCTCCGTTCTTGCGGCACATCTCCAATCTCCACAAAATGGCCCCAAAAATGAAGTTGCTCAAAATTTTGGGAGGAAAAGGCAAAGACAAGAGTAAAGATACTAGCAAAGCCAAAAGCACCGACAAAAGCACGGACAAGGACAAGGGAAAGGAAAGCACAAGCTCCGCACCAATGGTATCGGACCTCCGCTAACAATATGGAGCTCCATTCCTCATCACGACACCAACCGAAGGTAACCGCTACTTCCCTCTCCTTAACCATGAAATATCTTGCCCTCGTTATATTGATTGGACATTAATGCGGGAGTTGAATTTAGAAGGGCAAATTATGGAATATCTTAAGGTGTTAAATTTGCAAACCTTTGCTAAGATGCAATATTATGTATATGATAATGCTGTGCTTGAATTCTTGATGTCGTTTCAATATGATGAGGAGGAGGGAAAGAGTTGTACCTTTCGGATGTTTGATATACAATATAACATCACCTTGGCTGAACTGCGAGATTACTTTGATTTCCCAACTGTGGGGATCAAGAGCATGCGGTCTGATTTCAATGCTAGGGATGCATGGCATGATATTTTGGGGTTTTGGAATTGGAATACGAAGGGAATTCCGAGCAAATTCATTGAGGATCCCGTCTTGTCAATTGTTCATAAGTTCTTGGCGTATAACATTTCAGGCAAGGAACAAGCCAACAAGATGAACTCGACGGAGGTCTTTCTACTTTGGTGTGCAAAGAAAGGCCGGAAAGTGTGCCCGTCCACCTTCATTTTGAGCACTATCAAGGACGCAATCATGCGAAAGAACCAGCACCCTTCCTTCTGTGCATTCATCTCCGCCCTTTGTTTCAAAATTGGAGCACTTGATGAAGATGCCCCAGCTCCCACTGGCTACCGGAGGCTTGACGCCCACACAATTGACAAAGGGGAGCTCAAGCGAGCTGAAGTGATTTACAATGAGCGATAGATGCGCCCTCATGCCAAGAGGACTTGTGTCGGCACCTTGAAGCAAATCCAACGCAGCACCATGGAGCTAACAGAAGGTTCCTCGTCGCCACCACCAGAGCCCGATGAAGAAGGCAACGAAGACGCACATGAAGCCGAAGGGTAACAAGGAGGACATACAGGCCATCAAGGGTACCACATGCCTGTCAATGACTGGGGGTCGTTTCAAGGGTACATGCACACTCGACTAGATCACTTCCAGAACTCAATTGCCAACACCATGAGCACCTTTGGGGATCAAATTAGGGATTCCATGTCGACCTCTTGGCAAGAGCATAATGCCCGCATATTGCAACAACATGCGCATTGGGATACCTCTTTTGAATTTATGCATGATGCGATTAGGGCCGTGCACCAAGATGTTCGGGGCATCAACACTCACCTCGACACGCATGATGAGCAAATTCGAGCCCTCCAATCGAGCTGGGATGCATGGACTTTTGCCTCTTCCTTTCCACCACCACCACCAAATGAGCAGTGAAGTATTTTGTGTTTTGTCTTGTTCGTGTGGGTTGTTTTTCTTGTAGTTTGTCATATTTTCTTTTCATTTTTGTGTTTCCTTGTGTTGTTGTGTAGGAGCTCGCGCACGTTGCCGGTCTTCTACAAAATTGTGACGTTCTCTACTCCCTTCTATCTTTTACTTGCATTTGTTTTTCTTACACTGCGGACAATGCATGTTTTAAGTGTGGGGGAGTTATGAGCTTGTTAGTGTAGTATGTTTTGGTTTTAGTTATGTTGATTTTGTATTGTTGGACTATGCTTTTAGTCTTTGGTTTGTGTTTTATTATGTTGCATTTGTTTTGACTGTATTGTGTTCACTTTATCGTCTTGATTATGTTGTGTATTTTGTCATTCCCTCATTTAGCATAATGTTGTGTCCAAATGGCAAATCTGAAAATTGGAATATAAATCTTCAAGGAATTATTTTCGAATTAATCATGAAAAATGAAATGTTATCGTGGTTCCACTCGTAAGCATGAATTGTCTTTGAAAGTGTTCATAATTGATAAATTTAATTGAGAGTCTTGGCTTCGAAGGATTAGGAAGTATTGTTAGCCTTGTTCTTGATAATTATCCCCATATCTTCTTCCCTCATGTATATTTATTTGTATATGATAAAAAAAACTAACTAAATATTAAAGCAAAAAAGGAGAAAAGAAAAGAAAAAGGGGCAATAAGGATCTCTACTCCTCTAGTTGATTTATTCAACAATGAGTATGGGAAACCACACAAGGACACTAGGAATTTCCTCCCTATGTTTTTCACCTTGTGAATTTTGATCTATACCCCAAAAAAAATTTGTATAAATAATTGGGATTGCCTTCCGGATTCTACTCCTCTCTTGTATGGCAAATGCTTTTCGTATTTTGCATGATGAGTATGGGAAACCACATTAGGAAGCTCGATAAAGTTCGATGATCAAACCTTGTAGCGTCCCGATCCCGGAAGAATAGTGATAAGGGACCGGTGTGCTACTGGGGGAAGGGGGAAGGGGGAAGGGGTTGTTGCATAAAGATAATTAAATGAAATAGCTTCGGGACAAGAATAAGTTATATTTCCTAGAAATTTGGGCAACATAACCTCTGTAACTATAATAGAACCACGCACTAAGGCGTTTAGAAAGAACCTGAATAAATTACCAATCATCAAAGGGAACTTATCCCACCAATCAATTGTAAAGGAACATTATAGCATAATGCTGAAATCATAACATGCTTGAAACAATTGAACACAAGTTGTATCAGAGTGAACGGAACAAGCGCGAAACACAATTCAAGTAAAATTGTTTGTAAGCACTTAATTGATTTTAAATATCTAAGATTTCTGAACAACACAAAAAGAGCAATCATATAACAACAAGTAAGCCCTCGCCCCAGCTCCGTCATCTTCCGGCCTGCCTCTCAACCTGAAAATATTTAGAAAAGATTTGGGCTGAGTACTAGCGTACCCAGTGGGCAGATTTTGATAAACAGTTCACAAACAATTTATAAATATGAATATCGTATCCACACAAGTATAACAATGGAAAGATTTCAAATCTCAAAAGCATTCCATGTATACAAAGCTTCTTTTAACCTTACTTGCACGCTCTATCTCAACTGTCCCTTCCTACAGTGTCTTAACTTATATACACGTCCTCCAGCACAGCTGTCTAATAAAGGATAGTGTATATGGTCCCAAAGCTTTAAGGATCCGAACTCGAGTCTAGTTAAGAATTCAATGTTTTCCTAGGATACTAATGAACGCGAACAGTGAGAGAAATCATTTTGATACAGATATTCATGCTTTACAGTTATAAACAGTTGAGCTTATTAGCTGAACATAATTTGAGAAAAATATATATAACACCTGGATGACGAGCACATGGCCGCACAATAACTTCAAAAAAAATGGTTTCATTAATCCTAGCAGGCTCTGCAGGTCCTACAAGGGTCGATATTCGACTAAGAATAATCACTATATTTTCGGGAATTAATCTACTATAATTCGAGCTATTATTTAAATTTTATTCTTTTCAAAAATATATTATGCGACTCTAGAAACCTCGTGTACATTTAACGCAGAAGGAAATAAATTCCAAAATATTATTCTTGATTTACTGGGATCAACCGATTTGATAGAGGTCTCTTTTCATAATTTGTCATTTTAATCAATTTTTATCAGATTTGTACCACGACACCTTTTAACTGTTCAAAAATTACGAAAATATTCAAGGGCCATCCTATATATGCCAAGACTATAGTTTGAGAGTTTTAGAATTTTTCAATAACACATGCTCCCGGTACAAAAATAACTGCTTAAATTAAATAATCGAGATTTTTCAAAACTCATCCAAAAATTACGAAATTTGACGGGCATATAGGAAATATTATTTCGAGCAACTTTCATGAATAAACTTTTTTGATTTGAGGGCTCGAAAAGGCCAAAATTCGAGAATTACAGCAGCAGCTCGTCAACATTTGTATTTTCTGTTTTCCGGCGATTTCGCCGGTTTCCGGCCATCGGATGGTAACGAGTTCAACATACGAAATGTAGTACACATTTAAATACACAACATATTAAAATTTGAGCTAAAAAGGACAAGAAATGAACCGATACGATGACGACGAAAACGGGTGACTTTGGGGTGGTATCTCGGTGATGGCAGCAGCTATGGCTGCTCGCCGGCGCTCCGGTGACGGCTAGGCGGCGGCGGTCCAGCGACTGTGGCGGCAGGTTGGCAGGTGGTGGTGGTGGAAGCTCCTACTCCTTCACTTTCTCTCTCTCCCTTCCTCTCCCTCTTTCTCTTGCAACTCTCAATCTCGCTCAACTCTCTCTCTCTCTCGGCCCTCTCTACTCTCCTCTCTCTCTCTCTTCTTTTTTTTTTTACTCGATTAAAAATTACTTTATTTCACCAGAAGTTCAATTGATCTCGCATTATAAATCTAAAAATACCGGGAGGTTCATTGGATTATTTCTTATTAAATCAATTCAAAATGGTATGCCAAAAATGTTATTTGATAATCAAACGAGAAAATATTCCTTTTTAAATTAATTAAAAATTACTGTTTATTTTACCAAAAATATTGTCGGGAATTCGTTTGATCTCTAATTAAAATTTTAAAAGTATCATTGAAATTTTCAGGTCGTTCTATTTCCACGAAAATCATTATTGACCATGTGTAAAAAAAAATATTTCAACTATAAATTTTTTTTCAATCTTAAATAATACCTATAGTCGCGTCTTTTATCTATTTTACTTTATTTTAGCTCCAATAATTTTTTTGTAGCCTTCTAAATAAATTTAGAAAACATTTAACTATAATCTAAAAATACGGGGTGTTACAAACCTAATGAACCTTGTCCTATGATTGCAATCTCTTGTTTTGTTGAAAATATTTTGCTTTCTTGTGAATAATTTTGGAATTGTTTTGTGGGGATATAATTGGATAGACAAAGTCGTAACGTGATTTCCTTAATCGTGATAGGTCGGGCATCTTGCATTATTGGATTTTGTGCTCATTTTCTTGGTTAATGAATGCTTCTGTGGGAACCATGAAGCTTGATCTAAATTGATGATTGATTTGCAAATTCTTCCTTCTTGATTCATGTTTTTAATTTCTTGTTTGCTTGAGGACAAGCAAAAGGCTAAGTGTGGGGGAGTTGTTTAGTGTCTATTTGTGTCATTTTTATTTATTCATTTTAATATGTTTAGTAATTATTTTGTTGAATTTTATTTTGATATGTGTTGATTTTATGTATTTATTTGTGTTTATTGCTCTAATGATGGATTTTGCCAAGTGTTGCAAAACTTGAGCTTTTAATTATAAAAACAGGTATTTTATGGAAATTGGTGGCAAGTGGAAAAAATTGGTTAAATTGGAGTCTCAAGATTTTGAAGAAAAGAATTGAGAAATAGCATCCGCGCGGGCATGCATCAAAATGCCGAGGCACCCGCAGCCCCGCGGCGCCCTGCGCCCCCGCGGCGCAACCCCCCTCGACATGTCGAGCCCCGCCGCGCACCAAGCGCCCCCACGGCACTCCCCACCGCACGCCCCCGCGGCGCACATACGCCCCCGCGGCGCCCCTCACCAAGAGCGAAAACTGTCATAATTTCATAAATGGAGGAAAGCATTTTGATAACATCATATTTTACATGTATTTTGAGGTACATTTGAGTGGTATTTGATGGGCATTGCATGCATGAAGTGTTGAGTTTTGCATAGTTTTTTATGTTTTGTGCAATGTCACGTGTTTGTTCATTATGAAGGGAATTAATGCCATTTTTTGTGTGGACCTAAAATGAGTGTGGGAGCACCTTAGAAAGATAGGAAATCAAGTTAGGAACGCGGTGCAAAAAGAATCGGGTCAATCGGACGAGAAACGAGTGAGAACGAAGCAAAACAGTGAGAGGCTGCCGGAGCTGACGTGGACTCGCGACCAGGGAGAAAATTCACGACCGGGTCGCGAATTTTGCTCTTCGGACCCCCCTTCCAGTCGCGAGTAGGCAGGAAAATGCCACGTGGACTCGCGACTACACCCGCGACCGACCCGGTCGCGAGTGAAGCTTTGGGAGTCCGATTTTTGGCCTATTTTGGCCCGTTTTCTTTCATTTTTCGACTGGGATACTTCCAACACTATATATACCTCCTCAAACACGAAAATTGGGATATCAAAACCCTACCGTAACACCAAAAACCACAACAACACACACCATATTCTTCTCTTAAACACAGAGATAGAGAGTTGCAGAGAAGAACACGGAGAGGAAGACCAAGAGATTCAAGCCAAGCAAGAATAGAGACAGAATAATTACTTCCGGGTTTTATTTATCTTTATTTCTGTTAGACATGATTTCTTGTTGGATTTTAGTTTTCTATATTTATATGGATAGCTAAACCCTAGTTTTCTAGGGTTGGATGATGAATTATTTATGAAGTTTATTTTATTGATTTTATCATATTTCCTATGACTTTTATCTTGATCTTTGATTACTCTTGTTTTTATCTGTATTGTTTAACTGATCACTAAATGATACAATTTGATGTGTTAATTCATAAATCGAGAGAGGAGTTTTAACACGTGATCTGGAGTAATTAACTCATTAATCAATAACACTCGAGAGGGTTGAGGTTAATTGAGAGAACAATAGACCCTGGGAGCCATTAGGAGTTGCATGCTAGGCATTGAACGGAGACGTTAATACTAGTTGTGTGATCCACGCTTTAGGCACTTCGAGAGAAGGTTTAAGGTATAATTGTGGTTGTTCTAGCTAGATTTAAGTCCCTACATAGGTGTGTGATGAAACAAGTAAATAAATGGATTAGATAAGGATTCTCCAACTCTAGAATTCGTCTTTCTCCGTTGTTTCTTCTTTACTCTTTCTTCTCTGTGTTTCCATTTATATTATATGTTTAAGTATTTTAATTAGTTCAAAGCACTTTAATCGGTTGTCTAGATAGCATTTAGGAGTTAAGTTCTAGTACTTAGTTAGTTAAATATTAAATCTCTGTGGATACGACCATGTTCACCGCTATCCTATAAGCCTCGCTGTACACTTGCAGTTTAGGTGAAAATAAATACCGAACACATTTTAAAAACAAATATTTTAGTTAGCAAAACTCACCTTATAGCTAAAATAGCTGAAGCCTTTACCACGATCCTTGTAGTTTCTGAGTCAAAAATTCTCGTATATTGCCTACAAGGAGGGCTACATCTTAGTATTGTCATAACAACCAAAAACTTACTCAATAATGTAGATACAAGCCTAAAATATGTTTCTCATACAACTTAGGCTTATACGGACAACATCAACGCTTAACAACCTATTTAAATTGACGTTCTGAGTCCGACGCATGACCCATTGGCCTAGGATCCACATAAATAATGACCATTCACGGTAAAATCTTATACCTATAGGTCACAAATATATATTCTTATATGTTTTCCTAAAATTTGGAGTAGTTCGAAATTCAAATGGACACGATCAAACGAAAATTGTGAAAATGGTGCACTACAAACCTCAAGGATAAATTGATCGTTTAGGAATTTAATTGAAAGAAAAAATATGAATATTAACTTAATGTAATATTTTTGGACGAGGCATTACATTTTTTTATATAAGAGAATACTTGGGTATTTAATCGTATTTTGCTAATTTCATTTTAAACCATTACTTATTCAAATTATCAAGTGATCACCCAACACCTTTTTAAAATAAAAAGTAGCCCCTTAATTACTTAGGGAATATATCAAAACAACCCCAACTTGAAGGATAATAAAAATTCATTTCCAAAACTCACGGCCAACTCAAGCTATATTTTAAACTCCTTTTCAAATTACGTTCTAATCATAATGTAAAGCATTACATGATTCATGCTTAAGCCCCCAATATCAATATCTTAACATCAATAATGAATAGCTTATGTGTAAATTTACATAAGAACTGAGAAGCTTTCTATTTTTAAGATTTTTAGAGAATGGAGATCTCATCTTTAAGCAACCATGTAGGTATCGAAACCTCATCCAAACTAAAAACTGAATATATAAAATTGAAGCTAATGGAAAGAGCCTTCTAACCATATACTGTGGGAAAAAATTCAGCTCATGAAAAGGTTGGAAACATCTAGTTGAAGTAGCAGCTGCAAACATCGGTGTCCGGCCGTCATTTTCCATCAACTTCCGATACAAAAATGATAGATCAAATAATGTCTAAATTACGAATTGAAACCATGAATGAAAAGCTCATAAGGAGAGGTTTCTTACCATCTATGACATGATAACCTTTGCTAATCGAAAAGGCTAGACACATGTAGTCGAAGAAGCAAGAGCTGCACACTTTGCGTCTGATAGCAGTTTTGTACCACCTTTCGGCGTAATTTCGGCTAAGCTAAAGACTTATGATTCATGATTGGGAGCTAGATATGTGTAGCCCGTGAGAAGAGCTTTGAAATGATATAAAGTTGAGGCGAATCCGACGGTCAGATCTGCCGAAAATAGCACCGCAAGATAGCTGCGATGAAAGGTGGCGGGATGACAGTTTCTGAACTGTTTTAGCTTCCTTTTCACCTTTCTGAGCTTCAATTTGAACTAGTTCATGTATATTCATAAACTACTATACGAGAGGGATACCCTGGTATGAATTTTATGAATTTTGGATGGGGTTTGGGAAGTCGACGAGAGGGAGAAAGGTTGAAGATAATTGTTGGAACTCCATTCTTTTTTCTAAAATATAATGAGTGTCTTCATTTGGTGCACAACTCTATCCAATTAAATACACGTGCACATAACATAGATACGTGTATGAATTTTCAAATGGCCAAATGGAGCAAATCCATGAGCTTTTGACGTTTGGGCAAGAAATGAACCATTAACTTAATTATTATATATTGAGCATGTATTCTTTTTATATCATAAATTTTAGGGTGCTACAATTCTCCTCCTCTTAAATAAATTTTGTCCTTGAAATTTCCTTCATAGCCGTTCTTGACATATAATATTGAGCCAATGTCATTTCCTAAGTCTCCTAGTAACCTCCCATTTTCCCTTCGCATTCCATTTATCTTCATCGATGTTAACTGTGTATTGCATAATTTACTCATTTTTTTCTTTTTACTTCTACGGACTATTGCACTTTATATTGCCATTGTTTACTTTAAAATCTTTACTACTGAAAAAAAAATATAACTAATTAAATCGGGAATATTTATTTTTTATAACCTCATGATGTGAGAACACACAGATCATTAACAGCTTGGTGATAAAATCATTTCATATGAATTTCCCAATTTTTCTCACTTAGTGTAGTCATGTAACATGTCACGTTCTTTTCTTTTCGAGTTGATACTTTTCCTTCACCCGATTTCTATTTTATACCCTGTTTTTATCATTATACAAGCTATATATATCAATCATCTGGCAATCTTTCGTATAATTTCGGGTCTTGCCTCTTTTCTTCTCTTGTTCCGTCTACGTCTATGTCGACACTTATGATCATACACTCTGCATCGTCCTCTCAAATTTTTGATAAATCTTCATAATTTGGCCTTATTACTATTAAGGCTTCTATCTAATCACGTCATCACTCTTATATTCAATCTATTTAAAACTTCAAAAATAATTATCATCGCTTTGACCCTAATATTGTTCTATTTTTTTCAATAAATATATATATTTTTTCTAACCTTCCAACCATGGATTTTGATATTGTTGGCATTTGAACTGCTTTATCTTTCCACTGGGTCGCATGTACCTTCAAAGTTAGTTTGGATTTGAAGATTCACGATCTTAAGTCTTTCTTAGATTTTTTTCCACTTCAGATAAAATCGTTAGCCACCGATACAACCATAGAATGTAGGCATATCAATTAAATGCCATAATTCGCTCAACAAACAAAAATAATATTTGAGAAGTCTGCTAGTTAATCTCGAGCGTCGGGATCTATAGATTTCTTGCACTTATTTCTTAAATCCTTGCATCATCCGTTAAGCACATTCGTCAGACAAAGTAACATATAAATGGGTTGTACCTTCGTAATCGATCACGTTTTCTAGTATTTCTTTAGCTTCTAACTACTTGTTCATCATTTGCGAAATATATATCCCCGAGTCATGTTCAAGAATTCTCTTGAATATCCAATAATCGTCTAACTTATATTTCTCGTCTTGTAAAGTTTGGACTCACCATTGGTCAAGATGTTCGACTAGCAATACAGTAGTTCACAAAAAGTAGACCTAGAGTTTTCCTTAAGGTTTTGTCATCTATCGCAAAACAAACACTTAAATGAGTCTAGCCTTTACCATCCGTAAGCAAAATAAAGTTCTAATGTCATCTTATTGTCTGCACTAATTAGTAAGAACTTAAAAGCATACTATTCAATTATTGGTTCATCTATATTAGTGTTCCCATTATGTTATACACATGCTCATTATATCTTTTGAAATAAATTTATTTTGTAATCATTTTCTTTCCCTTTAAATAAATATATATATATATAGAAAATATATATATTTATACTTGTCAAGTTTCTCATCTCAAACTTTTCATAAATTAACAAAAACACATAATATTGTACCTATGATGTCGAGGCATGACGTGGACGTCGGACAATGGGTCAAATAAAATATTACACGTATTTAACATTCAAAATACAATTTTGAATAGTAAAAAAAATTTATAGAATCCATATGTCCACGTCAGCTGCTTGCATCACCTTATACCTGAAAAATATTTTAGAAAACGTGGGCTGAATGCCAGAAAATACTCAGTGGGCTTATCGTATTCATCCAAACACATGTAAAGATTTATCACATCAAAACCCAGTAATCCAATATTTAAAACCATGTTCTTGCGCTTAAGAATATTTATTCAAAAGCCGATAAGTCAATATTCATTAAAATGCTCACGCGCTTAAGAATAGTTATTCAAAAGCTGATAAATCAATATCTATTCAAATTCCCCATGCGCTCAAGAATAGTCATTCAAAAGCGAACAATTCAATATCACTAATACCATGTCAATGCACTTAAAAATATATTTATTCAAAAGTCAATGCGCTCAATTAATCATGTGTGAATACAGACCCTATGTGATCATATAACTATATCTCAATATACTTGACAATGCTTGAATTCATTATGCAGGTCAAATCATATCCACGAAGAGCGAAAACTGTTATAATTTCATATATGGACGAAAGCATTTTAAAAACAAATATTTTAGTTAGCAAAACCACCTTATAGCTAAAATAGCTGAAGCCTTTACCACGATCCTTGTAGTTTCTAAGTAAAAAATTCTCGTATATTGCCTACAAGGAGGGTTACATCTTAGTATTGTCATAACAACCAAAAACTTACTCAATAATGTAGATACAAGCCTAAAATATGTTTCTCATACAACTTGGGCTTATACGGACAATATCAACGCTTAACTACCTATTTAAATTGACGTTTGGAGTCCGACGCACGGCCCATTGGCCTAGGATCCACGTAAATAATGACCATTCACAGTAAAATCTTGTACCTATAGGTCACAAATATATATTCTTATATGTTTTCCTAAAATTTGGAGTAGTTCGAAATTCAAATGGACACGATCAAACGAAAATTGTGAAAATGGTGCACTACAAACCTCAAGGATAAATCGATTGTTTAGGAATTTAATTGAAAGGAAAAATATGAATATTAACTTAATGTAACATTTTTGGACGAAGCATTACATTTTTTTTATATAAGAGAATACTTGGGTATTTAATCGTATTTTGTTAATTTCATTTTAAACCATTACTTATTCAAATTATCAAGTGATCACCCAACACTTTTTTAAAATAAAAAGTAGCCCCTTGATAACTTAGGGAATATATCAAAACAACCCCAACTTGAAGGATAATAAAAATTCATTTCCAAAACTCACGGTCAACTCAAGCTATATTTTAAACTCTTTTTCAAATTACATTCTAATTAGAATGTGAAGCATTGCATGATTCATGCTTAAGCCCCCAATATGAATATCTTAACATCAATAATGAATAGCTTATGTGTAAATTTACATAAGAACTGAGAAGCTTTCCATTTTTTAGATTTTTAGAGAATGGAGATCTCATCTTTAAGCAACCATGTAGGGATCGAAACCTCATCCAAACTAAAAACTGAATATATAAAATTGAAGCTAATGGAAAGAGCCTTCTAACCATATACTGTGGGAAAAATTTCAGCTCATGCAAAGGTTGGAAACATCTAGTTGAAGTAGCAGCTGCAAACATCGGTGTCCGGCCATCATTTTCCATCAACTTCCGATACGAAAACGATAGATCAAATAATGTCTAAATTACGAATTGAAATCATGAATGAAAAGCTCATAAGGAGAGGTTTCTTACCATCTATGATATGATAACCTTTGCTAATCGAAAAGGCTAGACACATGTAGTCGAAGAAGCAAGAGCTGCACACTTTGCGTTTGACAGCAGTTTTGTACCACCTTTCGGCGTAATTTCGGCTAAGATAAAGACTTATGATTCATGATCGGGAGCTAGATATGTGTAGCCCGTGAGAAGAGCTTCGAAACGATATAAAGTTGAGGCGAATCCGACGGTCAGATCTGCCGAAAATAGCACCGCAAGATAGCTGCGATGAAAGGTGGCGGGATGACAGTTTCTGAACTGTTTTAGCTTCCTTTTCACCTTTCTGAGCTTCAATTTGAACTAGTTCATGTATATTCATAAACTACTATACGAGAGGGATACCCTGGCATGAATTTTATGAATTTTGGATGGGGTTTGGGAAGTCGACGAGAGGGAGAAAGGTTGAAGATAATTGTTGGAACTCCATTCTTTTTTCTAAAATATAATGAGTGTCTTCATTTGGTGCACAACTCTATCCAATTAAATACACGTGCACAGAACATAGATACGTGTATGAATTTCCAAATGGCTAAATGGAGCAAATCCATGAGCTTTTGACTTTTGGGCAAGAAATGAACCATTAACTTAATTATTATATATTGAGCATGTATTTTTTTTTATATCATAAATTTTGGGGTGTTACAGTTGTTATGTGCAGTTTTTAGCCAAACCGTGGTTACTTTACTACAGTTTGGCTACAACTGTAGTTAAGTGACCACAATTTTAGTTAAAATTGTGGTAAAATAACCATGGTTTTTTTTTAACCATGTTAAATTAACCACGATTTTATACGAATCGTGGTAAAATTACCACGGTGAATACACTTGGTGTATGTGCGTGCGAAATTACAGCGGTGGCCTAGACCACAGTGGCAAATCTTCATTCACCACGGGTAATACTCGTGGTCTATCTTCTTTTTTCTTGTAGTGAATGGACAAATTTTGGCAGTAGTGTGATGTCCGCATAGGGCCGGTGCTGTGTGTGAGGACCATAAACTGGAACTTAAATCTGGGCCTTATAGAAAAAAAGTTAAAAAAAAAGTCTAAATCATGAGAAAAATATAAACTAATATATGGACAAAATAACAATATTCATTAGTTCAAAATAGGCAAATGATCTTTCATCTAAATATACTGTGTCTTGCGGTTTTAGAGGCAAAATTAATATGTCGGCAAGATGACAATATTTATTAGTTTATAGCATGATAATTACAAATTAAATAAATAAATTGTGGAACATGAAACACACGCAAGATATTATATATTGTTATCATAACACCAAGGCACCAACAATAATAACAAATCAGAGTTCAAAATCAAATAGTCTCCCCACTACCCTATAATTTTAAATTTAAAAACGAATGTGTGCCTTCTTTTATTTGCTAGAATATATATTAATAATTTCAAAGTTTTTTTTTCCCAATCCCACCTTGTGTCGCTTTCTCAATTCTCACTAATCGTGTCATTCACCGATTCTCCATTTGCAGCTGGGTGGAATATGTGAAGATGAAATGACTTTTTATCTCTCTTAATTTATTTTCTTTTTCTTTCTGTGATGTGCTAGTCTTACTTTATTTTTATTTTATTTTTTAATTTGGGCAAAAATAATAAACATATATCTATTAAAAAGATAAAAATTGGACCCCAAAAAAATTGGGGCCCTAAACAAATGCCTCTTGGGCATGCTATTAGGACCGGGCCTGTGTCCTCAGTCCTCACAGGTCGTGCTATCTTCGTCATCTTGATGTATTTCAATATTTTGTTTTATTATCGCTCGTTTTTTTTTTTATTGACTTTTTTGGTAATTCTCCTTATAACTCAATTTCACATCATCTTATGCTCTTTTCATGCCCAATTACATCACAAATATGCCTATCTGATAAAAAAAAATTCATTCACAAAGAGCAAACACGTGACATTACATCAAAATGAAAAACTATGCTCATATGTCTATGAATGCATGCATCACTCAAAACCACTACTACAAAAAACCACTAAGACAACGGTTTTTAACCGTTGTGTAGCGAGGAAGAAAACCATTGTCTTAGTCACTGTTGTAAATTTTTCACGCACATAGACAACGGTTATAAACCGTTGTAAATTTACAACGGTAATGAGAACCGTTGTAAATCTGTTCACTTTGTGTTGTTTGATCAATAAAAAGACAACGGTTTATAAAAATAACCGTTGTAACATAACAACGATCACCTTAAAACCGTTGTCAATTTACAACACTATTGAAAATAACCGTTGTATTTGAACAACGGTTCTTTGAAAACCGTTGTAATTTTACAACGGTTTAAGGTAAAACCATTGTAAGTTTACAACAGTTGAATCTAAACCATTGTAAAATTACAACGGTTTAATAGAAACCGTTGTGAAGTTACAACGGCTTTGGTTAAAACCGTTGTAAAATTACAACGGTTTTAACCAAAACCGTTGTAATTTTGTAATGTCGAAAAAATTATTTACAACGGTTTTTTATCTTTCTGTTGTAATTTCACAACAGTTTTTAGAATATCTGTTGTCATTGTATTTCAAATTTTTAATTCTTAAATATAAAATCTGAAAAATCAATAATTAATAAATAATTACATTAAACCTAATGCAAAAGTTAATTAACCATCCAAAAATAATATATTTCAATACCAAAGCAACAAAAATACAATAAATTTCAATACAAAAATCATCCAAAATACATTAATATCTAAAGACAATTTATCTAAAAATATCTCGTACTTTGATCCAATATGACATATCTAATGTTCAATTACAAAAAGTACGTATGCTTCTCGAACTTGTAGTCATCAACCAGGCACAAAACGACATGAATTCAAGTTCAAACACCATCAAGTCCGATCCTAAGTCAATGAAGATCCCATCATAAATATTTAAACATCAATACTTAAAAAAAAACCAATAATCACTTCTCTATATCAAAAATACCTTGCAAAATGATCTTTCATACATAATCAAGCACACAATCTGCCCATTCAGCACGAACTTCATCAATCTCCTTCGTAGAATATGGTTCTTTTCTAAACTATTAACAATATAAAATAGAACATATTGATAAAACTTAAGAAAACCTGATTCATGGGGTTTAATTATGAATTATCATAAGGAATGAGTAAAATTTATTACCTGTTTTGAAATTGAACCACTTTCAATTATTTCTTTCATGTAGCGCATCACATAAAATTCACATTGCTTGGAATCCGGTTGACGAGGTGCCTATGTTAAAAAAGAAAATGGCAGTACATATATATACAATTATACACCAGCTAACAGGTTGACAATCGAGGTACCTTCAAGATTTCCCAAACTGGTTGTTTCTTGCCTTTCTTCTCCAAATTTGCATTGAAAAGACTTATTGACTTTTATACCACAAGCAATTAGAGATTCATCCAAAGACCTTGACTACATACTACATTAATGGCAAAACTATATTTCTTACCTGTCCACGACATTTTTCCAGCTGTGTCATCACGTATTCTATTTCCAAGAGGGTCAAGCAAGTAAACAACCTCTTTGTTGGACATTCACCTAAGAGAATAATATTGAAATGAAGTCTAAAAATTAGAAACTCCATTAAATGTATTCAAGTCACGTTTGGAATAATGTGATGGGTATCCATGAATTATCTTAATAACATATCAGAACAACCTATTTTTTTACTTTTTATTGGGGATTATTTTTAGGCATAACAAATAATCACAAGAATATGATAATTAATCAAATTTATAGACATAATAGATAACCATAAGAATAAAAAAATTCCATCACAATCAATTCTCAAAATTGCACTACATATTTCTAAGCATAAGAGTAAAAAAGAATAAGAGTATAAGAGAAAATACTCACAGTTGCTCTTCCTTTGATTGATGAACTAGTTGTAGTTGCAACACTATCTCTTGCACCAACCTTTTCAAATGCCATTTACTCAAGTTAGAAAGCAATTGTGTACATAACAAAGGTGTAGCAGAGCAACATCACTCATGCAAGCAGCATGCAATAAACTAGGAGACTACATATCCTAAATTACGGAGCAGCCTTAAATATAAGAAGGATCACAGTTACCCTTAAAACCAAATAAACAATAAGAAATTGTGATTGCATGTCCATCAAATAGAACTTCATGTAATGAAGAAGTAATGTTCTCCCAAGATCAAGGGCTCTCAACAACAAATAAAAATGTAGCAGTCTGATCACATGCTATACAATTATATCCTATGGTGAATAAACTCAAGATTTTTGTTTTATTAATTATTTGTCATCACTCGTTAGTACATAATGATTTTCTGAAATATTAACATGCAGAGAAATACCATATCCTATATAATAATATACGTCATCATCACTTTCAATGGAAGATTGTGATAATAAATCTTGGTTTTTTGAAAGGTTGCTTGTCTAAATGATAGTACTCAAATGTGTAAAGTATTTTCAATGAAATTGAACCTGTACAAAGAACCAAGTGTTATGACCACTCATCTGCAGTAACTTCTTCTTTCTCTTATTTTTACTATAACACTTATATCATTTAATATAATGTGATATGATCAATAATAATTTGGCCAGATTTTAAATAGAATAAATGAATTTCGCCACAGCTTGGGAAAAAGTTACTACCCTCCACACACATATATCCACATTGTAGGTTTGATATCTTTTTCACGTAATGATATTGGAAATTTCATTTAGATTATAATAATCCGTTATTATATGGCCTGCCGACAACTAAAATTTGTAAAATAGTATTTATTTTTTGTAAACCGGCTAAAACTTACAAGAGCACAATTAATTGATCATTAACAGGAGTATAATAGTAAAATAAAATGAATATTATTAAATTAAATAAATTATATATATTTTATAGGCGTACCAACTAAAAATGGGGGGAAAAGGAAGAAAAGAAAATGGAACCACAGTTTGATCTTTTCTCTTCATATGTTTCATTTTACTAATTAATATGTATACATTTTTAATGTCAAAAAATATTTAATACACACACACATATTGTGTGTAAATGATTGTATTCAAACATGTAATAAAAAAATGCAATCACTATATATATATATATATACATCATTGGCATTGCCTTTTAATTAAGTTTCTATTGCAAAGTATTTTCAATAAATTTATTAATTTGTTTCTTATTGCTCAATTAATTAATTAATTTATTTTGCACAGGAGATTTGCCACAGAGATTGTGTACAGCAGCAGAGCTAAAATTCTACTTCACAAATTTCATAGCAAACACAGATCCGCAGCTACTTTCTTGAAACCAAACAGAAACTGTAATTCAACAGCATGGGTTTCGGGCTGCATGCTGTGTTTCTGATGCAGAATTGATATTTTCAAAGCATAAATAAATACTATATTGTAAAAATCTTAGTTTCCCTTTCTGCGTAAGGTACAGTTCAGGGGCATATCCTAAACGCAGATGAATCTAAACACTTAAATCAATTGGATTCGTTGAAAAACCAGATAATAGTTCTTCTATGATTTAACAAAATCACAATCCTTTTAGAGAGCTAATGGAATCTAAATAGGATAATTATTAATAAGCAAACATGCACTTCTAGACGAACAGTGATAAACAAACGTACATGACTGTACTATAAAATGGAAAATAATTGAATAAAATAAATTTGAGCGAAGTTATTGGGATCAATTAGCCTCTTAGAACACACACTGAATGTAACTTATTTGAACGGGCAGAGTCACTAGTCTCTTTTTACAGGGAGATATTGAAGAAATTTCACCATTTTTTTAAAATTCAGAATATATATATATTCTGTAAATTGTTCACAAATCAAAAAGTTGAAACAATAACATAAGTTTTCGAACAATAACAAGATAAATTTCAGAGAAGGGCAGCTTTGAAGAAGAAACTTACTTCCAACTCCACGGAGAGACATTAGAGACGCAGCAACAAGAAGAAGATGGCTATTGTCGTGAATTTGGACTTCCAATTGTAGAGAGAGAGAGAGCGTTAGAGACGCAAGAAAATAAGAAACTAGGTTTTTGTGAATTGGGGGTTCTGAATGTAGGGAGAGAGAGTGTTAAAGACGCGGGAAGAAGAAGGCGCCCTTCATCAGAATTAGAAAACTAGGTTTTAATTATTTTATTAATTAATATTTAATATTTTTAAATTCACAACAGTTCAATGACAACGGTTACATTTCAACTGTTGTTTAGAAAAGGCACTCATAACGTTTTCTTTGAAACCGTTGTGAGTTTACAACAATTTTATTAAAACCGTTGTCATCAGACAACGTAATTTTTGAAAGCGTTGTGAATTTAAAAAAAAAACACGCACATAGTTAACGGTTTAAGACAAAACCGTTGTAATTTTTGACATTACAACGGTTTTCCATCAAAACCGTTGTAAATCCTGTGTTGTCCTAGCCTATTTTTCTTGTAGTGAACCCAGTTAAACGAACACCTAATGCATTCAAAAAAATAATGTTTATTATGTAATAAAAAAATGGTAGTTGAGGTTTAAGTTGGAGACATCAAACATGCACTAAATATAACTAGGATGGTTGAATTTTTTTCAAGTTGATTCACATTTGTTTGAAAAGTTAGGGAGAAAATAGCAGCAGCTCCACAAGAATTTTAAGATGAGTTTCTTTTTTTTTCTTGTCTTCTTTTTTACATTTACGGTTTAAATTTGTTAGGTTTTATGATAAGATTAGCTAGAAATTAAAAAATTAATGAGTCAATTTTCAGGATTGTCGTGTAAATAATTAATGTATCGTGTAAAAAAAAAATAAACGTGATTTATAACTTATCATGTCAATATAGACACGAAAATAAACTTATCATGACAATATACACACAATTTATAGCTTATCGTTATTTTCCGTATAATCAAAAGTCGCTTAAATTGTCCCCTTGGGGATGGCCTAGTGGTGGAATGGTGATATCTTGAGGCCAAAGGTCTCAGGTTCGAATCCCACCAACACCACTGGGTGTGAGCCTGTTACACCTGACTTGTCAAGTGTGGTTTACCTCCCCTGTGTGGTTTGCAGGCTATTACACAGGGGCGGAGTTTACCCAGTGCACACCTCGGTAGAGGTTGCGGGTTACCTTCGACAAAAAAAAAAAAAAAAAAGTGGCTTAAATCGGAACTTCTTTCAAAATGATATATGTAAAAAATATCAATTCGTGTCAATATAAATCATATTTCCCCGAAGTTGGGCGTCTATATAGACATAATTTTGTAATTTACCTATATTTTTTAACGAAAATTTCGATCCATGTGTTTTTTTTTTCTTTTCTATAGAAAGCTAAGACAAATATTTGCATATTGGTTAGGGAAAAAAATCATAATTCCAATTAACTAACGGCTTAAAAGTGTGTGTTTTTTCAAGGACACGATTTTCGAAAAAATGCCACATCTTTGTATTTTACATAATTTCGTCTATAAAACTCCAAATGACTTTATTCAAAATTTAAATTAAAGTCAAAACAATAATACATAAGAATTATATTATACTTATAGAAAAAAAAATATTCGATCTAAATAGAATTTAACGTATCCTATCAGGCTATCACCGTTAATTAAAGAAAATTAAACTAGTATAAAGTGGCATAAATGAAAAGATGAGAAACTATTTAATATAATCATGAAAATATCCAATTCTCACAGATAATTATCACTTACAAATTAATACCAAATTATACGCTTTCTATTTTTATTTTATTTTCAAATTTTTTCTTATATCCGGCAATATTGTATAGATTTTGATTTTTCATTAAAGCAACCCTTGTTGCCTATGATATCTCCAATACATCGATTTCAATGAGCTAGCGCATTTTATATGAAAGGCAAATGAGAATTATATCGTGATTAATTTTCTATTAAATAAAAAATTGGTGAACATGAAATTGGTTTCAACATTGATCCCAACATAATTTGCTGTCACTCAGTACATTCAGAGAGGCCCTCCTAATTAATTTAGGGGTTATTTGGCTTTGGCTTGTCTGCCATCCATCTCGATTTTTCATAAATTTCTCAAATTTAATGACACAAAGTCAGTTCTAAATCTCATTTAATTTATACAATTCTCATTTTCGAAGAGACAAATATCTGCACGTACATTCTCAATTTGAAGGGAGAGAACTTCACACACAAAATAACACCAAATTGAATCCAAAATATTATTGATCAAGAACGTCTATCTTATTGAATTAATATATAATTAATATTGGTGGTTTGAACTCTATTGTATATATGCTGGCATAATACTTCATCATCAACAGACAATAGATCGATCACTAAATTGAGCTCAAAATCGATATAGATATAGTAGGCTGTACATATAGCTAGGCTTCAAATTAAACCCTCCTTAACTAATTAAAAATATTCATATATCTAACTATATATATAAAATTAAAGTGTACATTCATCCATTCTTTTACCTAATTAGCTGACATCTTTGATGGTGAATGGGCTTGGCCGGAACAGTCCTCGCCCCCTTATCCATTCATATATATTGATTGTGTTGTAGGAGAGACCTAACATCATTAAGCCACTCGATCGAACTAAATTTAATTTTAAATAGGAGCGAGATTTATTATTTATAAAGAGAGTTCATGTTAATTATCATTTAGGACCTCACCCCTTCCCTTTCTAAAATACAAGAAGCATCAATCTTAGGGCCGGGGTAAGAAACATAGAAGAAAAAATGAATGGATAAAGGTGGAAGGAGTGGAAGAATTGCAACTGGAAGAAAATGGGGTCGACATGAGTTTGGAATTAGAATAGGGCCATATAATTAATTTACTGCACATAATGTTTGTATATGTCCTTTACAAATATAAAGTGTAGTCCAAGAGGCAGACATTAGGCCTACACATTTACCCATTTTGAACCCATTGTTTCTCGTATAGTCTCTTGTCCAAAATTCTTTCATTTCATTTCGCCTGACAACACCAACACCAACACCAACACCCCCCTCTCTTATTATTTATTCCCATCTCTCTCTTCTCTCTCTCTCTCTCTCTCTTTCATCGCAATCATCAATAAATTCTAATCAACACTCATATCCTAGACCAAATTAGCTAGCCCTCCAGAAAATATCTTTCCCTCATCCATCACTACAAGAAAATGTAATGGATCAAAAGCTCTTTTACAGACTAACTAATTAAAAGATCCATCGATATCCTTATAAATTAAAACTTATATATAAAAAAAATCAAGAATATATGTTAGAATTATATATTTATTAATTGGCGTAGGGTCGTATAAAGTTCAAAGATTGAATAGTGGTTTGTTGGAAGTTGGGGTCATGTGATGAGAAGGTTCATAGATTTTATTATACAATAAAAGGGGAGCTTTATTTCAACACAAAGGACTTCTTTTTTCCATAAGCTCTCACCACATGTAGCATGATTCCCTTTCCTTTGGGACACTCAATTTAGAGACCATTAATATTATTTTTATATATTTCAATTGCCTTGGATTCTAAATAAAGTCCTCTAAACCATGTGATTTCGACTCTTTTATATGCCAAATCTCTCTGGACATTTCAGCTACTTTAACATAACCTAATTTAATTAACAACTACACCTTATATATAATTAATGGGACTCCTATTTTTTGTTTAGTTATACATTTTTACATTTCAAGAATTGAATATACATTTTACATAATTAATCGGCTGTATTAATGTATTCTTTCAAGAATTTTTATTTTAGTTATATTCATGTTGAATTAATTGCAAATGATTAAACTCAATGAAACCATCATGCTCTTATAACATTATTACGTACGGTTTAATAATGTCAAGGAACTTTTAATTGCAACTTATTTACTATATTTCTTCACACTAAAACCAGTGCTGATCAACCTGGCAGACTGCAGATAGATATATAATTTTGACATTCTTAATTAGGACTTAATTACCTGATTTTAAGGAATAAGAATCTTGAATTTCTAGATTTACATTTACATGTGCATATATAGAGACAGCTATATATAAATCATATATATTTTTCTTTTATGGAACTTCATATGATAGTCAGCTAAAATTTGTAATAAATCAACTATATCATACAAATTTAGAGGTGCCTGCTGCCATGTAAAATCAGACAGTGTAATAATTATTTATCCATTTTATTTTTTCTTTATTTTAGAGATTTTTTTGACAATACACTGTTTCATTCCCAGTGGTTGGGGTTAAGTTAGAACAAGGACATTCAAGAATTAATGTCTAGTTTTGCAGAAATGGGAGAAGCAGGCCAACTATATGTTAAATCAGTCTATGCTCTAAATCCAATATAGCAATTAATTTATATACATATGTATCTACATAAATAATATTTATATACATGTCAGATTTTTTGTGTGCGCGCGCAAACATTATATATAACCAATTAAAGAGATTTAGAAAGGAACAAAGAAAAAAAGAAACCTTTCACTAAAGAGGCCTTAATTAATATTTGTTTCTTTTAACATCTGCTTCAATTTCGATAATTGAATTTTAATATAAAGATTATGTTTTTATCATATCGTTTAAAAACAGCAGTATATGGACAGAATAATATATATGTTTTCTATACAAATTTAAAGTAATAACTTGTAATTCTGTCACCAATTTGTTGGATCTATTGGTCACTACTAAAATTATACATTTTTCAACTAGAAAATTGAAAAATAAATAATTTAATTAGACCTTGTTTTCACACACACACACACACCCACCCAGAGAGAGAGAGAGAGAGAGAGAGAGAGAGAGAGAGAGCTAGTTGATGGTAAGCTAGTTTTGAGCAGCTAGACAAATAATGGAACTGGGAAGTTTGGAACTACTTACTTGGTATTTGTGGGGTGTGTTGTTAAACTTAACATACACACACATGTATAATTAAGAGCAAAATACTGAGTTATTAATTTGGGCCGATTACGCGATCTGGCGACGTCGTTTTGGTGCATGATCTGATGCAGATCTCCATGTAAGAAGCTACCAAAGGATGAATCCAAAGGGATAGCATGATCCAAAATGAACGCATACATAAAATTAAGAATATTTAAAGAAAATAAATATAAAAAAATAATATAAAATAGAGTTGGGATCAATGCGATCCCTTTGGACGCCTCCTTTAGCAGCAGCAGAAGCAGAAGCAGAAGACATCTCCACAGTGACTGTGTGTGTAGTGTGTGTGGAAGAGAGAAGAAAGTGGCTCAAGACTTTGTCAATATAAAAGACACTGCTCTAACAAAATTTGGGACGACTACGCTATAAGCATTCCAAACCATTTCTTTTTTATTTTTATTCTCACTTTTTCTAAGAATCAACAGTGTACGTTTTATTGTGTGGGGAAAAAAAAACAAAAGAAAACAGCATCATAATTCATAAATGTACCATGTTTATTTATATATTTATTCTTATTTCCTTACATATATGCGATAAAAAAATGGGTAGTTGATGAATGTGTTTTTGGTGGATTTATACTTTGAAGTGATACTTTTGAGTGAATTTAGTAAAATATACTTTTACTTTAAAGTTTAAACAAAATTCTGTGGACATCATATATAATAGTTTCCTCGTAGTGGGATTAATGCACTTTCTTTTTGTTATCGCCCTCGTTTTTAATTCGTATATCATTAATTTTCTTTCCAAACTTCTTCGAAATAATTCTTATATATATATTTCAAAATCTCTTTATGACAAAGCTTCTTAATTATTTGATATATATATATATATAATTAAAAAAATAATGAAGAATTTTGTAACTCTTTGTAAATTCCTAAATAAATGCCAAAATATTAACCCACAGACCGTCCCTATGGGGTATAGCCCCATGCTTAGATTCGCACCGTGTCTATACAAATATAGACAACAAAGAAATGTTGGTAGCCAAATGTAGGTAGAGACATACGATCGAGCAAGGTATGCACACAAGAGTCTCCCAATAGTGTATGTTGTCGATATATATTATATATAGAGATAGCACTCTCATGGATAGCACTAGAATGCCCTTAATATATTAAGTGTAAATATATAAAAGGGTTAATTACCAAAAAATTCATGATCTTTGAACGAATTTGCAATTTAAACAATACTTTTAAAATGTTACAATAATAATCTAACCTTTTGATTTGTAGCAAATTCAACACTCTCAATTTTTTTCTCGATGATCAGATTGGGATGTAACAATATTTTTCGACGTATTCATATTAATTCAGGTTTGGAGTGTTAAATAAGAGAGTTCTTATTGTGTAACATCAATTTTCTAGTCGTTGAATTTTTTTTATATGTCTATTTTGCTACAAATCAAAAGGTTGAGTTATTATTGCAATGTTTTAAAAGTGGTGTTTAAATTGCATATTCATTCAAAGGTCGTGAATTTTTTAGCAATTAACACTATATAAAACTACTCACTTTTCTAAAACAAAAACTCCTTTTACCCAACTTAAGAAAAGCATTCAAAAAATATTTACTTTATCTAAAATGCCCTCACAAAGTGATTACATGTACGTCATGGGCGAAACTGGGGGTGGGGGTGCTCCCATATGTAATTTAAAAAAAAAATATAGTATATAGAATTATTAGTGAAGAACAATTTGCCTTCTTCCCTTCCTATGAAAAATTTCCGATTCCACCGTTAGTGTGTGGATTATGTTGAAATAGTGACAACTTAATTAATCGTGATCGAACACTAATGATATAAAGTAATACTTTAACTCATAAAGTTTTCGCTAATATTAATAGTTAAGGTGGCCTCTTTTTTTTTTCTTTTTTTTTTTTAACGAACATACAATTTGAACTGATCGATCTTGACATCAAAGACTTGAAGCACAAACTTTTTAATCTTGATGTAAAATCATGGTTACTTAAAATTTCATGTTCAAACAAAAGTGGATAATTTAATAATCGTGGGTCAGCCATTCCTTCTTAGAAATACCCAAACAAGTTGGGTGGAAATATTATTATCATAAATTATGAATGTAAATGATTGTTCTTACATAAACTAATTTGTTTTAATGATGGTCATGGTCCCATCCACGTTTATGTTCCTCTCCCCACAATTCAAAGCCACACCAAACTTTTATTTTTGCCATTTTTTTATTTAATTCCTTATTTCTCATTATGTATAGATTATAGTCTTTCTTCATGTGTTTGTGTGGTATGGGCTGTAGATATCAATTAAAGTATATCCAAAACAAAAAAATATATATATACTAGAATTCTTGATGATGCTATCATACATTGACCTTAATTACATATACACAATAAGAGATCTCAAAAAGATATGACCTGTTGGTCTAGGGTTTATATTAATTCCCCTTTTTATGGTCAAAGATTCATGAAATTATGTGGCTATATCTTGTTTCCATGTGATGATTTGGCCGGCGCTATTTGCTTCCGTTTATGTACTAATATATTTTATTGTTTTAATGTCCAGCATAATTTATTTAGAGATTCTTTTGATCGATTTATTTTAAGAGTCTTTTTGTCTATGGTTATAAAGACTATCATATTGAGTACAATATATATATATATATATATCCCATATAATAATAATAATAATAATAATAATAATAATAATAATAATAATAATAATAATAATAATAATATATGATTATTATCAGGGAGTGCATAATGTCTTACTCTCTTAATTGAAAAGGAAATTTCTTGATCCATCAATGGGCTCTAGGAAACAGACCTAATTATAATCTTGTAAGAAAATTGATTTGAAGAGGAAATTAAATTAAATCCCCTATTAAATTGATGTTTATATAAAAATGCACTTATATACGTTATATATCTTGTCCAGTCACAGTAGAGTTCTTAATCCAAATCAAATAATACTAACATTTGATTGATTCTATTGAATGCTACATTTATTGAATATTTATATAATACTACCTCCGTTTCAAAATGTTTGTCGTTTTGTTTTTTTTATCTGAAATTAAGAATTAATTTTGTGGACAAATATACTCATCCCTCATATATGCCATAAAATATAATTCATCTATATTTTCCTAAAAAATAACAATATTTTCTCTCTCCATATATTTTTCTCTCTTCATATATTATAGGTAAGTTAGAATCAAGAAATCTTGTAGGATTTGAGAGGGTTAAAATTGGGAAAGAGGATGTCAAATTATATAAAACAACAAATATTTTGAAACAAAAAAAAAACCTAAAACAACAAACATTTTGAAAGGGAGGTAGTATATAAGTGGTTATATGTAAATTATTGATTGATGGTTGTCCTCGAGCTCCATCAAATTGAAATCAATAGAATTAGTTAGGGTAGCTAGCTCAAACGGTAATAAAGTGAAAAAGGCCGAATGTAATCATGTTCAGTTATATGAGAAACTTTTTCAAAGTCAAAACATGGATTTGATTGTTAATTTTTTTTTTATATAGAAATAAAATATGTCTATATTGTACATGTACAATATTATACTATAGAATACCTTTAATTAATTAGTTAAGAACACAAAAAATAATTTGAGAAAATAAGAAATGGAAATCTGACCATTCCAAAATTCCTTACTGGGTCTTTGTGTCTGGCCAATTCGAGTCGAGTTTTTCTCTGTTTTGATCACCTGTTGGCTACATTGATTATTACGATATTTTGGCTTTCTGTAACAAGCCTTTCTTTGTTATAAAATAAACATTTTTAAAATATTTTACAAAAAAAATAGTCTTCTCTAAGTTTCACTTGATTGTTAATTACTTTATGAGGCCATGACTAATTATATTGATTTGTAGAATATATGCTATGGTATTTCATCCTCTTTTAAAATATTGTTTTTGACTTGCTTGAATCTATGTATTATGTCCAAGATTTTCGAAGAGATGGATTTTATTCTAATCATGAGTCTTTTCACATTGGATCGGATTGATCAGTTTAATTTATTGAACCAAAATATTAATGGTACGTAGGCTTCGTAAATATTTACCTTATTTATTTTTAAATACTCATTTTTAGCAAAAAAATTTAAGTAATTTTATTTTTAAAATATATAATCTGATTTGACAAAAATATTGAAAAAATGTCGGGTTGAACTGTTGAACCGTTGGGACAGGATAAAAAGGAAATTTTTTAAAACATAAAAATTCGAAAATACTTTAAATTACTAATTGTAACACCTAACTTGTTGTAACGTTTTAATTGGCACTTTCATTTTCTTTTCTTACACTACAAAATGTCTTCAACCCCCACACACCCCAACCACCCCCCCCCCCTCCCAAAAAAAAAAAAAACTAATCCATGTCTAAAGATTTTAATTTACATTTCTTTATTTGTAAATATCGATGATTTAAAAAGTGAAATGCAAGAATTATATAACCTTTTGTTCTCATTTAATTTTTTTTAATATAATTTTGAATGATATGAATTAATTCATGTGTTCAAGTATGATATAATATGACGACTTAGATCCTTTTTATTCCGCTTAACCAGCCGGTCGTTCTATGATTTAATTTTGTATTTTTTTTTAGAAAGACCTATGATTTAATTGGAGGAAGATTGATACGCTCACAAATTACCGGTTATGACTTATGAGTGAGAGAGCGATTGGAAAAGTATCTTCAAATTATCTTCACACCTCGAGGTGAATAGAATATCTTCTCCGGCACGCGCCCTCCTGGACGCGTATCACTTTGTATAAAATAGAGTATCATTAGATATGAAATAAAATATCACTAATTATATATTGAAATATCACTTAATATGAATTGAAGTGTCATCAACGTAACTATAAAGTATTTCTACATGCTAAGAAAAAAATAAATAAATTATTTTCTACATAAATCATATTGTGGGGTTTTAATTTAGTTGATTCATTTATATATATATTTTAATATGTTTATTGATACTTCAGACAACAAGTATCACCATGTATGAAGTAAAATATCACTAATTATATGTTGTAGTATTGCTTAATATGAATTGAAGTATCATCAAGTATGCAATGTTTTTTTTTTGTTATTTATTTTTTAGATCATGACATATATACTTTCATTGATATCTCTACCAAATCTTTTTTTTGAAAGGTTTTTTTTTAAATAAAAAATTATGGGTTCTTAGTTTTCTTTAAAATAAAAAATCGATCAACAAATAATAGCATATAAGTGTCATTACATATGAGGTGAAGTTTCACTAGAAATTAAGCGAAGTATCATTATCTATAAAGCATCTAATAGCCTTCATTTTTTTCGGATTTTTTATTTATTTTTATTTTTTCAATTTTTTTAAATCTTCACTTTGTATCGAGCCCACACATTAGCGTTGGGCAAATGCACTGGACGAGATGCCGGATAAAAAAATTAAATTAATTTAATTTAATTTTAAGGTTTATATTTATTTTAAAAAAAAATTAAATTAATTCAAAAAAAGTTAATTTATATTAGTAAAAAAATTAAAAAAAATAAAAGGTGGAAAAAGTACTTTAGAAAAAAAGGAAAAGAGAGGGGGAGAGGGTAAGGGGACCACTAAAAAAGAAAAAAAAAAGGAGATGGGGACCACCTCATAGATCAAATAAATATTCGTCTAACGTAAGAAATCCGTTAGACGGTCTCACACAAGTGTGCTCCAATAATAAAATTATAATAAATAGAGGCACACTCTTGTAATACCGTCCAATGGATCTCTTACGTTAGACAGATCTTTATTTGAACCAAGAGGTGGTCCCCTTCATTTTCTATTTTATTTTAGATTTTTCTTTTTAGTGGTCGCCTCACTTTTTCTCTTTTCTTTTTAGTTTTTGTTCTAATTTTTAATATCTTCCTTTTTTTTTAAAAATATATATTTAATCCTTTTGAATTAATTTAATTTTTTTTATCCGGCATTTTGCGCAGTGCATCGTCCGATACTAACGCGTGGGCTCGTGTACTGTGCTTGATAAATTTTTTTTTGAAATAAATATATACTCTAAAATGAAATTAGTGAATTCTAAAATTAAATTAAATTAATTTAATATTTTTATTTGGTGTCTCGCGCAGTGCATTAGCTCGGTGCTAACGCATGGCTTGTGCACCGCACTTAATAATTATTATTTTGAAATAAATATATGCCCTGAAATTGAATAGTGAACCCTAACAATATTGAATTGAATTAATTTAATTTTTGAATTAAATTAATTTTTTTGGCGGTCATCTCGCGCAATGCACTCACTCGACGATAAGTATAAGCTTGTGCACTACGCTCGATAATTAATTGGGGTTAAATAGACAATAATTGAAAAAAGAAAAACAAAAAAAAATAATTAAAAACTCACCCATTTAGGTGAGTTTGAGTCCTATTTTTTTACCCGTTTAATGTAAGAGACCCGTTAGACGGACTAATACAAGTTTTTATCTTACTATGTTTTAATGATATATATGTGTGTGTGTGTGTGTGTGTGATTTTTTATTTTTTATTTTTATTTTTTTTTTTGTCGAAGGTAACCCGCAGCCGCTACCAAGGTGCGCACTGGGTAAACCCCGCCCCTGTGTAATAGCCTGCAAACCACACAGGGGAGGTAAACCATACTTGGCAAGCCAGGTGTGACAGGCTCACACCTAGTGGTGTTGGTGTTGTCCAAATGAGCACTAGTGTTTGGTGTGAAATATGTGCACTATACTTATTTTACTATTATTTTATTGCTTATTTTATTATATTTTAATGATAATTATTTATTTTTAGTTTTAGGTGCTTATCTTATTATATCTTAGTGCCGATCAGTATTAAAATACACTAAGATCGATAAATAATAAAATTATGTATAGTAAATAATTATAGTGTACAGTCTTCACACCAAGTAGAGTGTTCATTATTGTACAATCCTTATATATATGACTTCACTTCTACAAATATTTTGGCTCAAACTGAAATAGAATTTTTACACTTACGACACTTGTATGATGATAAGATACAATATCACAATATATATACATATTAATTATTATTGTCTTTCCTAACTGTCATTAATAATTTTAGTACGCCATAAGTAGCTTGGACAAAAAATATTTGTAAGATTTGTGTCTAATAACTTCTCCACACAGATAATCAGAATTTTTTTAATTATGTAATTCGGATTAATAAATACTACTGTTTATCACTACAATGGTGCACAAAAAGGGAAAATAAAGGGTTGATGTTATTCATTCAAGGAGCCCAATTAGTATTAGGTAGCAATCTGCCAGTCTGTGTAATTTATTCATGTCATTAAATTCAAGGGTGGCCCGACATTCCAATATCACAACTTACTTACAATCTTTAAGCCAAACCCCAATATATTAAAATAAATAAATATTAAGACTAATTTTTTTAAAGAAAAAAGAAATAGTTTTGGCGTGGCCTTTAGGACATCATTAAATTTTCATAAATTGTAATTGAGGTTTTAGCCTGCAACGTGCTAATCTTCTTGCCCTTAACATTACATGTCATTATTAATCCTAATTAAGACCTCTTGTTTTGTCCTTTATTGCTCAAGTTAGTTTTGTAAATAATGGACACATGGGAGAGATAAAAACAACTTTATGTTTCAAATTATTGACAAAGTTGTTGAAATGTCTTGTATTTAAGCTCAATAGTCATCTACCATAATTTGTGTTTTGCACGATTTTAAATGCGAATGACACTTAATTTTAAGTGCGACTAAAAAATATGTGTAGATGTGGATATCTACTATAATTAATCGGATATATTGTATAATAGGAAGTTGTTATAGTATGCATCAATCTAATGTTAATGTGAAAACTAGGAAATAAGTCTCGGTGGGGATGGTCTAATGGTGGAGTGAGGTTGATTGGAGACCAAAGGTCACATGTTCGAATCTCCTCAATACCACAGGTTGGGTGTGTGAGTAAAATAAAAAAAAATTAAAAAAAAATAGGAAATAATCTTAACATTTGATGTTAAGTTTATTAACGGGTGATGCTCAATTTGCGGCATACATTATAAGAAAATTACAACAAAACAAAATAAATTAGACAAAAATTTGTATGAGGCCATCTAACGGATCTCGTATGTTAGACAAGTCAAATAGAACCTAAACCCTTGTCCAAAAACAGCCAAACCATGCAAAAAAAAAAAAAAAAAAAAAAAACATCAACACGTGAGATTCACGCACCTAGGCACTCCCTCCCCCAACCCCCTTGTTTTATGCGCCGACTCTTTAAGGACCTAGTCAAAGATAATTATAATACCACTTTGTTAATGGATATAAGATATGCCTCACTTCAAAGCTTAGCGTCTTCATTTTTTTCCTTATTTTTAGTTTTTCTGAATTTTTTTTAAAAAATTATTTTATATTGAGCTCACGCGTTAGAGTTTGGCGGGTGATTTGCGCGAGATGCTGGATAAAAATATAAATAATTCAAAAAATGTAAATTAATTTAATTTAATTTTAAGGTTCACTAATTCCATTTTAGAGTATATATTTATTTCAAAAATATTAATTATCGCTGGATAAATTTTTAAAATTAATTCAATTTATTTGAGGGTTCACTAATTTCATTTTAGGGTATATATTATTTTAAAATTTTAATTATCGAGTATAGTGCAGGAGCCACGCGTTAACATCTGGCTAGTGCAGTGTGTGAGTCATCGGATAAAAAATTAAATATATATATTTATTACTACAAAAAATTAAATTTAGCTAAACATCAAAGGTCGTCATTAAAAATCTCATCGTTAGTCATTTTAACGATATAATTAACTGCAAAAAAAATTTAGCGATGAAATTAATGATGAATTTTTTCGTCACTAAATTATCGTCAAATTTAGTCGTCGGAAAAAAAATTAAAAAAAAATCATGATGGATTTGTTACGATAAAAATTCGTCGTTAAAAATTAAAAAATATATTTGAGAATTACGGAAAGGTTCTTAACTTCTATGACTCGGACCATAGAGCTGTTTGCATAAGGATAAATATCAGTCGGAATGTCAAGGTGATCGGGAGACGAAAAAGGTTTCACTTTGAAGAAAAATGGTTTGTGGACTAGAGCTTTGCACCAAACTTCTTGAGGGAATGGGATAGACTTCACGATCTGAAGTCCATCCCTGTGAAACTAAGGCACTATGAGGAGTTTCTTAAGAACTAGGCAGGGGGTCGTTTTGATGGGTTAAGCAAGAAAATAAAATGAATCAGAAACGAGAGAATGACACTTTTGAATGGTAGACTAAGAAAGGATCGTGAGGTTAAAATGAAGGTGTTAAATAAAGAATTGAAAAATATGTTAGAGATGAAAGAGTGCCATTGGAAATAGAGGACTCACACGAATTGGTTAGCGCAAAGGGTCGTAATACGCTTGTTTTCCATGCCTATGCATCGGCGAGGGGGTGACGGAATCGTATTGCAAGTTTGGAACTGAATGATGAAAGTTTGGAGAAAGAGGAGAATAAGATGACAGACATGGTGCGGAACTACTTTAAAGATCTCTTCCATTCTTCGAGGCTGAGCACCCAAGATTTTGACAAGGTGGTGGGTAAGGTACATGAAGAGTTGAGTGAAAGCAGCCAGAACTATCTTAGAGAGTCGTTCATGAAGAAGGAGGTCGAATGTGCTTTATTTAAGATTCACCTAACAAAATCACCTGGACCTGATAGTTTCTTGGGCTGGTTTTTCCAAAAATTTTGTCCTTCAATCGGACTTGTATTGACAGAGGCTGTGTTAGGGATGCTGAATAGAGGTGAGACTTTGAAGGAATGGAATAAAACTTATCCCAAAGGTTGACTTACCTAAATACGACATACAAAATTTTATCTAAAGCAATCATGATGAGGCTGAGGAAAGTGATGCATGAAATTATAGATGAGAATCAGAGTGCATTTGTTGTTGGAAGCCAAATTTCTAATAACATTGTTATTAGATTTGACTGCATGCACTAGATTCAGAATAAGAGATAGAAAACTAACTATGTTGCGTTGAAGCTGGATATGAGTTAAGCATATGACATAGTTGAATAAGGATTTCTTGAAGGAATGATGAGGCTTATGGAATTTCTAGACTCATTGTTTTGTTTAATTATGAGGTGTATTTCGATGGTGGAATACTCATTTGTGCTTAATGAGAACATTTATGGAAACTTGTGAAGGTTCTCCTCTTTTCTGCATGGGATGTGCAGAGATGGGGAACTGCAGCTGATGAAATTTGAAGAACAAGGACCTTAAATTTCTCATCTCTTTTTTTTGCGGATGACAATATGCTTTTTCTCAAAATGAGTGATGCTATGTGTTAGAGGCTAAAGCTGCTAAAATATGAAAGGGTATCTGGGCAACTTGTCAACTTCGATAAGTCTTCGGTGTCTTTTAGCCCTTTAACTCCGAACAAACTCATATTAAGGGTACAGCAGATTCTGGGATTAAAAGACGTGGATGACATTTCTATTTATCTGGGGCTGCCAACAGTAGCTGCTAGGAATAAAATGGTGCTATTTGGTTTTCTTCGGGAACAAGTTCTGAGGAGATTTGCAACCTGGCAAAATAAATTTCTCATCGCTGGAGGTAAAGAAGTGTTGTGAAAGTCTATTATCCAAGAAATTCCTACTTACGCCATGATGTGCTTCTACATCTCGGGCTTTATTTACAAAGATATTAATACCGCTTATGCTAAATTTTGATGGGGTGATCTGAAGGCAAAACAATAACTGGATTGGAGTAACTGGCCTAGTCTCTGCAGACCAAAAGATAAGGTGGCTTGGGTTTTCGACACTTGGTTAGTTTCAATAAAGCGTTGCTCGCCAAACAAATTTGGCGAGTGCTTACTTGTCCAGACTCTTTGCTGGTGAGTTCTTAAGTCGAAATATTTCTGAGATGGTTCTACGATGCGCAAACGTGGGATCGAATGCGTCTTTTATATGGCGCTCTCTTTCTTGAAGGTGGGCAAAGACGAGAACATTAGAATTCTTATGGATGGGTTCATGAAAGATTCCTCTGGCGGTATTCCCTTTTACAAAGAGGGGCTTGATCCGACTACTCGAGCAGCGGCGTTCATCACTGGTGAGAGAGAATGGGATGAAGAAAGGTTGGAGTAGGTTTTCAGCTCTATTTCTATTGGAATGATCATGAATACACCTATTTTGGCTGATGGGGATGATATATGTGACTGGAAGAATGATAAAAGGGAGAGATTTTCAGTGAAAAGTGGATAGTTGACACAAGTTGGCTACTTTGCTCCTCATGCACACATTTCAAAGGGGCAGTGGGCATTGGACACAGCAGGTCTAGAAACTAGATATTCCACCGAAAATCAAGGTGTTCTTGTGGCATGTTTATAAGGATTTCATAGTAGTTTCTATGAATCTGCGAACACACTATATTCTCGTGAAGGGGCTGTGTGAGTTCTGCCGAAAATTGTGGGAGACAACGACACATACTTTGTTTTTTTGTAAAGCTTCAAAAAAGGTTTGGAAAGAGAGTGATTTTTGGTTCCTGCTCAAACAAAGAAGAAAAGATAGTATGGAGGCTATTGGAAGGGAAGTTAGGAAGGTTTTTTGCCGAAAGGATTATGAAGTGTGGGCTACTACTCTTTATCTTATTTGGTCTCATTTATGCTCTTCAAAGCATAACCTGGAGACTACGGAAACAATGGCAAGTATTGAGAGGGAAAATGACTGCCTTTTTTCATTTAAGGAAGCTCGACAAGGTCTGCTGGTGGCCAACTCCTTGGGAGTGAACGTGGGGAACAAAAAATAGAGTCCTCCGAAAAAAGGGATTTTCTGGCTTGATGTCGACGCTTCTGTGAATTACCAAACCCAGCGCTTCGGGGTGGGAGACTGTTGTTAGAGATTGGAAATGCAAGATTCGGGTTGTATTAGCACAAAAAACCTTATGCCTAACCTCTATCTTGGACGCCAAGGTTAATGTTGTGTTATTTGGGGTGGATTTGTGTTTGCAGGAAGGCCTCGTGCCTTTTGTGGTGTACTCAGACTCTCTCCTTGCGGTACGTCTCCTGGTTGGCCACGAAGATGAGAAACCTTATTTGTAAACAGAGCTACCGTTGCTGTTTGAGATCTATCAAAATGGAAAAATTATAGATTTTTATCATATGTTTAGGGAGGAAAATATTGTGGCTCACACTCTAGCTCGTTTTGGAGCTAATGGTGATGAGTTTATAATTTGGAACTCTGATTTTCCTCACTGGTTGAGGCAGTTGATTGAATAAAATATTTTATTTTCTCGATAAAAAAAACTAAGCAACAAATATAATATACAGAAATAGTAATATATAATATGGCTATTAGCACCCAAGCAAAACAAATTAAACAGCAAATGTAACATACAAAAGTAATTAAAAATAGTAAATATGTGAAAGACCATGAGTTTGATCATCGATTCCCTTAACTCCAACTAAAAAATAATAATATTAAACAATGACTGCACTGAAGCACAATAAGATAAGTAAAAAAATTAGGGGAAAAAGTATATCTGGAAAATTTAATTTTAAAATTTGGATAGTTGGGCAAGTTATAATGCTATAGAAGTTATTTGGGTAATTTGTACTATATTCTGTACCCTTTATTTATAGTGGGTCCCAAAAAATTAATTTTAAAAAAAAATTCTGAAAATCTTCTGAAAAGTTACTGCTTTTTGTACTTTCAACCATAAAATCATTAAAGGAATATTGAATAGTTTAGAATTTGGATAAAATCTCACTTTCGTTCACTTCTCTATTTCTAACATTACAAGCAACGATAGAAACCTAAAAAAAACTTCTCTTCATGTCATAGCCGAGCACGCCAAAGCCATTCCATTCACCCTTTCACTTCGTCTCCTCTCAATCAACACAAGTAGGTCAGCGGACTTGAACTGGAATAGAATGACACGTCTCTCGTCTGTCGTTATGAATCTCATTACCATTTTTTAATTGTTAGAATCATCAGTTCATCGATGGAGGAGGACACACATAGGAATCCGTCTGGATCGGGAGAGGTTCGCATTCTTTTGTTATGCTTAACGATAATATATTGTTGGTCAATGTTAGATTACAACGTTAGGGATGCTTAAAACCATGTTTTTTATGAAATTTTCATTCTTTATTTTGAGATCTGGAGTAACAATAGTTTGTTAACATTGATAATGATAGTGTCCAAATGCATAACGATAGTCCTATAAATATGTAACGATATTTTTTTTTCATAACGATAGGTATTTATTGTATTTATGCTATATCATGACTATCGTTATGATATTTTGAGTAATCGTTATGATATTTTTGAGTAATCGTTATGACTATCGTTAATGTTATTGTTATGCTAATTTTTTAATAATCGTTATGCCCATATTCAACATAATCGTTATGCTAATAATTAATAATCGTTATGCTAATAATTAATAATCATTATGCCCCTATTCAACATAATCGTTATGCCCATATTAGGTAAAACGTTAAGCTGATTTTTGAGCAATCGTTATATTTTTTAAGTAATCGTTATGGCCTTTTAATGTTGTTGCCCAACCCAATCCTCTCGTACTAGGGTTGGCTCTTCGTAGTTCTCCGTTATGCTAATTTGTTAATAATCGCTATATTAATTTTTTAATAATCATTATGCCCTATTTAGCATAATCGTTATGCCCTATTTAACGTTAATTACATGAAATCATTAACGATAACCTTATCGTTATGCCCTATTATAATATAGCATTATCGTTATGCCATAATTATAATTTAATTTAATTATATGTAAACATTAACGATTAGCTTAATCAGTATGCCTTATTTTAATTTTAATATAACATTATCGTTATGACTTAATTTTAATTTAATTTAATTAGAAGTAATCACTAACAATAACGTTAATCGTTACATCTTATTTTATTATATATATATCGTTATGCCTTCATTATATTTTAACTCAATTATTTTTAAGGCCTAACGGTAACCTCAATCGTTATGCTCCATATTATTATAGATATCGTTATCATAAGGTGATTAACATTATCGGTATTCCCAAAAATAATTAAATATATTAATGATAAGTTTAAGTTAATTATAATTGAATGATAACTTTAATTTAATTAGAATTGATATAATCATGCTCAACCAAAGCATAATGATAACTTTAGTTTGATTGTAAAAAATTTAATAATAATATTAGTCTAAATAATACTATTAGTAAAAAAATAAAAAATAAAGAAACAATTAATATAAATAATAATAATTTTGTATTAATATGATATAGGTTAATAATAATAATAATAATAATAATAACACAAAATTTTAACAACAACGTAGCATTAAATTTAAATTTAAAATTTAATAATTATCTAATTTTCTATTGTAAATTTCAGATTGAGTGGATTAAACGTCATCTCCAGATATTGAAGCCAAATGTGATGACATATGTGAAAATGGATTTACTTCAGCACATTAGAGAGGTGTTGCATCATTTTGGGAGTGAGGATATGATCCAGATGTTTAGATCTGGATGCTTTGGATATTTCCTGGATTTCAGGAGGGGTAGTATAGCACGCAAGGCGTTGCATGCCTTGATCTATCATGAGGTATGTGCACATGATCCTACACGTGAGAGTAGTGATTGCTGGTTCTATCTCAATGGATCCATGATGCGATTTGGCCCATCGGACTATACATTGATGTCAGGCTTACGATTTGGCACATCGAGTTTCGATCTGAATGTGGCCCATCCTATTCCGCCCAGAAGCATCTATTACCGATTGTTTGAGAGGAAGAAGACAACTGTGGGACAGATTTACGATAAATTCAAGGATAGGCTACTCGCAGATCACCCTCCGGATTACATGAAGATTGCAAACATCTTGCTCGTATATTGAATCATATTTTTCCATGACTCGGGATGGGCAATCGATAGCTGGGTGTGGGCCCTGGTGGAAAATGTCGATGCTTGGAATTCCTTTCCATGGGGGGGCTATACATTTCAGATGCTGATGCACTTTATCAGCCTCATCCCCAGAGTGCGACGGGTTATGGGTAGAGAGAATAATGGAGCATATCATTGGTATGGCCCTGTCTAGACACTTCAGGTAATTAGTTTAATTTATCATTATAAATTATTTAAATTTATATTTTAGCTACTTGAGATTATACTTAAAAGATATTATAATTTGTTTTGTCATACATGGGCCTGTGAGGTTTTACACGAGCTTGGACGTCAGTTAGGTGTCGTTGGTGGTCAAAGAACCACACCTCGTTACTTGAAGTGGTCATTTATAGCCCCGAGCGTCGACTTCTCTACATTTTTTGATGGACATGTACTTTTTTATATAAATAATTTAAAATATTAAATTTGTATGTGTTAGTGTTAACATGGTTATTACTTTGATGCAGTTGGATGTGTAGTTGATGTTGCCATCATCTGAGGAGCTTCTCACACCATACTTTCAGAGTTTGGATGGAGAGAGTGTACTGGGTGTGAGGTATGTCATACCTCGAAAGGCCTCCAAGGAAGAAGTTACTCGCTGAGGTGGCTTGTAGTGTGGTCCCGAGGACATGTGCTGGGACGTCTAACGTCATGGGCCCATCACGTCCGTGTAGGAGTTCTCGGACTACACAACAGGCTCCACGGACAACACATCACTTGATTGATTAGCCAGATGAGGGAGTCTAACCCTTAGAGCAGGGGACAGGTGAGAGGGCCTCGGATGAGGATCATCTGTCGAATTCTACAGTGAGCCCTCCTCGAGCATCCCGAAGTAAGCGCCTGAGGAGAACTCAGGAGGAGAGCAGTAGAGAGCCCGAGATGCCCGAACGACATCCATAAGAGTTATCTGATAGCTGGTTCAATCGTTTTGTTCATACCATTTCTGGAGTTGTAGAAGACTGTGTGATGCATCGTGTGAGCCAGATGCTCGATACATTTTCTACACCAAATAGAGAACAACATTATAGCTCGGCTATGTAGATCGCCCACACCGCCTCCTAGACAGGCCACATCCTCTCCTAGATCGCCCACACCGCCTCCCAGACAGGTAACACCCCATCCTAGATCGCCCACACCGCCTCTTAGACGTCCCACACCACCCCAGAGGAGCTACTCCTCCCTAGAGGAGTCATGCCTCCCCCCAGATCGCCCATTCCGCCCCTTAGAGGAGCAACTCCCCTCCTCTACCATACAGACGGGGTATGACCCCTCGTACGAGAGGGGGGTAAAGATAGAGGTTGATCGTCTGCTGGTCCATCGCATGTCGGTCATCCGCTTACCGATCCCATTGACATTTTAGAGTAGCAGGATTGAGAGATGTACGCGACTAGCTACAGAGCGTTCCGACAGATGGAAGATGAGGCTAATGTGCTTATTCTGGCGAACAATAGATTGTATGGCAGTCATTTTTTGATCATGTGGAGGCGTACTCAGAGTAGATCGATGCAGAGATCATTGATCATTTATTGCTTGAAGTATGCCGATGACTATAAAGACAACAAAGGCGTGATGTTGTAGTTTTCTCTACCGCTTTATTCATAAGTTAAAACTTCTGTTTTTATATTCAATTACTTTCTTTGTTATTTTAATTGATATGTTAATACATTTTTTGTAGATGGCGCTGCAAGGAGCATGGACCTTCCTTCATCCCGGTGATATTCAGTGTTGGAAGCAGTATGGAAATAACAGATATTTGTGGTGGGATCCTCCTCTTGGCGTGCAGGATATAATCAAATGTAACGATGACATCTTCGAGACTTCGTGGTTCAGAGTTGAGCCTGTAAGTGATCTTCAAGTGTACTTCATATTTTATTTATAAGGATTTGTTTTTATCTATCTTCTAAGTGTTATCGTATTTACAAGTGATCATGATATGCAATGTTGGAGGTTCTCATTGGGTTACTGTCCATATATGCTTTCGGACTTAGACTGTCGAGTTGTATGACTCGTTATTATTCAAGATGGACGACCCGAAGAACAGAGAGATTGGTGAGAAGTGTGATCGAAAGTTGAAACCACTTCTTCATCTACTGCCACGCCTCATGACGATGGCTGGCTATTGGAGTGATCAGAGTAGGCCAAAGAGCCATACCTATGCACTGAAGCTGGACAAGTCTGTCCAAGATCAGTTTGTGCAATTTGACGGGGTCAGTTGTGGCGTTTATACTATGATGTATGTGGATCGATTGCTTACCAAATTCCCTGGCACTGATGCCACTGAGGATGATATTCGGAGATATCGTTATTCTGCAGCATATAGGATCTACTCACTTAACTATTCACGCCGACCCCAGTTTCGTGGTTGATGATGATATTCATATATGTATTATATTTGACATTTATCATTTGTTTTATTGATATATGTTTATTGACACATGATTTTAAACTATATTTGACAAAGTAGACATCATCAATCAATGTAGAGATACGACACATTATTTAGGCGAATTTAAACAAAGTAAAGTAGAATCAATAAAGTAAACAAAGTAAAGTAGAATCAACAATCAATGTCAGGATACAACACATTATAAGTGAACCAAAACAAAGTAATGTAGACATTATCAATCAATATCGGTAGCTATCTAGTTGGACACTTCGTTCGGGTATGAGTCACCTCACCACAATCTGAGGACGATCGGCTTGGATAGTTGAAAAAAGAATAACAATAATTTAAATAGAATAACGATAATTAAAAAAAGAATAACGACAATTTAAATTAAATAATGATAATTAAAAAAAGAAAAATGATAATGCCTAACGATAATTAATTAAACTTTCGTTATGGATTTTTTTAATAATTTTTATTATATTTAAATGATAATAACGATAATTAAACTTTAGTTATCATTATTCTTTTTTTAACTATCGTTATTCTTTTTTTAATAATCATTATTATATTTAAATTATTGTTATTCATTTTTTACTTATCGTTATTCTTTTTTAATTAAAGTTAGACATTTATTTTAGTTATAGTTATGACTTTATTTCTAATTACCGTTATGGCTTTAATTAAATTATTGTTATGGCTTTATTTTAATTATCGTTATGTCCATTTTAACTAATGTTATGCTTTATCGTTAGGCTTATTTTAATTATTGGTATGTCTTCTATTTAATCGTTATGGACATTATAAACTAACGTTATGCCTTACCGTTAAAGCTATAATTTATGCCTTATCGTTATGCCTTATTGTTATGCCTTATCGTTTATGCCTTCTATTTCTATTGTTATCGTTATAGCCTAAAATTACAGAATTAAAATCAAGAAACCATAACACTAGTTCATAAATTCACATATTACGTTAGAATTTAGAAACATAAAAACATAACAATAGATAGCCTAAGCTAAAAAAAATTTCTAGGTTTCTTGTAGAAATAAACTCGAAAAGAACCTTTCAAAATTTAGGAACTTTTAAAAAAAATGCCGAGGGTGTTTTGTTGATGAAGACGACGTTGTATCAAACTCTCAATATATTTCTTCCCTTTTATTTGAGGGAATTCGACATTTTTTGTGTTTTTCATTTTGGGTGCTCCAGATCAAACCCTACCTTCAATATATGCACATTATACCACCAACCTCTCTTACACAAAATTAAATGCATTCAATTTAATTTAATTTGGGTCAACTAATACCTACCTATACAAATACATATTTATGCATTTTACCTACCTCATTTTGGCCAAAAAAAGAAAGAAAGAATAATGCATTGATATTTATTTAATGTTGGTCAACTAATACTTAATCATTATGGCATAACGATTAAGATAAAAATGTAATCGTTAACCGTGATGTCATTTTATAATGGCAATCGTTATTTATTATCATTTTCATTATGCATTATTAAATGCATAACGTTAGTTTTTTAAAAAAATTGTTTTGCATTATTCAAAATGCATAACGTTAGTTTTTAGAAAAGTTTCGTTATGCATAATTAAATGCATAACGTTAGTTTTTTAAAAATTCTCGTTATGACAATCGTTATTGATTATCAATTTTCGTTAATGTATAACGTTAGTTTTTTTTAAAAAAATCGTTATGGCACTCATTATTTATTATCAACTTTCGCTATCCTTCACGTGAAATTTAGGCAGGGATCAATCATCCTTTTTATTTTTATATGTTAGGTGCGGGTGTATTTAATGTTTAGTTATTAAAAAAAAATGTAAAATGTATATTTATCCAATGATTGAGGTGTGAGGACAAGTGTAGCATAAGGGTATTTAAGACATTTACACTTCAAATTGCTTAAATAACTCCCTATCCTTCTATCTTATTTTTTTCCCCAAAAACTATTTAATTTTGTCTATATTTATACATTTACACAAATAATATAGCAAATAAGAAACTTATTTGAGAATTAGAAACTTATCTTACCCTTAGAAAATTATAGCAAACACAGCACGATACTGTGCCTCCAACGGTGTAGGTTTGACATTTATTTTTCATTTAATTTTTCAGCATTTGTTCTTTTATCCTTTATAAATTTAAATATTAGTTTCTTCAGTTACGAATTAATTTTTTGTAGTTGGCTAGGTATAGTTGGAAATTATAATATTTAGTTAATAATTTCAATTATGGTTAATTAATATGTAATTAGTTTTATAGTTTTATTTTTTATTAATCCTTTCAATTTTAGGGTATATTTTTTTTAGAATTAGAATTTATTATTCCATATTAGATTTTATTATTAATAATTTTAATTACAGTTCAGCTAATAAAAAAAAATCATGTCAACACATCATATGTTGAAATGAATTGAGGCATAAATGGAATGTTTTGAACAGTTTAGGGGGTGTTGTGCCTCAACAACAACGGAGGATCCAGATCCGATTTATTCATAGTTCTCACATGAAAAGTGGTGTACACTATTATCAACCCCTATATAAATATATTATACGCATTTTACCACAATTCAAATTAACAGTATCAATTTACCACATTTCAAATATATTAACATTGTCAAATCTTGGTTGATTTGCACATCAAATCTATTACTTGCAATTAAACATTTTAAAAACGAATATTTTTAAAATTCATAAAAACTTTCTCCGTATTTTGTAATTAAGATAAAACTTATAAAAATAATTATATTCAATAATTATTATATAAGCTTCGTAATACATCATCTCTTGACACGAATAAATTCCAAAATATATAGAGTATTTTGTTATTTATATAACGGGATAATTTCACTTTTAGTACCACTAGAATATGGTCAAAACACTTTTGGTCTCATATCTTTCATTTTTGGTCCCATAGTTTATTAGCTCGACATTTTTGGTCCCCGAGTGTTTTTTTTTTCGACACTTTTGGTCGCAAGTGTTTTTTTTCTACATTTTTAGTCCTAAAACTAACAGTATATATTTCTTATATTTTTTTTCAATGTTTTTTTTCCGTATATTTTGTCGAGAATTTTACTGAACAAAAATCGTATATTGGCAAGAAGTTAAAATGATTTTGTTAGGCATTTTGCCATTAACAATTAATTTTTTTATTTTTATTGTAATCTAATTAATAATAATTATAAACTATTTTGACTAACAACACCAATAGTTATTGTTTGTAATTAATAATTAATATTTATTATTTATTTTATCTATTTATTAACAAAATGAAATCAAGAAAAAATATCTAGTAAAAATTATCCTTTTAGTTTTGTAATGTTCTATACATGAAAATAAATAATAGGCCTAATAGTATAAAACAAAACAAAACAAAACAAAACAAAGCTTTGTATTTTTATTTTATTTTTTGAATTTTACCTATTTATTTTAATATTGTCAATTTAACCATGTATTAGTCAATTGAGTAAAATTAAGGATAGATTATTGTTTTGATCAAAATTAAGTAATTAATTTTTTGTTTTTTAGGCAAGATCAACAAAACATTACTTATGCCATTAATAATTAATATTTTTCTTATTAATTAATTATTGCATCGATATGGGACCATTTATGAATTCGGATGTGTCTAATGGGACCAAAAAATGAAATTTTCTTATTAGATTTTTTGCTAGATATTTTTCTCTTTTTTCTTAATGATTTGCTGAAAATATGAAGCTAAAATGTCCTTTGAATACACACACACATACACATACTTATACTACACTTGGGACTAAAAATGTAGGAAAAAAACACTTGGGACCAAAAGTGTCGATCTAATAAACTATGGGATTAAAAACGAAAGATATGAGACCAAAAATGTTTTGACCCTATTCTAGTGGGACTAAAACTGTAATTATCCCTTTATATAACTATCAACCTATTTAATAATGAAGGTTATTTTGGATAGTTAATTTACGCGGTCAATGAAGTCAAATATTCATCCAAACCATAATATCCGTAAATCCACATGCATAGTTTGAAGTAGGGCATGGTTGTTTATGAGCCGTAAAAAACTACAACGGCCAGGCTTCGTTAGAACATGTACGCGCTCAAAATTCAATTTGTCAAAGATTCGAAGACAGGCACAGGCGAGTGCGTGTGGGCTCATGGTCCACATCCTTGTGCATTTTAAATATTAGACTTAAGTGTTAATATATTTAAATACACTTTTTAATTAGGTTAGGAAATCGACGTGGGATCATTAAATGTGCTTTAAGCACATTTTTCCACACACCATAAATGTCCAATCAAGTGACTGATTTCAACAATTAATTTCTCACTCACTGAAAATCGAATTTGAGAAAATAAAAAATATTACGATTATCTACTACAAATATAGAATAATCTCAAACTTACACCATTCCACCACTAGCTAAGTCATCTAAAAATAGACAAAACAAATTAAGTCACGTTTGACCCGGCTAGTTAAAGAAAAAGTATGTAATTAAAAATATTGGAAAGGACAGTAATTACATAAATATTGAGTAAGGGTAGGGATATGAGACAACTCGTGATCACAACATTAACCCATAGTGATGAAAACGTATAATCCTAGATTTTGTGCACACTAGTGAAACACCAATGGACCATTTGCACACTTTTCGTGTGGTGGGTAGGCCCCACCCCACATTAACTCTTTTGTCGACGAAACATTATATGCTACTTATTGGGCACTATCCAATAACAACAATCAAAATCTTAACATCAAATATTTATGATATATTATGTTAATCATTTTTTTATTTGTTTATAAAAAAATTCCTGTGTCAAAATCTAATGTATATATGTATAATATCTTGAGCTTTTGAAATATTAGAAGCAAGGATGAAAATATGCTATCGCGCCATATATCGCAATTTCAACTTTACGGATATATCACCGGATATATGGATATCGCATATCGATATCGCAGAAAATTAAAAAAAATAATGGAAACTATATTAAAATCTTGAAAATTTAGAAAGATAATTTAGGAACTATTATAACATATTATTATGTACATATTATACTCAAAATTTTGATAGAATTGTTTTTTGAAAGTAAATATATGAATAATACAATATATAAATACTGTCTAGAGCAATACATTTGATAAAATAATACATAATACAATATAAAATAACTAAATAAAAATTATAAAGTACAATTAATACCAAAATGATGATATATGAAGTTCAATTATAGGGGATGAGATCCTCTATTCCAAATTTGGTGTTCCGACCTATATTCCACGATTGAATTTATAAGTTTAATAATAGATATTACAAAAATAAAAATTAATTATAACATAATCAACCTAGTCACATTTATCAACAAAAGATTGAAATTTTAAAAATTATAAATCATATTTTTAAAATAATCAACCACAATAATTATTTCTTTGAAAATTATATATTAAAAAATGATTATAAATCCTAATTGGATGGGGTGAACCCTAAAGCACAATCATAAAATTAAACTAAAACATAATAAATTAAAATTAACGAAATGGAAGAAAAATTATAAATTTGATCGTGGAACGTGGGTTGGAACATCAAGTTTGGAATAGAGGATCTCATCCGCAAATATAGTAGATGGAATGACATCTTATTCCAAATAATATTGGTACCAACTCATCACATTAGAGTAATTCTGGATATAATTATGCACATGCACTTGATATGTTTCTTGATTTCTTCCAACAACTTCACCATGGATTGGATAATGTCCACTAGCCCAATTATTTTGTTGATGACATTTTGAAAAAATAAAATTGGTGCATCTCTCTTTTCTATCTAAGATATTCGTTGGTTTTACGGGCTTCTTTCTTTTATAATTTTTTGCAATGTGAGTGTCTTTGTAAAACAAAGAATATTGCAACTCAAATAATTACGTTGAAAACCTAAAAAAAAATCACAAAAATATAGAGTATTAAATAAAAATCAAAATCAAAATATGTTATAGGAAATATAAAAAAAAATCGCAATATATTGCGATATTTTGCCGATACCTGGAAAAAAAGATATTCTCCCCCATATCCGTATCGCAATATCAAAATCCTTAATATATCCGTGATATTTCGCGATATTTCAATCCTTGTCTATTATACATGGACTTTTTATATCTAGTGACCATTTTGAGGTGAAAAAATATAAAATGAAGAAATATATAGGTATATATATGTTGTAATCTTTGTTGTCTACATGTAAATGGATGTAGTAATTAAGCATTACAAGTTGAAGACTTGGAGGTACATTTGTCTCATCTTTATTGTGCATGAATATAGCCTTTGCAACCCATTTGGTGGAGCATTTCGACTTTTGGGAAAAGGAAAAATAAATAAAACTTTTGAAATTTACCTTTGCCAATTTACATTTTTATTTATGGCTATTAATAATGACATGCATATATATCTCTTGCAGTACATGAAATTTCAATGGTACAATACAATGCCAGCTTCCACTCACAGTTCCTTTTTTGTCCTTTCCAAGGTCAATTTATGAATCCACTGATTTTTTGCTTTTCAGATTAATTATTCTTGTTGGTGGATATATTGTTAATTATATATTCTTGTTAATTGTCAAACCTACACACCTATATCTCCATTTTGTACACTTAATTATATCATATTATTCTACAAGACTACAACTAACATACATTTCGTGTAGGAAAATACACAAGGTCTCTTTCATGTAGAATCTATACATTTCTCATCAATGCATGATAACTATATCTTCCGATCAAATCACTGTTGTAAAAGGCGGGGCGGCCGCCTAGGCGCTAGGTGGCCCTTCACCTTAGCGATTTTCGCTAGGCGGTGCTAGGCGGGGCGAGGCGGCGTTAGGCGGAGTTAGGCAGCGGCGTTAGGCGGTGCTAGACGGATTTTTTTTTTTCAATTTTAATTATTTTTTCCTTTTTTTTAAACAATTACTAAAGATCTCCAACCCCAAAATATCGAACAATGAGAGAACTATATGATGATAATTTTGAGTCCGAAGATGAGAAAATTAATGAGAATGAATATGAGCCGGATGGAAATCGTGACTTGGATGATTTCAATGTTTGAACTTTACATCATTAGTTTTGGAATTTTGGATTATTTGAACTTTGAATGTTTTTTTTTTTTTTTTTTTTTTTTTTTTTTTTTTTTTATCTTTGGATGATTTTAACTTTGAATGTTCCTTTATATCGACTTTTGGATGATTTTACTTTGAAGACTTTTGTTTGAAATGTTATGTTTTATGAACTTATAACTCAAAATTGTAACATTTATAGGTTAAAAATAAAAAAATTAATTAAAAATAAAAAACCGCCTAAGTCCCGCCTAGGCGGTCTAGGCGCTAGGCCCTCCGGCCGCCCGCCTAGCGCCTAGCGCCTTCTGCAACCATGGATCAAATACATATATGCATACATATTGAGATTCAACATTATTCATACATATAGTAAATAAACATTCATTATCTTTTTTAAGTAATTATCCCATCATGGTAAAAAAAAAAACATATATGTATAATTATCCCCAAATAATATGAAATTATAAAATATTATCGTGTCATCCCTAATTATCTATTTAAAGATTTGAAGTCTTTATATTCTCTTGTGAATGCTCGAGTGGTGAAGTGGTATATTTTGAGATTGAAGATTTCGAATTCAAATTTCACCAACATTTTTAGGTGAGTCTGGTTTTCCAAGCATGGCCTACCTCATCTGGTTTGTAGACACTAAATGAGTATGATCTACCCCATGAACACCATATCAAATAGTTTTTAAAGTGCAATCTACCTCTCTTGTGTTGCAAGCAGTACATCAGCGGCATTTATCCGGTGTGCATTATATATCCGACATCCGTTGTGGATTATATAATTTTTTTTTTGTAAGACTTTATGAAGTTAAGGTTCTGCAATCCGTACAGCTTTCATAAAATAGAGTAGATGCTCTAGCTAGCTAGCTTCTGATCATTTGTCCGTAGGTTTTGAGAAAAGTTCAGAAGATGGAATTATTAATGACAGTAGTTGACAGTGAAGATTTTGTGGTGTTGATATAAATTTGATGAACTGGAAATTGTAAGTTGAAAAAAAGATGAGAAAAAATGGAAGTTGTAAATTGAAAAAAGATGAGAAAAAAGGACCACGGTTGGTGAAGAGTAAAGGCAGGTCGCTTATATTTTGGTGTAGAGTAGTACTGTGAGCAGCACAGCAGCACTCTGTTTCTCTCTCTTGATTTAGAGAGAGAATCATATACACACACATATATATCGATCTGCATGGAATTCTGATGCCATAATTTTCTGTTTAATATGCTACCATGTGAACTCATTACTCTTTCGGAGGAGTCAGAGGACCACACTGCTTAGTGCTCACTCCCACCTAGCTAGCTTCTTCACACACACACACACACAATGGCACAATGAGTTTCTGTTTTTTTTTTTTTTTTTTTTTTTTTTTTTTTAAATAAACAAAAACAAATGGCAACTCTTTAATTCTCACAAGATTTTCAAAAGTAGATCGCAATGTCCAAACCTTCGCATAGTTTTTTTTTTTCTTTTGTTGATATTCGATTATTACAACTGCCCCTTTCAATTTTTCGAATTGCAAGTCGTCCGATAATTTAACCAAGATATATATACTTGAACTATATAATTAACGTTAATAATGTAAACTAATTAGAGCATCATCAACGGTGTACCCAAAATTGGACACATAACTCTACCACGTCACCGTCATATAAAAAATTATGTACCAACTTTTTAAAATATTTATTCACCCACAATCATTTATGTACATACATTAATCTTGAGGGTCCCGCCATCATATCACTCATTTTTTCTTAATTCATCTTTAATTTTAGTACATGTTTCATTATATATATTTTTATATAATTAAACCATCCTTAATAAATTTTATTTTTTATTTGTATTTTTAAATTTTATATATAATTTAATTCATAAAAATAATACTTTTTATGTTTATTCAATTTTTTTCAAATATTAACTTAATTTATAAACAAATTAATAATCAAGTCATCAAATAAAACACATATTTTTATTGATACGAGAAAGATGAATACAATGATGAAAAATAAAATAAAAACGACATATTTAATTAAATATTGAAATGCAAAACACTTAATAAATAAATTAATTATTAAAACTATGATTGTCGTATTAGGCTCAAATGTTCACAATTAAGTCGGCTCGGAGCTTGTGATGTTGTTTCTTATCTCGTAGTTCAGTCTCTATATTGACTCGAGCTGTAAAATTGAGTGGGGCTCCTTGTATAGCAGAATTGTTCGCGTTGTTGTTCGAATCATCCGACTCTGACCACTCACATGATGCACTTTTCTCGTCTTCAATTATCATCTTATAAAGAATAATGCAAGTACTCATTTTTTTTATGAAGAGAAAACAAAAAACAATAATAAATGAAGGAAAGAATTGCATTTTTTTTTATGAAGGAGAAATAGAAAAGAAATTTTATATAGAGAAAAAGGAAGAAAAATAAGTTAAAAAAAAGTACAAGAAAAATAAAAATAACTTTTTCATATCAACTGGACCCACGTGCATAGCTGCCACTCTCTTTTTTTCGGTACAAATGCATGTACCCATTTCTAGTATAATTTCTTTTAAATTGCCTTCCACAATGATTTGTACAAAAAATATTGGGTACATAACTTATGTTTTGTACCTAAAATTCATAACCGATGGGGATGCTCTTAGGATTGAAATCGAATTTGGGACTCGCTTTGCCAACGGAAATTTGAAATGCGAAATAGACACCATGCGTCCTTATTTATTATAATTTTATTGTTTAATTTATTGTATTTTAGTATTAATAAGCATACATAGTGCCTAGGTTCTCACACTAAGCACTAGTGAGTGTTTATTTAGGGCTGTAAATGAACCGAATCGAGCCGAACACCCTGATGCTCGAGCTTGGCTCGTTAAGGAATATTTAAGCTCGGGCTCGACTCGAGCTCGAATCGAGCTTTTTTCCTCTTGTTCAAGCTCAGCTCGATAAATATTTGTCATGTTCGAATTCGGTTCTAGCCCGACTCGTGAAATGCTCGAAAATTTACTAAACGAGCTTCAACTCGAATGCTCGAAAAAAAGCTCGTTTAATTTACTTATTCGAGCTCGAACTTGAAAATAATAGCTTATTTTATTTAAATGTTTGAAATATTTATAATATTCATGAACATGTTTGATTAAGTTTGAGCTCGAACATGTTCGCGAGTTGGTCGAGCCGAATACCACTATGTTCGAGCTCGATTCAAGGATCGAGCTCGGCCAATTTGAAAATTTACTAAACGAGCTTCAACTCGAATGCTCGAAAAAAAGCTCGTTTAACTTACATATTCGAGCTCGAGCTTGAAAAAATAGCTTATTTTATTTAAACATGGGAAATATTAATAATATTCATGAACATGTTCGATTAAGCTCGAGCTCGAACATGTTTGCGAGTCGGCCGAGTCGAATACCATTATGTTCGAGCTCAGCTCGATAACTTTATCAAGCTCGATTCGAGGCTCAAACTCGGCTCGTTTAGAAAATGAACGAATTTCAAACGAGCTTTTTTCGAGTCGAACTCCGAATAGCTCGCGAACGGCTCTGTTCATTTACAGCTCTATGTTTATTTAATTTGAACCAAATTATACACACACACACACATATAGGGGAGAGGTTAGATGAAAATCAATCATAGTATGGAAACTAGGACCACATTTCACACCATACAATCCTTAAAAATCAAAGGTCTAAATTTGATTAAAAAGGCGGTGACAATTCTGTAATATTTGAAAAGTTTTTCGGGCGGAGGTATAAACGTAATTCAGTAATTCTTATAAAAATCGCGGAGTATTTGATAACAGATCGTTATGCTAATAAAATATTATCATTATGCTAACGAAGAATTATCATTAGTATAATTAAAGTTTTCTAATATTGTTAGTGAAAAAATATATTCTAAAAAATAATTATAAATCTAGTTTGATTTAATAAACTCTAATTGAATGGAAGAAACTCTAATTGGATGAAATAAATCTTGATTGGACGTAGTAAACTTAAATGAGTAGGAATAAATCATAAAAGTAATATATATGTACTACATTAGTATTTTGATTTTACTTTGTCAGCACTGTGAATACGGCTATGTTAGCATACAACAATTCTCTATCAACATATGTTATAGATCATATAATTGGAGTTGGTATAAGAATAGGAGGTTAATTAATGAGAGAGGGGTTGCTATCTGAGTGTGAAAATGGCGCAATGAGATGAGAGGTTGGATGTTTACATGGATACAAAGGTCCCAACAATTGCAGCCCCCACCCCTTTTCCTCTTGTTCCCAACTTGTTTGCCATTAGCCTCCTCTGCCTCTCTATTTACTATTTATTGGTGTCAGGGTTTTTCTTTTATTTTATTTTTTTAAAAAATAAAAATATATTGAACCTTATATATATATATATATATATATATTCATTTTCCAAATAGTAGAAATACAGTCTCACAATTTATACACATTATATTTAGTTCAACTTAATCGATGGGATTAGTGGAGTTGCTTAACGTGCATCACCAACTCGATCTTCTTCCACGATAACACTGTATATGTTGCTTTTTTCTTTCTATTTTTTCTGAAGTTGTTGCAGTGTGTACTGTGTAGAGATAATATATATATCTATGACGTGTGTTGAAACAAGACCACAGCGGCACAATCGTTGTTGACTAGCTAGATAACAAGTTCTTCGAAAATTCCAAAGAAAAATCACTTCGGAAGTGAGTCTAATATGGCCTATAAAATGTCTTCCATATTTAATTGAGAAACACTTCGGCCCAACCGTCTGATGGGCCTCCATGTTTAATTGAGAAACACTTTGGTACAACCGTCTCATCAGGCTCAAACCAAAAAAGCAAAAATAAAAATCATGCACACACCCAACATGAAATTAGTAAACTCTAAAAATAAAGTGAAGTAATTTAGTATTTTTGATACACATCTGAACATCTGATGCTAACGCATGATCTTGTGTTCGAAAATTAATTTTTTCCAAAGATATATGTATTATAAAATGGAATTAGTGAATCCTAAAATTAAAGTAAATAATTTTTTTTATTCGACAACTCACGCAGTACATTTGCCTGACGCCAAAGCGCGGGCTTGTGCACTGCACTCAATAATTAATTTTTTAATTAAATATAAACTCCAATTATGAATAATAAGCCTTAATCGGGATGTAATAGATTAATACAAGTGAAATGGCATGGATGGTATTTTTCAAGTTATGAGTGATACTTTTTTTAGTGACCGCGGCCTGCCCCATCTAACGGTCTCATGGGTTAGACTCTGCCTGATGGAAGTTTTTGCCTATTTAATTTAGATGAGAGTTATATTGAATAATTAAAATAATCTTGCATCAAACTTATAGTTTATAGGAATTGAAAGATATATTTTTTGGGTAATTCTATTCACAACCCCCATTTTTTTCTTCACAACCTCCAAAATTAATATAAATATAAATATATTTTTGGTAGATTAATTTGCCTTTTTGCAGCCCCATAATACTTAAAAATTCCCGTAAAATTAAATCCCCCTCCTTAACTCCCACTCTTCTTGAATAACAACGACGATGACAACAACAACAACAACAATAATAATAATAATAATAGAAACTTGTGTGAGAATGTCTTATGAATCAAAAGTTTAAGACAAGTGAAAATTCAGATTCAAACTCATTAAATGTTACATTTATAATTTTGTTAATGTCATATGAATCACACACACACACACACACATAAGTAGGGGTGCACTTGCATGCATCAGATGCACATAAGAAGCTAGTTACGTGAAATGGGTCGGATCTCTTCAAACCCTTCCTAAATTCAGGGGGACAAAAAGAGAAGTCATCATAAAAAAAAATCCAAAAACATCAAACGATCATAACTTTTTTATTTTTTAATCTTTTTTACGCAAATGATATATCATATTAAATGTATTTTTTTATATATATTTTTTTCATTTAAGATATCACATGTTCATGTTTGGATAAAGAAGTATAGATGAAAAATACAAAATATTTATTTTCATGCCTATATATACAAACTTTAAATGAACTAAAAAAAAAAATTCTAATATCTCAATTGACATAGAATAAACCCTAATTTGGATATAATAAATAAACCCTAAAACGAATGGTTTGTATTTTTTATTTTATTTCTTTGTCCAAATTATTGCACATACTAGATCTTAACTGAGAGTCTGAGATAGCATGAAAATATTTTTAATTTAATATATTATTACATAAATCGGATTAAAAATAGAAAATTATGGTATTTTTTTTTATTTTGATGACACTATGATGATGTCATATTTTTTTGTCAATTTGTATATTTAATAGAATGCGAACTATTGTGATGCATAGAACTCGATACTCAGAAATTCTATCTTACCCATGTGAGTAGTACTCATACGAATTAAGATTTTGCATGTGAAAGGAGATTTAGTTAAATAAGATTTTAACATGTATATCACAAAAAGTGATTCAACACATGACAAAATCTCTGCCCATAAGATAGGATAGAGGTGACTCGTTATGTGCATCCTGTATATGCACACAACAGGGCCGACATTGACATTTTAGGGGCCCATGGTCAAAATCAGAAAAATGGGCCCTAATTTTATTTTTCACAAGATTTTTTTCTTCCATCATCATCTTCATCATCTTACATCTTGAAAATGACTTAGAAATATATATCTCATTTTCAATGCTTAAAATAACTAGTTTATTTAATCTTTTTTTAGATAGTTTAACCCAAATATATTCTAATTAATTTTAGTTTTGAAAATTTTATTTTAACTGATGTTACAATAATCGGAATAACCAATAGTATTCTATATTCAACCGAAACATTATGAAAAACAGTGTAAAGTTTTAACAAACTCAAGTATTTCAATGTTTGAATTTATTTTTGTCATGACTAAACAAGTGCATCTTTTATAAACACTAGTTCCAAAATCAAATCTTTAAATCTCAACACAGAAGTTGGAATAAAATTCTTTAATGTAGCCGATAAATCTCAATATAGAAGTTAGAATCAATTCTTCAAATCTCAATTTCATGAATTAGATTCAAGTCTGGAGCATTCTTTCTTTAATTCTAGTCAAGTCAGGAGCATTGTTTTAATCTAATTTTCTTTATTATTTTTATTCTATTTTTATGTGATTTTGTCAAGTCGGGAGCATTCTTTAAGTCATAAATTGTTATATGGTAAAACGAAATATTTAATTATATTCTATTTGAGCAAAATACAATTTCAATGAGTAGCACAAAATTTTAATATAAAATTTAATTTTTTTGAAAATGGCACTAGATTTTTTTTTTAAATGTAATAATTATGTCTTGGAAAAAAAAATTGGGTCCCCCAAATTTGGGGCCCATGGACCATGTCAATAATAAACATGACTCAAGACCGGCCTTGCACACAAGTATATGTGTGATATGAATATATAATAGATTAATCAATGAATTCCAGAAATCTTGCCGTATGGGAAAATGAATAGCGGGCGTATTGTTATCGCTACTACTATATAACACTAATTAATCAAGTCAATTAAGTTTCAATATCAAACCTTATAGCAGCTTCAACCAAACATTTAAATTAAAGTTATTAATAATGATCCTACCTTGCAACATTAAAGCACATTTTTTAAACTTGGTTAAAATGATACACACACACACACACACAAAAGCATGTATGTATAAAATTTATGCTAATTTGGCATTAAAGTAAGAATGAGATCGTTAGAGCCAATAACTTTTGTACATAAATTTGAAATTGAAAATTTCTGATCGAGCAGGTGTCGATAATGCAACATCCAGACCTAAAAACCCTAGATTCCATGTAAATTAAAAGAAACAATTAGAAAAGTTTTAGAGACAGCTTTGGCTTAGAGGTATATGTATGTGTGAAGAAATGAGTTAAAAGTTGGAGTAGTGAGGTATATGGCAATGGCAAAAACTGCAATGCAAATCCACAGTCACATCAGAGAAAATCAGATACCATGAAATTGTAATCAGCATCACAAATTTCCATTTGAGGGGGATCTCATGTCTCCCTGTATATATACCTGAAAATTCTACCCTCCACTTTTCGTATTACCCATAGGAACCATAGAGATCGTGTTACATTAATTTTTTAAATAAATTGATGATGTGGCACGATCACTACGATTTGCGGATAATTAATACTCTTGTGGGGTAAGTAGAATTTTCTGTCTAGCGAAGCCACGTGAACTTCTTCCCTTTTTCTTTTCTCTTTGTTGAGGTTCTTTTATTTATTTCAACTCTTTTATGTGGTCAGCTCTTACCGGTTGAAATTTTGCAAGAAGCATTAGTTTGGGCACTTTGGTTGGTTGTAATAATGAGAGAATAGTTGTACCTTTTTTTTTGGTAACTATCGATGGCCCTTTTTAAGCCTTTTTGTGGATCCTCACGCTCATTCGTTTTTTTTAGGATTACTTGTGTGAGACCATCTTACAGGTTAAAATCTGTAAGATGAGGAAGATTCAGATTCAAATATCATCAAACATCAGCAAAATTACAAAATGTGTCAATGAATATGAGTTTTGATTTGGATATTAACTCATTTTACGAATTTTGATCGTAAGATGATTTCATACAAGTCTTTTCCTTTTATTTTAATTCCAATATTGATGGTGTCGTATTTAGGTAAAATGCAATCATTCTGGCCTTATAGGCAACTCTAATATTGGATCAAAATACTATTTTAATATAAGTGACCATGTCCCAAAATGGTAATGCACGCACCAAATTCTGCTTGAAATTTGGCAACAAGTTTTTCTTTCAATTTTTCTTTCAATTTTCATAAATTAACTTCGTGGACGATATGTAGAACATGAACCACGTTTGTATTTGCACAGTTGATTAGTTCATAACTTTTGGATCAAGTCTATCAAATGTTTTGAACTTGAACACAATGAATTTATCAATTCAGTCATATGCATCTAGGGTTGTAAACGAATAGAATCGAATCGGAGCGAATATTTATGTATTCGATTCGATTCGAAAAAATTGTTGCATATTTGATTCGGTATTCGATTCGACTTCGAATATTTTTTTTATTCGTATTTGATTCGATAAGATATTTGCAAATATTCGATTCGATTCGATTTTTTTTAAGTGTATTATAAACATACAATACGATTTGATTTGATTCGAAATTTCCTTAATTTTACACTATTCGATTCGAATATATTTGATTCGCAATTTTGAAGAAAATTTCCTAAAACAATATTTTAATTTTGTTTCTTAATTTTACACTATTCTTATTTTTGTTTAATTTTGTTTCTTAATTTAGTTTATATATACATATATATATATATATATATATATATATATTGTATTAAGTCATCTCATTTACCCGTCCATTGGATTATTGGATATTTATATATCAGAATCCATTATATATATATATGTTTATATATATATAAACATAAATCAAATCGAATATTTTCGAATATCGAATCGAATATCATGATTTTGAGTTTAAATTTGATAACTAATCGAATCGGAAAAAGTATTTGTATTTGTATTCGAATCACAAATTTCCGAATTTGAATATCAAAAAATCGAATCGAATATCAAATCGAACCAAAATTATTTGATTTGTTTACAACCCTATATGCATCTGTCATGAACTAGTAACTTAATTACCTCAATATGGAGCTTACTTTAACAAAATCTAATTCTTTTGGAGCTGTGCATGATTAAATTTTTCTCTTGTATTTAATATTCATGATAAAACGTCATAAAAAATATTTCCCTTGTATTAAGCATGCGATGAGTCCCGATGGGGATGACCTAGTGGTGGAGTGAGGTTGCTTGGAGACCAAAGGTCACGGGTTTGAATCTCCTCAATACCACAGGTCGGGTGTGTGAGTGAAAAAAAAGCATGCGCCCAAGGAAAAAAAAGAAAAGATAATTTGAGTTATGGGAAGAGATAAAAAATATCATGTGAGTTTAAGTTGTCTAGTTAATTGTTACTTGTTAGTCTCTACTAATTATTTTTTATATCCAATGTTTTTATTGGTTATTATGTTTTAGTTCTTATGTCTATTGATATGCACATGCTTAGACTCCTGAGACTCCTGATGTAAGGAGTGTTTATTATGTGTTATAAGTTATAATCTTTAACCAAAGGTTGTTGGGAGTACAACTCGAAAACTCTAATTAAGCGGTTGTCCCAGTTGAACGAAAATGGTGTCAATTCGAGAGACCGGTGCTTGGGCTTCCTGTCTAGAAACGAGTCAAACGATTAACATTTGTTGCTTCTGCTGGCTTGCTAGAGGCAACCCACAGACAGTGAGACTTGAGAGAGACTCGGAGACAAGACAGATGGAATGGAGAGCCGGCTGGCTTGGCTTACCGGAGGAAATTAGGGATTAGGGATTTAGGCTCTTTTATTTTTTATTTTTTTTATTATTAATTGGTTAAATTCCACAATTGTGTTTATATTGAAAAAGAAAATTAATATATATGTGTGTGTGTGTAACTGGCGGACTTACCTGCCCCACCGTGGGTTTTACTCGTTAAAGCCTGCCCCGTCGCAGGCTTACCTGCTTGGGCCCACCAGACAAGTGGGCCTTAAAATTAAAGCTCTATCCACCTAAAAAAATGGCAAGGATGGGTAGATCCGCCTTGCTTAGTCCGTTTTGACAGCTCTTGATATGCTTAATGCAATTTTTATTTATCTTTTTATTTTTATGTTGCTCCTTTTCTTTCACATTTATGCACATACATGTATTTGTTTTATTTTCATGCTAAAAGAATATCAAGCATATATAATGTCTAGTTTCTCTATAGATCACACCGAAACACCAAATTTAGTTATTCGCAAATTTATATATCAAGTATTTCTTCAAGAGTGGAAAAACTACATCATTTTACTTTTTTAAGCATCTTTTCATAGATTATTCATTTTTCATTAGACAAAATCTCTTATTTGTCAAGAATATTTAATGATTTTTGGGTTTATTTATTGGAAAGAGGAAGCCTTTTGGTAGAAAATAAAATGAAAGTACATTACAGTGAACAAAATAAATGAAAAGGTATAAAGTATAAACACAGTTTATTTGTATTTCAAGGAAATACTAATTAAGATGGGAAAATGTTTTTGCATAAATTGGAACAAAAATTCCCGAAGTTCGGAATATAAAACTTAGCCCATCCTAATGATAAATTCTCGGCCCAAATAAATTAAGGACTGCTCTTGAGCTGATATCCCAACTTGAATTAAAACTGTCACACATATAAAGTCCACTAAATTATATAATTTTCTCTCTTTCGGTTACATATTAAACATAATAAATTACTTAAGAAGGTAAACTATAGAATCCCAGACGTTTGAAAGTTATAATAATAATAATAATAATAATAATAATAATAATAATAATAATACACAACTTATATATAATAATAATTTTACCCTAAATGTATTATTTTTGTTATAATTCTACCTTCCATAAATTTTTTGGCAACTGAAATTTGAGTCACATGTTCTCCGATATTGTGATTGACTCTGACTTATGTTTAATTGTGTTTTTTTCCTTGTCCACGTATTCTCTGACATGATGACTCGGCTTTGAGTTATCGGAAAAAAACTTACAAAGGGTAAAATTGTGAGAAAAATAAAATTTTGAGAATAAAATTGCTACTAAATATATATAGGTTGATGTATTATTATTATTATTATTATTATTATTATTATTATTATTATTATTATAAATTGCAAACATTGGGCTATTAAGTATAACTTATCCAAAACATAGTGAAGTATTATAATAATTGGTATAACTTCTTTAATTTATTCATTTCATATTATATAGTTTTATATATTAAATAAGTGAATTTCTTTGATTAAGTCAGTCAGTCACAAATCAACTACAGTTTTATTCGGTCGGAACAATTATGACTACGTTTGATGATATTAAAAAAATGACTAAGATTAAAAGAGGGGAAAAATAATAATTTTCTTGTTATTGGCGCAAAACTGATGTATAGCTGCTGCTGCTGATTCTTCTTCTTCTTCTTCTTCTTCTTCTTCTTCTTCTTCTTCTCTCTCTCTCTCTGTTTTGTTTTTATTTTTATTTATTTTATTTATTTTTTTTTTTGGAGAAAAAATTAATGTGTAGCTTTAGTAACATTTGTCAAAGACTTGGTGAGAAGTGGGAAAAATTGATTCTAACATGGGGTAGTGTATACCGTTAATCCAAATATGTTACATCGATCTAGGTGAGTTGAATTTTCAACAATTATGTCAAAAATAATTGTATGTATAAGGATAATATATGTATACAATTAGGTAAATTAAATATGCATATCATACAGATACGTGCGATTATTTAACAATTGTGTAGTATACATATTTGACTTCAAGAAAATGGTAAAAATAAAATAAAATTATGTCAAGTATTTAACAAAAACAATTCGATTATTAAAAAATTACACATTAAATTCCTAATATTTACATTTCTGTAATAAAAATAGATTATTGTTGTAAATCGAACTCCGAAATAATACTCAACAAATAAATATATGAAAGTAAATACATAATATTAGAGAAATATGATTTTATTCATCGTTGTAGATTCGATGTGTTGATCTATAGAACAATACAATATATATATATATATATATATATAGGGCTAGAAACCAAAACCTTAGAGTAGGGAATAAATAATGTCCATATATAATAAATATATTTATAACAGTCTCCCTTGGATATTACTACGTGATATTCACGGCTCGTTAAAAACCTCATTAAAAATCCATTTGGGGAAAAATCAGTCGAGAAAAAGAGTACATAACATACGTTTATATGTATTGCATTAGTTGCTTCATTAAAAACATTCACTAAGAAAATTCCATGGGAAAAACCTAATCTTCAAGATTATTTTGAAATTATCACTTCCTTAAAACAACAATTATTGGAGCAAATTTTAAATTTCATAACTCTTCTGGAGTTCATGTGGGTAAAAGCATAATGTGTTACGTCAGCTAACCTTTAACCCACTCACTATTTATTTGTAATGGCCCGGTCCCGAGAGGGGGATTAATTAATGGGGACATGGTGTTAATTAAAGGGATTAATGATTTAAGCGGAAGATTAATTAAGAAGATTCTCAAATAGGGGAGGCATTTGAAAGATAGGCAATGATTCTTAACAAAACTCGATTAAAGAAGGAATCAATTATTGTTAAGTATGACAAATGGGATAAAGTCAATAAAGCAGATACCAACAAGTATTGAACCCATTCATAGGTCAGGATGATTAAACAGAACCAATCATGCTCAAGCCTCTTCATAGGCGGAAAGTAAAATAAGAAACGAGAATTATCAAAAGATTTAATAGGAATTAATAGATTATCATGTCCAAAGCTTGCTAGAGAGTGTATTAATTTAGATAACAAGTCGAGTAGTAGTAGTTAAGGTTTATCAGAGTAGCAGAATTCATAGTAGGACTAAAACACTTATATTATCAAAATAAGATCTCGGCAGCCAACCCACATCCACAACCACCAACAACCTCAGCATCTTAACCTGAAAAACATTTAAAAAAGAGGGTGTAAGCACTAATGTACTCAGTAGGTTTTAATAAAGCTCTTTGATAAAATCCTTAGAAATATCCAATCACAACTGGTGGTATATGGAGAGCAAAACGGAAAAGCCCTCTCCATATCCGCAAAACTTTTTCCTTTTCCTTTGGGCCATTCCTGGCTCAAACCTGATGTCTACTGCACCCTTAGACATGCCTTAGGATAAGAGAGGGGTTACCTCAAATATCCCATTGAGTATGCGAGGGGGTTACCCAGCAGTGACTCGAGTATGCGAGGGGGTTACCCAGTAGTGACTCCCTTAGTGATCAAAGATCACATCCTGGTGATATAAAATCACAAACCTTTAGAGCTCATAAATCATGCTTAATCAAATGATACAATCATTCCTTCCTTAATTTGCTAGCATATTCAAAGCCTGAAGTATAATATCTAGGACTAATCCTTCAATCAACAACATGATCTTATGGCCTATAAGAGATTCTATCATTACCCTAAAAGGCAATACTCATCTAAGTAAACTTTCGTACAAAATCAACATCAACTTAAGATCTGCTGGGGTTTTTTTTCGAATTAAACCACCGCAGGATCTCTTTAGTTGTTCTTTAATCCTAATATCATGTATGTCATATATTTATGCAGCTCATATGTTTTAATAAACTGAGTTCAATTAAACATCCAATGCGGTTTTTCGATTCTATTGAAAACGGAAATATAGAACACTGAAAAATACATACAAATGAACGTCGGGTTGAGGACAAGATTAAAGGTCTAATCTTGATGTTGTATGTATGAAAAACAGCGCCTCCCACTGTGTTATTCGACTTCTTGATCTTCTGTTGTATTCCCGGACTGTATCTAGATTCAGGGTGGGTTGAAATCTACTAGATAGGTAAGGATACTGTGGATATAAACAGAACACAAAGGATCTGATTTGTTACTATATAAAATTTTCATCCCCCACCTCCTTATAAATAAAGAGGTGGACGAAAATACTGTGTCCCAGCCCTACTGGGTTTGGGCCTCTATCTCTATTTCCATTTTCAGTCCATTAAAGTCATATTAGGCTACAACAGGGATATAGAAGAATATTAAATTGGCCTACTAATTTATTTAATTCCCAATATCCAATAAAATTAGGATATTATTAAATAAATTAAATATTACTTTTATTCCACTAAAACAGTAATACTAACTTACCAATTTAATACATATTTGTGAGTATGCTTTCTCCTTTAGTTCAGCCATTCCCCATGTTTAAGATCTAATATTCATTAATTAATTATGTAAGCCTCTAACAACTATAATTAATTAATATCTAAAATCTTCAGTAGTACCACACAAGCTTTATTCATGTACGGAATAAATTCTACCTGTGGGGTTTCACATGAACTTGTGTTTCCTTGAGAGAACATCATCAACCTGGCGCACCAGGACAAGATGCTTATATATATTGCATGACACATCATATATGCAAATGCTATTACCCAAGATATCGAGTTTATTGATTCTATGAAATAATCTCACCCATTGATAAATCAAAGCAATCAACAAAGCATATATATGTTCGCCAATAAATATAAGTTAAGAACCCGAACTCTGTGGATCTTTGTTCTCTCACTAATAGGGTCAAGGTAGAGAACATTATCCTATCGTGATCCTCCTCAATACACTAACACTAACAATGTATGTGTACATTGTTGTTAGCATTCAAGGTCAGAATATATAAATTAAAAGCAAGTAAATGGCACGAGGTTGGTAACCTTGTTCGATCAACTGATCTACGTCAGGGGGACTTCATAAGTCCGTGAGAAATAGTTCACTACTCCGTTGAATGGTTACAAAGGCTTTTACATGAAGACTCCCATCACTCGACCCCTTTCCTACCCACTACAACATCTTTCATTGAACTGAATTGCTAGCTCCCCTCACAACCTAGAATCCCTTTAGTTCCCACAGGAAATCTCTCCCGAGACTCCTCTAAGTGTGTATGAATTTAAGTTTCAAACACAGACTAGAAATATAATGATCAAACGGATCAAATCTAGTCTACCTGAATACTATATGCTTCAAAGATGAAGTCTTTTAGACTCTCTACCCTTTGTGTATTCGTAAAACCCTCGCCACCTAAACTAGTCTGATTCCCAGACTATTTATAAATAAAAGATATAGCCTTAACAAGGTAATCAGAAGTCCTAATCTGACTTGAAATCAACAAGGAAACTTACCTTAATTAATTCGGACTTTCCTAGTTTAGATGTCTTCCTTGAATAGAACTCATTCTTTCCTTCTTTGATCTTCATCACGAACAAGGCATCTTCTATTCTGAAACGTCCATCTTGAACCTGCAGCTCCAGCTCTTTGATTCTAGCATGATATGTCTCTTGTAAACTCTCCAGACAATCATGTACATGATCATGTTTCTGAACATGATTAAGTACATGTCTTGATCTTCAATCAGATTGATAGCAAAATGTTCACAGTAATGTCCAGAACATGTTATTCGAACATGAATAACCAAAACCTTTTGTGTTCTTTTGATATTGCCATACAGATCATGACAATCTCGAACACTTGAGTGCGGATGGCACTAACAATCTCCCCATTTGTCTTTATCTGATGGCAAATCAGCTCTATGTTTTAAAAGAACACAACCCTTAAACTGAAGGATCATGTACCTTAAAACGTTCTTGAATGTTCCTCTGAACATCATATGATTCAGTTGTTTTTTACTTTCTTATCAGCTTATATCTGCTCTAATATATTGTATTTTTATCATTTTTTATCTCTTGATAGCAGTTTCAATTTTTTAGCAGATTTGAATCATATATGGAAGATAGAAATTCTGTTCAATATCAGAAAAGCTATTACAAGCTAATCAAAACAAAACAAAAATATCTTGCAAAAAATGGATGCAAGATAATTAGAACGGAAACATTTAAAACTATATTGCATTACTCCCTCTATTTGCCACCGAGAAAGGCAAGAGAGTAATCTCAGAAACTACTCGGATTTGTCAAAAGCTTGCTCATCTCCTTCTTCTTCAGCATCATCATACTCTGTCTCTTCACCCTCTTTAGCTTCTTTTTCTTCATCAGCCTCCTGCTCCTCTTCATCAGCCTCCTGATCCTCTTCTGCAGACTCTTCTTTTTCAGCATCAGCTTCTTTTTCTTCTTCTGCAGATTGTATTTCACCTTGTTTTTGAGCATGTGGAGATTCCTTCTGAGTAACAGCTACTGCAGTACTTACAAGCTTGTGCAAGTTACAAACATTGTCAGGTACATCTGCTGCTAGGGAGGCAAATCCTTTTCTTAATGAAAGTTTAGCAATTAAAGCTTGAATTTTCATCTTCTCAGAAGTGTGCTTAGAAATCAAACGAGCATGAAACTCCAGGCTTCTCTCCAAAAATTTCAGCACAACACTTTTCGGTGAGGATTCTTCAACAATAGCATCACTTCCTTTCTTTGATGCTATAAACTACTTGAACTGGAGGCGCATGTGATGATCTCCAATTTCAGGAGCAACTTTGATCACGAGAGGCTTTTTGGGTGGAATGACCCTGTCATTTTTTGTTGAGACATTCTTCTTTTGCTACTTTATGATACTGTAAATCAGTAAAGGATATCACAGAGGTCCCTTCACTACTGTAGACTCTGCACTATTGATAATGTTTCCAAAAAAAAATTCACGATAATTGAACTTCTTCCTAGTTCCGAGGTGATATAATAACCTTCCTTGAGCTTAAGTCACTGTAGCTCTGTGCTTTGTTGGCAACCAGTTGTGAATCAAAATTTTGAACAGAGCTCCATACTTGTGAGTCAGCTTGGAGGTAGGGATTGTCTGCGGATGAGATGACCATTTGGTGTAGATGCCCTGGGTCAGTTCTTCAGCAACCATCCCCCAGTCATCTATCTCCTCGAACTCTCCCTCAACTTGACATCTCAGAAACTCATTGATGAGTTATGGTGAGAAATTCAGCATCTCCCCTCTGACAAAGACTTTATGAAAGTCTTCAGATTCTGGATCATCAATCTCCTTGGTCATATTGCAGTAGAATTCTGAAACAACCATTGGAACAAACTCGTGCACCCTCTGCACTGTTCCAAGCAACCCATCATTCTTCAATACTGAATATACTCCAGTAGCTAACAATGTATCCTTATCCATCTTCTTCTCAGAGATCATAGACCTCTACTTTACTTTCTCCCACAACTCAGCATGCTTGGAAGATCGAAAAAGGACATGTTTAGAGATATCTGACACATGGATGATCTATTTATGAATATCAGATTCATGTTCACTAGAATGTGAGTGAACATCTTCAGGTTCATCTCTAGGCTTAGCAGTTTTCTTGACCTTCTTGGAAGGGCTAGCAGGTTCAACAACTTTTCTTTTCTTTGTCCATGCAACAGTGGATGGTGGAGTGGCAGATGCTCGGCTTCTTATCATTGGTGTTCTCTGAACTAACTACACCATAGCAGTAGATGCCTTCTTTCTTGGAGTTTTCTTCTTAACTGGTGATCTGACGAACGGATCATATTGGGCTGAAGTAAGAAATTTCTCTTATTGTGGAACAAGAGTCTTCTTAGCAGACTCTGAAGATGAACTCTGAACATCTTCCTTCTCAATAGGTTCTGCAACTAAAGGTCTCTTTATGATCTTTTTCTTTGCCTTAGCAATGGCAACAATGATTGCTTTCGTTTTTAGGCTTAAGGGAATATCATCTTCCCTGTCTTCATCATCACCTTCAGTAGGAGAAGGTTGATTAGGAGGTTTCTACACAACATTTGCAGGAGTTGAAGTCTCTGCAGTACTCTTCTCAGTAACATGTTCATTGGCATGATCAGGAACATCTTCAGGCATAACAGGATCATCAACATCAGATCCCTTCTCTTTCTGAAGGGTTTGGGCAGCAGGTGCTATGATGACTTTCTTTGTAGAAGGGGTTATAGTCTTCTTTGATTTCTTGACTGTAGTTCCCTTTATTCTTGCCTTTTTTATAGTAGACTTTTTGTTGACGTCGTATGAACGAGCTGCTTTCTTTAATAGATCTTGGATTGTAAGGCTTTGAGTCTTTGATTTTTTTGCAGAAGAGGAAACTTCTTGTTCTTCTATTTCCAAGTCTTCGTCTTCTTCTCTGTGGAAAGTTTCAATAAACTCTTCAGTATCTTTGCTGGATGATTCATCACGAAGAGCCCTCTGAATAAGTTTCTTGTAAGATGATTCTCCTCGAACTTGTTTATAGAACTCATCTTCTTCATAAAACTGGTCATGAGGCTTGGAATATGTCACTTTTCCATACCTTATCCTGGGCTTAACGACTTTCTTGGGACGGACAAGTGTTCATTTTGGAGCTATTGAAAATAAATGGGTGTTTTTCAAGAATGATCAATGAAAAAATAATGGCAGAAAGAAGAGATGGTCACAGAGAAAATAGAAGATGTTTAGAGAGAAAGCTTTTGATTTCTGAAAATTAGGAGCGTATGAATGATCTCTCTAAATGGCTAAACATATATATAAGAGAGTACTCTGTTCAAAGCATAGGCTCAGGTTTCTGTTAGACTATGAAACTGGAGGAAAATCCTGAAAAACCAGAGATGACGTTATCAAGTTAGAACTAGCCGTTGACAAAGATGTACACTGGATTTTAAAAATTCTTCATGTACATCTTGATGAACATTTATGGGAATGTTCAGTACCTTTGTGCAAGAATGGTTTTTTCCTACTAAGTGTGAAATAAACATACTCATGCCCCTCTTCTTGGTTTTACTGAACCAAGCACACCCTAAGGGATGCTCTAAGTTTCTCAAATCGAGCAGCATCAAATCCCTTGGTGAAAAGATGAGCTAGTTGATCTTCTGTCTTCATTTGTTCAATCTTTAGAACTTCTTCTTCAACTAGCTCTCTAATGAAGTGATGTCTGATGTCTATGTGCTTTGTCCTTGAATTCTGAACTGGATTCTTGGATATATTGATAGAACTCATATTGTCACAATACAGAATTGGTGTATCATGAGCAACTTCATAGTCCTTCATCATCTGCATCATCCAAATGATCTGAGTAGAACCGCTTTCTGCTGCAATGTATTTAGCTTCTGATGTAGATAAAGATATGCAATTCTGCTTCTTACTGAACCAGGAAACAACATTATTTCCTAAACAGAAATAAGCACCTGATGTGCTTTTTCTGTCATCTGGAGACCCTACCTAATCAGCATCACAGTATGCATTAATACTTGAGTTTGTATCATAAGTATACCACAATCCGTAGTCTGCAGTTCCATTGATGTACTTGATGATATTCTTAATAGCCTTCATGTGACTCTCCTTAAAACAAGACTGATATCTGGCACACACTCTCACACTGTATGCTATATTTGGTCTGCTTGCTGTAAGATAAAGGAGACTCCCAATCATGCTTCTGTATAAAGTCTGATCAACTTCAGCTCCTGCATCATCTTTTCCAACCTTGACTGTAGTGCTGATAGGTATCCTTTTATGCTTAGAATCTCCAGCTCAAACTTTTTGATGAAGTTTCTGGCATACTTGGACTGTGATATGAATATAACTTCTTTTGACTGCTTAATCTGAAGTCTAAGAAAGTATTTCAGATCTTCAACTAAGCTCATTTCAAACTCAGTTTCCAATGTCCCTGATAAAGTCCTTGACCATCTTATCAAACACTAAGTCAAACACTATATCATCCACATATACTTGAACCACAATTACTTGTGATTTCTCCTTTTTGGTAAATAGTGTTTTGTCTTCTCCTCCTCTGTTGTATCCTTTGCTAACCAAGTATGTAGCTAGTTTTTCATACCATACCCGAGGAGCCTGTTTCAAACCATATAGGGATTTCTTCAGTTTGAAGACATATTCTGGATAATGTGGATCTTCAAATCCTTTATGTTGAGCTACAAACAAATCATTATTCAAAAATCCATTCAGAAAAGCACTCTTAACATCCATCTGGTACAACTTGAACTTCATGATGCATCCTATGGCTAGAAGAAGTCTGACTGATTCTATCCTTACGACTGGAGCAAATATTTCATCAAAATCAATGCCTTCAATCTGAGAATATCCTTGAGCAACCAGTCTGGCTTTATTTCTTGTAATGTTCCCAGCTTCATCAGTCTTATTCTTAAATATCCACTTGGTTCCTACTATGTTGACTCCTTCAGGTTTCTGCACCAGATGTTAAACATCATTCTTTTTGAACTGTAGAAGCTCTTCCTGCATAGCCTCAATCCAGTAGTCATCTTTGAGAGCTTCTTGGATGTTCTTAGGTTCAATCTTGGATGTGAAACATACATTGGATATTTCATCATGCATTCTTTTCCTTATTCTGCTTCTGGTCATTCTTCCTTCATGAATATCTCCAATAACTTCTGAAGTTGGATGGTCCTTGATGATCTGTCGTGAAGGCTTCCTTGGCTTCATTTTCTGTTCTTCAGTTTCTTTATCAGTATTGATAAGTCCATTTATTTCATGTTTTTATGGGCATTTTATCCTCTATAAATGTCCTTTTTAGTGTGTTTTAAGTCGAAAAGAACCAGGTTGCAGTCAAAGGGCATTCCAAGAGTCGAGTCTGGCGGAAGGGGTATTTTATGCCCAGTTATTCACGTATATCTCACACATATGTTCATTAGAGGCACAGAGGACTTCTTCAGTATCCATCCTACATTCGGTCGGTGAAGTGAGCATATCATATACGGATGGAACTGACAGATGATGCCGTGCCCACTGTACTCGCACAGACTCGACCACAGGTCAGAATGGGCATTCCAGTGAAACTCGGGATTTAGTTGAAAGGAAGCTGGTGGAAGATAGCTACATATCCGAAGGAGAGTTGGAGCTAATCTGGACTCCTAGAAGGCGCTGCAACAAAAGGATAAGCTCAGCCAAAGAGATAAGCTCAATCAAAGGAGATAAGAACAATCTCTAAAAAATAGGGATTTGTTAAAGCTGAAGCTTATCCAGTCAAGGTCAGAGAGGGCACGCCGTTCCAGAATTTCAGCAGAAGACCCCCGCCTGTGGGGAAAACTCCACTCAGAAATGTAGTTATTTAAACAAGTTTAGTCTCTGGAAAAAAAGCTTTAGACAGTCTGAAACATTTTACATTTATATTTCTGCATTTTTACTTTCAGTACGCTGCTTAGGCAGCCAAAACAATCCGAAAGGTCTTAAACCTTCGGGACTTAGGTTATGTTCATGTTCATCGATGTTGGAGTCGAGTTTTTTCTTAATTAATTCAGTAATTTCTTATTTAATTTGATATCTTTAAATTCTGCAGTTTTAATTATGTCTAGCCTTCTCGGCTAGATCTTTAATTCTGGCATTTGAACGATAAAATTGGTTTGAGCATAAATCTGGACTCGTGAGGCCAAAATGGGCATAATAATGCATGATTAGTTTCCGTTAATTCTTGAGCCTTGTTCCACGTGAGTGTGTGTCTGAAGTGCTCAATGTGGCTGATCACTCGTTAGGTAAAGAGGGCACACCACTATTAATTGAATTGGCGAATCGTAACTGTGTGTCGGTTCATATAGTAATAAGGGAATTAATGGGGTGTTTTGGGCACAAGAGAAATCAGTTGAACACAATATATCTGGGTCCGTCTAGGGCACACTGCTGCTTGTTTGCTTACATCTCTTAGAGGAATCGGGAGGTGGGTAACTGGTTAGGGGTTTAATCGAAGAGGAATCACTTTTAAACCTAAAATGAAAGGATGGATGAGGAGACATAGAGAGGAATTCGGTCACCATAACTAGATTACCTATCATGTATGAAAATCGGTGTGCCCATGATCGAGTTATTTTATGTTTAAATCAAATTCTAATTCAAATGCCAGAACCTTTTGTTATTTGATATTTTCTTTATTTACTTTTGCATATTTAAATTCAGTTTAGTGACAACACCAAACCCCCCTTTGTGATTGGTTACTTGAATATAGAATCGCAATAGCTCTCTGTGGGATCGACCTGTACTTATTGGTTAGCTACGCTCGCTGTGCGCACAGGAGTTTACAAATTTATTTTGAGCGCGAAACGACCGCGCGTCAAAATTGGCGCCATTTCCGGGGAGCTGGTTTCTAGTGATTTTATCTTCCACAATTGGTGAGCCTGGAAGTTGATGCCCAGGGGCTCTTCAGAGGAGACTCTATTGTACGATCCAGAGATAGAGAAGATTTCGAGAAAAAACAGGACAACAGTGAAGAGGGCACGCCAAGCAGCAAATAGACCTCGTGAGCCCACACCACCACCAGAGGATCAAGAAGATCAAGAAGACGAAGGGCACGATGAGGAAAGATAGTTTGAGAACGGCCACAACATCAACATGGCCGCAAATGGAAATGTTGCAAATGGCAATGCGGATGATAACAGGACTTTAAGGCAGTTGGTCTTCCCGACCAACATGAACTTGCGCCCAATGGGCATTACACTCCCAGCTGTGACTCAGAACTGGGATATTCATGCAAACTTTATCCAGATCTTGCCGAAGTTCCACGGAATGCCTGAAGAGGATCCACAAAGGCACTTGCAAGATTTTGAGATGGTTTGCCAAACTCAACCATCCGACCATGGACGAGAGGAGTATGTGCAGTTGGTCTCGTTTCCTTTCACTCTTCAAGATGGGGCACGGGACTGACTGTACACATTACCGACTAGCGCTGTGACCACATGGAGACAACTTCAATAGAAGTTTTTGGAGAAATATTTCCCAGCATCCAGAGTGCAAGAAATGAGAAGGAGGATATGAAGCCTGAAGATGGGAACTAACGAAAGTTTCTATGACTACTGGGGAAGATTCCAGACGATGTTGGTGAAATGCCCACAACACCAGATTACTGAACATGATTTGATTCAGTATTTCATCGGAGGATTAAGACCACATGAGAGGACGATCGTGAATGCCTCATGTGGAGGATCCATTTTGAACAAATAGCCTATTGAAGCATTCAGAATTCTCACAGAAATGGCTGAAGACAACCGAGACTTCGGTGGAGAGGGCATTCGGGTTGTAAGTGAAACAGAAAGGGCACCGGACCAGGACAGCAGGATTGATAGATTGTGTGACAAGATTGAAAAAATCTTGTCCGGTGCAAGCATGGCGAGGAAGCCCAGACCTTGTGGAGTGTGCAAAAGCATATCTCACTTCACAGATGAATGCCCTACTCTACAAGACGAAATGGAAGAAGTGAATGCTATAGGAGGCCAGAATGAGCATTCCAGAAGATATGATCCCCATTCCCAGACTTATAATCCTGGCTGGAGAGACCATGAAAATTTTAGATGGAGAAGACCAGAGGATGGGCATCCTGGACGCCCATTGCCACCACCAGAAGAGAAGAGAAAACTAGGGAGATGCTAAAAGTATTCAGCAAAGTGGAGATCAACATTCCACTGATCGAGACAATCAAACAAGTGCCGCGGTATGCCCGGTTTCTAAAGGAACTTTGTACCAGAAAGGTGCGATTCAATGATGATGCAAGGTTCCTAGTTGGGGAGAATGTATCGGCTGTGATACAAAGGAAGTTACCCAAGAAGTGTGATGATCCAGGGATGTTCATGATCTCTTGCATAATTGGAGACAAAAAAGTTCAAAAGGCCATGTTGGATTTGGGGACATCAATCAACGTAGTGCCCCTGTCGGTGTTTAAAGAATTGAAGATTGGACCTTTGAAAGATACCCGTGTGGTCATTCAGTTAGCTGACCGATCTAATGTTTATTCAGAAGGCCTCATTGAAGATGTATTGGTCAAGGTGGACGAGCTTATCTTCCCAGCAGATTTTTATGTGCTTGATATGGGCACAACGACTTCAAAATCTTCAGTTTTGTTGCTGGGAAGGCCCTTCATGAAGACAGCTCGAACCAAGATTGATGTAGATAAGGGCACACTGACGTGTGAGTTTGATGGGGAGAAGGTGACGTTCAACATTTTTGAAGCCATGAAGCACCCCCGGGATATAGAAAATTGTAATTTTGTGAACACATTTCATCCTCCGAGCCGTTCTACTTTATCCATGGTGAGCAACAGAGAACCGCTGCAGTGGGCATTGTGGGATGGACTGATTGATCAGGATGCCCTGGACGAGAATGATGATATAAGGGATGAAATTATGATGTTGTATTCCTTAGAAGAAATGCCACACGGATGTGTGGACTAAGGTGTGCCCATTTGGAGAAACGATGATAAGCTGATGCCTTCTATTATCAAAGCGCCCATGCTGGAGTTGAAGGCATTACCAAGGCATCTGAAATATGCCTATTTAGGAAATGATGAGACTCTTCCTATAATCATAAGTACGGGGTTGAATCAAGCTGATGAGGATCACCTTTTGAGATTGTTGAGACTATACAAAGAGGCACTCGGATGGACTTTAGCAGATATAAAGGGCATTAGCCCAGCGGTTTGTATGCACAAAATATTGTTGGAAGATGATGCAAAACCCATCCATGACCCACAAAGGAAGCTCAATCCAGTGATGAAGGATGTGGTGCTAAAAGAGATAATTAAGCTACTAGACCAGGGCATTATATACCCGATTTCAGACAGTAAGTGGGTCAATCCAATCCATGTTGTGCCCAAGAAGTTGGGCATTCAAGTTATGAAAAATGAGAAAGGAGAGCTTGTGCCCGCACGACTGCAAACTGGCTGGAGAGTTTGCATTGATTACCGGAAGCTGAACACGGTCATGCGGAAGGATCATTTCTCACTTTTGTTCATTGACCAGATGCTGGAAAGACTCGCAGGAAACAAGTTCTTTTGTTTCTTGGATGGATACTCAGGATACATGCAGATTGCAGTAAATCAAGAGGACCAGGAGAAAACAACATTCACATGCCCATTCGGCACGTTTGCCTATCGCATAATGCCCTTTGGCCTCTGCAATGCTCCTGGCACATTTCAATGTTGTATGATGAGCATATTCTCTGACCTACTTGAGAACTGCATTGAAGTATTCATGGATGATTTCACAATGTATGTGAGCTATTTTGATCGATGCTTGAACAATCTGGAGAAAGTGTTGCAGCGTTGTGTAGACAAATGCCTAGTGCTGAACTATGAAAAATGTCATTTCATGGTCAGAGAGGGCATTGTACTGGGACATGTGATTTCTAAGAGGGGCATTGAGGTTGATAAAGCCAAAGTGGCCATAATTGAGAAATTGCCATATCCCACTTCGGTGAAACAAGTGAGAGGATTCTTGGGGCACGCTAGATTCTACAGGAGATTCATAAAGGATTTTGCAAAAATTGCCCAGCCTATTACTCACTTATTGCAGCAAGATGTTCCATTTGAATTCGATGAAGTGTGTAAGAAAGCATTCAATTTTCTGAAGAAGCAACTGGTCACGGCACCAGTCATTCAACCACCAGATTGGGGAATGCCCTTTGAGATTATGTGTGACGCCAGTGGGTACGCTGTGGGCGCTGTACTGGGTTAGAAGAGAGGAAAAGAAAGCCATGTAATTTACTATGCCTCCAAGACTCTGAATGGGGCACAGTGTAATTACACCACTACTGAAAAGGAGCTATTGGCAGTAGTGTTTGCATTTGAGAAGTTTCGATCTTATCTCTTGGGAGCAAAGAGCATTGTCTATACAGATCATGGTGCCCTGAGGCACTTGATGGCCAAGAAGGAGATGAAACCATGACTAATTAGGTGGATCCTGCTTTTACAAGAGTTTCATGTTGAAATAAAAGATAAGAGTGGGGCACAGAACTTGGTGGCTGACCATCTGAGCCGGGTGCTGAATGAGAAAGGCGACGAAATGCCCATTGCTGATCATTTTCCTGATGAGCATTTATATTCAGTAAAGGGCACACTAGTACCCTGGTATGCAGACATAGTGAACTACCTCGAGTCTGGAGAAATGCCTATTGGGTACTCAAGGTACCAGAAAAATAAACTGAGGTATGAGAGCAGGTTTTATGCATGAGATTGCCCTACTCTATGGAGGAGATGCACTGATCAAATCATCAGAAAATGTGTCCCTGATGAAGAGATAGATGAAATTCTAAAGCATTGTCACAATTATGCTTGCGGAGGGCATTTCGGACCAAACCGAACAGCAAGGAGAATTTTGGATTGTGGGTTCTTTTGGTCCACAATATTCAAGGATGCCCATAACGTCTGCAGAAAGTGTGATCAGTGCCAGAGGGTAGGAAACATCACAAGAAGAAATGAAATGCCCATGACGCCAATCATGCCAGTGGAGATTTTCGATATTTGGGGAATGGATTTTATGGGACCCTTTCCAAATTCGAGGGGGAACCAATACATTATCCTGACAGTTGATTACGTGTTCAAATGGGTAGAAGCAAAGGCCACTTCTACCAATGATGCAAGGGTGGTAGCTGCATTTCTGAAATCCCACATTTTCAGTCGATTTGGTGTGTCCAGGTCCATCATCAGTGATCAAGGGACCCATTTTTGCAACCAAACGCTGGAAAGATTATTGAAGAAGTATGGGGTTCACCATAGGATCACCACACCTTACCATCCCCAAGGAAATGGCCAAGCTGAAGTCTCAAATCGAGAAATTAAAGCCAATCTTGGGAAGGTTGTGGCTCCAAATAGAAAAGATTGGAATATTCATCTGGAAGATGCCCTGTGGGCATACCGAACTGCATTCAAGACTCCAATTGGGATGTCCTCATATAGGATGTTATTTGGAAAATGTTGCCATCTGCCAGTCGAGTTAGAACACAAAGCACGATGGGCACTTCAGAAGCTGAATATGGACCCTGACGCCGCTGGGCATTTCAGGAAATTTCAAATTCAAGAGCTGGAAGAAATGAGAATGGAGGCCTATGATAATTCGGTGCTGTATAAGGAAAAAATGAAAAGGCTCCATGATCAAGTAATTCGGAGGAAGAGATTCATCCCAAGACAGAAGGTACTTTTGTACCACTCAAGATTCAAGCTTATGGGAGGAGGACTGAGGACCAAGTGGGTTGGTCCATTTAAAGTATATGCAGAATGCCCAAATGGGGCAATTGAGCTGATAAATCCCGATACTGGAGGGCGCTTCAAAGTGAATGGTCACCGTGTGAAATCTTACCTAGGGCACTCTGATGAAGATGTCACAGTGATCTGGCTCGCGGAGCCCACTTACGCCTGATCTGGGATGATGTCGTGCCCACGACAATAACTGGGGCGCTACTGGGAGGCAACCCAGGTGTTTTCTTGTCTTAATCCATTTTTATTTATTTTTAATAAGTTTTTCAGTTGATTAACCTAGCTTAGGGAGCAATTTTACGCTTGTTTTGGATAAGTATGGTGTTTGCAGATTTAGATAATGAGAGAGAAAGATGAAGATAGAATAAATCCCTTGGAAATAGGGATTCTGAAGTGAGGCACTCTAAGGAGATAAAGTTTGTTCCAATTTTTCAGGGGATAAGGCTTATCCATTAGCATAGGGCATACTGATCCGGGAGACTCCTAAGGAATTTGAAGAGTCACAAGTCAAATCATGAATAGTGATCCCCTTAATATAAAAGCCTTACCCCACAAAATCTCCACTATCACTTTCACTCGCCTTTTACAAAAATCAGAAACTTCTCTCTCTCGATTTTCCTGAAACCCTAATTTCTTAAAACCTTCAAAAATCCAACACTGGCGAAGACAAGAGGCAAGAAGGTCACACCAAAAGCTGGACCTAAGGCACGCCTGGATTTTGAGACCCCCACTGTCTCTGAAGAGCCCTCTCCAACCAAGGTCGTGAAGAAACCCTCTGTCAAACCCAAAGGGAAAGCTGTGTCTGAGGCAGCCATGTCGAGCAAACATGCTAAGGAAACTCCGCTGGAAAAAGAATCTACGCCTGAGGTTGAGGCGATGGAAGAAAGCTCCGCAACCCTGACTCAAACGGAGCAGCAAGATGATGAGGCGACTGTAGAGGGCATGCAGGAGGAAGAAGCTACTGAAGAGCCTGCGCCGAAGTCTAAAAAAGGGGCTGAAAAGAAGAAATCTAAACAGCCAGTTAAGGCTCTGACCCCTGTGCCATCGGTGGAAATCGAGGACGAGAAAGATGACGAGGAAGGAGATGAAGTCGAAGAACAAGAAGGGGTTGAAGAGGAAGGAGACAGAGACATTGAGCTGGATAAATACTTAACTGAAATAGAAGACATTGAAACTGATGCCCCACCGGAGAAGGTACCACTGTTCGAAGAGGAGGACGAGGCACCCGCTGACATCAAGAAGCGGGCACTGGAGAAAACAAAAGGAAAAAGGAAGGTTGGAGAGCCCATTCCAGAGCCAACCGAGCCAGAGGTGTCCCAGCAAGGGGATACCGAAGAAGAAAAGGAGCAGCAGGAGCCCAGTGCGCCCTCCCAGATGCAAGCAGGCTCTGAAGAGCCCTCGGAGGACTCTTCACCCAGGCAAAGAGTGGGGAAATCTGTTAGTGTGAAAGCCGGAGCTAAGCTGGCTGGAGAGGCCTCTTCGCGGAAGAGGAAAGCTAAAGAGGGCACTTCAGCCCCTGTGTCTAAAAGAGGCAGAGGGGTGGGGAGCCCCACACCAAGTAAGTCCAGCAGTGGCCCGTCACCAGTTAGGGGCATCATCAACTCAAAAGGAGTCTACCGTGAGACGCTTGCAGCTCTTGGTATAGAGCAGGAGGTAAGGGATTTGTTTTCTGCAATTGGTTGGGAATGCTTTTTAGATATGGAATGTGTGATTTTTCCATCATTGTCTCGTGATTTTGTCCAAAACTTGAAAATTAAAGCCGTGAACAAGCCTGCTACATCCACTAGGGTTTTATCTTTTAAACTGATGGGTAGAAGTTATTCTGTGTCTGCTGATGACTTGAACATGTTGCTGGGCATCGTGACATACTTGGGCCTCCAGGATGAGGAGTATGTTGATACCGTGACTGTAGTGCCCGACTTTGCAGAAGGAGTCGATGCAAAATGGGTAGATATTGGGGATGGAGCCATTTTTCAAAGTGAATCCACGAAAGGATATTGCTTAAATAATGATGCTTTGAGATTCTGCCATAGGGTGTTAGCCTACAATTTTTTCGGCCGTAAGGATAGCTCTAATTCAATCACCAATCAGGAGCTATTTATTTTGTGGTGCATGGTTCATAAGATCAAAATTAATTTTGGTTCTGTGGCCATTGCACATTTTCGGGAAATTAAAACACACCCTAGGCATCGTATCTCTTGTGCCCAATTGATCACCCAGATTGCGGTTAGATATAGGCTCCTTGACTTGCATGATACTGATTTAACCCCCCCTTCCCCGTGAGTATTTTGATCTTAACTGCTTGAGAAGAATGCAAGATGTGGTTGACGATGAGGATAGAAAGCCTGTTTTTCTTTATGCCGGGGGCAGACCCCTCGAGCATGCTTTTAGCTATGGCAGGTACATCAAAGAAACCACCAGCAGGGAAGGCACCGCAGAGGGAGCACCCAGTCGCAGTGATCATGAGCAGACTTGAGTTGATAGAGAATGTCCAGTTCCAGACTAATGAAAAACTGACCCCGAATCGAAGCAGCCCTGAAGGCCTATTTCAAGCATGTTGGGTTCTCCTACCCAACGCCTGCAACCGATTGACCTGGTTCTTTCTGTCCTTTGGATTAGGTTTTGTTTTGTTTTTATTTATTTTATTTGTTCTGTTTTCTTTGTTGTCTTGTTGTTTGAGTCTGTGTCCACACTTTGCAAGCTGCAAAGTGTGTGGGTGGTAGTTGAGTCAAAGCATGCTATTCTGTGAGTCTGTTTGGGCATTTCACGTGATGATCCAACTTTAATTGCTTTACAGAAAAATCAGCATGCCCAATTAAGATAGGGATGACAAACGAGTTTTAGCGTTCCTTGTGAGACTTGAGCATATATGTTGTATGCTTCAATTTTACAGTTTTCTTTCATTCATGAGTGTGAATAATTCTGTGCTTATGATGATCTAGAATTTGCCTCTGTTCTGTGTTTAACTCTTGGAATTATTGATGCACATGTAGATGAGATAGGCCATGTTTTGATGAGCCACTGAAATAAATAACTCCCACCAATGACACAACCCTTGCACCCCGCTTTGAGCCTATGAAATGCCCTGGGCGATTTTGTTTTGGGATGGGTTATACTTAGCCCGGGGCATTGTAAAACCTGAAGAGAAAAATGGGTAAGACAGAGTTGTCTCTGGGAAGGCATATATATGAAGGGCCAGAAAAGATAGGGGGAAGAATTAAAAAAAAAAAGAAAAAGAAAAAAAAGGTGATTAGAAAAAAAAAAGAAAAAAAATAGTCTGAATAAAATTCCCTCGAGTTCTAAGTGTTTAGAATGCCCAATATAAGAAAGATTCAGTGCCTGAACAGGGCACAGGAGGGTAGTGAATAGAAAGGAGCTGGGGAGGGGTCTGTACAATAAAAAAAACCCTCCCACTTAAAATGCCCAACTATAGCCTAAAAAGCCCTATTGATACTAATTGCATCATGGTTTCTGGAGAATGAACAGCAGAACTTTGGCAAACTTATGGGACGAATTTGCATAAAATTAGAGCCGAAATGAGAGTATACACTGAGTGAAGAGAGTCTGTGAGGAACACCAAGCTAAAACTCATTTTTGACCTATTTTAGGTATGCTGAAACGTTGCATTTTTTGTTGGATTATTTCTGATGTGCCCACACTGAGTAATAGTTTGCATGCTTGTGTCTTGAGTCTGTTTCTTTTCTCTTTTATTTTCTTTTTTTTTTCTGGATGCGTTGCACCCCATGCTTGAGGACAATCATACTTAAAGTGTGTGGGTGTGATAAGTCCATTTATTTCGTGTTTTTATGGGGATTTTATCCTCTATAAATGTCCTTTTTAGTGTGTTTTGAGTCGAAAAGAACCAGGTTGCGGTCAAAGGGCATTCCAAGAGTCGAGTCTGGCGGAAGGGGCATTTTATGCCCAGTTATTCATGTATATCTCACACATATGTTCATTAGAGGAACATGGGACTTCTTCAGTATCCATCCTACATTCGGTCGGTGAAGTGGGCATATCATATACGGATGGAACTGATAGATGATACCGTGCCCACGGTACTCGCACAGACTCGACCACAGGTCAGAATGGGCATTCCAGTGAAACTCGGGATTTAGTTGAAAGGAAGCTGGTGGAAGATAACTACATATCCGAAGGAGAGTTGGAGCTAATCTGGACTCCTAGAAGGCGCTGCAACAAAAGGATAAGCTCAGCCAAAGAGATAAGATCAATCAAAGGAGATAAGAACAATCCCTAAAAAATAGGAATTTGTTAAAGCTGAAGCTTATCCAGTCAAGGTCAGAGAGGGCACGCCGTTCCGGAATTTCAGCAGAAGACCCCCACCTGTGAGGGAAACTCCACTCGGAAATGTAGTTATTTAAACAAGTTTAGTCTCTGGAAAAACAAGCTTTAGACAGTCTGAAACATTTTACATTTACATTTCTGCATTTTTACTTTCAGTACGCTGCTTAGACAGCCAAAATAATCTGAAAGGTCTTAAACCTTCGGGACTTAGGTTATGTTCATGTTCATCGACGTTGGAGTCGAGTTTTTGCTTAATTAATTCAGTAAGTTCTTATTTAATTTGATATCTTTAAATTCTGCAGTTTTAATTATGTCTAGCCTTCTCGGCTAGATCTTTAATTCTGGCATTTGAACGATGAAATTGGTTTGAGCATAAATCTGGACTCGTGAGACCAAAATGGGCATAGTAATGCATGATTAGTTTCCGTTAATTCTTGAGCCTTGTTCCACGTGAGTGTGTGTCTGAAGTGCCCAATGTGGCTGATCACTCGTTAGGTAAAGAGAACACACCACTATTAATTGAATTGGCGAATCGTGACTGTGTGTCGGTTCATATACTAATAAGGGAATTAATGGGGTGTTGTGGGCACAAGAGGAATCAGTTGAACACAATAGATCTGGGTCCGTCTAGGGCACACTGATGCTTGTTTGCTTACATCTCTTAGAGGAATCGGGAGGTGGGTAACTGGTTAGGGGTTTAATCGAAGAGGAATCACTTTTAAACCTAAAATGAAAGGATGGATGAGGAGACACAGAGAGGAATCCGGTCACCATAACTAGATTACCTATCATGTATGAAAATCGGTGTGCCCATGATCGAGTTGTTTTATGTTTAAATCAAATTCTAATTCAAATGCCAGAACCTTTTGTTATTCGATATTTTCTTTAGTTACTTTTGTAGATTTAAATTCAGTTTAGTGACAACACCAAACCCCCCTTTGTGATTGGTTACTTGAAGATAGAATCACAACAGCTCTCTGTGGGATCGACCCGTACTCATTGGCTAGCTACGCTCGCTGTGGGCACAAGAGTTTACAAATTTATTTTGAGCGCGAAACGACCGCGCGTTAGTATCATCATGTTCTTCAGAATGTTCAAAAACATTTCTGTGGACATCTTCTTCAGAGGTGTTAGCAGCATTGATCTGATCATCAAATCTGACATTAACTGATTCTATAACAGTTTTTGTCTCTTTGTTGTAAATCTTATATGATTTGCTGTTTCTGGAGTATCCAACAAACATCCCTTCAACTCCTCTATTGTTCATCTTGCTGAGATACTCTCTATCATTGAGTATATAGCATGTGGTGCCAAACACATGAAAGTACTTCACTGTAGGTTTCTTTTCATTCCAGACCTCATATGGTGTAGTGAAAGTACCTGGTCTGAGATGAACTCTATTGCTAATATGACATGCAGTGTTGATGGCTTCTGCCCAGAACATAGCAGTAACTCATTTAGCAGCAATCATGGTTCTTGCCATCTCTTGTAGAGTTCTGTTCTTCCTTTCAACAACTTCATTCCGCTGAGGAGTCTTGGGGGCTGAATACTCATGACTAATTCCATTCTCACTACAGAAATTGTTAAAGTGCTTATTGATAGGACGTATTTTACTTGTTATTATCACGGTTTTTTGGTGCCTTTTCTCCTTATTATTTATCCTCTAGTTGTGTATTTTGGATATATGATGTGTTGTTGAGTTGTGTAGGGATGTGGTGTAAAAGTGGAGAAAAGAGGCAGGTTTTGGTATGAAAAGATATAAGTAAAGAGAAGTATGGTTCGAGTTCGAGCGGACTGAGCTGCAAGGGCATGCAGCTGGAATATTGAGACAGATTTCTGGAGGCCCGATCCAGAGTGCGTTTTGGGCTTGCTTAGCCCAGTTCTCGGCCCAATTCCAGACTTGGACGCGGAAACCCTTCTCCATCGCCTTTTGAAGACTTATGCATGGGATTTACCTAGATTAGGATTTTATTTCCTATTTAGAACTCTATCTTTTATGGATTGTAGATATATATTAGGTATTTAGTTTATTTTCAAAGACATACACGGTAGAAACGCAGTAATGAAGGCAGCGATCAGAATTAATTCATTTTTACTTTCTTCTTCTCTTCGATATCATCATAGCGCGATTATACAACTTTTGGTTGATTAATTCCAGCATGCAAAGTAGTTAATTTACTCGTATTCCAGTGACGATGATGAAGCTCCGCTTATATAACTGTGAGATCTAATTGTTTGTTCATAATTAATTGATGCATGTATCTGTTATTCTTGGATTTCGGGTCGTAATTATTCTAAGTCTATCGAGTAGTTGCAAATATTTGGTAGGTTGTGATTAATTACTAGCCAATTAAATCGGCCATACGTAATCGTGGTTTCGGTTTAATAAGTGGTAAAACGGTTGCTCAAATAACTAGGCGAATAACAGAGTTAATTTTACAGTCTAGCGTCAGAGTCTGTAAGTTAAGAATCGGGTCTTTCTTGTGCTCATTGCTGTCGGCTTATTAAACTTATAGAGCGTCTCTTACAGTTGTCAGTCGGTTAGGGAAGTAATTAATGAAGCGTCTTCTTAATTATCGAAACCAATGGAGAGATGAGGTCATGTCAGAAACGTCTTCGGTGACTATAACTGATTTGCATGGTTTGATTAATTAATTCCTGCATCTGTGTTCAGTATTATAAGTGGAGTGGAGTTCGTTAGATCCGGAATACCCTTTTATAATTGATTTAATTCAGTTTGTTTGCACACATATTTTCGATTGTTGTCTATTTAATTCTTTAATTTATTTTGCTACATAATTCACACAAAACACGTTTCTGGAAGTTTGGGCACACAGACTGAAAGTCAAGAGTAATCCTCACCGGTCCTTTGGGAGACGATCCTGCTCACCACTGTACTCTGCAGTGTGGGCTTGCCGATGAAAGTTGGAACATTTATTTTTGGTGAAAAACGACGCACCAAATTTTGGCGCCGTTGCCGGGGATCGGTTTAAAGCAGTGCTTACTCGAAATTTTCAGTTTGTTATTTACATTGTTTTCATTTTTAATTTTTCTGGTCTATGACCCGTTCCTCTGCAGATAAAGATTTAGTGTTCGATCCAGATCCAGAGAGAACGTTACACCGGTTGAGGAAGAATACTAAGGAGTCTACAAAGAGTCTCGAAGCTGATCAACACCTTGACATGGCCAATAACGAAGATCTACCACCGAACCCGCAAGGCCTTGCCGCAGGAAGAGCCCTCATTCATGCTAACGTGGCTAATTATGGACCCAATCATGAGCCTCTCATCAGGGAAATCGGTCGTCTTCGGAGTAACAGACCCATCTGCATCGTGCTGCCCCCAATTGCAAACAATGCGGAGATCCGATCTGCATTCATTCAAGTGTTGCCGAAGTTTGTTGATTTACCCGGAGAAAGTGCACACAAACATTTATCTGAATTTGATCTCGTGTGCTCAACTTTACGACCTACTGGTTTTACTGCTAATAACCTAAGGTTACTCACTTTTTCTCACACTTTGCAGGGAAAAGCACGAGATTGGTTATTTGATTTGCCGCCAGAGTCGATCACCACATGGGCGGAATTAGAAGGACAATTCCTGAGAAAGTTCTTTCCTGAGACTCGAGCTACAAATCTGAGAATGGCTATCAGCAGCATCAAACAAAAACCGAATGAAAGCCTGGCCGAATACTGGAAAAGATTTCAACAACTCTGCCGCAAATTCCCAGACCATGGATTCACTAATTATCAGCTTCTGACAAATTACTTTCACCGTGGCATGTCTTCTTTTGATAGGAAAATCGTCGATGCTGCCAGCGGGGGATCTTTTACCAACAAAACCCTCGGCGAGGCCAAACAGCTCATAATCGACATGGCTTCTGGAGGACAGCAATACGAAGAAGAAGATGACAACAGACATCGACCTGTAAGGGCAATCGACCGAGCTGAAAGGTCAGAAGTGAATGAGAAGATAGATGCTCTTACCTCTCTAGTCCGAGGCCTGGCTGTGGCGCACACACGGCCAAACCGCTGCGGAGTTTGTTCTGAGCATGGGCATTTCACTGACGAGTGTCCCAATTTGCATGAGCCACCTACTGAACAAGCTTGTTACGGATCAGGCGATGCGCAGCAAGATGCTCTCAGAGGAATCAATTATGATGCCTAGCGAGGAGACAATTTCAGGAGGAAGTGGAATAATGATCCTTATTCCAATTCCTACAACCCCGGTTGGAGAGATCATCCCAATTTTCGTTGGAGACAACCAGGAGATCCGCCCGCAGCAGGAGACTTGCCATCGAGACCTCCAAGGGGTGAGCCGTATGCCCATGCAGATCGATCCACACCATCTATGAGTGAGATCATGAAGAGTCTGGAGCAAAGCACCAACCTCGTGAGTAGCCTAGCGCAGAGCCAAAAGGCCTTTCAGCAAGAGACGCAAGCCGCTTTAGGCAGCATGGGCACACAGATCACTCAGCTTGCCACCAAATTGAACAAGCTGCAAGGGCACACAGCCTGCCGCATAGATTGCTCCTACCGAGGTACAGATTTTGTCTAAACCTCCTCACCCTATTAATGCAGCTCATTTTCCTTCTAGGTTGGCACGACATAAGAAAGAGGAAGACGAGAAAGAGATCTTTGAGCTTTTCAAGAAGGTCGAGATCAACCTACCCCTAATCGATGCTATCAAACAAGTCCCTAGATACGCAAAGTTCTTGAAGGAGCTGTGTGCCAAGAAGATAAGGTGTGGAAGGGATGCAAAAATCAAGGTAGGAGAAAATGTCTTGGCCATAATTCAGCGGAAGTTGCCTCAAAAGTGTCGAGATCCAGGTATGTTCACTATCCCTTGCATCATTGGGAGAAAAAAGGTAGAAAAAGTCATGTTAGACTTAGGAGCATCCATTAATGTTATGTCCTTCTCTGTTTACAAAGAGTTACAGCTAGGTCCGATGAAAGATACTCGAGTTATCATTCAATTAGCTGATAGGTCCAATGCATACCCGAGAGGTGTAGTAGAGGATGTCTTAGTTAAGGTGAATGAATTGATCTTTCCTGTTGATTTCTACATTGTTGACATGGATGATATATTATCTGCACATAGATCTTTAATTTTTGCTGGGCCGCCCATTTATGAAAACTGTATGCACAAAGATTGATGTAGACAAAGGAATGATGAGTTTCGAATTTGATGGGGATGTAGTCACCTTTAATATCTTCGAAGCCATGAAGCATGTAGAAGACCCTGATGCTCTTTTTATGGTAGATATTATCGATTCCATTACTGATGATTTTGTTGAGTGTAATTTCAGGGATGACAGTTTAGAGCAGGTACTTTATGGAGGGATACCCGACCACATTGCAGATTCAGAAGAGGAAAAAGAGATCTGGGAACTCATACAGCAGTTATACGCTGCCAATGAATTTCCTGTCAGAAATGCGGCCGGCCGTTTGCCCTTGCCGCCAATCACGGAACCCATTCTTCCATCTCATGTGAAGGCCCCGACTCTGGAATTGAAGGTTCTTCCTAAGCACCTGAAGTGCGCCTACCTAGGTGAAGCAGATACTCTACCTGTCATCGTGAGTAAAGACCTTACTGCAGCCCAGAAAACACAACTTGTTACTCTTTTGAAGAAGCATAGAGGGGCTATCGGCTAGACTATCGCCGACATCAAGGGAATCAGCCCCGACATCTGCATGCACTGCATATTTCTGGAAGAGAATCATAAACCATCTCGAGATCCTCAGAGGAAGTTGAACCCAGTAATGAAAGAAGTGGTGTTGAAAGAGATTCTGAAGTTGCTCCAATTGGGAATCATTTACCCAATCTCTGACAGTGTTTGGGTTACTCCAGTACATATAGTTCCAAAGAAGTCTGGGTTCCAGCTCGTGAAGAATGAGAGCAACGAATTGATACCAATGAGGTTGCAAATAGGGTGGCGAATGTGCATTGATTTCAGGAAGTTGAATGATGCCACACGCAAGGATCACTTCCCGTTGCCTTTTATTGATGAGATGCTCGAAAGATTAGCTGGAAAATCTTATTTCTGCTTCCTCGATGGCTACTCCGGATACTTCTAGATTTTTTTAGCTCAAGAGGACCAAGAAAAGACGACCTTCACTTGTCCCTTTGGGACCTTTGCTTGCCGCAAGATGCCCTTTAGTTTATGCAATGCCCCGGGCACCTTTCAACGATGCATGATGAGTATCTTTTCCGACTTGATAGAGAGCTGCATCAAAATTTTTATGGATGACTTTACAGTACATGGCGACTCTTTTGAGCAATGTATGGAGCATTTAGACAAAGTCCTTCAAAGGTGTCTTGAGACCAATTTGGTTTTGAACTTCGAGAAGTGCCATTTCATGGTCCAACAAGGAATTGTGCTCAGGCATGTCATTTCTGCGAAGGGCATAGAAATGGATAGAGCAAAGATTGACTTGATCACGAAGCTGCCGTACCCTTCCACTGAGAAAGAAATTCGAGCCTTCTTAGGCCATGCCGGCTTCTACCGTCGCTTCATTCAGGATTTTTCCAAAATAGCTCAACCCATGACTAAGTTACTGCAAAAGGACACCCCTTTTATCTTTGATGACAAGTGTAAAGAAGCTTTTGATTTGTTGAAGGAGAAGCTGACTTCTGCCCTGGTCATTCAGCCACCACAGTGGGGACTCCTGTTTGAGCTCATGTGCAACGCCAGTGACTATGCTATTGGAGCTGTCCTTTTACAAAAGATTGAGAAGCACAATCATGTTATTTACTATGCTTCGAAAACTCTCAACCCGGCTCAATGCAATTACACAACTACCGAAAAAGAGCTTCTTGCCGTGGTGTTCGCTTGTGAAAAATTTCAATCCTACATTGTTGGATCCAAGGTTGTGGTGTACACTGATCATGCTGCCCTCAAATATCTTCTGTCCAAAAAAGAGTCTAAACCACACCTTATTCATTGGATACTCCTTTTACAAGAATTTGATTTGGAAATTAAAGACAACAAGGTAGCCGAGAATCATGTCGCCAACCATTTGAGTAGACTGTTAACTGCATCCGACGGTATGCCCATACTGGATGATTTTCCAGATGAGCTTCTTCTTGCAGCTGCGGAAAGGGCACCCTGGTACGCTGACTTGGTGAATTTTCTCACCACAGGAATTTTCTCCAAAGACTTTGAATCCGCCAGAAAAAACAAGTTGAAGAGCCAAGCCAAATATTTCATCTGGGACGAGCCCTATTTGTGGAAGACTTGTGCCGATCAAGTTATTCGACGCTATATTCCTGAGGAAGAGATTCCATCTATTTTGAGCTTCTGCCATGCCCACGCATGTGGCGGCCACTTTGGTCCAAGAAGAACAGCCCGCAAGGTCTTAGACTGTGGTTTTTATTGGGAAACAATCTTCAAAGACGCCTACTTCTTTTGCAAAAATTGTGATCGTTGCCAACGCCTTGGTAACATTTCTTCAAGGAACGAGATGCCTCAAGTTCATATCCTGATATGCGAGATCTTCGACGTTTGGGGCATGGATTTCATGGGCCCATTTCCCAGCTCTTTCGGCCACTCCTACATTCTGTTGGCTGTCGACTACGTTTCCAAGTGGGTTGAAGTTAAAGCTACCCCAACCAATGATTCTAGGGTCGTTGCCAAATTCCTCAAAGCTCAGATTTTTCAACGCTTTGGTGTTCCTCGAGCTATCATCAGTGACCAAGGCACGCACTTTTGCAACCGAACCTTAGAAGCGCTGTTCAAGAAGTATGGAGTCACCCATCGAGTTGCTACGGCATACCACCCGTAGTCTAATGGCCAGGCTGAAGTGTCCAATCGAGAGATCAAAAACATTCTGGAGAAAACCATATGCCCAAGCCACAAGGATTGGAGCCTGCGACTCGATGATGCTGCATGGGCATACCGCACGGCTTTCAAAATGCCTATCAGGATGTCCCCTTACCGTCTGATTTTTAGGAAACAGTGCCATCTTCCAGTAGAGCTCGAACATCGAGCTTTTTGAACCGTTAAACAGTGCAACCTGGATCCTCGATTAGCCGGTCCCGAACGTCGCTATTAGTTACAAGAGCTCGAAGAAATCCGTTTGGAGGTCTATGATAGTGCAAGTTATTACAAGGATCGTAGCAAACTATTGCACGACAAATATATCCGGAGGAAAACTTTTGAGGTTGGCCAGAAAGTGTTACTTTTCAATGCTCACCTTCGCCTCATGCCCGGTAAGCTCAAATCTCGCTGGATGGGCCCCTTTGAAGTAGTATCTGTCAGTCCACATGGAGCTGTGGAAATTCGCAGTTTGGATACTCACAAGGTATTAAAGGTGAACGGCCAGTTGCTCAAGCCATATTGTACTGACATCACTTTCTCAAGTTTTGATGGGGTTAATCTTGCAACCCCGATGATTCACCACTAGCTGTTCCACGCCGTCGCGCCTTCGACGTTAACTAACGGCGCTTCTCGGGAGGCACCCCGATTTCTTGTTCCTTTGTTCTTTTATTTTTCCACTTTCTCTGTCTTAATTCTGCCATTTTTTTTATCTATATAAAAAAAACGAATTGGGGGGGGGCACCTTAATGTTCTACGCTGCATGGGCACACCGCCTACGGGGGAGCGGTTTTGGAAGTAACCGCTAATTCAAGTGTGTGGGGGGGGGGAAATTTAGGAATTTCATTTTTCTTTGCAGGGACCTCATTGCAAATAGCCCATAGTCAATTTGGGAATTTTTTTTGCCCTAATCCCCAATTCAATTTAACCCCCCTCACTTAGTTAAAATTTTACACCCTTTTAAATTTTTACTCTTGTTTGTAGCAGTTACAGCGCCTCTTCATCTTCCCGCCTCCCCCCAACTGCCAACGCCGATCACTTCTCCGACCTCCTTCGCCGTCAACCGCTATGGGAAAGAAGCGATCCTCCGCCGCCAAGCGAAAGGTCTCTATCCCAAAACCACCGCCTCCATCTACCGAGGAAGCCGCACCACAGACAACATCGACGCCGGTGGTTTCGCTTCCACCATCTCCGACTACCATTCCCCCTGAAGTTAACCAACCTCCGCCCTTCCTTCACCGTATACTGAAACGCCGAGCCGAGGCGGGACCCTCCAGCACCACCACGCGATGAAAGCTTCCCACCACCGAGTCACCACCACCGGCGGACCACCAACCCTCACCGCCGCCTTCTCTAGCCAATTCTACCTTACAAGCGAGTCCGCCGCCCGCTGTCTCACAATCGCGTGCTTCCACTCCTCCGCCAGAGAGCGCTCTCGCTCCCTCCCCTATTTTAGACCCACCGTCTTCATCCTCAGCCCCGGCCAAGTCATCAAAGAAGGGGACAAAAGGTAAAGCCCCAGCCGCCTCTTCGAGTTCTGCCGCCCCGGCTTTCCTACCATCATATGAGGTAAAGCGCTGCACCGACTTGAACACTAACCGTGTTCTCGTCAGCGCGCGCCATTTCGATTGGAATAATATTGTTGTGTTAGGGGTTAACGATCATATTAGGAGTTTCTTTGTTGGAATTGGATGGGATAAACTACTTGATGTTTCTGTGGATGTACATCATGCTTTAGTTGTCGAATTTTTATCTTCTTTTGATTTTGATGCCTCGAGGGGGCTCGAGGATAGGCATGCCATTGTGTTTTGTCTTCGTGGTCGTAAGTTTCATATGTCCATTACTAATTTGAACATTGTGCTTGGTTTTGAGTTTGATGCCTCTATGTTTGAAGATGAGTATAAGTCGTCTCTTTGTGATGTTCCCACTGTTTTCTCTCAAACGGCTAGTGAAACTTGGGCTAGGATTTCTATAGATGAGTCTTACAGTTCTCGTTCCTCTAAGGGAGCCCATTTGAAGGATGATGCTCTTCGCCTTTGTCATAGGGTCCTATCTGCTAACGTGTTTGGTCGATTAGACATGCTAAACTTGGTTACTGTGCAAGAGCTCATTTTACTTGATTGTATGGATTCTGGGACTAAGGTGAACTTTGGGTACTGGCTTGCCAAGCGATGGCATTTCAGTGCCCATCACACCCTCTGCCGTGCCCCCTTGGGTTGTTTCGTCACTCTACTTGCTGAGAGACTCCACATACCCCTTTCTGACCTTAAGCCTTTGCCTGCCATGTTATTTCGTTTGGAGGATTTTGCTGCTATGAAATTGTTGTTTGTGAATGATCAGGGCCAATATCAACTTACCCGGCCAGGCATTGAAGGCCCGCGTCGATCTATTTCTGCAGGGCCTGCTGCTTCCTCCCTCCTCCCGGCGATTGAGGAGTTGATCACCGCTGCCATCGCTCGACTTGAGGACAGCCTTGGCCGCCGGCTGGATGAGATTGATGGTCGTCTGGACGTGATGGAGCAGGTGATCCGCTATTTTGCGGATCAGAGTTAGTTCTCTCTTATCCCTCCCCTTTTACTCATTGTCTGCATGTGTTTTGTTTGTTTTTAGTTTTGTTTTTCTGATTTTATTGTGAGTTTTCTGTCTTGATTCGTACCCCTTCCCACAGCGAGGACACTGTGTCTTTCAAAGTGTGGGGGGAGTCTTAATGATTTGTGATTTGTGTTGAAAAAAAAATATGTTGTTTTATGTGAGTCGTTTTCTTTGGTTTTTGCTTGGGATTTTAATTAAGTGTTGATAGTTTGAATTGATGAGAATGAGGATGTATGAGCTGTGATGGTTTGACTGGTTGAGAGGTTAAATTTGTGATAGACTATACCATGTTTTGGATGAAATCTGGGATGATGAATTGTGCTTGCAATCGAAACTTTTTAAGTCTACAAATTGTGAGTTCTTAAGCCTATGAGCATGCATGAATTAAGAGCTCAAAGTTTTTGTTGATGATTGTTATCTGACTAGGCTACTTGATGCTTGAATTGCTTTGCTGCCGTCTTATTGTTACCTTTTGGTTTCATTCACAAAAATTATCAAGGCATTAGGGATACCCGAGCTACTAGACCAAAAGAAAATGCCTTGCCCTTTCATTGTCAATTAGTGAGCCCCTTTGAGCTTAATAGATCCATTTTCATTACTTACAGCCACTATAAAATAGCCTGTTCTTTTCTTTTGGCCTGCTTTTTGTCCTAGAAACATGCAAGTCCCTGAATGAATGATGTCTAAGCTGCACAAATAAAGTTATGAGGTCCTGAGAAAATATGTGTGTGACTCCTCCAAAGAAAAAAAAAAGAGAAAAAAACAAAAAAAATGAGAAGCAAAGCTTCCATCCAAAGAAAAAAAAAAGGAGAAAAGAAAAAATGAGGAGTAGAGTATGAAGAGAGTGAATGAATCTGTGTACTCAAAATTTTGAAATAAGACCTGCGCTGAGGTTGTTGTGCTGTGCTGGAAAAGGGATTTACATTCTTGTGCTTGCATTGTTTCTTTCACTTTAGCTACTTTGGCCAAATATATCCTACCTCATGAACCTAAGCCCCATTACAACCAAAGAGGGAAATACCTTGTGATTTGTGATGAACCTGAAGAGTGATGATTTTGATGACAAATAAGCAATTCTATGTTGAAAATAGCTAGTCATGATCTTTGAGTGAATGGCCTCCTGATCTGATTTCGTTGAGTGATGAAGAGTGAATATTGGTGAGGCTCGATTGTGAAGCATAATTCTAACTTGATTGACAGAATGTTGGCATATTTCTTGAACAAATTGATTGGAGGTTTGTGGATTGATATATGACAGTTTATGCTCTGAGTTCTCATTGATTTGGGTTGTTGATGCTTGGTCAGTCATCCTTGTCGAGTCTGTTTTTTTGTTCTTGATGTTTTCTTTGTTCTTGTTTGTGTTGCTCGAGGACGCGCAAGGGTTAAGTGTGGGGGGATTTGATAGGATGTATTCTACATGTTATTATCACAGTTTTTTGGTGTCTTTTCTCCTTATTATTTATCCTCTAGTTGTGTATTTTGGATATATGATGTGTTGTTGAGTTGTGTAGGGATGTGGTGTAAAAGTTGAGAAAAGAGGCAGGTTTTGGTATGAAAAGATATAAGTAAAGAGAAGTATGGTTCGAGTTCGAGCGGACTGAACTGCAAGGGCATGCAGCTGGAATATTGAGACAGATTTCTGGAGGCCCGATCCAGAGTGCGTTTTGGGCTTGCTTAGCCCAGTTCTCGGCCCAATTCCAGACCTGGACGCGGAAACCATTCTCCACCGCCTTTTGAAGACTTATGCATGTGATTTACCTAGATTAGGATTTTATTTCCTATTTAGAACTCTATCTTTTATGGATTGTAGATATATATTAGGTATTTAGTTTATTTTCAAAGACATACACGGTAGAAACGCAGTAATGAAGACAACGATCAGAATTAATTCATTTTTACTTTCTTCTTCTCTTCGATATCATCATAGCGCGATTATACAACTTTTGGTTGATTAATTCCAGCATGCAAAGTAGCTAATTTACTCGTATTCCGGTGACGACGATGAAGCTCCGCTTATATAACTGTGAGATCTAATTGTTTGTTCATAATTAATTGATGCATGTATCTGTTATTCTTGGATTTTGGGTCATAATTATTCTAAGTCTATCGAGTAGTTGCAAATATTTGGTAGGTTGTGATTAATTACTAGCCAATTAAATCGGCCATACGTAATCGTGGTTTAGGTTTAATAAGTGGTAAAACGGTTGCTCAAATAACTAGGGGAATAACAGAGTTAATTTTACAGTCCTGCGTCAGAATCTGTAAGTTAAGAATCGGGTCTTTCTTGTGCTCATTGTTGTCGGCTCATTAAACTCATAGAGCGTCTCTTACAGTTGTCAGTCGGTTATGGAAGTAATTAATGAAGCGTCTTCTTAATTATCGAAACAGTATGGAGAGATGAGGTCATGTCAGAAGTGTCTTCGGTGACTATAACTGATTTGCATGGTTTGATTAATTAATTCCTGCATCTGTGATCGATATTATAAGTGGAGTGGAGTTCGTTGGATCCGGAATACCCTTTTATAATTGATTTAATTCAGTTCGTTTGCACACATATTTTCGATTGTTGTCTATTTAATTCTTTAATTTATTTTGATACATAATTCACACAAAACACGTTTCTGGAAGTTTGGGCACACAGACTGAAAGTCAAGAGTAATCCTCACCGGTCCTTTGGGAGACGATCCTGCTCGCCACTGTACTCTGCAGTGTGGGTTTGCCAACGAAAGTTGGAACATTTATTTTTGGTGAAAAACGACGCACCACTGATTCTCAAATTCCTTGTCATGATCACTTTTGATTTTGATAATGTGTTGATCCTTTTCAACTGTGATCTTGCAGGCTGATCTCTTGAATGCTGTGAAAGCTTCACTCTTGTCTATGAGAAAATCTACCCATGTGAACCTTGAGAAATCATCTATGCAGACAAGAACATACTTCTTTCCTCCGTATCTTTCCACAGCCATAGGCCCCATTAGATCCATATGAATTAGATCTAAAATCCTTTCAGAAGTTCTATCCTGAACTTCTTTATGCTGAGATCTGGACTGCTTTCCAATCTGACATAGACCACATACTTTATCTCTGTCAATTCTGATCTGAGGGAGTCCTCTAACAACCTCTTTGATGATGATCTTCTGGAGATTCCTGAAGTTGATGTGTCCAAGTTTCTGATGCCAAATCTCTGACTCTTCTATAGATGTTCTTTGACATGTTAAAGAATATTGTCCAGGGACATAGAGCTGATAGAAATTGTCAGCTGATCTTTTTTCCTTCCATGAATAAGTCATTATTCTTATTCATTACCATACAACTTTCTTTGGCGAAGACAACTGCCATGTCATCATCACACAGTTGATTGATGCTAGTCAGATTTGCTTTGAGTCCATCCACTAGCATAACCTTCTTTAGTTTAGGCATTCTTTCAACAATCAGCTCACATTTACCCATTACTTTACCCCTTTTTCCATCTCTAAAGGTGACAAAGTTTGATGAGCAGGCTTTTAGATTCTGCACGACAGGGCAATCTCCAGTCATGTGTCTTGAATAGCCACTGTCAAAATACTAGTTGCCCTTTTCTTCAACTCTTAGAGAGATATGGACAATCATACTGGTCTGCTTGACAACCCATTGTTTCTTCTGTGCAAGCTTCTTCTTTTTTTGAGCGGCTGATCTCTTCATGATGTTGTTAGAATGCTGAGCCACAAATCTCCTTCTCATTCTTTTCAGATCATAGAGATACTTTTCACAATGTGGACGAATGTAACCTTTTTCTTCACAATAATGGCAGATAATTCCTTTTCTGTTGCCATTATAAGCAGTCATCTTCTTGTTAATGTTCTTCTAGATGTTCTGAACATTATTTTGCACATGCACCGGCTGGCTTGTACTTGCTTTGACAAACACTATCTCGGACTGTACACCATTGTATCCAAGATCTGGATGACTCTTTCTTGAATGTCCTAGAGTAGTAAGAATCTTAACAAGATTCTTAGATCCATTACTCAGCATACTGACATTCCTTTTGATGGTTTTAAGTTCTGCAGATAACTCATCAATCTCCTTCTTTTGCTGTTGAATTATGACCTTCTGTCCAGTATCAGACCTGATCAATTCCCCATTTCCTTTGAGAAGATTCTTGTTGTGAGATTGTAGAGTCTTGTTGATCTCAGCAACTTCAAGCCATTTTTCATACATTTTCTTGTAGGTCTTGACAAATTCTTCATGACTGAAGTCTTCTTTGTCTGAGTCTTTGGTGCATCATTTTTCACCAAAAATAATCCAACACGCAGTCGGTATGCCCACACTATCCAGAATAGTGGCAAGCAAGATCGTCTCCCAAAGGACCGGTGAGAATTATCCAACACTTTAGTCTGCAAGTAACCAAACCTTCCAACGAATATCTTTACTATAATGTAAAAATGAAAATAAAAGCAATTAAACAGAGAGTAAGTTTCTTCATAGATTAAAAGGTATTCCGGTTTCCAATTAACTCCATCCTAGCTCATTTATTTTGCCCATCGATGCAATGCTAACTTTAATTAATGAATGCAAACTAGTTATAACCACCGAAGACACTTCTGACGTGGTCTTATTTCTCCTTAACTGTTCGATAATCAGGAAGACACTTCACCAATTATTTCCCTAATCAACTGACAATCGTAAGATACACTCTATAGATTTAATGAGCCGACAGTTTTAGAAACTAGAGAAACCCGATTTAAAACCAATAAACTCTGACACATGATTGTCGAATTAAGACTGCTCTTTCCTTGATTCTGAAGAATCAATTTACCACTAATTAAACCTAAACCACAATTACGGATGACCGATTTAATTGCCTACTAATTAATCTCAAACTACTAAATATTTACAACTACCTAGCAGAACCGAAACAATTAACAACGATAAACACAGAGAATCACAAATACATTCATATAATTAAAGTATAAGAATGAATTAGATCTCACAGAATAAATATGTTGGGGCTTCGTTAATCGTCACCGGAATAGAACACGCTTAGCTCGAATTCATATTGGATTCGAACTCCAAAGATTGTTTGAGAAAATAACGATGAAAGAACGGAATTGAAAAGAGAAAATAATCTGCAGAGAATAACTGACGTCTCTAGTCTGATGTCTGTGTTGTGAATTCTGGATGGATGGTTTCCTACTCTATCTAGAAGTCTTTTAATACAAATCTTTAATTAAAGAAAATAGAGTCCTAATCCTAATCTAACTAGGAAAGTAATAAAAATAGAGTCCAATAGTAATAAAAGACCCAACAATTTCGCCCAGGCCCAAGAGCTGTTGAAAATCCACTATCTTCAGCCTAATACTCACATAATCCATCGAGTCAATATACCCATACTGACTGCCTTCCAGACTCTCCAGCTTTTCTTCAATCAACTTGAGTTCAAAACCTCCAAAAACAATGCCAATATCTCCACTTCCGTATCAACCACCTGCAATCATCCACAAGACACAAATTCTTCCACAAAACCTGATCATGGGGTGAGTAATGATGCAAAAATATACCAAAATCAACCCAAAATATATATAAAATAATAGCCTAATCAAACCCCCCACAATTAGACAATGCTCGTCCTCGAGCATATCTAAAAAAAAGACAGATTCAAAAAGGACTCAAAGATGACAAGTCAATCATTGGCAAACTTCAACGGAAAATAGTCAAAGTCAGAGGCAAGATACAATCATCTACAAACCACAAACCAATCTCTTGTTTCATAAAATTGTACACATGCTCTTCATTCAAGTCAAAAACATGCAAAACCAATCCTGCCTCACCAAGGTTCGTAACTTGATGCTTTCAAACAAGGATTTGCCCATATGTCAAAATCTCTACCATGCAGATGAGATCTATGCACAAATCAAAAGGTCTTTTTGCACTAGTTGTAGTAGGGCTAGGGTTCATAGGTAGGATAAAAAGACGAAATGGCTCAAATAATTGAAAACATGTAAACATATCAGATTCATTCACCAAGTTCGTCTGTAATTTCTCAACTAGATCAACAAAACCCAAATGGAGTGTTGGTTTTCAATACTACAAGGCAGCAGGAGAAATAACCTCAATTAAGTACAACCTTTTCGTTCCCATGCTCGTTCTATTCCTTATTTTTTTTCTTCTCTTTTTTTTCTTTTTCATATTTTTTTTATTTTATTTGAATAGAACAGGGATATATATACACATGTTTTACAGCTCTCCAGTACCAAATGTCTTCAAGCAGACTTTAAACTCTTATCAACATAAATCAATATAACTTATATGTTTTCAAGGGACAAGAGCAGGCCAAAAGGCTAAGGCTTAATTATTTAGTGGCTATTTATAATAAAAAAGGAATGGATTAGGCACAACGGGCTCACTAATAGACAATTAAGGACATGGATAATTTATGCAAGCCAAAGAAATGGGTAGTCCTAAATGCCTTAATCATGTTCATGCAAAGAAACTTAAAAGTGGTGTGACTATGGCAACTGGGCAAATCAGAAATTCAACATTCAAGTACGATACACTCAGCAAGAAAATGAATTGAGCTTTCTCATATATAATGCTCATCGGGCTCAAATCTCACAATTTAGAAAGCTTCAAAAATTTTGATTAAATTTTACATATTTCTTCATTCAAGAATATATACAAGCACGTGCACACTTTAATCACAAGAGATAAACCATCCATTCAAGACTAATCCTATATCATACTCCTTTTTATCATGTAATCCATCTCAAGTAAGCCAATGATTTGACACACCAAAACTAAAGAAAAACTTATTATATATATATATATATTATATACTAAACAGAAAATGCAAAAACTAACTCTCCCCCCACACTTAGACAACACAGTGTCCTCACTATGCAAAGGAAAAGATTGACACAAAATAAAAACAAATAAACAGTGAACAAAAACTAGACAGAGGGGTGTAGAAGGCTCCTTGGAAGGAAATCATGAAGGTAGCGATGGAGAGAATTTGATGACAGCCTGTTCGACGATAGCAAGTCGATCACTGAGGGCATCGAGCTTGCTCTCAATCCTACGCACCAGCTCAATTGCCTATCTGCTAAGAGAGAGAAAGAGAAACTAGGGCTCTTTAAATCTGATTAGGGATTTTTTTTAAATAAATCCCCAATTTGAGAAAGAAATCTGCAATCAAGTCCCTGTTTTTTTTTAATATCCCCTAACTCTCCCCCACACTTGAAATATGGCCACGGAAGGTCCTCTCCCTATTTTTTTTGTTTTTTTAAATAAAAGAAAAAAAATTCAAATAAATGCTCGGGTGACCTCCCGAGGAGCACCCTTATTTAATATCCGAGGCTCGACATAAGTAGAAGCATGATCACGAGACAATTTTTAGGGTAGCCAGATCTACCCCGTCAAAAGTAGTTGTCTCCAGCCCAGCATAATATGTCTTAAGTAACTGGCCATTCACTTTCAACAAATTCTGAGTGTGGAAACTTCAAATCTCGACTGCTCCATGAGGGCTGACACTCACAACTTCATAAGGCCCTATCCAACGAGACTTCAACTTGCCTAGCATGAGTCGGAGTTGAGCATTAAATAGGAATACCTTCTGTCCAACATCAAAGGTCTTCTTTCGAATATACTTGTCATGCGCTCCTAGAAAAACATATTTCAGATGCTCCAGGAGCACCTTCAATTCCAGCTTTGAAGCTTTCACAATAGATGGCAAAATTGGCTCTGAGTTGGTCGGTATGGGCATACTGCTTGACTGCTGCCGAGTGGGAAACTCACTGGCAGAATACAGCTATATTATGGTGTCTCGAATTTTCTCATATTCTCCTATTGTTGTATCTGTGTCAATCATCCCACCAAGAAGTACCTGTTCTAAATTATCTTTCCTGGAATGATTCTCAACAAAATCGTCAACTAACGGGTCGACAACATCAATCATATACAGAGCTTCAGGATCCTCAACATGCTTCATAGCTTCAAAAATATTAAATGTGACAATATCACCATCAAATTCAAAGCTAAGTATGCCTTTATCAACATCAATTTTTGTTCTAGCAGTTTTCATGAATGGCCTTCCTAAAAGAATTAGAGATCTACGTGCAGACAAAGAATTATCCATGTCAACTATGTAAAAATCCACAGGAAAAATCAATTCATTAACTTTTACCAGAACATCTTCGACCACACCTTGAGGATATGCATTAGACCTATCAGCTAACTGAATGATAACACGAGTGTCTTTCATAGGACCTAATTGTAATTCCTTGTACATAGACAGAGGTATAAAATTAATAGATGCGCCTAAATCTAACATGACTCTCTCAACCTTCTTACTACCAATAATGTAAAGAATAGTAAACATACCCGGATCCCTACATTTTTATGGTAATTTCCTTTGAATGACAACAGAAATATTTTCTCCAACTCTAATCCTCACATCTTTCCCATATCTCATATTTTTAGCACATAATTCTTTTAAAAATTTTGCGTACCTAGGAACTTGCTTAATAGCATCAATCAGCGGCAAATTAATCTCTACATTCTTGAACAACTTGAGGATCTCTTTTTCATCATCCTACTTATTTCGAACCAACCTGGAAGGAAAAGGGGCTGAAATAAGAGGTTGAGAATTAAAAACTTTGGGTTCCATACATACCTTAGGTAGAAGATATTTGTCAGGTTGTTTTTCCTCTGCAATGGATTCCTTCTTTTGCACTTCAACATGCTCTTTCGTCTCTGTTTCTTTCTTCTTAGTCTCCAATTCAACTAACTCATTCCCACTTCTTAAAGTTACAGCGCAAACTTTCCCTTTTGGATTCATTTCAGTTTGAGATGGTTTGCCCTGATTCGCATGTATCTTGTTCATTTGAGTGACAAGTTGGGTGATTTGAGTGCCCATACTCCCCAAAGCAGCTTGTGTCTCTTGTTGGAAGGCTTTTTGACTCTGTGCTAGGCTATTGACGAGTGCACTGCTCTACTCCAAACACTTCATGATATCGTTCATACTTGTCGCAGCACGATCGGTATGTGCATACTGACCATCCTGCGGCTGCCTCTGAGGTAAAACTCTCGGTATCTTCTGCTCTGGCTGCTTCTAACCAAAATTAGGATGATCCCTCCGACTTGGGTTATATGTGTATGAGTACGGATCATAATTCCTCCATCTTAAGGCATCTTGTTGTGCATCACTGGACCCATAGCATGCTTGTTCGGTTTGAGGATCTTGCAAGGTAGGATAAGAGTTAGTAAAATGGCCATTCTCAGAATAGATTCCACAGTGGACATTTTGAGTTTGTGCCACAGCAAGGCCTCTAACCAGAAAAGTTAGAGCATCAATTTTTTCATTTACACCGGAACTTTCTGCTCGCTCAACTTCTTTTACAAACCAGTATCTGTCATCATCCTGATCTTCATACTGCTGGCCACCAGAGACCATATCAATAATGAGTTGCTTCGCCTTTGTCAGAGTTTTGTAAGTTAAAGATCCTCTGCTGGCAGCATCAACAATCTTCCTGTCAAAAGTGGACATACCACGGTAAAAGTAGTTAGTGAGCAATTGATATTCAGAGAAACCGTGATCTGGACATTTACGGCATAATTACTGGAATCTCTCTCAGTAATCAGCCAAACTCTCATTTTGTTTCTACTTAATGCTGCTGATCGTCATCCTTAAGTTTGCAGCTCTAGATTCAGGAAAGAACTTGCGTGGTAATTGTTCCTCCAACTCATTTCAAGTGGAAATTGAGCCCGATGGAAGATCAAACAGCCAATCTCTAGCCTTGCCCTACAAAGTATGAGAAAAAGTCAGTAACCTCAAATTATCTGAAGAAAAACCTTAAGGACGTAAAGTAGAGCAAACTAGATCAAATTCGGCTAAATGTTTATGTGTATTTTCTCTAGGTAAATCGCTGAACTTGGGTAACACTTGAATAAAACCAGGCCTTATTTCAGAATTCTGAGCTATAGTAGGCAGCACGATGCAGATAGGTCGGTTGTTTCTGTGGCGACCCAACTCCTTGATCTGAAGCTCTTGTTCAGGTACTTGATTGAGAGCCATATCTTCTTCAAATAGTTGATCAATATCAAAACATTCTGGTTCAGATGTGGACGTTTCTTTAGACTTTCTTACAAACTTTCTCGACCTTTTTTAAGTCCTTTCCGATTCTGGATTGAATTTTAGACTTCCTTATTGTGAAGATCGAGTCATGCACTAGAAGAAAAACAAATATGAAAAAAGGAAAACCAAAATATTAAAATAATCACTGTTTAAAAATCGGTCCCCGGCAACGGCGTCAAAATTTGGTGCGTCGTTCTTTACCAAAAATAATTCGACACGCAGTCAGTATGCCCACACTATCCAGAATAGTGGCAAGCAAGATCGTCTCCTAAAGGACCGGTGAGAATTATCCAACACTTTAGTCTGCAAGTGACCAAACCTTCCAACGAATATCTTTGTTATAATGTAAAAATGAAAATAAAAGCAATTAAATAGAGAGTAAGTTTCTTCACAGATTAAAAGGTATTCCAGTTTCCAATTAACTCCATCCTAGCTCATTTATTCCGCTCATCGATGCAATGATAACTTTAATTAATGAATGCAAACCAGTTATAACCAATAGAGACACTTCTGACGCGGTCTTATTTCTCCTTAACTGTTCGATAATCAGAAAGACACTTCACCAATTATTTTCCTAATCGACTGGAAACCGTAAGAGACACTCTATATATTTAATGAGTTGACAGCTTTAGGAACTAGAGAAACCCGATTTAAAACCAAAAAACTCTGACACAGGATTATCGAATTAAGACTGCTCTTCCCTTGATTCTGAAGAATCAATCTACCACTAATTAAACCTAAACCACAATTACGGATGGCCGATTTAATTGGCTACTAATTAATCTCGGACTACTAAATATTTGCAACTACCTAGCAGAACCGAAACAATTAACAATGATAAACACAGAGAATCACAGATACATTGATATAATTAAAGTATAAGAATGAATTAAAGTATTCCGATATGAGGCATTCGGTAGTTAGCCTCTTTTTGACTTAGTGGACTAGACGATATATTATATTTTTGATGTATAGATGATGTATGTGTGGTACTCCACTCTTTTATATAAAAGTTCCGTTTCAGGATATCTTTTAGAATTATATATACATTGTGTATATATTTTTGGAAGGCTTTGCATATTTACATTTCATTTTCTTTACGAGATGTGTGTTTATTATTTTTATTTCTTTTGCGAATTTTTACGCAAGAATTGATCGATTGGAGATTTGACTAGTTGCAGAATGCCAAGAGGAAGACCAAAAAATGTGAACTTAACGGTACCGGAAGTACCGAATAACCCGCATGGTTAGGGATCACAAATAGAAATGGAGTTCAGACGTCATAATCCCCTAACTTTCAATGGAGAAGAGGATCCACTTACAGCCGAACATTGGGTTCGAGCTCTTGAAAAGATATTTAGGTTTTTACATTGTAGTGATAAAAAATGGTGGCCTATGCTCTGTATCAACTTGTGGATGATGCAAATTTTTGGTGGGAGTCAGTTCGAAGGACAATTTCTGATGCAGACTGGGAAGTGTTCACCTGGGATAACTTTAAGACGATCTTATATCAAAAGTACATACCGGCATATTATCAGCATCAGAAGGCTAATGAGTTCTGGAATCTCAAACAGAGGAACAGATCAGTGGCAGAATATGATTTATAGTTTAACAGATTATCTCGATACGCACCACAAACAGTAGACACAAAAGAAAAGAGGATTGAAAAATTTCACATGGGTTTGAAATCGGAAATAGGCACTGCACTGATCGGAAAGGATGAAGCAAACTATGGTCAAACACTGAGTTAGGCACTTAGTATTGAGGCAATGCAAGGAACATCAAAGACTTCAGCATCTCAACCAGTAGCTAGGGATCAGAAGGGAAAACGGAAGTGGGATGGACCACAACGAGGTTATCAAGGGAAGAATTTTCAGCATAACTATCAAGGAGGAATGAACTTTGGACCATGGCCTGCAGGGCGAGTGAATGTTGCGCCAAAGTCTCAGGGCTATCAAAGGAATTCACCATTATGTGAAACTTGTAATAGATATTACTTTGGACCATGTGTCAAATGCTATCGATGTGGTCGACATGGTCATTATGCTAACAAATGCCAACAAAATTTGGGAATATAAGATCAGCAGCAGCAGAGGCCACAGTTCAGACAGGGCATGAGAAATACGGGACCACAAGGTGGAGGTGGTCGAGGAAATAACAACAACAATAGAGGTAATCCCAGACCTCAGCAAAATCAGAATCAAGGTCCTCGTGTACCACAACAAGCTAGAGCTTATACTCTCAACCAGCAAGAGACAGTTGGAAAACTTGGAAATTTAGCAGGTATGATTAGTTTGTGTGATATACCTATGCTTGCTTTATTTGATACTAGAGCTTCACATTCTTTTATATCTAGAGATGTATGTAAATGTCTCAATCTAGAGCTAGAATTAGCAGGAGAAACCTTAGCAGTAAGCATTCCTTCAGGATGAACACTTTTAGCTGATTGTGTTTGTAAGAACTTATACTTGGTAGTATGTGAAAAGAATTTCACAACTGATCTCTATGCTCTTGAGATGCGAGACTTTGACATTATATTTGGGATGGATTGGCTAACAAAGGAGAGTGCAACAATACACTGTCATGAGAGAGAGGGAGATAATATTTCAGAAGCTAGGCAAGGAAGAAGTGAAGTTTTATGGAGCAAAAATGGGAAATATAATTCTCATCATTTTAGCATTAAAGGCTGTAAAGTTGTTACAGAAAGGAGACTGTCAGACGTTTTTAGTAAACCTTGTAAGTCAGAAAGAAGAAGGTTTAACAGTGGGTCAGGTATCAGTGGTACGGGAATATGAAGATGTATTTCCAAACGATTTACCAGGTCTGCCGCCAGACAAACAAGTAGAGTTCACCATAGACTTAGAACCGGGGGCAGCACCGGTATCCAAAGCCCCATATCATTTAGCACCGAATGAGTTACAAGAGTTAAAGGTGCAACTGGAGGGATTATTGGAATTAGGTTTTATAAGACCCAGTGTATCGCCTTGGGGAGCACCGATTCTATTCGTCAAAAAGAAGGATGGTACTATGAGAATGTGCATCGACTATCGGGAGTTAAACAAGTTGATAGTGAAGAACAAGTATCCACTTCCGAGGATAGATGATCTTTTTGATCAGTTGACTGGTGTAAAAATCTTTTCCAAGATTGATCTACGATCTGGGTATCACCAAGTTAAAGTAAGAAAAGATGACATACCTAAGACTACGTTTCGAACAAGATATGGTCACTATAAATTTCTAGTGTTGCTCTTTGGGTTAACAAATGCACCTGCAGTCTTCATAGATTTAATGAATCGAGTTTTCCATGAATATCTGGATAAGTTTGTGTTGGTGTTTATTGACGATATATTGATCTATTCAAGAAATGAAGAAGAACACGAGGAACATTTGAGACTAGTGCTAGAAACACTAAGGAGAGAAAAGTTATATGCCAAATTCAGTAAGTGTGAATTTTAGCTAAATGAAGTAATATTTCTCGGGCACATTGTGTCAGCAGAGGGGATCAAGGTGGATCCTGCAAAGGTCGAGGCAGTGAAGAGGTGGAAATCACCAACCAACATTCATGAGATAAGAAGTTTTCTCGGTCTAGCAAGATATTACAGGAAGTTCATTAAAGATTTCTCAAAGATAGCAAGGCCAATAACACAACTTTTGAGGAAGAAGGTCAAGTTTGAGTGGACTGATGCGTGTGAACAGAGTTTTCAGGAACTAAAGACAAGATTAACAATTGCACCAGTCTTAACTTTGCCAGAAGGAGTAGAAGGATTCGTGATATACACTGACGCGTCTAAATTGGGTTTAGGATGCGTGCTGATGCAAAATGGGAAGGTGGTAGCATATGCTTCATGACAATTAAGACGTCATGAACTGAACTACCCAACCCATGATTTAGAGCTTACCGCCGTCATACATGCACTCAAGATTTGGAGACATTATCTTTATGGGGTGAAATGCGAAATTTACACTGACCATAAGAGTTTGAAGTATATCTTCGAACATAAAGAGCTTAATATGAGGCAGAGAAGATGGTTAGAGTTAGTGAAAGATTATGACTGCACGATACACTACCATCCTGGGAAAGCAAATGTAGTAGCCGACGCATTGAGTAGAAAGAAGCAAGGAGTAATGGGATGTCTGCTCACAAATAAGGAAGAACTTGTGAGAGAAATAGAAAAGATGAAATTAGAGTTGGTGGTTGCACCAAGCTCTACAGCAAGTATGATAGCCGCAGTGGTAGCTAAACCAGAACTACGGTCAAGAATCGTAGAAGTTCAACAAAAAGATGAACAATTAGAAAAGATACGATAAAGAGTCAAAGCGGGTGAACCAAAAGAATTTAAGAAAGATAACGATGGAGCTTTAATGTTCCGTGACAGATTATGCGTTCTCAGTGATGACACACTGAAGCAAGAAATTATGAGAGGGGCTCATAATACTCTCTACATGGCTCATCCAAGTAGCACAAAGCTATACAAGGACCTGAAGTAATATTTCTGGTGGAATAATATGAAAAGGGAGATAGCCACATTTGTGGAGAGATGTTTAACATGCCAGCAAGTGAAAGCGGTACATCAACGACCTTCGGGGTTATTGCAACCGTTGGAAATTCCAGAATGGAAATGGGAGTATATAACGATGGATTTTGTGGTAGGCTTACCGTGATCAGTGAAAGGAAACTCATCAATCTGGGTCATCGTAGATCGATTAACCAAATCAACACATTTCGTGCCAATCAAAACAACGGAATTAAGCAAGTTGGCGCAGATTTATGTGAAGGAGATTGTTCGACTACATGGAATTCCAGTTTCTATCATGTCAGATCGTGATACTCACTTCACATCAAGGTTTTGGAAGAGTCTTCAAGAAGCAATGGGAACGAAGCTGAACTTCAGCACTGCCTTTCATCCTCAAACAGATGGTCAATCAGAGAGGACAATACAAATTTTGGAGGACATGCTACGAGGAGTTGTGTTGGACGGAAACACAAGTTGGGAAAACGTTTTATTCTTGGTGGAGTTCGCTTATAACAACAGCTACCAATCAACTATAAAATGGCACCATATGAAGCCTTGTATGGTCGCAAATGCAGATCGCCCCTATACTGGGATAAAGTTGGAGAAAGAAAAATTTTGGGTCCAGAGATCGTGCAAACCACTATCAAGATGATCGACCAAATTCGAGCAAGAATGAAAGAAGCACAAGACAGACAGAAGGCTTATGCAGAAAAGCGCAGGACAAACCTACAGTTCCAAGTTGGTGAAAAGGTTTTCTTAAAGGTATCTCCAACACGGGGTGTTGTGAGATTCGGAAAACAAGGTAAACTGAGACCAAGATTTATTGGGCCATTCGAGATACTAGAAAGAATTGGTGAGGTTGCTTACCAATTAGCTCTACCGCCGGATCTGTCACAAGTTCACGATGTATATTATGTTTCAATGCTCAGAAAATACGTGTTTGACCCAGAACACGTTGTCAAAGAAAGTGAGTTAGTTCTACGTTCTAATATGACGTACGAGGAAAAACCCCACGAAATTCTTGATAGAAAAATTCAAGTTCTAAGAAACAAGCAAATTCCATTGGTGCCTGTGCAATGGAATCATCATGATCGAACTGAAGCAACGTGGGAACTAGAAAGCAAAATGAGACAGCAATATCCTGAGTTATTCGAAGGTACGTGAATTTTGGGACGAAATTCTTTTAAGGGGGGAGGAGTGTAATACCCCAAAATTTTATTATCTAAATTTAATTAGGAATATACATCTAATAGTTAGAATAAGTGAAATATCCAAAACTTTTTAAGTATTAAAATAATAACCTATGATTACCTTAAGGGTCAGGTAGGGAAGAAAATAGACCCTTAATTTTTATTTTTATTTTTATTTTTTTAAGGTAAGTATGCTTGTTGAGTAGGTTAAAGATACTTTGATGCATTCTTCTATTTTTATTACAAATTCTGATGCTAGTTTTTTTTTTAAAACCTAAAAGGTATTTGTTATTATCACTTCGGGTATTAAAAGATCACGTGTTTAGAATATATATATATCCAAACCCTAATAATTATCTAGATAAATATAATTCTATTTAATGATTATCTTATTATATATTTTTATATATTAAATCTTTTCTATTTATAATATATTTGGTTGAATGCCCATCGAATGAAATGTTATTATATATAATTTATCCTATTCTTTCTAACTTAAGGTAGTCACTAAGTGTAATTTCATATAGAGGACACGTGGCTTTTGGTGGCAGTTGTAGGAATTAGGTGATGAAAATGTGTATAGCAATTTAACAAATGATATTAATGAATTAATATTAGAACTACACATAATCACATGCCTTGGGAATGATGAGTCCTATTACATTTATGACAAAAATAATAATGTAGCTATACACACACACACACACATATATATATATATATATATATATATATATATACACGAATTGGTAGGGTATGAAACAAAAGAAAAGAAAAGAAATCAAAGAGAATTAGAAAAGAGACCAAGTTACAGTATTTTCCATTTACAATATTGACGGAAGGTAAATCTTATCCTTTGAAAATTTTATAATTAGTAAAATTATAATTAGAGCAGAATAATATGCTTTGTTTTAGTATATTGGCTAAATTTATTTTTATTCATCTTGCTATGTTAATCTTCGTCTACTTTAATTAAAGAATGTCTAAACTAGATTTTTAGTGATTTAGGTGAACTTGTTGAATATATATATATATATATATATATATATGGGTGTATACATAATTAGTTTACAATTCAAAAGACATGATTCATTTGATTTAATTTCTAAATTATAAGATTAAATACTTTTAATCTGTTATGTGTGTTTTGGCTAAAATAATAGGTTTAGTTACATAATAATAATGATAATAGTCAATGGATTTTTATTTATTTATTTACAATATAATAAGCCAAGTTTAATTGCTATAGATTTATAACCAGTCGAGGTCACTGGTAAGGAAATATTAAACATTTGAAATTCAGGTTCAACTTAAGAATGATAACAAAAGGTCATCGGCACATGCTTATGCTTATTAATTGATTAATTATTTAAAAAAAATGATGGCTTGCTTTTGTAACAATATATAATTGCAAGTAAGAAAATATGTTTAAAATATAAAAGAGAATAATAGACTTAATTACTATTGTCTTTTGGAAATGTGTTATATCCCATTTGTTTAATAGGTGGTCAAAATCTATAATTAGAATTTATATGGTAAAACTCGACTAATTAGCAATATTGGTATTCTTGAAATATTTTATAAATTACGGTTAGTGAATTAAATTTCTACTTAGGTGCTTAAGAATTAAACTTTGATAAATCATTTAGTTAAACTAAGCCAATGTTGGTTGTTGTAGGCTTAAAGATAGCAGAGTTCGAGCAGAACCAATTTGAAATTTGAGAATTTATCTTCTATCCAGGTGGGCTACTATATCTTTACAAATTATATCTTTCGAGTTATTAAGCTCTGCTTTGTTAAAATTGCATATGTGACTTTCTGTGTTAAATATTTACGTGCTACTGTATGTTGTCGGAGTCTCATATACCAGCGTTGTTTCAATATAAGTAGCTACAGTATGCATGCATTATTTGTCTTGCCCTACTCCTTGTCGGTGAGACTAAAATGAAACACTTATGAGTTATACTCATTAGGTATACTTGGTCATACTCAACTTTACGCGTGATGATATAGTACGGGTTGCAGGCAGTGACTAGTTATACTCTTAAGCGCTTCGCGATAAAATATTTTGATGAACTTAGGTTGCTTTAAGTTTTAAAACCTCCTAAGCTCCACTACCTGCATGAACACAGATAGATTACTTTAACAAAATGATTTGCATAACTTGTATTGTAAAAAATTGCCCACTGAGTGCACTAGTACTCAGCCCAAATATTTTCAAACATTTTTCAGGTCAGTAGGCTGGCGCGTGGATGTGACGATGCTGAGAGATGGGCTTTTGTTATTTACGTGTTTTCCCATTGTCTCTTTTTGATAAGTAATGAAGTTTCCGCGCTTGTAATATCCTTTTGTTAAACACTAAGAACTCTGATCTTGGTGTTATGAATAAGTATATATTATTATGAAGCATGTTTGGATATTCTGAGTCTTCTGTTGAGATTTTGTTAATCCGATTACCCCTTTCTTTCCCACTTCTTAATTTCAATCCCCGTGGCGTCTATTTCCACGGTCTTTCGGGACCGGGGCGCTACATAACTATTCACGAAAAACTAAGTAGTTAACTCGTAACCACTATTTGTAATCCACTAAATTTTCATTTGGCTCAGATAAAGTACCATCGATGAAAGCTAGCTTATTTTTAGCAATTAATCCTTGTTTAATCTCCCTCGACCAACTATGAAAGTTTTTTTTTCAGTAAGCAAGTCTGTGGTAAGCACCATACCTGGATGATCGTTCGGATATAGATGCAAAGCGTTGTTACTTTGAATCCTATAGCTAGCAACCTCTCTATGCTGATCTTATCTTTGAAATTTCCTTTCATGGCGAAATTCCAGCGGCACATTTACAGATCGATATGTTGCTATTTTATCCTCGATCATCCAATCCATCATTTTCCACATGAAATCCTCTTTCTTCAAGTAAAACTTGATTCCATGATACCTCTAGTCTACTTCGGCATTTGATATAATATCTAGAACACAAAATCTCAATGACTAAAATCAAATCAAATTTCAATGATTCACGATCGGTGAATCACAAGATCTTAATCAGAAAAAACATCAATCTAGAAACCTCAGCTCTGGTACCATGTTGAAATCGAATTTTGTGATGGAAAATATAATCGAAAAACAAGGAAAAATCATAGGCAATAAGGCCATTGTATCTATTATTCAAGAGAATTATGTAAAACTTAAAGTCAAGTACAAAAGTTATGCTTTCTCTTATTTATACAAACAAATAGCACCTAAAAAATATATAATCTAATCAATGATGGAGCAACTCAATCCACGCACGTTTGAATGGACAATCACGATCCTTGATAACTTGCTGAGTAAGATTGCGAAGTGTTGTGGTCCTACAAACAAAGATACCAAGCAAAAGAGTTGCATAAGTTGCTGACGTGGATGCATGCAGCTGGTAATACGATGAGCTGCATGCATGAGAATAAGCGAATACTTCTTCAAAATTAGATACCAACCGTTGGATATAAAAGATCTAATTTAACGCAATTAAATTTTTAACTAATTATGTAATTCATGACATTTAGCAAATCATAAAATTTTCCATATCAAAGTTCTTCATTCAAAAATTATTGTCAAACTTGGATTACGAGTTGGTTTGCAGGAAATACACGATTCTTGTCTATGGCATATCAATATTCACTCAATTGGTTAGAAACTCGTACTGATAACCCTTGTAAATTGAGATATATGAAAGTAGAAGAGCACATAATATTAAAAAAATATGATTTTATTCATCGTTGTAGATTCGATATGTTGATCTACAGAACAATACAATATATATAAAGCTAAAAATCAAAATCCTAGAATAGAGAACAAGTAATGTCAATATATAATAAATATATTTATAACAAGTACCACCAATTTTGCAAGTTTTTTTTTACTCATACACCCGACTTGTGGTATTGAGGAGATTCGAACCCTTGATCTTTGGTCTCCAAGTAACCTCACTCCACCACTAGGCCTTTCTCATACGGGGCTTAGTGGAAACCAATTTAAGAACCTTTTCACTTTCTATAACTTCTTTGGACATATTTCGAACATCTTTTACCCTTTTCAATATTTCTACATGTAGTTTTTTTTTTAATAATATTACTAATACTTTTCTCAAATTTTTAATACTATATTATATAAATATCAGGCCCGGTTATAAAGGAGTGCAAGGTGATCCATTGCATCGGGCCCAATATTTTTTAGGGCAAAAAAAAAAACATCTAAATATTGTATACCTAATAAATTAAAATATGAAAATAATAAATTCTTCCTTTAAACCAAGCGGCGCCATTACCATCATTTAGATATATCTCTTCTCTCCCCTCCATTAATTATATTCATCGACAATTTAGAGAGAAAAAAATTAATTTTCAGACTTTAATTCTGAAACTTTTCATCTTTCTTATTGAACTCTCAACAATTTTATTTATTCTCCCCTTTTCCATAGAAGAAACTATTTCTCTCAAGTTCTGATTTATCATCTCTTCCGCTGCAGTTCTCCTTAGATCTGCTTGTTCAATATTTATATATTAAAAAAAAAGATTGTCATTCATCTCTTTCGGTGCTGCAAAAAAACTAATGTTCATCTCTTCTGTTGCTGCAACTACTACAGTAGTGCAATTCAACTTCGAGTAAGATTTTTCTTCAATTTATGTGATCCAGGCTTGAAATTGGGAAGATGGGCGTTTGTGGGTCGAAGCTAAAATGGTGTGTGGGGATGAAGATAAAGGGCGTTTGTGGGTCGAAGCCAATTTCTGATTTGTTTTTATTTGGGTGTCTGCGGAAATTCAAATTTTGATTTAGTTGAGGGAAGCAAAAAGGGAAGAAATTCTCCTTCATTTCATATTTAAAAAGTTGTATGCATTTAAAATGGGAAATTATGTAACTGATGTTATGAGATTAAAGCTAATGGAGCAGTTTATGCATTGTTCTTTGTTGTATCTTAGCCTGCAGAGAAACTTGTGGTGGAAATTTGATGGTTTTGTGATTTCTTCATATTTTTATTTAGCTATTAATTATGATATCTAAGAGAAAATTGGCGAAGATTTTTTTTTTTTTTTACTTACACACCCGACCTGTGGTATTGGGGATTGGCGGAGTTTAATATGTAATCAATTGTAATATCAATAGTAAGTCTGGAGGCTAAATGAAAATGTAGTTTGATATTTTGTATTAAAATTTAGCATTCTTTCGGGGGCCAATTTTTAAATTTAGCTCAGGGCCCATCAAATTTTTAAGACGGCCCTAATAATATATTTTATAGTTGGTTTATTAATGGAGTCTCATGTAAACATAGTTCTAGAGACTAGTGAGAATAAAATGCAAATTGAGATTTTTTTTTTAATTTAAGTTAAAGGAAGAAATTTGAATTTAGGAAGTTTTATGACTTCTTATATCGTTAGAGTCACTTTAAAAAAAATGTGTTGACAATGTTGTTGGATAAAGTTTTGCGTGAATAACCATTGTTCAAATATTATGTATTTGTTTCCTAAAAAAATATTATGTATTTTTCAAAATATCACTAGTATTTAATACAATAATATTTCCAATGCTCCATTACTGAATATTCAACTAGTTTGAAACATGTCAACAATTATTCAATTATTTTTCTGAAAAAAAAAACGTATCTTTTTATAAACCCTCTTGGGCGCACCAAAGCAAAAGCGGTTGGAACAATAGTGGACCCCAAAAGGCAACAGACGTGGAATTACATCGCTAGCCTGAACCACAACGACAACGTATCATCCGAATCCTGCTAAATCTGACGTTCTAGCCGGGGGACACAGATGTCATTCTGAAAAAAGCGTGTGACAAAACCGTCCAAAGAGAAGTCGATGTAACTCGAATTTCTTTTTCATTTGCTCTAAATTTCATTTTGCAGTTACGAAGGCTGTTAGGTACGATTGCAGTTCAGAGTTGCAGCCAAGAAATTTAATTTCTTTCTCTTCTTGTGAAAGTTTTGGAGACGAAGAGATGATGGACGGAGAGGAGGAGGTGAAGAGAGAAGAAGTTGTTGAGGAGGAGTCGATGGAGGAGGGCGGCGGAGTTGGGGCGGCGGCGGCGGCTAAGGGGAAGGTGCGGGGGCCGTGGTCGCCGCAGGAGGACGCAGTTCTGAGCGGGTTGGTGAGCAAGTTCGGGGCGAGGAATTGGAGCCTGATCGCCCGAGGAATTCCCGGGCGGTCGGGGAAGTCGTGCCGCCTCCGCTGGTGCAATCAGCTCGACCCCGCCGTCAAGCGCAAGCCCTTTACTGGTAATGTTTTGCTGATATTACTTCAAAATACGTCGTTTTATTTATAGACGTTTGATTTTTAGCGCAAGAAAATTAATGGGGTTTCTGGGTTTTGTGTGTGTAGACATGGGATTGATTTGTGTATTTTATTTTATTTTTTTGTTGTTGTTTTTGAAGTAGTGAGCTTCGGCTCTCTTTGCTTGATTTATGTTGGCTGAATGTGGTTATGTAGTGTCTTTGATGTGGGATATTAGCAAGTTTGTTTATGGTTTTTGGTATTGTTCGAGTTACTATCTGCGGTATTTGAATGAATCACTAGAAATAAATGGGAACTGATTTTGTGTCTTGGAATGTTTATTTTGGCGCCTTACTTGATTTCTTTGCTGTTTTTGATGTGCATTTTGATTCTATTTGCTCGATTGATGTTGGTAGAATGAGGTTAGGCGTTTTTTTTCATGTTCTTTCGGAGGGGATATTAGTCATGTCTGTGTATGGTTTTTGGTATATTCGGTGTTGTTAGCTGTGGTGGTTGAATTCATCCAAAATCAATCATGTTGCAGGAGGTGGGGAGCTGTTTCGCGGTTGTGACTCCTAGTAAATGGCTACACAGTTTGTTTTGCTTCTTATGTCTATCTCGCAGGCATGTGATCAATCTACTTAGTAACATGTAATGAAGAATTAGTGTACGTTGAAATGAATACTTTGAAAATGGAGAGAAGAGTCCAATAAGGGTTACATTTTTGTTTATGTTTTCAGCAGTTGAAACATAATACTGGGTCAAACTGGTTAAGTAGATTCAAGATTTTGTGTGGTCCAAGGTCAGTACATGCAAGAATTACGCGTGGTACTTATGGATAGAAGTTGCAGGCACTAGGGTATATGTTGTATAAGATGCTGCGTTCAACTTTCATTTTATTTGCTTTTCTTCTTCTGTGATAATGATACAGACCTCTCCCTGACTTTGTTTTCTTTGCCTCCAATGTTACTTGTATGACATTGTACAAATTATTCAAGAATGACTGCAAATATAATTCCCAAGACCTTCCACCAAAATACCAACTTAAAGAGAAAGGGAAGTTGAAAAAGGACGACCTGACAATCCACTTGTCTTGGGTAGTGATTTCATTTTATGCTGATGAGGAAGAAAAACAATCTAACAAGTGCTAGTGGCTTTTAAGCTTGCATGTTGCTGATTTGTGTCACCATACCGTTGCCCTTGTAGTAACTCTTCTTCTTCTCCGGGCTAATCCAATTCTTTTCCCAGTCTCATGTAGTGAATATGAGGAAAGAGTAGAAGTATCGAAACAACAAGCTTAAAATTTCCAATTCCAATACTGAGAAAAGGAGGTTATTTGGTGGATCTATACTCCATTATCGAGTAGGATATTATAAAGTCTTTTAATCTGAGAAAGTTGTGAAAATCTAGCGCTCTTTAAAATTGGAATTTATATCTGACGTGATCATTCACCAACAAGAATTAGCTAAAACTCAACTAAGTAATGAAATGAAAATGAGAGCTTCTTTGCTGGGAACAGTGATTTGATTGGATGAGAAATCATGGTGGTATATTTCCTGAACTTTATTGCATCAAACAACTTTTAGATATCAAAGTTTATCTGGGAACAATGTCAAAGTTTTTTCTAAATTTCTTTTTAAGGATTTCAATGAAGGTGAGAATTGGATAATATACATTCATATGAAGGTGGTTAAGAAGCAGTTTAGTGTTATAATTACGCCATGTGGACATTCAATGTTGGGCTATATTGCACCCAATCCTATCTGAGTTCTCAAGTTCAAGTTGTGCCTCTCTCCACTTAGTGTTCTGGAGTAATTTGCTATAAAATTTATAAGGCTCTGAGTTAGCGGTTGACCAAAATGGGGATCTCAATTTGCATGAGCAATAGGTCTTACATGTAAAGGGTCCTGTACCAATGATTCAAAATTTTCATGCCAATCTACATGAAACAGATTCCCGGAAGTCCACCAGAAAAATTATTGCTAATTGACCGAAGTAGGAATCAAAAATATTCGGAGAGATGTTTCTCAGTAATATCATCATGACTTTCTAAAGTATTGCTTTCTTCCGGTCTTGGGTGTTATGAACGGCATTCCCTTGTTTGACATTTGGTCAGTCCATAAATTGTGGCATACTAGTTACAAATCATTCTTTCATAATTCTCTTTTATGTAAGTGAGTGTTACTGTCTGCATGTGCTGGAAGAGAAGGGGAGTGTCATGAGTTGGGTGGAGCTATTCTTCTGTGGTTCTGCCTGTAGATTTTTCTTCAAAATTAGGCTGAGGAACCCGTTTCATGTTTGCATCTTGTGCTTCTGCAGATGAAGAAGATCGTTTAATTCTAGACGCCCATGCAGTTTATGGAAATAAGTGGGCTTCAATTGCAAAACTTCTCCCTGGAAGAACAGATAATGCTATAAAAAACCATTGGAATTCTACATTAAGACGTAGGTGTGTGAGTCTTACAAGATCAACTCCAGAAACTGACCAGATGTTACCTGATACCAGCACCGACTGGATGAAGGCATCCATAGAAGGAACCTCAACAGGTCCACCTCTTAACTCATTCAAATCCTTGGAGAAAGCAGAAATGATGATGATATCTTATCAACAAAAAACATCCATTGACAGAACTCAGGCCACTCCAAAATGCCATACTCTTGAACCAAATCAGCCCATTGTATCTGTAAAATCCTTGAAGTCCTCAGAAACAGAGGACATGAAATTGGTGGAAGATCAACCAAATCAGTATGAAGGCAATATATTTATCTCAGCAGGCAATTATTTTCTGAAACCAAGTCCAATTCCTGCTGAAACTATTGATCACTCTGCTCAAGGGATGCAACCTACAGTTTCTCGTCCGGTTGCAAAAGTTGGAGCATTCAATGTTTATAATTCTTCTAGCCACGACACCACGCTCTCAGGAACAGTTCCAGTGCAGGGATCACTGATCCAAGCATCTGAAATGGATTCAGGACTATGCAAGTTTCTTGATGGTGCATCTGGTGAACCACCCATGATTCCTTCACAATGTGGCCATGGTTGCTGCACAGCTTCCAGTGAGCATTCTCCTCACAGATCATTGTTGGGACCAGAATTTGTAGAATATGAAGAACTGCCCACTTTATCAAGTCAGGAGCTGATGTCTGTGGCGACGGATTTGAATAACATTGCCTGGATTAGAAGTGATCTTGAGAATACGGGAAGGCTTTCGGGTGATGCTGATGGTTTAATGCTGCATGCAAAGACCTCTGGCTCTGTGTTTATGAACACAGAAGATAACATGAGAAATGATCAATTCTTACTCGAGGGAAGAAACCTATTTAGTAGCATGACAAGAGAAGTTGGATCGACCCAGATGACAATGCCAGCATTCAATCTGCGAGCTCAGGTTGAAGGCCTGAGCTGATGCCTTTGAATCATCTTTTGATTGAATCTTGTTGCCAGCTTTCTGTAGAGTTTTTGTCTACCCTTTTGTATGGAAATTACTTCTCAACTTGAGCAGTCGGGAAATGCACCATCTGGAGAAGATGATCCAAGAAATTTTGCTTCAACAGTTAGTTTAGATGATTTCTACGTATGATTTATTCTGCAAATGTTTTTGACAGCAGTGGCTTTGTTTGTCTTCTGGTAATGCTATTATGTTAATGTTCTTTTTTGTATAGTCTGTTGTCACCTTTTCAACACTTATCAATATTGAATGGTCTTTCGTTGCTTAGATATGATAATGTCATAAGAGATTGAAATATATTATTATTTAGTAATTATAAGTATTTTAGACAACTAAAACTTAACTCTGCCTTTTCTTTCTGGGTAATTCTAAGTTTTCAAATAATTAAGCCTCAATTTCTCTCCACCTGGTCGTAACTATGTTTGAGAAATCCTATTTATTGAAAAAAGAAAAAGAAAAGAGATGCATATATAGGTGATAATGCTGTTGAATCTCGATTCAAAATGTCACCAAACGACACTGGGATAGGACAGTTCCATCACTCTCCTCTTTTGCTAATAGTAATAGGTCCCATCTTTCGGAATTAAATTCTTGGATGAATTATTATATCATCATTCAGATATTATTGATTTGATAGGTAATATACGTCTTAAAATTTAATTTGTCTTAACAACTTTAATCTTATGATCATTTATTGTGAATAAAACCACTAATCGATTATATGGTCACTCTTCGCGGATGGGATCCTCTATTTCAAATTTGATGTTCCAATCCATATTCCACGATCAAATTTATGAAGTTTTCTTCCATTTTTTCATTAATTTTAATTTATTATGTTTTAGTTTAATTTTATGATTGTTTTTAGGGTTCACCCCACCCAATTAGAGTTTATAATCATTTTTTAGTATTTAATTGTCAAAAAAATGATTATTATGGTTGATTATTTTAAAAATATGATTTATAATTTTTAAAAATTCAATCTTTTCTTGATAGATGTGACTAGAACACACGAAAATGAGGACACAATCTTTCCTAAAATTCTTCTCATTTCGTTTATGGCTCCCAATGACTTTTTCATCATAAATTATTATTATTATTATTATTATTATTGTTGTTGTTGTTGTTGTTGTTGTTGTTGTTGTTGTTGTTGTAACACAAAATTTATATTTAATTTAGTGAAACATAAAATAGTGTACAATTAAGATGATTTTCGGATCAAAACATATTATACGGATCCAATCTCTATTTTTCTTCTGATTCTTCTCTTCAAAATTTGATCTTCAAACCGTCTTTGAATTCTTCAGAGTAAATTTATCTCTTTGATTTTCTCAGACTTGCTGTTTGAATTTGGTCTTCGAAGTTTTTGAGGAAGATTTGTATCATCGGTCTTCTTTAACTTGGTATTTGAACTTGATAACGTTAACTGGGGGCCGATGACCTTGATTCCGGATTGAACATTGGATTTGAGATAATTCTGACGAAGAACGACTTGAATCTTGTTAGAACACCTTGGATATTTGGACTTTATAACGTCGTCTGGAGGGTTTAAGAACCTTGATTCCGAATCGGAAGTTGGATTTGAGATGTCAACTGGGGGCCGATGACCTTGATTTCGGATTGAACGTTGGATTTGAGGTAATTCTGACGAAGAACGGCTTGAATCTTGTTAGAACACCTTGGATATTTGGACTTTATAACGTCGTTTGGAGGGTTTAAGAACCTTGATTCCGAATCGGACGCTGGATTTGAGATGACTCCGGTAAAGAACGGCTTGAATGTTGGAGAGAACTTCGTAGAGAATTTTTCTCCAACTTCTTGAGCTCTTCAATTTTGACTTCCGATGTGTTTTTTAACTGATATAGAGGCCACTATTTAGAGTTATAGGTAGGAGTGTCTAAGGCTGACGTGGCGTGATCTCATTGGCTCTTGAATATTGATATATCTCTCTTCAAAGATATTTACTTATTGCCAAAAACATTTGATGTTTATCATATAATAATATCTTTATTATTTAAATATTTTATCTAATTTTGGATTTCATAAGATTTCAAAACTAAATAAATATATAAAAATTAATAAAAATATTACTCCATCCGTCCCATAATTATAGTCCATTATTCCTTTTTGGGATGTCCCAAAATTATAGTCCTATTCTAAATTGGGATTGTATTTAAATATTATTTTACAAATATAACCCTATTTAATATAGTATGAATGCAATTAATATAGTAAAAAATAAGGGCAATATAGGATAATTATTGTAAATTGTATATTTTCAATACATATTAAATGTGATTTCTTAATCTGTGTGAAAATGGGAAATGGACTATAATTATGGGACGGAGGGAGTATATATATATTTTATAAATTTTCACCACCTACAAATGCCCCTCGAGACTTGTTCATGGATGACTTGTCGTTTGAAATGAATGAGTCTCGAAAACTGATTAGACAATTTAAACTCGTATCAAGGAGTCTTGAACTTGAATGTATTATATAGTTTATACTCGTATCAAGGAGTTCTTGAAATTAAATTTGTGAATAGTTTATACTCATATTCAAGAGTTCTTCAATTTGAATTTATTAGATAGTTTATACTCATATCAAGGAGCCTTCTTTTGGATTTGAATTAGATAGTTTATGCTCTTATAAGGGAGCCTTCAATATTTTTGACTTGGATAGTTTATGCTCGTATCAAGGAGCTTTCTAGAACTTGGATAGTTTATGCTCATATTAAGGAGCCTTCAACTTGAATTTGGACTTTGTAGACCTTTTATACTTGTGTCCGTGAGTACTTGGATTTGAATTTGAATTTATGGACATTTTATACTCTTGTCAAGGAGTCTTGGATTTGAATTTGAATTTGTAGACATTTTATACTCATGTCAAGGAGTCTTGAATTTGAATTTGAATTTACAGACCTTTTATACTCGTGTTAATGAGTCTTGTATTTGAATTTAGCATTTTTAGACATTTTATACTCGTGCCAAGGAGCTTTGGTATTTCTCGAAGAATTTTCATTCCAAGTATCACATCAGCTAGACCCATGTCTTTCATGTCAAATCTTGAATTCAACATCTCTTTTGTGGAATTAATAATCTTATCATTGCTCCCAACAATAAGCATGCCATCTACGTAAAGACATACAATTACAAATCCACTTTCCGTTTCTTTAACATAGACACATTTATCACACTGATTAATTTTGAATCCACACCCCATCATGGCATTATCAAATTTCTCATGCCATTGCTTTGGTGCTTGTTTCAAGCCATACAAAGACTTCACCAATTTGCAAACCTTATTCTCTTGCCCGGGAGCAGAGAATCCTTCAGGTTGCTCCATATAGATCTCTTCTTCCAAATCACCATTTAGAAAAGCAGTCTTTACATCCATCTGATGTATTTCAAGATTTCTCAAAGCTGCAAAAGCAATAACCATCCTAATGGATGTTATTCTCGTTACTGGGGAATATGTGTCAAAGTAGTCAAGACATTCTTTCTATCTGTAACCTTTAATTACAAGTCTAGCCTTGTACTTATCAACAGTTCCATCAGCTTTCATTTTCCTTTTGAAAATCCACTTATAGCCTAATGGTTTACTTCCCGGAGGAAGATCCACTAGCTCCCAAGTGTTATTTTGCAAAATGGAATCAATTTCACTTTGAATTGTCTCTTTCCATAGAGGACCGTCCGAAGAATTCATTGCTTCAGAAAAGCTTTGAGGTTCACTTTCAACCATGTAGGTTAAAAAGTCTGGACCATAGGATTTTCCAATCCTAGCTCTTTTGCTTCTTCGTGGTTCTACCACCTGTTCGTCATATTGTTCTTCTTCCACTGCTTCCAAAGTCCATTTAATGGAAGTAGATTCCATTTCAATCCTTCGTGGAAACGCATGTTCGAAGAATGAGGCATTTCTTGATTTAATTATCGTGTTTTTATGTATGTCTTCAACTTTAAACTCATGTACAAGAAACCGATAAGTACTAATGTTATGTGCATAACCAATAAATATGCAATCAACAGTTTTCGGTCCAATCTTCACCTTTTTTGGTGTAGGTATCGCTACCTACACTCCCACACTCGCAAGTATTTATAGGATGATGGTCTTCCATGCCATAACTCATATGGGCTTTTGTCTAACTTCTTGCAGGGCACCTTATTTAAAAGGTAGTTGGCCATCAAGACAGCTTCTCCACACATGTTATGAGGTAATACAGAACTCAATAGCAACACATTCATCATTTCTTTCAATGTTCTATTTTTCCGTTCTGCAGTACCGTTTTGTTGCGGCGAATAAGGTGCAGTGGTCTCGTGCCTTATTCAATTTTCAGCGCAGAAATTGGCAAAAGGTGATTCATACTCACCTCCTCTGTCACTTCATAACACCTTAATCTTCTTACTTAGTTGATTCTCAACTTCAGTTTTATAGAGAACAAATTTCTCTATTGCTTCATCTTTACTTTTGAGAAGATACACATAGCAGAATTTAGTGCAATCATCTACAAAAGTAATGAAATACTTATTTCCACCTCGTGTGGGAACTACCTTTAAATCACACACATCTGTGTGAATTAGGTCAAGTGGTTCACTATTTCTTTCTATAGTTTGGAAGGATAACCGAGTTAACTTGGCTTCAACACAAGTTTCACATTTGTGTGTTGAGTTAATATGGAGCATAAGTATGCTTTTCATACTCATTAACCTGTGTAGGGTATTAAAGTTGACATGTCCTAGTCTACCATGCCACATTATGGAAGACTCAAGCATATAAACAGAAGAGTTCACTTTATTATTCATGGCTGACTTAACAGTCATTACATTGAGCTTAAAAAGCCCGTTACATTCATAACCCTTTTCGACAAACACTCCATTCTTGGTCAAAATGACCTTATCAGACTCGAAGACAATGTGAAAGCCATGCTTACTTAACAATGAACCAGACACAAGATTCTTACGAATCTCTGGAACATACAACACATTGTTGAGAGTCAGCTTCTTTCCTGAGGTCATCTTCAAAACCACCTTTCCAAGGCCTTTCACATCGGATGTAGCAGAGTTCCCCATGAAGAGTTTCTCTCCATCCACTTGTTCATCAAGAGAACTAAACAACTCCTTGTTTAAACACACATGCCGGGTAGCACCCATATCAACCCACCATTCCCGGGGGTTTGAACCAACAAGATTTACCTCGGAGATCACTGCAGCCAGATGCATCTCTTCAACATCCATGGAGAGGTTTTCCACCATGTGTGCTTCTTGGCTCTTCTTTGGCTTTGTACAGTCGAAAGCCCTGTGACCATGCTTGTCACAGTTGAAGCATTTTCTATTAAACTTCTTCTTGAAGTTCTCCTTCTTCGGTCCTAACATCTTTTTACCTGCAAAATTAGATTTTTTTATTAGAGTTCCGCCTTGAGCTCTCGCCATGCTCAACCATATTTGTCTTAGCCTCTGGATGAATAAACAGCCTTTTATCATAGCTCTTGTTATCTTCTTCAATATGAAGCCTAACGATGAGTTCTTCGACAGTCATCTCTTTCTTCTTGTGAGTCAAGTAATTCTTGAAATCTTTCCAACTCAGTGGTAGCTTCGCTATGATAGCAGCCACTTGAAAAGTTTCATTCACCGCCATTTCTTTAGAATGAATGTCGTGCAAGATTATTTGACGTTCTTGCACTTAACTGATCACAGTCTTTGAATCAACCATCTTATAGTCGAGAAATCGACCAATGAGAAACTTCTTTGCTCCTGCATCTTCAGTCTTGTATTTCTTTTCCAAGGACTCTCATAGTTCCTTAGTCGTCTTGATTGAGCAATACATGTTGTATAGTGTATCAACCAAGCAGTTCATCACATAGTTCTTGCACAGGAAATCTGAATGGTTCCATGCATCAAGCGCAGTGACAGCTTGAGAATCAACATTTGCCCCCAATGTCGGAGGGTCTTCAGTCAAGAACCGCGCAAGGTTCAATGTTGTTAAGTAGAACAACATCTTTTGTTAACACCGTTTGAAATTTAAACCGTTGAATTTCTTCGGCTTGTCAGCATGATTGACAGAAACGTTGAAAGCACCGATCCTTACAGTGTTAGCAGCGGCGGTGGTGACGTTAGCGGTGACGTTGTTCATCTCTTCACTAGACATATTGAAAACTAGGGTTTTCGAAGTAAATTTTGGTTTAAGATTGTTGAATCTAACTGAACAAAATAATGTAACAACCTAATAACAATAACAATTAAAGATCAAAATATCAATTGTTTGAAATATATAATAGGAATAGAGGAAACTTGAGGCCTGTGAGAACACAGTTTTCTTAAACCAAATTCGCCCCGTATGAGCATTTGATTCCCAGGATATAACGGATAAACCAGAGCTTTCTCCAGCGTACTGAACGCTATGCTCGAACTTGATCAACTTTGGAACACAAACTTGAAAATGCGAACTAGAACTAGAGCTTGCTCAAAGAGAGAGCAAAGAACTAGAGAAGATGAGAAAGAGAGAATGAAATTGGTATGTCTTACAAATGAAGTTGATGCCACCTTATATAGCCTTCAAAATGAGACCTCTCACATGATCACCATTAAAACTATGGTGTAACCTCCAAAAAATGAAAGGTTACCATTAGGGCAAACCTTTGGTATCTAGATTTTAGAATAATCTAAAATAATTCCCTCACACTAATTATATTTTCCAATAAAACTAACATGGGGGCACCTTTAAAAAGACATAGCAGATTTTTTTTATTTTATTTTATTTTATTTTATTGTGGGATTTGTTGATGATCTAACTATTTTAGATGAAATTCTATTAAATTTATAAATTGAACCAACCATATTTTGATAGCTCTCAAACCACATATATAACTTTTTTCACGTGATCAGAAAATGGTTTCGGCGTTAATTTTGATTAATTTTCAATACTTTATGTATTAAAATATCATTATAGAATTACATGTCACTAATAGGATGAGATATTGAAGTTTATTTAACCTTTTGGGGTTGATATTTAAGACAGGCACAAATTTTTGAATAGTTATTTTGACTTAGTAAAAAATATTTTTAGTTATTATTTTTAAAAAATTATATATGTTTTTATTTATTTGGATAAAATAACCCTCTGTCGTGCACCCTAGTCATGCAACAATGTAAAATTATAATAGTGCATGAGTACATTTAGCCGTGTAACTCCAGTCGTGTAGTAGTATAATATTGAATTGTTGCACGATTACACTCAGTCGTGTACCTTGAGTTTGTGCAATAGTATATAAATTTATAATGTTGCACGAACGCACTTAGTCGTGCACCGCACTCATATAACAATATTAATTTATATTGTTATACAATTATATCTCATTTGTGTACCCAAATTATGTACTGTAGTCGTGCATCTTACAATTTTAATGAATGATAATTAAGTGTTTTCATCGAATAAGTGGTTAAAAATAAGATTTTCAAAATAATGGTCCAAACCATAATTTACAAAATAAAAACGGCTAATTTTATAGATTACCAATTCAAGATATCGAAAATCTAAATTAAATATCATTAGTTATGTGCGCGTCTAAAAATTATATCTTCCATCAAAGTGAAAGCTAATTTTATTGCATTAAAAGGAAAAGTGATTAATAACAAATAAAGTAAATTAAATAATTAATATGCTAAGCCACTAATTAAAACATAAGTTATGTTTCAAATAAATAATTTTATATTTTTGAAGTACCTCACAACTATAATAATGACCCCATTTACGATATATATAATATGATTGCGGAATGTCAAACTTAAGCAAAATATTTACGTTAACGAGTCTCACTGAATGAGCTGAACGAGTCCAGATAAATTATTTTCAGTTCGAAATCTAAATTGCTCGCAATTGAGTACCTGTGGACCCACGTATGACCTTAATTCATGATAACAATCATTATGCATTACGAATTGGAGTGAAGTAAGCAATTTCATATTTTTTTTTTCACATGACAAGGCATTAACATAAGTTGGCTTTCATGAGAGGAAAAATAATTAAATGGAACTTGTGGAAGAAGATAATTTATCCTAATTATCCCTTGCATGACACTCATGTCATGACCAGGTGAGTTCTCTGCTTTGTGTTACAATCAATATTAATTCATAAATAACTATATTAATATATCCGTACACATAATTTAACTTTTGCAAATATATTAAGTCTCTTATTTCAAATATGATGTACATACTCGTCCAAAAAAAGTATCAAGTAAATATTAAATATTAACTGTATATCATTCTAACAGGACAAGTATTATTAGACGGATTCGAATCCATAAGTAGGCCAAATTTTGACCCGGAACCAAATCATTTTATATCAAAGACAATGTATAAACTTATTCTATAAAATGATAATAGATTTCCAGCCCATTTATTCAATCTTCAATTTGAATCGTATAAAATAAAATAAAATTTTCATGTTGTAAATTTTAAAATATACAAAAATTATAAATATTGATTTTATCTTGAGTTTTTAACCTCCCTTAATCAGTCGGCATCTCCATTTTAACCAAAACCTTCCAAAATGTTTTTAACGTTGAGACAATTTCTATATATGCCTTGTAAAATCAATTATTTTTTTTGATTTATTGAGCACATGATTGGATGACATTAATGATGATGATGATTCATTAGTGCAATAAGAATGTACTTAATACACATAAAATTCAAGAAACTACAAACGATGGGAATATGGAATTCTATAAAGTTTTATCCAATTTTTTATATTATAATGAATATTTAACCAAACTATATATTCATTTTGTATGTTCATTTTTATATTATAAGAAACTATAGTAAATTTGAATCATACATTTGTATATTCATTTTTTTGTTATTTATTATATATATATATATGTATGCATTATCAATTAAATCTAAAAATGTATAATAAAATATAAATACATAGAAAAATATTTATATAATACAATCCATTTAAATATATAGTAATCACATATAGATACATTTCGTCAATTCATCAATTGTTAATTAAGGTAAATAAATTTCATAAATGTTTTGTTTATATATTTTAGATTGTATTAATATCCATAATTGAGTAAAAAAAAACTCACAAATTAGGAATTTCCAAACAAATATGGAATTTCTCTTAAAAGATATTAGAAAAAGAAATGGGTGCAATAGTGTGGAAATGTCTAATATCATCTTATAAGCTAAGTCTAACCATTATCTTTGATATAAAATCGATGTGGGACAAAAAAAAACACACACACACAAACATTTGGTTTGCTATTTTTTTGCAAGGTTGCAGAAGGCATTAGTCGGGCGGCCGAGGGGGGCCTAGCACCTAGAGCGCCTAGACGGGGCCTAGGCGGATTCTAGGCGTTTTTTATTTTATTATTTTATATATATCTTAATAAATATAAAAAAATTTCATGTAGAAATTCATAAATCTTAACATTCCAAATAATATCAATTAAAGTTTAAATCGTCCAAATCCAAATAAAACAAACATTGAGAATTTAAATTATTCAAAGTTCATGATAAAATAAAAAACTCACACATTAGGAATTTCCAAACAAATAAGGAATTTCTCTTAAAAGATATTAGAAAAAGAAATGGGTGCAATAGTGTGGAAATGTCTAATATCATCTTATAAGCTAAGTCTAACCATTGTCTTTGATATAAAATCGATGTGGGACAAAAACACACACACACACACAAACATTTGGTTTGCTATTTTTTTGCAAGGTTGCAGAAGGCGTTAGTCGGGCGGCCGAGGGGGGCCCAGCGCCTGGAGCGCCTAGACGAGACCTAGACGGATTCTAGGCGTTTTTTTATTTTATTATTTTATATATATCTTAACAAATATAAAAAAATTTCATGTAGAAATTCATAAATCTTAACATTCCAAATAATATCAATTAAAGTTTAAATCGTCCAAATCCAAATAAAACAAACATTGAGAATTCAAATTATTCAAAGTTCATGATAAAATAACATTCAAAGTTCAAAAAAATTAAGAAATATATAAAATAATAAAATAATATCAATATATTAAAAAAAATTAGGAATTAGGAGCCCGTTTAATAATTAATATATTAAAAACTATTTTTTTTTTAAAAAATGAAATTCGGCCGCCTAGACGGAAATCGGTCGCCTAGGCACCGAACAATTCCGCCTAGGTGGCGCCTTCGCATAAGAGAGACGAATAGCTTGTTTTCGCCTCGGGAGGGTACCATGGAGCGCCTAAGCGCCGCCGCCTAGACAGAATTCTGCAACACTGCTTTTTTATTGTCCCACATTGATTTTGTATGAAAGACAATGGTTAGACTTATCTTATAAAAAGATATGATAGATTTGATCACCATTACATCAATTTATCATTCTAATCACACTTTAAGAAATCTCATTATTTTTGGAAATTCATAATATGTAGTAATATTTATCATTATAATCACACTTAAAAAAAACACATAGCATGGACCGTGCTACAGCAGCATAACTTGTGCTAATTAAAAATGCCCCACAAGTGCGTGAGGCCAAGAGCAGAGCATGACCCGTACTATATCAAGCACATACTATGTTATTTTGTACGGTTCTAACCATCTAGAATTGCGAAACCGCCGATTCCCGATTCCATAACTATTATTACACGGTGCGGTTTCGGTTCCATATTTTTGAATCCGGGAATCAGCGGTTTCGGAATCGTTGCCACCTCTAACCTATAGTGTGTTGAGTATAAAAGATCATTTGATTTGAAGTTTCGTTTGTGTATGCAATTCAAATGAATAAAATGACAATTTGGCCAATAGAATCGATTGGACTATGATTTTAGTCCTTTTTTCCGATTAAATTTCTCTTGTTGAAATTGAAATGGAAACTATTGAAATGCAATTCACTGTAGGGCATATTTTGTAGTACAAATGTAATTATATGTACCTATTTTGGGTACAAATTATAGTGAGAGAATTCAAATATGATATAAATCTAAAATAAATTTTACCTCTATGTACCATTATTTTCTCTTTTTTTTTGAAACGTGGGGCTTGCCTCTCACTCCACTATGCCCTTTTATTTTTATTTTTTTTGTTTTCTTTAATTATTTAATTTATTCTATCGATTGTTTTTGGTATTTTGGATTACATAGTTGATTGAAATAAAAAAATATATATATTGTTCTCTAAAATATAGGGCTCAAATTTGGTATTTTAGGGTATTCTCGATTTCAATGTGTTTAATTAATTATTATTTTTTCTATTTTGAATTTAATTATATTTTATTTATTTATTTGAATGTTTTGACATTTTAGGATACTTCTTGATTTAATATATATATATTTTTATAAAATAGATCAAAGTAAAATAAATAAAAAATCTTCATGACACATATAAATATACAAAAATCATGTAAGTTTTAAGATTTTAATTTTTATTCTTTTGATTAGATTAAGAAAATCAAAATTGATAAAATAAAAAAAAAGGTAAAATTAATGCGATGTCTTTATCTACTATGCATGCATTTAACTTTTGCAGTGTATGAATCAACTTTTGCAGTGTGATTTTTTTATACTATGTATTTAACTTGGCAGTAGTCATGCATGCATTTAACTTTTGCATTGTATGAATCAATTTTTACAGTGTGGTGTCAATTTCTACTGTGGATGATCAGTTTTACCGGATGAGTAGTCATTGTAATTTCTCATCTCAATGATAGTGTAGAGAAAAATATCTATAAAATATGATCATTATGTTTGTGATCTGCATCTTTCTTACGAATATCAAGCCACCTATCATTTGCGGATTGTTCTCTAAAAAATTTCCAATATTCAAAATGTGGATAGAAAATCTTGAATGAATTTCTTCAATTCTTCTAATCCAAAAGAAAATTTCAACTATCCTTCACAAAATCCAAATGTCCCCCCCCCCCCCCACCAAATTTCAACATTCCCCCACAAAATTTCGACTTTCGTCCTCCTAATTTTTATTTTAACCCTAATTCTCAAGTGAATCTAATGGCTACTCCGGGAGCTAATCCTATATGATGTATTCACCAAATTGCTATCAATATCCCCCGTTTATGCCCCTTCATGGATATTCTTATGGAAGTCCACCAGAAATGGAAGGAAAATCGCCAAAAATGGTTAGTAAAGATGGAGAGAGCACTCTGAGTTCTGGGCAAGCTTCATCTTTATCAGGGATTGAGAATATTAATCTAGAGGCCGATTTTGATATTGAAGCTGAAGGAAATATTACAAAGCAGAGAATGACAGGATGGATCCCAAAAGAGAATGATGTTCTTGCACGTTGTTGGGTGAGTACAAGCGAAGATTCTATTGGGGTTTTTTCGAATTGTACCCCTACATGATATATTTGGATGCCATTAATTCTAAGCTCATGTAAATCATAATTTTATGTGTGACATTAATTATCCTATGTTGAATTAACATGCAAGTTTCAATTTTGAATCTATTGCAGCGGAAGAAAATAGAATCAATCGAAATCGATACTTACAAACATTGTTGGGTTGCTTACGGGATTAAAGGTCTAATCCCGTTGTTGATGGAGAACATGAAGCCGGAAAATCCCTCCTTCATGGTGTTCGAAACTTTACAGATTTAATATTCTACTTCTTAATCTTCTGTTGTATTCCCAAACCTTGTTTAGATGTAAGGTGTGTTTACAAACTACTAGACTGTATGGAAACTCTAGGAATCAAGAGAGCACGTAAGAGGGGCTGTATTAGTGTTGTAATTTTCGTGCCCCACCCCTTAATTAAATAAAGGGGGACGAAAATCAACTCCCTAAACCCCAATGGGTTTGGACCTCCAACTCTTATTCTATTCCCAGTCCATTATAGTTATATTGGGCTATAATAGGGATCTAGAAGAATATTAAATTGGCTTTCTAATTTATTTAATTCTCAACATCCATAACAAGGATATAATTAAATAAATTAAGTATTATTTTTATTCCACTAAAGAAATAATACTGACCTACCAATTTAATACATATTTACGAATATGCTTTCTCATTTAGTCCAGCCATTCCCCATGTTTAAGATATAATGTCCATTGATTAATTATGTAAGTTTCTGATAGCTATAATTAATTAATATATTGTTCCGAGAGTAGTGCCGCACGACTTCTGTATCATGTTAAGAATAAATTAATATTCTGCCTGCAGGGTTTCCCATAATCTTTGTGCTTCCTCAAGGGGACATCATCAACCTGACGCACTAGGACACAGTGACCATATATAATGCACGACCCATCATATATGTAAATGCCACTACCTAAAATATTGAGGTTGTTGATCCTATCTGAGAATCTCACTGACTGATAAATCAAAGCAGTCGACATAACAAATATATGTCCGCCAATATATATGGGTTAAGAACCCGAACTCTGTGGATCTTTATTCTCTCACTTAAGGTCAGAATAGAGAACAATATACTATCATTATCATCTTCAATACACAAGTCAGTGTACTAAAATAATCAGTTAGTCAAGATAAACTAACTATTAGATTATTCTACGATGTACCGATGGTGGGTTAAGGACCATCTAAGTCGTGAGCCTTTTAATACAATGCAAAGAATCCTATGATATGATCTGTACCGTGTGTTGACCCACACCATATCATCTACAATGCAAGTATATAGAATCTGCAATTAAATATAAGAATAATTAAATGCACATAGAGACTGCAATTATTATTCAATCTATATCATCTTAATATTGTTTAATGTATACAAAGACAACATTTCCAGTATACAAAATCAACAATCTCCCACTTATACTTGAAGCATGTCTTTCAAGTATAAACAACACACGGGCTAACTCTCCAACATAACAAAAACTCAAAACGGTCCCGGATCAGCATTAACTCACATTATCTCCACTTGACCATTGAAGGTCTGAGCTTGGAAGACTCGTGAATGGGATAACCATTTTCTTCTTCCAATGCAATATTGACCACTGCCACATCTTCCTCCATTATGTCTCGTATAAGGTGGTACTTTAAATCTATATGTTTAATTCCCCCATGGACTCTGGATTCCTTTCAAATTTTCTACTACACTGGAGTTATCATAGTGTGTTGTGATACTCCTAAGGAAAATCAGGAACCACACTTGAGTCTAACAAGAAGCTATGGAGGCGTATAGTCTTTCATAGCCTTAGAGTCAGCTACATACTCGACTTTCATGGTGGAGTGAGCATGCATTTCTGTCTCACTCCTCCATGCCACGACTCATTTTCCCAATTTAAACACATATGCTGAGAAAGATTTACTCTGATCCTTTTTATCGTTTCTAGAAAAACTAAGTCCGTATAACCCAAGACAATTAGACTGTCTGAGTGGTAAACAAGCATATAATTTCAAGTCCTCTTGATAATACTTTTTGCCACAGTCCATTGTCCTTAACTAGGGTTAAGTTGATATCTTCCTACTATGCCACTGCATAGCAGATATCGGGCTTTGTGCACAACATAGCATACGTGAGTCTTCCTTTTGCAGAAGCATAAGGAATCTCATTTCTCTCATCTATCTCATTATGTGTTTGGGGAGTACATTTTTTTTGTTTGAAATAAGGTTGGGGAAATGGTCACAATGACCAAGATATACTCATGGAGGCACTCGAGAAGTGGGAGCATACTCACAATGGGCAATCCTTTAAACTTTTAAGCATGTGGCAAATTCCTAGGGATTGTCCGAAGTGGTCCAACCTAGGAGGTCCTGATCATCATGACAAAAGGAAGATGGAAATTTCCATGTTTGAAGCATACACGTCATCTTCCAATATCGATGATGACGTTGAAGAGCGTGCTCATCCTATGGGTCAAAAAGTGGCTAAGAAGAAAGAGAAAGAAAAAGGCAAGACAAAAACAAGTGATGCTCCTTCCTTGCATGATGTTCAATCAATGATATCCCAAAATATAGATATGTATGAACGACTTCAGAAGGGAAGAAATGAGCAACTAAAATTCCAGAACAAAGTGAGTGGGTGGTATATGCTCACTAAATATACCCCCAGAATGTATTGGATCGTCTTTCAAACACAACAACATCATGGTTGAAGAGATTAAGAAGAAATGAGAAATGCAGTAATCTAATTATAATTTATGTATTGGTGTTTATTTTACTATAGTCACTGCATGTTATTTTAATAGTTTTTTGAAAAAGAAAAAACAAAAGTTGTTGCGAGCTACGAGATAATCAATGACAACTAGTTATTTTTTTTATTTTTTTTTATTTTTGGAGTCAGTGAATGGGGAAATTGATATTCGTACCCAATTCTCTTACCATTATAAAGGGGATACATAATAGCTGAGCTACATGCTAATGATATGTATATTACTATATTAACTCCCATGCGATGCACATATGTATAATTATATTTATTAGAAATTATACTTATGAAAAAATGAAGAAAATCATTATAACATAAGATATGTATAATTATATTTATTAGAAATTATAATTATGAAAAAAATGAAGAAAATCATTATAGTATAATATAATTAATTTATAACTATTATGAATGAAAGAAATTTTATATTATTCATTTTTAAGTTAATTATAACATAAATTTATGAATAACGATCATTGATATTAAACCGGACAAAAAATATGGGAACAAAAAATAAAGATTTAAACTTAATTTTGAAATTCAAATTTGGTTGTAATTATGAATAAAATGCATTGATTTCTACATTATGCAACAATTCACATGTGAAATTTTTTATAAAGGGTTCACAATTAATAATAAAATATTATTTAGCGGATTGAACTTCATAATAACAAATTAGTTTCTAAAATTAGAAATGATTTTAGGTGGGAAAACTATTTTTACCAATGATTTTGTTATTAAATAGATAAAGATAAAAATAAGTATATGTTTCTATCTATTTTCTTCCAAAATCTCAATTATGCATTTTAATTTATTTAAATAATATTATATTTAATTGAAAATATTTTATGTCAATTAACCATAACAAGACTATATCTTGACAACATATCTAATCTGGCTATCTGCATATCTGAATCTATTTATTTGAGAGGGAAAAATCAAGAAAATGACATGGATCTAGTGTCGTCTTGATTAACCAACCTTATTATTGAGGTTTAAGATGTCGGTCGCATGTGGTGGCTCCAGCCGACAAATTGTATGTCGATCAAAGGTGTATGTATGTGTATGTCTTCGTATTCATTAATTTGTCCAAATTAAGTTCATCTCACTACTTCACTAATAATTAACTTATAATTAGAGGTACACTCATCCTAGCTACCCTTAAACTTCAGGTCTTAATCACTGTTTAACTAAGGGCCAAGTTTCCTACACTTTGCTTCATAGTACATCCAAAGGACTCAAAAGAGAAACAAAATTATATTTTAAAAAAAATGCGATTTTATCCTAATACAACTATACAAGCACTCTAGTCCTAATTAATAATATATTTCGTGGTTTCATATTATATATTTCACATGAATATGTGAAATTATTTTGTGTCAAAATTTATAAGACATGACACTGACATAACTACAAATATACTATTAAATACGAATTTAGATCTTGACTCGTTTTACGGATTTTCATGTAAGACGGTGCTATACAAGTTTTTATGATAGATAAAATATGTAATGAGATTTTTGTCTTTTGTTGTATTCTAATTTTGTAAAACTTTTATTCCGAAAAAGAAAAAGAAAAGTGAAAACTACATATAGTAGTCCATTGACTTATAAGTATAACAGTAACTAATGTTGTTAATGCTACTCCGATCGAGTTGATTATGTTGGATGCTTATTTATCTAATATAGTGTTTAATTATTTATGGATGCTTATATATCAGACTTCTACTCATGATGCTTTTTTAATAAAAAGAAAGGAAAAAGATAAAATGGTGTCAAATAAAATTAAGAGCACTTGATTGTTTGGATATATGTGAAGGCTAGCTAACTTACATATATATATATATATATACATATGTATGTATATGTATATGCATATGCATATGTATATTTGTAATGCACTCCATCCCACAAACTGTCATCAACAACAATAATAATTTATTAATGTGGAAACATTATGCCGAGTCAGCAGGTATTAAAATTGGCAAATGTCTCCTAGACATGCAGTGTGAAAGTTTGGAGGTTGAGCTGACATTCTTTTGGACTAATTTAACTTTTTGTAATTGAATATTTATAATACTAAAAAACAAGTAAAAATGTCATGACTAGTTTGATTAGTCTTTATAATGATCAATTAAGTAGATTCTTTATATATATATATATATATATATATAAAATCACCACATATTCACGAAATTGTAAATTCGACGTGATCCTTTAACCAAAGCACTTGATATATTAATTTTTAATTTGAGTGTTATATATTCACCATTCTCCATTTTTTTCATCGAGGCAAGTCTGAAATTCAAATGTAGAGTATTAATCTAATTTTCCCAGAAATTAAATAATGATTGGACCACAATGAGCTTGTCGAGACGGGTAAGATTATAGCTTAAATTTCGAACAAGCATCACTAACATCGAAAATAAAAAATTGACGTTTTAATTATTTACATCTTGTTGAATTAAGTTGAAATATTTTGTTTAGCAATTTACCATAAATATAATTACTTATGAGTTATTTTTGTGCCATTGGTCCAGACTCACCTGAGTTTAGATTTATCAGTCTTTGAAAGATGCTTTTTGTCGACCTCACAATGTGGTATATATGAAACATATAGCGATATATATAATTTAATTATCATTCTTTATGAATCAATCAAAAAATAATTTGATTTATCAGGGTGATTGTTGCCAATATATATGCCAATTTGGCTGATATAATTCTCCTAATATATTTATTTAATTAGCCTCGCTATGGCTCTTCAACGATACCTCGATAGATCGCTCAATAGCTCAGTGCATTACATGCTATTACTAAAGTTTTCTATAGTTAATTTTTCATCTTCCATTATAATATATCTCGAGTTATGTGTGCAACTTTTACCTAGTCACTTAAAATAATAATAAAATTAGTGGCCAACGTATTTTCCCTCGGAAGATACTATCCATATATGCGCACGTGACATTTAAATTTAAAAAAAATTGATAAAATTTAATCAATGATCTTTTAGTCACGACACCACCAGCTAGACCAACCAATACGGATTGAGATTCTCTGTTCCAGATTCGGTGTTTCAACCCGTATTTCACGATCAAATTTATGAAGTTTTCTTCCATTTTTTCATCAATATTAATTTATTATATTTTAGTTTAATTTTATGATTTTTTTAGGGTTCACCCCATCCAATTAGGGTTTTTAATTATTTTTTTAGTATTTAATTTTCAAAAAAATAATGATTATTATGGTTGATTATTTTAAAAATATGATTTATAATTTTTAAAATTTCAATCTTTTGTTGAAAGATGTGACTAGGTCGATTATGTTAAAATTAATTTTTATTTTTATAATATCTATTATTAAACTTGCGAATTCGATCATAGAATACGAGTTGGAGCACCAAATTTGGAATAGAGGATCTCATCCCAACCAATACTGTCATACTGGTGCTTATTATTAATGCATTATTTTTTAAAAAAAACATATTTAATAAAAATAATTAAAAAAATAATAAATTCGTGCAACAATATATAAATTTATAATGTTGCACGAACGGACTTAATCGTGAACCCTACTCGTGTAACAATATTAATTTGTACTGTTACATGATCATATCCAGTTCGTGCACCCAAATAGTGCACTTTAGTGGCACATCTCCAATTTTAATGATGAATAATTAAGTATTTTTACTGAAAAAGTGGCTATAAATAATTTTTTTTAAGAAATGGCAAAAAACATAATTTACTAAATGAAAATGACTGTCTTTATATATTACCACAATAATGTATATTGCGAAAAATGTACGTGGATTGCCTAGTGGTTGAATGATGTTATTTAGAGGCCAAATGTTTTACTCACACATGATTTTTCAAATGTGGTTTATAGACTATTATATAGGAATGCGGTTTACATAGTGTACATCTCGGGAGCGATTGCATGTTACTCTCATCATAATATATATATATATATATAGATATAATATTGAAAAGTTAATTGGACTATTATATTGTACCCCAATATTAAATTGTCCATGTATATAGAATATAAAGATTGAGCCGTGCGGGTGCGGCCATGACATACACAAAGTCTCCATCCCACTTTGGTCGGAAGGTCTTACCATTCTCACCTCTTTATTACATTTTCATTTTTGATTTTACACACAACATTTCTCCATCTACAATATTCTCAAAACCAACTCCTCCTCCTCCTCCTCCTCCAAATTACAAATTTTCCGATGAGAACCTTGTGGCCGAAGCTCGATGGAGAAGACGGCCTTGAGACAGTCCTGGAGGTCCCTATTCCGGAAGAAATGTTTGCCTCCTGCAACACCCGCAACCCATGGCGAACCATCAAGTCATGGCTCATGATGAGGCCGCCACCTTCCTCGGACTTTGCAAGGCGTGCTGCCCAAATTCAGTTCTTGCTTCAAGTCATTGGAGCTCCTTTGATCCCCCTTCCAATCACCTCTCCTCAGATTCAGATTCTTCATCATCACAACATCAAACCCCATCATCATCCCATTGTAATAATATATATAACTCTTGATCTAAAATATATTCCATAAATTAATCTTTCTATCTTTTTTTAATTTGGTAAATATTTATTTATATATATACATATATATTGTACGCATGCGCAGGAACGGTCGATGGCTTCATACATAGTGCAGCAGTACATAGCAGCTGCAGGGGGGCAGCACGCTCTGAACTCGATTCAGAGCATGTGCGCTATCGGGCAGGTGAAGATGGGCGCAGCTTCAGAAATTGATCATTTCAACAGCGCATGCGCAGTTCCAAAGATGAAGCTGCAGGAATTGGGAAGTTTTGTGCTGTGGCAGAAGACACCTCATCTCTGGAGTCTGGACCTCATGCTTTCCGGTTTCAAAATCACCGCCGGTTCTGATGGTCAGGTGGCGTGGTGGCAAACTCCCTCCCACCATTCGCGCCGTGCTCCGACCACCCCTCTCCGCCGCTCCTTACAGGTACTTCATTTTTCCATCCCCATCTTCATAGTGTTGTGTTGACCATAAATTTCAATACTCAATTTCATTTGTTGTCAACTTCGGTAGCTTTCTAAGTTTGACAAAAGAATGCGTAACAAATTACCTAATCCTAATGTCTACCTACTTAGAAGCTTCATATATCACTATTCATTCTCATTCTCCAAAATGTGCATGTATATTATTTAATTAGTCATCGTATATATAGTGATTCTGAATCTGTCAAGAGGTCACATTCTCAGACCACTTGATCTGAGACGACTAAACCTACGATCTCTACATAAAAGTCAAAGAGTTTGTTAATCAATCATATATATGTCCGGCCGCATGCAGGGGCTTGATCCGCGGTCGACAGCAGACTTATTCTTCGACTCCGTCTGCACCGGTGAGAAAACAATCAACGGCGAAGACTGCTTCGTGCTAAAGCTGGAAGCGGAGGCGCCTACTCAGAGGGAAAGAAGCGTAGAAATAATCAAGCACACAATTTGGGGCTATTTCAGCCAGAAAACCGGCCTATTAGTCCAGCTACAAGACTCTCACTCACTCAGATTAAAATCATCGTCCAGAAACGAAGTCGTTTGGGAGACCAAAATGGAGTCACTCATCCAAGACTACAGAACGATCGACGGTGTCAACATAGCTCACGGCGGTAGGACAACCGTCTTGTTGTTCGACGCAGAAAGCTGCCACACCAGAACCAGAATGGAAGAGGTTTGGAGCATCGAGGAACTCGACTTCAACGTTAAAGGGCTCTCCACAGATTGCTTCTTGCCTCCTGCAGACTTGAACAAGGATGACGACGATCAAGAATGTGGCGGCATTGCTGACTGTGACAGTGACAACTACGGTCGGTTAACGGACAAGGCTTTGGACAATTCTACTAGGATTTGTGGTTCCAGAAGTGGAAGGAGGGTGGTAGCTATTGATGAAGAAGATTTGGAGTTGGAGGTGTATGACGAGCTGTACGTAGTAGAAATGTAGAATTCATTAATTAATGTTCCATTTTTGCTGAGTTTGTACATAATAGCAACTGCTCTGCTACTGAAGCAAAATATGAATAGTTGATTATAAAGTCAATCTAATGATACCGATTTTCAACCTTTGTAGAGCATCAAATACGCACACATTTCCCAATATCATCAAGTTAATTAATGATGGAGTTTATTCATTCATAAAGTAGCAAATAATGTATATAACCTGTTCTGTCAGCATGCATACAATGTTTTCCGATTTATTTTTAATTGCATCTTATTCATAACATTCCAATCTTATGTTTCTAACTGAATGTGCCAGATTGCAAGATGAAATAAGAAATTAAAAATTATAACAATAACAGTAAGTTACAACTACTAGCACAAAAAACAAACTTAAATCATCAAACTAAGAGGCCTCACACGTACCAAATGGAAGAGGATTTCATTCAAATTTCGGGTACTAATATATTGATATGGCATGTGCGGCACACAAAATCACAAAATCGTCTATTACACCTTTTGTATATATTGTCTTCTCTATTGCACACTAGATGTTTTTATTTATTTTTTTTTCAATTTTTTTTCAATTTATATATTTTGTGCTTTAGTTTAATTTAATACTTATTATTTAGATTATTCCTATCCAATTATGGTTTATTATATTTTTTAATTTTAAAAATTAAATACTAAAAAATAATGTCTTAATTGGGTTTGATAAACTCTAAATAACAAGTGTATTAAATTAAAACCCAACAAATTGAAATAAAAAAATTGAGGATTTTATCTCCAATAGGGAATGCAATATAAAAAATGTAATAGAGGATCTCATCCCTATTACATATGCCAATTTCTTGAATTGGTCATCAATTTTAAGGGATGAGATCCTTTATTGCACATTTTGTATTGCATTCTCAATTCCCCACTCTTTTTTTTTTCTCAATTTCTTGTGCTTTAGTTTAATTTCACACTTGTTATTTAGGATTCATCCTGCCCAAGTAAGGTGCATTATAAATTTTTAGTATTTAATTTTTAGCTAAAAAATTATGATAAACTCTAATTGGACAGGATGAACAATCATAAATAACAAGTGTAAAATTAAACTAAAGTATAAAAAATTAAAATCGAAAGAAAAAAGTATGAAATTGAGAATGTAACACAAAAGGTGCAGTACATTGGGGGGCACTTTGTTATACTTGGGAGGAAGTGGGTTTGAATATAAAACCCCATCTTTTTTGTAAAAGAGACTATCCCATCTTACTGATCAGGATGAAATTTGTTTTGTTCAGGATGAAACACAGTTTTTGAACAAAACAAATTTCATCTAGATCTTGAGGGGGGGAATAAAAGAATGATACAGAATAATTGCAATTTTAGTTCCACTGATGATCAGATCTAACTATTCAAGGATTTAACTAGTAATTCTCTCATGCGATGCATGATCAGTATAATTAAAATACTTAATTTAATGTTATAGTGTATTTTGTAGAACAATTTATTATATGTAATGATTAACTAAATAAGATGTAGTTATAGTTTGTTTCATAATTTATAATATTAATAAAAATATATATGCATTAAAAATTTAAAATATCATAAATAATGCAACACTATATTATACACCACATCTGTGGTATATATAATGTTGTTATTATCGCTACTATAAACTTAAATCTTCAAACCACCTTGACAACAACGTAAATTCATTCATAGACACATAGGTAGTGACCGCGAGTTACCTTGTAAAAAAATAAAATAATTACAACATATCCATTCGAAAATACTCAAAGGCTGAATTTTTAATACAAAATTTAAAAATCCAATTGTATACAAACTCATAAAACAATTAACATTTATCATTTAATAATTTAGAGTTTATAATAATTAATAAACTTGGTATTTTTCTAATAAAATTTTGTTATATTTTGAAAACAAAATAAAAAAGTAAACAATAAAAATTAATTGATTATTAGAAAAATTAAATATGAAAAAATTATTAAAAAATATAATTGTTTGAGATGAACTCTGAATAGTAAGTGTAAAATTAAACTAAAACGTAATAAATTGAAATGAAAAAAAAATGTCAAAAAATAATTGTACAATAGAAATTGCAACATGTAAATGCAATAGATAGTTTCATCCCACTAAAAGTGTTTGGATAGATAATCCTCTTATTTTCAGATTCAGTAGAAAATATTATTATGACGAAGTAGTTGTAACACTAAGAATTTTATGGTTGTACTATAGTCGTGGACATATTCCAATCATTAATGATATTACAGATAAATCATCATCATCATCATCGTCGTCGTCGTCGTCATCATCATCATCATCATCATCATCTTCTTCTTCTTCTTCTTCTTCTTCTTCTTCTTCTTCTTCTTATTATTATTATTATTATTATTATTATTATTATTATTATTATTATTATTATTATTATTATTATTATTATTATTATTTGTAATGTTCTTTATTATGCTATTTTTCCTGTACAAATTTATAGTGTTCGTGATTTATAGATTTCGAAAGAGTGTAAAAATACTATATAGTTTATACAATAATATTTTAACTGCCCTATATGCTATTTTTCTAATTTTAAATGCTAACATTAATACTTTGTAATAATGCCATTTTTAGTGATGACATAACTCTATGAGTTTTGATTATTTTTTTATTAAATTACATTTGGACTTTTTTTTATTATTCTTGTGTTTTCTTGTTTTTTTTTTAATTTATGTTACAAATGTTTTTTAAGATATTTGATGTTTTTTAGTAAATCACACGCTTTGTGTTTTTCTTTTAATTATTCTTGTCTTTTCCTTTTTTTCATTACAAATGCTTTTTTTCTATGACTTGATTTTTTTCGATTAAATTATATGTATGCTTTGTGCTCTTATTCTTGTGTATTACTTTCTTTAGTTACAAATGTTTTTTTCTATCATTTGATGTTTTTTACTAAATTATATTATTTGTTCTTTTTTCCGTTACAAATGCTTTTTCTATTATTTGATTTTTTTATTAAATTATACGCTTTGTGCTTTTTTTTCTATTATTTGGTTTTTTTATTAAATTATAAGCTTTGTGGTTTTGTTTTCGTTACAAATGCTTTTTGTTCTATAATTTAATTTTTTATTAAATTATATGCTTTGTGCTTTTTTAATCCTTGTGTTTTTTTTTACAAATGCTCTTTTTAGAACATTTAATGTTTTTTTAGTAAAATAAATGCTATGTGAGTGATTTTCACAATATTCATTATACGAAAAACCGATCATTCACGAGAACTGTCACTGAAAATAAATTAATAATCACTACTACAGATAAATTAATAAATTCAAACATTTGATAATAAAATCATAATCACTACTATAGTTACATTTGTTGTTCCAAAAATTGAAATAACTACTATTTGAAACGTCTTCTACACTAAGTTATTGTGAATACAAATTCAAAATTACACAATTGAATTTATAAGCACATACACATGTTTCAAGGGTCAATATTTCATTTTTTTTTATGCATACACCGTTTGATTAGCTGAATTTAATTTGTGGATGTAATTTGGGAGTACTATACATATGTAATAAATTCATGGGTTAAGTATGGTATAAATTGACACATACATTGATTATGACCCATGTACCATATATACACATGCTATCAAATACATATTAATTATATTATTGAAATTATATTTTGATTCATAAGAATATATTTATCATATTACGTAAAGTAAAGTAGATTGCTATAATGAACTGAATACAGTAAGTTTATATGAATGAGATATTTTCAATCGGCAGGTTTAATTCAATATAAATATAAAATATTAATTAGCATAATTATTTAATCCAACTAATTACTTAATCTAATTTTGAAACAAAATAATAATTTAAAAAATTAAAAAAGGTAGACATCGGCCAAAATAAATTAATTAGGCATGTTAGGATTTATTTGCATATAAACTGTCCAAGACAAAGACCCAAACAATATATTATATTCTACTAATTGATGAATATTTACTCTACAACCGGAAATTGCATAAAATTTAGTGATACAATCAATAAAAATTAGAAAAAAAATAAAAGAAAAATACAATAAATCAAATAAATAAATTACAAAAAGAATTAAACCGCGGATGGAGTCATTTTAGATGCATGGCTTGTTCTTCTTCATCTTTCTCACATTTTCACTATCAACACGACAACACCAAAATAATTAAATGTATAGCCAATCATGAATCATGATACCCGCAAAGCCACCAAATAAATGGAAATAAAAATCAGTTCAAAACAATAAAAATTATTTACATATAAATATATAACACATATTGATTCCATATAATATATGATAAAAACACAAACATTATAACACATGAAAGGCGTTCTAAAAGCTGAGTAGATATGTGATCTATCTTGAATTCCAAGGTACATATTGTTAGCATCACATGAGGACTCCTGCTCTTTTGATTATATTTGTGGCCGAATGACGATAATCCTAACAACTCGAAGTTTTAAAACTAATATTTTATTCGAATGACCAACATGATTGATATGATTGACACATGTTCGAAAAATATTCATATTTTATCGGATAATGAATAATCATAGAAATGAAATAAAATTATAGTGATTTTGATGTATACCTTTATAGGATATTTATACTATTGAAAACCTTGATTACGTTAAAATTTATCCCAATCAAATCCCATCTTTAAATAATTACATTTAATTACATTAAAGCTTATTCAAATCATTACATTAAAAGTTCTCAATCATCTCCCATCATGTAACCGATTTATAATTTATAATTTATAAATATTATAGAAAGAATTAAATAGTTGACATTTTTAGCATTGATTAATATTATGTCAATATATATCTATATATATATATATACACACACTATTAGGATTGGATAATATAAATACTATTTCAAAAATGGAACATCAATTGATTAATTAATATTAATTATTAATTATCTTAATATATATAATTATAAATAAATCATTATATATATCTTATATAAAGACAATAGATTAATTAATTATAACACTAATATTATTTATTATTTCTGAAACCGCCAATTAATTTAATGATTGATGAAATCACCATTTAATATTTAATATTTATATTGATTTGTTAATAAATATTAATATATTAATATTTTAATTATTATTTCAATTTTATATTACATTTTATTAATTATCTTAATATATATAATTATAAATAAATCATTATATATATCTTATATAAAGATAATAGATTAATTAATTATAACACTAATATTATTTATTCATTCTGAAACCACCAATTAATTTAATGATTGATGAAACCACCAATTAATATTTAATAATGTAATTATAAATATATTAAAAGCTTAATACATAAATACAAACTACTTGTAGTCATATATAAGTTTTTAGTTTCCCTACAATCTAATCTCTCTAAACATATTCAAATAGAAATAAAACAAACAGTGAACTACTAATTCATTCAGATCAACTACGTGTGTTATTAAAGGTTTTTTTTTAGGAAGGTAATTTTTATTCTCCATTCTTTTGTTATTTTAATTAATTTTAGAAACTTCAAAATCATTGGATATGAATATAAAATGTCTAAACTATATATTTAAATATACGATTGGAAATTAAAGCCCATAATTTATATATAACATATACTCCCTCCGTCCCGTTACTAAAGTCCCATTTGGTTTGGGTACGGAGATTAAGGAGGAATGGATTAATGTGTTAAGTAGTGGGTGGAAAAAAGTGGGGTCCATTTAATTAATGGGTAGTGGGTGGAAAAGGTGGAATGTTTTATTGCTAATTTTTGCCAAAAATAGTATGGGACTTTAGTATTGGGACAACCAAATAAGAAAAGTGGAACTTTAGTATTGGGACGGAGGGAGTAATATATTATCCATATTGTTTTTCATGATATTTCATAATAAAGTTATTAGGGTGTAATGGGACACTTTATATATGAAATCCTCATCATATACTAATTAATTATCTATAAAGGGCAGTGATAATTTAGGCATTCTTTATTTTTTAATTAATTAAGTAGTTGACAACGCTATAATTCGAATGTTAATAAATATTAATATATTAATATATTAATATTTTAATTATTATTTCAATTTTATGTTAAGATTTCCATTTTATTAATTATCTTAAGATATATAATTATAAATAAATCATTATATATATCTTATATAAAGACAATAGATTAATTAATTATAACACTAATATTATTTATTCATCCTGAAACCACCAATTAATTTAATGATTGATGAAACCACCAATTAATATTTAATATTGATATTGATTTGTTAATAAATATTAATATATTAATATTTTAATTATTATTTCAATTTTATATTAAGATTTTCATTTTTGGTAATGTGTTTTTGGCGGGAAACTGGGTTACTATTTTTAGTATAACTTCTTGTCTTTATATATATATTAAGATTAAGATTAAGATTAAGATGTTGTTGGATGTGGCAATTTAGGACAATAATCTTAATCTTAAGCTTTACCTAATTGTAGACAAATTGAACCTCATGTCACAGTTGCAGCACTATTTTCTTTTGGGAGTTTCTATTTGCACCACTACTTTTACTCTTTGCACTACATCTATTTCTTGCACTATATTTTTTTACTATTTGCACCATCAATATTGACAATAATACCCTCACATCTAAAATATGTTTTTTAAAAAAAAACTTAAAAGTAATAATTTAACTTTATTTAAAAAAAAAATCTTCTTCTTCCCCAGAATACTTCTGGCAAGAATGGTCCTGCCGAGACCGGGAAGCCCGGTGATCGGAATGACCAGACGCTCCTTTTCTTCCGACAGCAGCTATTCGGTAACTTTTTTGAAGTCCTCTTCCTGTCCCACGATCTTATACTTGCCGCTGAAACTGGATCTAGGAGGCTTAGAGATATTCTCCGAGAACAAATTCTGGGCATCTGGGTCTTTTTTGATGGCCTCCGCCATCTCCTTCGCCTTTTTTGCGACGACGACGACATCATCTGCGATTTTCTTGAAGGAAGCTTTTTCATGGGATTTTTCTGATGAATGGCCTTTCATCAAACACTCAACCTAGAAAATCAATTCGTATTCACTCAACATAGCAGACATCTAAAACAATTTATACTCAACCTATAATTTATGATTATATTCAATCAACATAGTAGTCAGCAGCTGCTAGTCGCGACGCCGACGAGAGTCGAGAGAGGCTCAGTCGCGCAGAGGTTGTGGCTACTGGCTGCTGTTCGCGACTACTAAAGAACGGCGAAGGGCGAACGGTGAACGGCGAAGGAGATTGGAAGCTGTTGTTGCGGAGAGAGAGAGAGAGAGAGAGAGAGAGAGAGAGAGAGAGAGAGAGAGAGAGAGAGAGAGAGAGAGATGAGGAGGTGAAGTGGTGAATGGTTGAAAGCCTGAAACTGAAAGCAAGGAGGCCTGAAACTGAAGTGGCGACCGTGTTTTTTTTTTTAATATTTTATTTTATTTTATTTATTGATTTTATTTTATTTTTATTTAGTAAGAATATTTATGTGATTTTATAATTATTTATTTTTTACTTATGTAATTTAGTGGTGCAAAGAGTAAATTAAGTGGTGCAAATAAAAACCTCATTTCTTTTCCTAGTTAGAGCGGAATGCTCTTCAATTAGAGGATTTTACTACGCCTCCTGTGCAAGATGGTAATTGCTACTCACAGTTTCAAAGTGGTTTTGGTGGAAATTAAAAGAAACACCTCAGTATCCATTTATCTATCCAAAGTTAACTAAATTTAAAAAGGTTATCATATTCTTCAAGTTTTAGTTAGGTAAGTGCTTTTTTCTCTTCCCTTATGAATATGCCACTAAGAACATGTATGGATAATTGGATATATTCATCGCTACCCATGCAGGTAGTATCCTAATTTTTCATATATTTATAATTTAATTTTTTAAATAATATTTTATGTATAATTGATATGAAAAATTAGAAAATGTGTGTTTTATTTTTTTTTATTTGCTGATATACTAACGATATTACTATTATTATTATTATTATTATTATTATTATTATTATAGATAATATCGACAAAATTTTGTAAAATAATATCGCAGATTCGAACTTAATATTAAGACACACAATTTTTATATAGCCGTATGATATATATGTAAAATATCACTAAATAATATGGTAGCATCGAATTTACCGTATATACCATAAGTCATACATGTGGCATGCCAATTGAGTAAAAAACCCAAATTAAGGCACATTTGAGTTACAATTGAATTTGGATCTCATGTGCCAAATTTGCTTTTATAATCACTTGATATTTGATATGAAGCCTATCTGGCATCGGTGACGGGAAAAATGCTAACGTAAGCAGTGAGCTACAATAGGGGTGAAAAATGCTAACGTAAGCAGTGAGCTACAATAGGGGTGAAAAATTTACGCATCGTAAAATGTTAAAATATTAGTAGTGCTGTACTGAACTGGGATAAGTATATTATAATTCACAAACAATTCAAACTCAGCCACTAGTTTGTTCTCTTCACAACGCTTTCACTGAGCACACACCGCCGCCGGAAAACCAAGCCCCACCTTAAAAAATAAGCCTAAACATCGAGATGGGCCGCCAAGAAGCCGCCGATGAACTGCCGCCGCACGTCCTTATCTTCCCATTGCCGATGCAAGGCCACATCAACTCCATGCTGAAACTAGCGGAGCTCCTCTGCCTCTCCAACCTCCACGTTACCATGCTCTTCTCGGAATACTCCCACAGCCGCCTCCGCCGCCACGCCGACATCGAGTCCCGCTTCTCCCGCTATCCGGGCTTCCGTGTCGCCACCATGTGCGACGGCCTCCCAGACGACCACCCTCGCGTCGGCGAGCGCACCATGGAGATTATGATGAGCCTTCTTGAAGTTGGGGGAGCTCAGTTTCGGAAGCTGATGGAGACTACCGATGCCCTGAGCTACGGCGGCGGAGCGCGGAGGCGCGTCACCTGCCTCATAATGGATGGGGTGTTGAGCTTCGCCGTCCCGGTCGCTCAAGAAATGGGGATTCCTTTCATTTATTTCCGAACTTCCAGCCCTTGTTCCTTCTGGGCTAATTTTTGCTTTAACGATGTCATTCAAGCTGGAGAGATCCCTCTTAAAGGTAATTAAGAGTACGACTTCAATTTTTTTCTTGGATTTCTTGTACACATATAAATATGTTCTTAAATGTTTAATTTGTGTGTGAATTCAATTGTGATTGAGTAGGTAAAGATGAGGATAAATATACATACTGGAAAAGAGGAGATTTGGATTTAATGGTGAGAAGCGTGCCCGGAATGGAGGGTTATCTCCGGCGGCGCGATCTTCCGGCCTTTTGCAGAGTAGACGATGCTAATGACTCTGAATTCCAGACCATTATAAGGGAGACCAGACGAAGTGCTCATTCAAGTGGACTCATACTCAATTCATTTGAAGATTTAGATGGCCCCATTCTAGATCAAATCCGTAATCCAATACCAAATTTATATTCAATAGGCCCCCTCCACACTCATTTACAAGCACGATTACAGTCATCTCTCACTTCCAGCAGTTTCTACCAGGAAGATCGCAGCTCCATGACGTGGCTGGATTCTCAGCCGGCCAAATCAGTCGTGTATGTGAGCTTCGGAAGTGTGACATTATTGTCAAGAAACGAGCTATTGGAGTTCTGGTACGGGCTTGTGAATAGCGGGCACAAGTTCCTCTGGGTGATGAGGCCGGATTCGATCATCGGAGACGATGAAAAAGGCCGTGTTCCGGTGGAGGTGGAGGAGGGTACCAAGGAGAGAGGGTGCGTCCTGGGATGGGTGCCGCAGAATGAGGTGTTGGTTCACCCTTCAGTTGGTGCATTTTTTACGCATTGTGGATGGAACTCGACTCTAGAAAGTGTTGCCGCAGGTGTGCCAATGATATGTTGGCCTTATTTCGCGGACCAGACTATAAATAGTCGGTTCGTGAGTGAGGTTTGGAGGGTTGGATTGGACATGAAAGATAGTTGTGATAGAGTTATTGTTGAGAAGATGGTTAGGGAAATAATGGGAGAGAGAAGAGACGAGTTTAAGGAGAGGGCTCGTGCTATGGCGGATTTGGCCAACAAGGCTGTTAGTGAAGGAGGAACTTCTTCCACAAATTTTAATAGGCTTCTTCATTTCATAAAATCTTCACTCTGATTATATATATCACTCTGTTTTCATGATTTTTTTTTTTCTCGGATTTTGGTCGTGGAGTTGAAATTCTAGGTCCCATGTTGGCCTTTTCTTTTTGTTACTCTGGTTTTTGTTTTAGGATTTTTTTTTTGTGTTATCGTAAAAAAATAATTAAGAATTCAATTTCGGTATTTAATTGAGAATCTAATTTCCCTATAAGCAACATCAAGTATGTTAATATTAAATCAAAGACAAAAACTTGTATGAGACCGTCTAACGGGTCTCTTATGTTAGACGGATCTCCCCGACCCGTTCATATATATATATTAAAAAGAAATTAGAAACGTTCACTCCCTCTCTCCCATGATTTTCTCGGTCGTCTCTTCTCCACAAGCGCCGGCGAATCGCTCCCCACAACTGCAGCTTCTCTTCAAAACCGCACCAACCGCAATTCTCGGTGAGCATATATCTTTTTCATTTTTCCCCCAACAACTGAATCGAAATAATTAGGGCAGTGTAATTTAGGGTTTTTGATTTTAGAATTTTAGGGCATTTTATTATGTTATAATACTGGTTTTTGATTTTGGTTGCTATGAAATTTGATTTCTGCCCTTTGATGTGAGGGATGCTTTTGAAGAGACTTGTGCTTATACCCTCATTTGGGGCGCTTGCTATTCTGCGGGATCCAGATAAAATGCATAATTTTTGTTAGAATGACTGCTGTCATCGGCTCCACAAGTTTGGCTAGTCTTACAAAATTTTCTTGCCTTGATCTGTATTATTGTCTAAGAGATAATCTCTTAATTAGAAATCAATTTGAGCCATGAACCCGAATTCATTTGCAACCAAATGTGTGTCCATCATTCTCATCAAACAACTATATAATTGGTGCTTCCAGAGAAGGTTATGTATTGATAATCAATAGCTACAGAAGCTAAGAACTAGTTTTCCTACTTCTGCAGATTTGTGCAATTTGGGTCGGAGGTTGAGTGTCATTGCGGAGCACCAAAAACTTCAATTCTGATGCGACCGATGAAATTGAAGAACTCGACGATGAAATGGAATAGTGGGTTGATGCTCTTGAGGATTATATTGATAGCATCTGGATTTTGAAGGTGATCATGATTTGGATTTTTTTTGTGTTCTTTCAATTTTGAGTTGGAATTATTTAGAATTGAAGAGCAATCAAATAACTATATGTATTGTATTTTAATGCTCAAACCAAATTATGATAATCGAGGCAACGGATTGTTATGGTTATTGATTAACTCTTCTCTCCGCTGTCTTTATTGTATCTAGAGTGTATAGGAAATGATCTGCATTACATTTTGTATAGCTGAATTGATACAGTGTGAAGTGGTGATTGCTACTTTCTTGATTTTGTTATTGAATTGTATTTATTGGATATGATCATGTCTTGACTTAGTTGTGTTGGTCCATTTTTGGGCTAGTTTCCCTTTAGCTAAATTTTACAACACGAGTATTTGGTGATGCTCATAGGCGTGATACCTTGATGTTTCTTTGTGTTGATTTTGATCTTAAAAAAAGGCAATCGTGTAGTCTTTGGACGCTTGATGTAGCTGTAGGGATGAGGTGAGGCAGCGGACTACTTTAGTTGCTCGAAGATAATCATAAACTATAAGCAATCAAGATGTGAACTTCGCCTTGATTTCTATATGTTTCATAAACTTAGGGTCACTGCTCTAAAAGTTGATTACTTGTAGTCCATGCTGTAGGGAAATTTAGGCACATATATTCATCATATGATGCACATAATTGCTTGAATATGGAGGCACTCAATTTCATCATTTTTGCTTTTCTTCTCAATTTTGACTGTGTTTTTTGTAATCTTTTGCTCATTGATTTTGCAAACTCAAAAGTATGGTTCGCTTAGCTAAACACTTTGCTTATGCAGGTTTTTGGATCCTATGGTTGGATGCTTCCACATATTCTGTTATCATTGCTGCTGGCGAATGGTATAAAAGCTTTTCTTACTGCATTTGCTCTGCCCCTAATAAACTGAGATTTTACACAAATTCCGGTACACTTTTGTGTTGAGTTTGAATTGTTTTGGGTGTGTTTCATCTCAGTTTATTTAAGTTTGCATGCATTTGGAAGTTTGGTATTACTTGCTAGAATTGTGCAGGAATTTTCCTTGAAGAGATGGTATTTTAACGAAGTATGGAAGTCTCAGGAAATACACGCAAAATAGCCGAGAACCGCGGCTGACGTGGCAGCTTGCGAGTGAGGATCCCGGCCTTCGACTGTGAAGTCGCGACAGAGGCTGGGGTGCACAGAGGAAAATTCATGACCAGCTCACGAATCGCGAGCGAGACCGCGAATCACCAAGAGCCGTCAACTGTTTGATTGCGACAGAGGAGGGGGTCATCTTTGCAATATTCGCGACCCGGTCGTGAATATCCGAAGGACCAGTGAATTTTCAGCCACCTGGAAACCACGTGGAGTTGCGACCTGAGTCGCGACTGACATGCTCGGGAGCGAGCTCGCGAATTCTAATGGCGGTACAGCTTGTGGTTTCCTACTTTGGATCAAATTCTTACTTGGTATTTAAGGGATTCAAGGCACGAAAATTAGACACAATTCCTCCTACCTAAAATTTACCAACAGAGGGTTGCTGCAGAGAAAAGAAGATGCGAAGAACAAGACCAAATAATTCAAGAGTGTTCAAGACCAAAGCCAATATAGAATCTCCGGGTTTTATTTACTTTATTCTTAGAATACAATATTTATTTTGTGGATTGTTTTAGTTGTTTATTTTGCCATGGATAGCTAAAACCCTAGTATTCTAGGGTTGGATTATGATTTATTTATGAGGTTCTTTTGATTCATATTATTTGGTGTCTATGATTTAATTATGTTTTGATTATTCCTGTTTTCTCTGTATTATTTACTTGATGACTAAATGATACAATTTGATGTGTTAATCCATAATTCGAGAGATGAGTTTTAACACAAGATCTGGAATAATTAATTGGTTAGTCAATATCACTCGAGAGAGTTGCGATTAATTTAGAGAACAATAAATCTTTGGAACCATTAGGAGTTGCATAATAGGTATTGAACGGAGACGTTAATATTTGTTGCGTGATATACAATCTAGGCGCTTCGAGAGAAGGTTTAGAATACATGAGTGATTGTTCTAGCATGATTTAAATCCCAACATAGACATTAAATGGATTGATTAAGAGAATGGATTAAATAATGATTATCCAATCCTAGAATGCATCTTTTTCTTCAGTGTTTGATTTATCTGTGTTGATTTCTGCTGTGGTGATTTATTTTATTTATTATCTTTAGTTTTTAATTAGTTAAATCCAACCATGTTTGATAGTCTAGATAACTGCGAGTGGTTAAATTGAATAACTAGCAGATTAATCATTAAATCCCTGTGGATACGACCTTATTCACCGCTATCCTATAAGCCTCGCTGTACACTTGCAGTTTAGATGAAAATAAATACCGAACAAGTTTTTGGCGTCGTTGCCGGGGATTTTTTTTTATTTGCTATTATTTAGATTTAATTTCTTGTGTTAATCTAGACATTTATTTTTCAGTCTTTAGTCTATTTTCTTTTAAAATTTTATAATCTTCTTTTTATTGTGATTTGGTTGTGTATGCATACACGATCTCAGGGAGGATCTCTAGAAGAATTCAATCTTGAGATTGAAGCTACCGTTCGGCATAACAACGCAAGAAGAATAAGAGAGATGGCAGAACAACAAGCTCCTGTTACGGTCGAACAGATGCGTCAGATGCAGAGACAGTTAGAGGAAATATAGCGGAGAATGCAAGAGCAAGATGATGCTCGAGCTGTAGAGCCACCTCCAATTAATGAGCTCTTTGTTCCAGTACTTAACCATGGAGACATTCCTGGTCCCCAGATCAATGCGAATAACTTCGAGTTGAAATCGGGATTGGTCTCCATGGTCCAGCAAAAGCAATATGGAGGACGGGCCACTGAAGACCCGAATGCACACTTGACGCAGTTTTTGGAGATCTGTAGTATAGTGAAGATGAATGGAGTCCCTGATGACGCCATTCGCTTACGCCTATTTTCGTTCTCTTTACGAGATACGGCTAAGCAATGGTACCAATCTCTAGCCGCTGGGTCTGTGGACAGCTGGGAAAGTCTTGCGCACAAGTTCCTGCACAAATTCTTTCCACCTGGTTTGACTCTCAAGCTGAAGGGCGAAATTACACAATTTCGTCAATACGAGGATGAGACATTATATGAGGCTTGGGAACGGTTTCGAGATATGCTGAGGAAGTGCCCCAACCATGGATTTGGGGTAGATCATCAAGTCTGCATCTTCTACAACGGGTGTGACATGGAATTGAAGAGGCTGCTGGATGCCTCTGCTGGCGGCTCTTTGTTGAACAAGGGCCACGATCAAGCTGTGACGATCATAGAGGACATGGCAACCAACAACTATCAGTGGTCTGGGGATTGACAAGTAAAGATTTTGAAAAGAGCTGCAGCAGTTGATGATAGTGATCCGATTGCCAAGCTTGTCGCCCAGCTGTCTACTCTGAATGCCACGATCAATAGCAGATTTGATGCTATGGCGCGACCGGGTGTAGATAATCCCATGGGAAATACAGTTGAAGATGTCAACTACATCAATTAGAGAGGTGGTTATGATGGCAATAATTACCGAGGCGGGAATCAATTCTACCAAGGTAACCGATCCAACCTCTCATATGGGAATCCCAACGGTGCACTGCAGCCCCCTCCTGGCTTCTCTGTAACAAATGGAGTAATCAATGATGAGAAGAAGCCAAAGATGGATGATCTATTGATGGCGTTCATGGGGAAGACCGATAAATTCATGGGGGAGTCGCAAGCTAGAGTGGAGAAGCTGAAAAATACTGTGGGTGCCATGAGTGTGCAAATGAAGATGTTCGAGAAGCAACTGGGTCAGCTAGCTACAGTTGTAGGAACTCAGTACCAATCGGGACAGTTTCCTAGCAACACCACAGTGAATCCCAAGGAACAGTCCAATGCAATCTATCTGCACATTGAGGTTCCTGCGCCTATTGCTGTCGCCAAAGTCATTCCTTCCAAAATGCCTTCCGACAAGCCAGATTCCACCATCAGGAGTCCTCAAAAGGGTCCTATAGTTTTCCCCACATTGACTATCCCATTCTCACAAAGGACCTCGAAACAGAAAGTTGATGCACAGTTTTCCAGATTTTTGGGAATATTCAAGAAGGTGCAAATCAACATTCCTTTGGTGGAGGCGCTGCAACACATGCCCAAGTATGCAAAGTTCCTCAAGGATGTTGTGTCTAATAAGAAAAAGATAGAGGAGTTTGAGACTGTGCACCTCCCTGAAAACTGCAGTTCCATCATCCAAAGGAAGCTCCCTGCCAAGATGAAGGATCCGGGGAGTTTTACGCTCCCTATTACTGTTGGAGACAAGATAGGCGGTCGAGCATTATGTGACTTGGGGGCGAGCATCAATCTGGTACCGCTCTCCTTTTTCAAGAGATTGAACTGTGGGAAACTCAAGCCTACAACCATGTGTTTGCAGATGGTTGACCGATCTGTGGTCTATCCCGAAGGAATTCTAGAGGATGTGTTGATTAAAGTGAAGGATTTCATATTCCCGGTGGACTTTGTGGTGCTAGACATGGAGGAAGATAAGAGCATTCCTCTCATCTTGGGACGCCCATTTATGCGCACCGGACGGGCCAACATCGACCTAAACACGGGGATTCTCACTCTCCGGTTTGAAGATGAACACATTCAGTTCCTGTTTGATGATGGAGGCATGAAGATGGATGCTCGGGGAAGAGAATGGGGGATACCCGTTTCCCCACTTTTGGGAACTTGAGTTCCCAAAATTCGTCTGGCTGTCGACGATAAATGCAGCGCTTGTTGGGAGGCAACCCAATATGTTTTATTTTATTTCAGTTAGTTTTTTTCTTATTTATGTTTTTCACTTCTTTTTCTGAGTTATGCAGGTAAAGACCGGATGGATGCTATACTTTGGGGGATAGAAATTTGATCAACTTGTCTGTCGACAAGTTTGGGGAGGACGTTGAACCCAACCGGACATCCATGTGATCGTTGTAAGTGGTCGACGACACCTACATGCATTTTTGCAAACTTATTCCATCCCGTGGATTTGAATAAGTTTGGGGGGATGTATGCTTGTAGTGTCTAGACCTTTATTGTGTTTTTGTGTTTTTACCTGCTTTACTTGTTTTGTTTTGGTTTTGTTTTCCGGAAAGTTGAAAAATTTTGAATTTTGGTCTTGAATTTTACTTGGGATTTTGATGATATATGCTTTAGGGTTTATGGTTTAGTACTTATAATTGAGATATTTGATTGGAGATGACTTGAGCATGTATAGCATGATTTGAAAGAGCATGTGTTTTGGAGATTTTCGAGCTTTATTTTGGCCAATGTGAGCTGTAAGATTTTGAGCCTATAAGACTGTTGTCTTAATTTTTGTACTTGTGTGTTGGTTGTCTATGCACTTGTTTCTCTAAAACTTGCATGTCATCTTGCTTGGGATTGAGTTGTTGTGCTTGAAAATAGGAGATGATAGTAGGCCATCTTTTCTTTAGCCATTTATCCCATACACTATCCTAAATTTATTATATTCCTTTGCGAGCCCTCTTGTGCCTAAATGCCTTTCCTTGAGAGCTTAATTGGGATTTCATTTCTTGATTCTTGTGGAGAAATAGGAAGAAGGGTAAGGAATTATGGAGTTGGGATGGAAAAAAAATGGTGATAATTGGTGAATTTTTGTTGGTGCATAGAAAAAAAAAATGCTTTGTGAGTGTTGAAAAGAAGAAAAAAAAAAGATGAAAAGAACACAAAAAGAAAGAAAAAAAAAGAGACCAAAGGTCCATGAGTAGAAAGAATATATAGATGATTTAAGGATGTGTAAGAGGAAGTTGGAAAATTCCAACAAGTGTTTGAATGTGATAAGTAGTTGGGAGTAGAAAGTAAAAGTGGTGAATTGTGTTGCAAATTTTGAGTCACTTTAGCCAAATATTCCTAACCTTAACCCAAGCCTACATTACAACCTTAATAAAGTCCTATTTGATCTTAATTTTGAGCACATTCATTTGTCAGTAGAAAGCTTAGATTGCATGCAAGCTTATGGTAGTTCAAGTGTATAGTTTGACGTTTCGATGAGTGTTTATCCTTATTTTATCACACATTGAGTGTTTAAGCGAAACACACACCGGTGAGGATCATTGGCCTAAATTTTGCGTGTTCAAATCTATCGCATGTGGTCATGATTTGAGTGTTGTGCTTATTCTTATTTTTTTCCCGATTAGATTTTCGAGGTTGTAGATGCTAGATTATAAAATTGTGGAGTTATGTATTGTTTGAATTCCATATTTTGTATTGTTTGAGGACAAACAAACTTCTAAGTTTGGGGGAGTTGATAAACTGAGATTTTACACTAATTCCGGTACACTTTTGTGTTGAGTTTGAATTGTTTTGGGTGTGTTTCATCTTAGTTTATTTACGTTTGCATGCATTTGGGAGTTTGGTATTACTTGCTAGAATTGTGCAGGAATTGTCCTTGAAGAGATGGTATTTTAATGAAGTATGGAAGTCTCGGGAAATACACGCAAAATAGCCGAGAACTGCGGCTGACGTGGCAGCTTGCGAGTGAGGATCCCGGCCTTCGACTGTGAAGTCGCGACAGAGGCTGGGGTGTACAGAGGAAAATTCACGACCAGCTCGCGAATCGCGAGCGAGACCGCGAATCACAAAGAGCCGTCAACTGTTTGATCGCGACAGAGGAGGGGGTCATCTTTGCAATATTCGCGACCCGATCACGAATATCCGAAGGACCCGTGAATTTTCGGCCATCTGGAAGCCACGTGGAGTCATGACCTGAGTCGCGACTGACATGCTCGGGAACGAGCTCGCGAATTCTAATGGCGGTACAGCTTGTGGTTTCCTACTTTGGATCAAATTCTTACTTGGTATTTAAGGGATTCAAGGCACGAAAATTAGACACAATTCCTCCTACCTAAAAGTTACCAACAGAGAGTTGCTGCAGAGAAAAGAAGACGCGAAGAACAAGACCAAAGAATTCAAGAGTGTTCAAGACCAAAGCCAATATAGAATCTCCGGGTTTTATTTACTTTATTCTTAGAATACAATGTTTATTTTGTGGATTGTTTTAGTTGTTTATTTTTCCATGGATAGCTAAAACCCTAGTATTCTAGGGTTGGATTATGATTTATTTATGAAGTTCTTTTGATTCATATTATTTGGTGTCTATGATTTAATTATGTTTTGATTATTCCTGTTTTCTCTGTATTATTTACTTGATGACTAAATGATACAATTTGATGTGTTAATCCATAATTCGAGAGATGAGTTTTAACACAAGATCTGGAATAATTAACTGGTTAGTCAATATCACTCGAGAGAGTTGCGATTAATTTAGAGAACAATAAATCTTTGGAACCATTAGGAGTTGCATAATAGGTATTGAACGGAGACGTTAATATTTGTTGTGTGATCTACAATCTAGGCGCTTCGAGAGAAGGTTTAGAATACATGAGTGATTGTTCTAGCATGATTTAAATCCCAACATAGACATTAAATGGATTGATTAAGAGAATGGATTAAATAATGATTATCCAATCCTAGAATGCGTCTTTTTCTTCAGTGTTTGATTTATCTGTGTTGATTTCTGCTGTGGTGATTTATTTTATTTATTATCTTTAGTTTTTAATTAGTTAAATCCAACCATGTTTGATAGTCTAGAAAATTGCGAGGGGTTAAATTGAATAACTAGCAGATTAATCATTAAATCCCTGTGGATACGACCTTGTTCACCGCTATCCTATAAGCCTCGCTGTACACTTGCAGTTTAGGTGATAATAAATACCGAACAACCCCTCGGACAGTCTACTTTTGCATTTGCAATACAAAGCTTCCAGAACAGAGGCAAGAAGGATAAAGATGTTGTAGTTAGGTAGTATATATATGCAGTCAACATTTTTTAGTGATATTGTATTTTTAAAATAGTGATACTTGACAGTTTTTTAGTGATACTTTTATGTTAGTTAGTGATACTTACATCATTTTGTGATATTTATTTTTACCTAGTGATCCTTTATGTTTATTTAGTGATAACATTTTACTTATTTTTACATTCATTGGATGGTGATACTGTATTTTTAAAATAGTGATACTTGACAGGTTTTTAGTGATACTTTTATGTTAGTTAGTGATACTTATATTAGTTTGTGATAATTTATGTTTATTTAGTGATACTTTATATTTATTTAGTAATACTTTGTTGTTACTTAGTGATACTATTTTACTTATTTTTACATTCATTGGATGGTGATACTGTATTTTTGAAATAGTGATACTTTTATATTAGTTAGTGATACTTATATCAGTTTGTGATACTTTATTTTTATTTATTGATACTTTTACATTCTTCAGGTTTATCTTTACTTATGACTTAGTGATTCCTGACTTTTATAAATATGGATGCTTCTTTTTTAATTAGTGATACTTTTATGTTAATTAGTGATACTTTTATGTTAATTAGTAATACTTTTATGTTACTTAGTGATACTATTTTACTTACTGTTACTTATTTTTACATTCATTAGATAGTGATACTATATTATTATGTTATAATTTATCTTTTCTTAGTGGCTCTTTTTACTTAGTGATCCCTTGTTCGTAATTATTGAGCAAAAAAAAGTATCATTATTTATGCGGCAAAGTATAATTATGAGTGGAGTATATCATTAACTCAAGTATCATTAACTCACATATGAGTATCATTATTTATGCGACAAAGTATCATTACCTGTGAAGTGAAGTCTCATAACTATAGAAAAAAGTATCACTAATTGCAGAATAAATTATCACTAATTGAAGAAAAGTATCACTAATTGCGGAGAAAGTATCACTAATTAGAAAGAAAAGTATCACTAATTGCAGAAGAAAGTATCACTAATTGCACAAGAAAATATCACTAATTAGAAAGAAAATTATCACTAATTGTGGAAGAAAGTATCACTAATTAGATGAAAAGTATCACTGATTGTTGAAGAAAGTATCACTAATAGAAAGAAAAGTATCACTAATTGCAGAAGAAAGTATCACTAATTAGAAAGAAAAGTATCACTAATTGCAGAAGAAAGTATCACTAATTAAAAATAAAAGTATCACTAATTGCAGAAGAAAGTATCACTAATTAGAAAATAAAGTATCACTAATTAGAAAGAAAAGTGTCAATTTAAAACATAATCTCAAATTGAGAATCGGGTCTATGAATACAATAAAAACTCATTCTTGAGTAAAAAAAATTATTTCATTATCATAGAGAAAAATATTATTGATTACAAAATAAAGTATCACTAATTACAAAAGAAAGTAACACTAATTACAAATAAAAGTATCACTAACACTAATTACAAATAAAAGTATCACTAAAAATCTTCAACACGATCTTGATCTTCCACCTTACAAGACCAGCAATGGCATCCTCAATGCACCTGTGACAACAGATCTGCTATAAACTCAAAACCCAAAATAAATCTAAGAATTACTCAAAACAATACAAATCTACATACACACACTAAAAAATTGCAGAGCTACATCAAGTAACATTACTTCATTAATGCTTCATCCAATTCAAATTCAATCCAACTGATAAATGAAATGAAACTCAACACGGCAAAAGCGTAAACTTCCAAAATGAAAAATCACATAATTCACCTCAAATCACAAATGTTTTACGATGACAATGTCCAAACATAATCGTAAACACGAAATATATGGTAAAAACTTACATGTCTACTCAGAACTAAAATCACACTACAACAGAACACTCAATCAAACAAGCATTCATCATTTCTTACTCTATCAGAAACAATGCTAACTTAGGAGCGGAACAGTATAAAAATGAAATTTATCAAGCCTTTCTTTTTTGGTGTCTCAACACTCAAAGAAAATTAAAATTCTAAAAACCTAAAAAAGATGAAACATTTTCCTCACCTCTTTCATGAGAACCTTCCCTTATCAGCCCATCAACATGCGCCATTCAAAGCTCAGGAAACAGAGTGAAAGCGCCAAAAAATAGAAATTGAGAAGAAATCTGAAACTTCAACTAGTGATGTATAAAGAGAGATCAATAAACAAAAATAAAATCTTGATGCTTGAAGAAGAGAGAGAGAGAGAGAGAGAGAGAGAGAGAGAGAGACCTCCTTTCCCACACTTCAACCTTTCTCGTTTAACATCATCATCAATAATCCAAGCAAAACCCATCCGTTATTATACATCCTCATTCACATACAAAAACCACTTAATCCCCTCTTTTAATACATAATTATCAATAATCCAAGCAAAAATCAACACAACAAAATCATTAATCTCCAAAACGAAAAATCACAGAATTCACCTCAAAATTAGAAATATAATCAATGAACAATTCAACATCTACAGCAATATAAACTAGGAATTATTTCAGAATCTGGAAACACTTACAAGATCTCCGATGAAATAAGAGTCGATTGATGGGTGAGAAATGAATGAACCAACCTGATCCCTTCCTCCTGCAAGTCAACCAGGACGACGACAGGTCGAGCCAGCGAGCGTTTCAATTTCTTCACCGATGGCGCTCTGCTCACGGCTTCTTTGGGATGGCAGTGAAATTTGAATCCGACACCGTTCGATTGGCGGATGATTCGAGGAAGGCGTCGAAATTCGGCATCGGATTGAGGCCGGAGATCAAATCGGCGCAGCTTTGCTGGAGGAGCTGCAGTTGCCGCTGCTCGATAAATTCTCTTGATCCGTAACCTCTCGTTTCATCATCTCTCTAGCTTTTTTGCTATCAAATTGGCGGTGAAGAGAGGGGGAGAAGAGGAAGAATCGGGTGGAGAAGATGTGAATTTGATTAGGGCAACTTAGAGAGAGATAAGCTGATTTTTTTTAATATATATATATAATCGGGTCGGGTGGAGATCCGTCTAACGTAAGAGACCCGTTAGACGATCTCACACAAGTGTACCCCTAAATCAAATTATGAATCAGTACATTGATTAATTTATGTTAAAAACTATAATAAAATAAACAAAAAATTAGATATTACAGAAATCGTGTTATTATTTTCAAAATTTAGGGGTTTCTTCTTAAAAAACTAAACAACATAAATTGTGAAAGAAAAAAAAAATGGTTCTCGAATGTACCTGGTGTGAAGAATAGAAGTTGGACAATTCTAAACATAGTCATATTTTAAATAAAATAAAATTATTATTTGTATATACTGTTTTACCCTCATAGCCCCTTACATTAAAACCCGTGTAAAAAAAATTAAAAAACTGTGTAGCCCCCATCCTAACCGCGTAGGGGAAAAGTTACAACCATCATTGCAAGTTTATCACCTCAAGTAGCTCAGAAGTCTTCCCCGACTCTTCCTATCTCATCTCCAGATGGCGTCGATGATCCTAATTTGCCAAAGAAGACTTATAAGAAATGAGTGAGGTGGTGCTGATACCGTCCTCGAAGTTTAGTTGAATGATGGATGTTGTTGGTGGTTGTTTATCTTCCATATTGTTAACATCTACCTAGAAACTTTCTCAGAATCAAATTTGAATAATAATAAAAAAAATTACCTGAAACAATTATCATCCAACTTCCCTTATTTTTCCATCTTATCTCATATCTTCTCAACCTAGTTTGTAGACAATCGAAGAAGAAGAGCTCTACGCCAACGCTGTTTCTCTTCTTTTTATCTGATTTCTTAAACGTGGGTCTCCTTCTCGCAACTTCCCTTATTTTTCTATTATATTTGATATCTTCTCAACCTCGTATGTAGACAATCGAAGAAGAAGAAGAAGAAGAAGAAGAAGAAGAAGAAGAGCTCCACGCGAATCCCGTTTGTTTTCTTTTTTTTTTCTCAGATTTCCTTTTCTTTTAATTTTTTAATAATGGTTTTATGTAGGCTGAAGGTATGGGGGCTACACTTTTTTTAATTTTTTGATAAAGGAGTTTTAATTTAAGAGGATGAAGGTAAAATAATACATACAAATAATAATTTTATTTTATTTAAAATATAGGGATATGTTGAGAAAAAATATGACTATGTTTAGAATTGGCCATAGAAGTTAAGGTCTGGTGCTCTACCGGCCCAACAAAGACCGATGTCGATTGCAGTTCAATTTGTGAAAGTGGCCCATTAATATAATTGTTTAATAAAATGAATTGAAAAATGAAACTCCAATAGCTAGGTAGTATCTGATTTGATATTTCAGTACCATCAAACATTAGGCGGTGACTCCACTCCACCCGTGCCATACCATATATCAAGCTGACTAGCTAATACAATCTGTGCATTTCTCTGGATCAATTTATACGTACTTAAGTTATTCTGACAATGTTACTTCAACGTTATTCCTTTTAATTTCCTGTATTTAATTTTCACATAATACGTACGCCAATTCTTTTAAAATGTAGCTATTAAAAAAAAAACAAGAAGGAAGAAGCTACCAACTCCCGACTTTTAAAAAATTGAAGCGGCGGATGCCAGCCTGCCAGTGTAAAACAAATACAACTATCATTTATATAAATATATAAAGACTAGTTGAAGTGAGCGTGAGCGTGAGCGGTGAGTTATAAAGGGATCTATATTCCGGATCGATCCATCACAGAAATAAAATAAAAATCGATATTGATATTGATATGATGATGCCTAATGAGCATGATCATCATGTACTGATATTTCCTCTACCTCTGCAGGGGCCTGTGAATTGTATGCTGAAACTGGCGGAAATGTTATGCCTTGATGGTGAGATGAAAGTGACATTCGTGAATACCGACCACATCCAACACCGGCTGTTTGATTGCACCGACACTCAATCTTACTTCACATCCACCTATCCCAACTCCTTTCAGTTCCGAACCATCCCCGATGGCCTCCCTCAACACCACCCCAGGACTGTCTTTCATTTCTCCGACCTCATGGCATCCATGGAAGCCGCCGCCGCCCCTATTTTGCAGGAGATGCTCACGATGTCGTCGGTCACTTGCGTTGTTGCCGACGCCCTTCTCGGCTTCGCTGCTGACGTGGCTTCTCGGATTCGACTCCCCCTCTTTTTTTTTGAAACTATTAGTCCCTCTGCGCTCTGGACTTACATGTGTTTGCCTCAACTCATTCAGGCTGGGGAGATTCCTTTCAAAGGTACGTATACTACTACTACTACCTTCATTTCTCCAACACATACATACTACATATACATTCTTCTTCTTTTTTTTTTTCAATAATATATATCCATACCATATATGAATTGGAATTAATTGAATCAATAGTTCATTATTTAAATGTTTATCTATTAACTAAAGTGTTGGGTCTTAGCTAGGGGAATTGAATTTAATTTATTGTACGGATACATATATGGTGAATATTAATTAGAGGAGGACGATCGAGTTTTTCATTTTGTGCGCGTGATAATTAACCCCCAAAAAAATGAATTATATTAACTAAAAATTAAAAATTAAATATTAAAAAATAATTATAAACCCTAAATAAAAATGTAAAATTATACTGAACCTAAAGAAATTAAAATTGAAGAAAAAAAAATAATAATTTTGAGATTTGGTACACACAAGTTATGGGACTAGGGGATGTGAAGTGCATTTGGAGAGCATGAGTACGTGCATGAAATCTTAATTTATTGAGTTGTAGTGAATTAATTTGATATAGATGACAAGCTGGATGAGATTATAATAAACACCCCTGGAATGGAAGGCATTCTTAGGCGGCGTGATCTTCCAAGCTTTTGTCGAGCCATAGACTTCAACGATGTTCAGGTGAAGTTAGTTCTTAGGGAAGTCGACAACATTCCCTTACTAGCTCGCGGCCTCATCTTAAACACCTTCCATCAACTCGATGCACCCATCTTATCACATATGCTCACTGTCGCCCCAAACATCTACGCTATCGGCCCTATCCACTCTCACCTTCAAACCAGGCTCACACTCGATCACCCCATCAACTCCTCCAGCTTCTGGAAAGAAGATACCACCTGCATTTCATGGCTCGACAAACAACCCTCTAAATCTGTTATATATGTCAGCATTGGAAGTCTTTCTACCATGACTAAGGATCAATTCCTTGAAATCATGCATGGCTTGCTGAATAGTGGTTCAAGATTTTTGTGGGTTCGGAGGCCCGGTTCGGTCGTTGGGTTAGATTTAGATCCCATGAGTGATGATGCCGACGGGAATATTACTATTCCAAAAGAGAGAGGGTACATTGTGAGCTGGGCGCCACAGCAGGAGGTGTTGGCTCATCCAGCCATTGGCGGGTTCTTCACCCACAGTGGATGGAACTCGACTTTGGAGAGCATAGTTTCGGGGAAACCTATGATTTGTTGGCCTCATTATGTGGACCAACAAGTGAATAGTAGGTATGTGGGAGAGGTGTGGAAGATGGGTTTGGACATGAAAGATAGTTGTGATAGAGTTGTGGTTGAGAAGATGGTGAGAGAGCTTATGGAGTTGAGGAAGGATGAATTCTTGCAGAGGGCTGAGGAAATGTCTAAGATAGCCAAGTCGAGCGTAAGCAAAGGCGGCACGTCGTCTGCAGATTTGGATCGTCTAATTCATGATATCAAGATGCTCACCTTACCCATGAAACAGAGCTAGTCAGTAGTCACTCATGCATGTGCTTCATAACTGTACTGCACTCTGCAACTGTTGCTCAAAGATTTTAATTCAATTAAAAAAAATTAAAAAAGGGGAGCAGGCTGGATCTTTTTTATTTTTTTTTTTATTTTTCTCTTCTTTTTTTTTTTTTTTTTGCTCGGCTAGGTCCATCTGACCGGCCGGAGCCTTCCATCAAACGAGTGGATCGAATATATATCTGCTAATATAAAAAAAATGAAAAATTCTAAACACAGCTCTCTCTCGTTTTAAGCTTTACAACCCTACCCCCACTATTTTATATAATATATTTATAATTATGAAGAGACTTTATCACCCCTTAACCCCCAATACCTAAAACCATATCATAGTCCCGACACTACAACCATCACTTATTTTCTATGACTAACAAAAGATAAATAATTAGACATAAATTCACAGTTCTCGCCCATCTTCACCCCTTTTAATAATAAAGAAAAGTGAGATACTAGAATAGAAAAAACAAACAATACGACATAAACAAAAATCACTATTAAAGTTGAAATTGGGCAAACTGGCCATGTAACACATACCCTTGTTGGGATACTAATATAATGAAGAAAATGCATATTTTTTTTATCATAAGCAGTTTTTGTTATCATAATTTTTTTTATAACTGTATCTCATTCAATTGGGATTTCAAGTAGAAAACATGAAGATTATTTAACACTATGAAAGCTATTTCTGTCAACTGTTGATTCATTTTTTATTTTTATTTTAGCAGTCAACTAATTATTGACTCTCGACCGAATTAACCACTTCAAAAAATATTTTAGTATGAATCTGACGATCAACAGATATTCAAATTGAGAACCATATTTAATAATTAAATTATGAATGATTTGCGCATTTCAGTATTTGGATTTTCACGAGAGTGATTATAAAACTTTGTACATACATGTGAAACAATTTCATTATGCATGGATTGGTGGATTGGTAGGTTTGTTAATCAAATTTCTTGATTAATTCTAGGCAAATGGAAATGAATAGTCCGCAAATGTAATGAAATTTGATGACTCCTCCATGGAGCATTAATTGTGAGTGTATTATGAATGTGTGTGTGTGATAGAAAATGGGTGGGAGTGGGAGTGGGGGTGGGGGTGGGTTATTGTGTAGGTGATTATGATAGGGTTTTAGTTTGTGGGGATTAAGGGGTAAAAAAGTTTAATTATATTTATTTTTAGGTTTTATAAAATAATGGGGGCTGTGAATAGAAAAATGAATGTTGTGTGTTTAGAATTTTCCTAAAAAATTTGTGTTGGGCTTTGATGCATAAATTTTAGGCGGATACATATTTTTTATTTATTCTAATTAATTTGTAATTTATATTAATATTGTGATTGAATGCCATTATTTACATTAATCTATAATTCATTATTAATGTAGAATGCAGATAGATATACTTTTTAAAAAAAATTGTACAATTACCTTTTCATTTACTTTCAGTGAACCTAGAGCTAATGTTTGTTAAATGTTAAATTAGGATTTAATTATGAATTTTATGAATTATAATAAAATTGAAAAATAGGATTGAGCTTTTAGTTTAAATTATTATTCGTGAATGTTAAATATTAATTTACATTATTAAAATTTAAAAAGAAAAAACAATTAAAATAGCCCATTTCTGCCATCGTGAATGTATAAATACATGGGTCCCACATAATACAATAATCCTAGCTAGCTACCGAATCCTCAATTCCTATCTCTGCATATATAACTGCATGGAAATTTACACTTTGATACCTATATTTTGGATATTTTTTAAAAAATGACTCACTTTATTATTATTAGCAAAATAGTACTCACTTTTTTAAAATTTTTACAAATCTGACCTCGATCAAATTTACAGCCTAAAATATCTATGTGGCACGCCGGAATTCTTGCGTGGTATTTTTGCTCCAATAAAAAATATTATCTGGATATTCCATGTCATTATGAACTAAAAATAAAATAAATTTGTTGGGCATGCCACATAGATATTATAAGCTGAAAATTTATCGAGGTCAGATTTGCAAAAATTTTGAAAAAGTGGGTACTATTTTGTTAATAGTAATAAAGTGGGTCATTTTTTAAAAAGTATCCAAAATATAGGTATCAAAGTATAAATTTTCCTATAATTACGTTCACAATTTGAGAACGAACCCTAATTAAGATATCATCTTTCTACGCCAATTTCAATTCTTGTGCATCCAACTCTTTTACCATGGCATAATTTTATTTTTATTTTTATGTCGAGGGTGACCCGCAACCGCTACCGTTGTGCGCACTGGGTAAACTCCGTCCCTGTGTAATAGCCTGTAAATCTACACAGGGGAGGTAAACCACACTTGACAAGTCAGGTGTGACACGCTCACACCTAGTGGTGTTGGTGGTGGATCGAACTTGAGACCTTTATCTATCTATATATACTAATATTAAGATAAAATCATATGGTCAAAATTGTAAGAAAACGCCAGTCATAACTTATATTTAAAAGTCATGTGGCCGAGGAGTCAGTGGACTTGGGTTAAAATCCTACAATCCCACACCTCATATCTCTTTTATTGGTTTTTATCCTTTTATTTCATTTTAATGTTCAGTGTAAGTTATTAATTTTTATTTAAGCAATAATTATTATATTTAATTATTGTATTAATTCATTTTTCCTTTTATTTCACTTTAACCTTTAGGTTATATAATTTTATTTAAGCTTATATTTCATTTTAACTTTGTATATGTTATTAGTTGTGTTGTATTCTATATTTATTGTTGGCCCATGATTTTCATATTGATAATTTTTAACCTAATTTATAAGTCACACATTGTCATGCAATTAAATAATCATATTATAGAACTTTGATATTACAACATGATAGTTTTTGTTCAAATTTTAATTTTAGGGTTAATTACTATAAAATACACAAACTTTGACAAGATTTGCAAATTAGACATAAACTTTAAAATTTTGCAATTAAAACACAAACTTACATTTTTTTGCAAAATAGACAAACTCAAATTTTCCGGACTAACGGAAAAATGAGAATTTGGGACATATAATTCATTTTCACTTATTAAAACCAATGCAATGCCATTTAAATCGAAATGTGAACAATTTTTATGGCTTTGCGGTTTTCAAATTCAATTGATTTTAAAATTTTGCTTTGAGTTTGTCTATTTTGCAAAAAAATGTAAGTTTATGTTTTAATTGCAAAATTTTAAAGTTTGTGTTTAATTTGCAAATCTTGTCAAAGTTTTTGTATTTTATAGTAATTAACCCTTAATTTTATATACTAGTAGATTACTAGTATACTGTCAAACATCAGCATATACCGACATATATGTATATACTGTATTTTAATATATATTTTTTATTAATTTTTTCCTCATTCATAATAAATGCATAATATAATATTTAGTAAATTTATTGTAAAAGCTTAGTAAAATATTGATATATATCTAAAGTAAATTATAACTAAAAATGCAAAATTTGATATTAAATGCAATAAACAATAATAATCTACTCTTCTTCAATTTTTAAAATTAGAGTTAAGATGAGTAATCGAGAAAATTAAAAGAAAAATGAGGTATATATAAATTATTATATATAAGAGTAATACAGTGCAATAATATAATACTTAGTAAGTTTATTATAAAATTTTAGCAAAATATAACATGATATTATTTAATCTAATCTATTACCTACATAATAACTAGAAAACAAAATAGAAATGATATTAAATGTAATTTATAATAATCTTCTATTTCTTCGATCTTTAAAATTAATAGTTAACATGAATAATCAAAAAATTAAAATAAAATGATATATACATAAATTATTATATATAAGCCAACACAATAATATTTAATGACTTTATCATAAAAGTTTATCAAAAATATGATATTTAATATAATTTATTACTTGATTTATAATTAAAAAATGAATAATTTAAAATTAAATATTATAAATAATAAAATTCTATTCTGCTTTATTTTTTAAACTAAAATTTATGATGAATCTTATTGTACTATCATATAATGTTTGTTTATCATCCACATATTTGTCCTAGGCATATCAATTTTTATTGAATTTCATTTTATATATTAAAGTTTGTTGTGTCCCAGTGGGGATGGTCTAGTGTGGAGTGAGGTTATTTAGAGATCAAAGATCACAAATTCGAATCTCCTCAATATCATCAGATCAGGTGTATGAGTAAAAAAAAAAAAAAGTGTGTCGTTACATTCCTAAAATTTTATGTGAAAATTATAAGTGTTCATTTTTCCACATCTGTTAAAATTCTCACCGATATTATTTGGATATCCATAAATGCGCTTTACTTTCATAAAATATAAAATGAGATTTTTTCAAAGTTGTCCATAAATGCATGATTTTGGAAGTTGAAAGTAAAGTTACGATAAAAAGAATTCGAGAGTCGATGCAGCCTAGCTCAACGGGCCAATAGAGCCCGATCTTTTTTTCTTTGCTTTTTGAGAACGAGCCCGATCTTATTCGAAACCAGTGCAATTTTGTATGTCTATTACTGTATTTCATATATGGATATGGTCCGAGTTATGGCCCTAAATTTATTACCTGACGTAACATAGTTATGGCCCTAAATTTATTAATCTTATTCGTAAATTTTTCTGGCTCCATTGCCCATCAAATTGGAGTCAACGTTTTCAGATAACCCTAAATGTTTTAGTTCATATTTACTAATTAATTGTAGGGTTAATTATACTAAATGCCCAATGTTTGTAATTTAGCACAATTAAATATTATATTCCACAATTATATCCTCCGACCAATTTTCCAATGACTGAAAATCCGAAGATTCAAAATTGTTAGGAATTGTAAGGAGACTATTTGCCGAGTCAACTTTCAGCCATTAGAAAATTTGACGTAAGGTATAATGCGGGAGAAAATGAATTGTTAGGGGTAAAATTATTATTATGTATAAGTGTTCGGTATTTATTTTCACCTAAACTGCAAGTGTACAGCGAGGCTTATAGGATAGTGGTGAACAAGAGTGTCGTATCCGCAGGGATTTAATATTTAACTAAGTACTAGAACTTAACTCCTAAATGCTATCTAGACAACCGATTAAAGTGCTTGAACTAATTAAAGTACTTAAACATATAATATAAATGGAAACACAGAGAAGAAAGAGTAAAGAAGAAACAACGGAGAAAGACGAATTCTAGAGTTGGAGAATCCTTATCTAATCCATCTATCTACTTGTTTCATCACACACTTATGTAGGGACTTAAATCTAGCTAGAACAACCACAATTATACCTTGAACCTTCTCTCGAAGTGCCTAAAGTGTGGATCACACAACTAGTATTAACGTCTCCGTTCAATGCCTAGCATGCAACTCCTAATGGCTCCCAGAGTCTATTGTTCTCTCAATTAACCTCAACCCTCTCGAGTGTTATTGATTAATGAGTTAATTACTCCAGATCACGTGTTAAAACTCCTCTCTCGATTTATGAATTAACACATCAAATTGTATCATTTAGTGATCAGTTAAACAATACAGATAAAAACAAGAGTAATCAAAGATCAAGATAAAGTCATAGGAAATATGATAAAACCAATAAAATAAACTTCATAAACAATTCATCATCCAACCCTAGAAAACTATGGTTTAGCTATCCATATAAATATAGAAAACTAAAATCCAACAAGAAATCATGTCTAACAAAAATAAAGATAAATAAAACCCGGAAGTAATTATTCTGTCTCTATTCTTGCTTGGCTTGAATCTCTTGGTCTTGCTCTCCGTGTTCTTCTCTGCAACTCTCTATCTCTGTGTTTAAGAGAGGAATATTGTGTGTGTTGTTGTGGTTTTTGGTTAGGGTTTTGATATTCCAATTTTCGTGTTTGAGGAGGTATATATAGTGTTGGAAATATCCCAGTCGAAAAAAAAGAAAACGGGCCAAAATAGGCAAAAAATCGGACTCCCAGGGCTTCGCTCGTGACCAGGTCGGTCGCGGGTGAGGTCGCGAGTCCACGTGGCATTTCCCTGTATACTCGCGACTGAGAGGGGGTCCGAAGAGCAAAATTCGCGACCCCGGTCGCGACTAATCTCCCTGGTCGTGGGTCCACGTGGCAGTCCGACAGCCTTTCACTGTTTTGCTTCGTTCTCACTCGTTTCTCGTCCGATTGACCCGATTCTTTTTGCAACACGTTCCTAACTTGATTTCCCATCTTTCTAGGGTGTTCCCACACTCATTTGAGATCCACACAAAAAATGGCATTAATTCCCTTCACAATGAACAAACACGTGACATTGCACAAAACATAGAATACTATGCAAAACTCAACACTTCATGCATGCAATGCCCATCAAATACCACTCAAATGTACCTCAAAATATATGTAAAATATGATGTTATCAATAAGTTGGGGTATAATTATTATAAGATACAAAGATTGAGGTATTAAGTATAATTAACCAATTAATTGTATTAAAAGAACTTGTACCCATATTATATTGCTTTACACTATAATTGTCTAGAGGAAAAGATTAAATGGTTTTATTTTATGTGGAAAATAAATAATTTATATGGTGGTTATACCCAACAGAAGTAAAAACAAGACCTAGTGGTGGAGTGTTGTTTTCTTGAGGTCAAATGTCTCAAGTTCAAACTCCATCACCAACACTATAAGGTGTGAATATGTCACATCTGATTTACCAAATGTTATTTACAAGCTATTATACAAAGATGAAATTTTACTCGATGCGCAATTCGACAGCGGACGCGGATTTCTAGTATATAAAAAAAAAGTGAGCATTTAGAAAAATGAGATTTGAGTTGTGGGCAAGCACTAGCCATTGGCTAGGCTTTGGCACATCATTGAAAATCATGGGCATCATCTAGATCCAAATCCAATGGACCTGTAATTCCAAGAAATAAATATTAAACAATACCCCCAATGATCAATCTTTAGGAAGTCCATTAAAAACAAAAATAAAGATTTTTGTGTCATGTGAAATGTCATAAATCACACACACACAGATATATATATATATATATATATATATATATTATTCAATGCTTGTGTAGTAGACAATTTTGAATATTGACTTTTGGTAATGTTCGATCGGTTCTGTATTGAATATAAGGGAATGGCTGATATGTCGGAATGGAATCAAGTGGGAATGGAATGAATTTAGTAATGGAATGGTGATGAGATTGAAATTGAATGACTATTACCATTCTTTTGGTTGGTATCACAAGTAATAAGATTGGAATGAAACTAATATTTTTGAATTGTTTATTATAACAATATCTAACTAATAAATAAAATGCACGAATTGGCTTATTTAGTTCTAAATAATAAATTACTCTTCTTTCAAAGATACTATTAAATTTTAATAAGATATTGTTGAATATTATGTGATTTTTTTTACTTTATTAACATTTGTGAAAAAAATTGAGCATACTTTAAATAAGTATTTCGCTAATGATTAGCGGATTTGTATATTTTATGTAATTCTATAATATCATTAGTACTTTTGTGAAATTTTACAAAATTTTATGAATCATTAATAAATTATTAATAATTTTTTAAGAAAAAATCATAAATTTGTTTTTTTAATAAAATATTTTATAAGAATATAAGATTTCATTTGTCAATACAAAAAATAAAGTATAGTTTTGCAAAATAAAAAATAAAATTTATTTTGATAATCAAGAATACATAATACCATGGGAGCGGGGAGTAATGATTAATCATATGTTCATGGTAATGTGATTCCTTCGAGAATGGAATTAGCATTGCATTGGCAAAACAATGCCAATATTTTTCGACGGAAATATGTAAATTATATTCCTTTAACCCTTTTTTTTAATTTTATGATGGAAGTTAATAGTAATAAATTAATTTGTAGTGATTTTCAGCCAGATTCTGGCTAGCCAGAATCTTTTATTATTTTTAATAATTAATTAATTTAATTAATAAAACACTAATTATTCAATAAATTTACATTGATGTCCTCCATAATAATTAGGGCAACTCTATATGCGCTTCAATTCAGAAGAAATCGAAGATGGAAAAAAAAATAAAGAACTGAAAAAAAGAAAGAAAATGAAGCTGCGTCCCTTTCTTCCGATCCGCTTCTGGAGTGATTTTAATAATTAATTACAAATCACTAATTTCATGACAGAATGATAATATAGTAAAAACATAACATTTAATAATTAACATAATTAATTTATTAATAATATAGTTTTATTAATCATTAAAAAATCAGATTCTGGCTAGCCAGAATCTGGCTGGCTAGCATTATTCTAAATTAAAATACACAATATAATGGGTGTCTGATTTCCCGACATGTTTTATAGTAGTTGTTTGGTTGAATCTTTAAGTTTTAATTGATATATTTTTCCTAAACAAGGAAAAAAAAAAGTTATCTTTCCAAAAAAATACAGAGGTAAAAAAAAAGAAGAAAGTAAATGTGTCGAAACTACTGGTGTAATCGAAATTTTGCACAATATCTCCTATATTTGAAATTATGTAAAATTTCTTTGTACTTATGAGAAAAATGAATACTAATAGATTACTTATTATGTATTTGAAGCACAATGAGGAAATTGTTAGGATTTTCAATCTTTTCAGTATTTGATTTAAATTAAACAAGTAGAGAATGAAGTTTCTAAAATATCTTATCATTTTCATACTATCAATAATTTTATAATTTTTAAAGTATAGATATATATTAGAATTCTACAACTCAAATTTATATTTATGAAGATAGATTAGTAATTAAGAAGATATATAAAAAAAATTATAAATACAACTATTAATTAAAAAAATTGCATTAATTTTCAAAATTAATTATATTATATATAGACATTTCTTTTGCCAACGCAAGTCGAAGGCAACATATATAATGTTTCTATTTAAATTAAAATAAATTATACGAGTAGCAAAGTAATCTTTATATATATAAAAACAAGAAGTTATGCCATTAATAGAAATCTAGCATTTTCCCGCCAAAATACTTTCTACATTTAGTAATAAGTCAATTTTATATTAAGATTGTATTAATTGTATTAAATATTTTAATTAATCATATCATATAATACATAATAGTTTATATATATATATATATGACATCAAATACATATGATAAAATAACAATTTAAATATATATTAAGACATAGTTAATATAATACAATCTATTAAGCATATAAGTTAATTTTTATATCAAGACTGCCTATTCATTAATTAATCATACAATATAATACATAATAGTTTATATATATAGGGGTTGGTTATAATAGGAACTAAGTTTGGTGTGAGAACGTGAGAACGGGCTTGTTTAGTGTAATTTCAGTGCTTTTCTTATTTTATTTTGGTGTTAAATCATCTAGCACTAAAATACAATAAGAAAAGCATTAAAAAAAAAATTAAAAAATTGCATCAAAATACAGTAAGAAAAGCACTAAAATTACACTAAACAAGCCCGTTCTCACGTTCCTACATGAAGCACTGTTCTCATTTGAACCAAATCCTATATATATATATATATATATCATATCAATTACATATAATAAAAGTAATAATTAACAATTTAATTATATATTAAGATGGTTAGTATAATACAATATATAGTAAACATATAATATAATATTGGATGTTATATACATATGTACATTAATACATCAACGTTGATTTTATCATAGCCAAAAACTAACGGAAATAGAGGAATTCAGTTCAGCTAAATTGTGTTGATTATTAAAATCATTCAATTGATTTCCTTCAAATTTAATTTACTCTATATATAAATGCACGCTTTCTTCATTCCGTTAAAAAATACTAAAAAAATATGGATAAATTTTTATATATTTATGAGAAATTTAAGACAAGGAATCAGTTACAAAATAAATAATTAATATCAATTGGTTTAAATATGTTAGGTATTGCTTATGGAATTTTCTTTATATTCCTACAATGATGGCAATAATTTCATACAGTAATGATGGCAACGATTTCCTCCAAAATCTGGCAAAAATGACTCAATTTATATAAATGACTGCAAACTCAAACTTTTCGGAACACTCTTCTTATTAGTATAAATATCCTACAACCATATACATCAAAATCATCAATTTATTCAATTTTTTCGATTTTTCAATTCTCTGATTATCCTTACCCATTATTCTTAAGGGGAAAAAAAAAATCTTTTTTTCTTTTCAATTAGCCTCTAGAAATGGATCTACTTTCAATTCTGGCAAATGAGAAATTCATTAATGAGAAGATGAGTTCAATGGGACACTCTGTTTGTTCTTTTTCGACTACACCGTACAAAACAAATTTTAATGGATGTCTGGTTAAAAGAAAGTTTGGATGATCGATTTTCATCAACCATCAATGAGGATAAGAAGAAAGCTATTGTTAAGTTAGAAAGAACGGATTTTTTTAATTGATATGTGGTACTTATGTTGCTGCAGAAACTGATGAAATGGTGTATATAAGCTTTACTTATAAATCTATATTTTGCTTTGAGTTACATGTTTCACTTTTCGTTGAGGCATCTTGCTAGACCAAATTATGAAAGTAACTTAGTAATTTTCATATGTAATTTAAGATGAGTAATTATACAAACAACATTATACAATTCTGTAAATAAAGTTATAATGGTTTTAAGTAAATGTTTCTGTATCGATAATTATTTTAAATAGATGATTTGATTTAAAAAACTATAATTCATTATGTATAACATCTCAAACCTCAACTATTTGCGTCTTCTTTGCCGAATGACATAGAGAAAAATATATAATCCGTCATGTAAATAATTGTTTCGGATTAATGTTGTATAAATGTATGTATTACCCTGATATAGTCATAATTAAATTAGTGTTTTTTTTCTTAAATATTCAGATATTATCTCCTTATTCATTCGTATAATATAGATCAAGTTATGGTATTCTATAATCAAATCATCATCATCATCATCATCATTATTATCTTTGGTTAGTTGGTTATCTACATTTTATAAAATAGTGAGATTAAAAAGAGTTAAAACGGGGATTGTGTTTAGAATTTTCCCAAATAGAATTACCCAATACAATTTTTTTCTTAATAGTGTAAGTTGCCCTAAACATAAAATTTGGGTCTATTACATATAAATAAATAAAAAAACTATAGCTTATCGCTAGATACATGGTAAAAAAATTCATTAATGAATCTATAAATATATATATATATATATATATGTTCGAATAATAAAAATTTAATTAATGAAGCGATCCTGACAATTTAGTTCGAATAATAACGAAAAAGAAGTGATCATTATATTATAATAGCTTCAAAAATTATCAAATTAAGACACGTAAATAATGCACCAATTATATATGGAGTAAACTAAAAGTCTAAAACAATGTTTTCTTTGAAATGATTCATTCAAATCTCATTATTTAAAAATACTAAATTTGAAAATATTAAAAACAGTTTAGCCTTATATTTGAAAATATATCAACACGAAAATTATAATTTTAAAATAAGACTATATTTATATACAAACTATAATATCAATTGATTATTAAACTATAATATAAAGCCAAATATCTCATATCCCAATAATATCCAAGTAACATCTTATTCATTATCTTAATCTTAACACATATATATAACAACAAATAAGTATGCTTTCAATAGAAACTTTAGTTTGCCCGTCAAATTTTTGTGTATCCTTGCACTTTTGAACTCCTTATTAAACCTATACATGTAGAACTCTGTAAACAAATTAAAGTAGGGTTTAATGGTGTATTATAACCAAAAAAACAAAAACAAAAAAGCTTTTTTTTGTAGAAAACAAAAAAATGTACGGACGGATATAATTTTTTAGGGTTCTATGGATGAATACCTTAGAAGATATATTTTTCATTTATTTTATAAAACTCACAAAAATACGATATACACATTGATTTTTTTTTCCTCCTAATGTTTTGTGTTGTAAATGTAGTTTGATTGCATATGTGCAGCTTGAAGATTGCTCCGATTTGGACGTTCCAACATTTTGAACAAAAAAGGCCATTAATTGTATTGAGCATAAATCTTTAATATTTGGTACAATTCTATAACGAACTTTTCCATGTATACATGCTTGAATGCACAAGAACGGGCATACTACGATAATATTTACTTGAAATTTATTGGAGGGTCGAATGGGTTTCAGATCAATCTTTTTTGAATAATTAGGTTTGACATATCTTAATGAATTTATGAATTTTAAAATGATAAAAAATAGATCAATATAGATGATCGCATATCATAAAATGAGGAGAGCATGAGAATTCAGACGTTTTCTGCAAAACATATTTTTCAAGAATTGAAATATGTGCAATTTTTTGTACAGTTATGTAGGTGTATTTTAGGTTTTAAATTGTTATTTGACTATTAAATTATTGAATATATTGGGTGAATATTGTGATTTATTTTTCAAATGTTGAATATTATATTATATGTTCAATTATAAACATTGCATTCTTTATTTATTTTTTACTTTTTTATATGTTTGAGATAATTTAATGTATTTCAAATGCAGTAGCTATATATGTCAGATGTATAAGATGGACAATGATGTATTTTTTGTAGAACCAATTATTCTTAATTTCTAATCTAAGTACAATCAATGTATTATTTTTTATATTGGTATATTTAAATTTTTGAATATTTTGCCATCAAATTTTCACCTATGGATCTTTCATAAAATATTAATAAATTAAGCATTTATGAATTTAAAATTAATATAAACTAACAATATCACCTATCATTGATATATTTGAGAATACATGATCAGACGCTATTGACATTAAAAGATGCTTACATCAGTATATATAATTTTGCATTTTCAATTCCATATACAATTATCAAATGATGATCTATTTTATAATAGTTGACACCATTTATATGAATGCTTTGTACATGCAATAAAGTAGGCTATAGAAAATAAATTGTGTAAAATGAATATAAAACTTATGTTTAAAGTATGTTATTCACAAGATTGAAAATAGACTGAAATTTGAAGATGAAATTAACATAGTAGTGTTAGCTACAAATGACCAAGAAAAATTTGGGAAGAAGAACATTCCAGAAGAAGAACAAATCAACACCAACCGAAAATGGGAGATGAAAATCAAAGAATCACAAACTCTGAAAAATAGAAGATATTTTTGGGTTGAATTTTCCATATTATTATATAATTTAATTATTGCATTATATTTTATTAGTTTTTAAAATTTATTAGGTTCATTCAAATTTACTTTTATGCTTTCCATGCATTTCACTTTCAAATATATTTTGTGTTAAATGTTTGGCTCATTGAACAAATAAGACTTTTTCACGCATTTCATTGGTGAAGTTTTTGTGATTAATTTTATGTTAGTACATAAAATTCTCAATCGTTTAATTTAGAAGTAATTATTTTTTATTATATCATATAAAAATGATTTATCTCCAATAAATACTTTTACTTATTGATATTGTTTCGTGAATTGGTTTATGACTCTCGATCCTAATTGAGTTTTGTGAAGTGGTTTATGACTCTCAATCTTAATTTAGAATTTTGTTTGTTAGGCATTCAAATTATGCTAAATGATGTTGAAAATGAACAATTTTTTTAGTTAGCATATTTATATTATAATGAGTTTCAAATATGCGAGACTGCGTATGCATTTGAAAATATATATGCTACCTCATTTAATCCAATAAATTATTTATACAATCTTAATTTAGAATTTTGTTTGTTAGGTATTCAAATTATGTTAAATAATGTTGAAAATGAACAATTTTTTTTAGTTAGCATATTTATATTATAATGAGTTTCAAATATGCGAGACTACGTATGTATTTGAAAATTTATATGCTACCTCATTTGATCCAAGAAATTATTTATAGAACACATTTCAAATTCTTTGATGTTTTTTCTTTAATAGATATATATCGTATGTATATTTTACATATCATACATAAAAGATTATCAATATTTTTAATTTCACACTACACACAAACCAATATTTTACAACAACATAATTTAATACATTCGTACTCATGTATAAAAATACATAAAATAATATGACATCGAAGATGTAGTTCGAGATATTCTCTATAAATATAAGAGGCAATAAGGAATCGGAACATTAATTAAATTGTGGAAGTGTTGCTCAAGTCATAATAACTCTCCTTCGATGGTCTCCTATGTATCCACTTCACACAGTCTGAAGGGATGGTGAAGATGTCATTATTATCTTAAATGTATTTTATGGTGTTGTGTCATTTTCTTCTTAATTTTTCACATTATACTTCAAATTATTAGGGAATTTAATTATGTTTGTAATGAGTTTCAGACGAACAAATTGTGTTCATTGTTTTATTGAGCACAATCAACGGAAATTGTAAATTTATTCATGGATATGGGTTGTTTGCTGATAAAATAGGGCATAAACTTGAAAATAACATCATATTATTTGTGCATTTTATAATTGTTTCTATTATATATTTAACTCTATAATTTAATTATTTTATTTATAAAAACTATTTAATATAAATTATTTATATCTTTCACCGTGCATCGCACGGGATGTAATACTAGTAAGTAATCAAAATAAGTATGTCATTATTTTAGGCTAATATAAAAAATTTATTGTAGATTCTACAAGTGAGTTGCTCGTCTTCTTGAGATCGACATTCCCTACTATCAATTGCAAAAAAGGTTGCTAGAATGATTAAAATGTAGTTGGAATCTCGACGATAAAAAAATATCTGATCTTTTTTCTCAATTTTTTAAATTTTTATAATTTTTTGAGTTTTCATTTTGGGTTGAAAAATTATTAATCCAATTTCTTTCAATGTTATGTATATATCTATATAATAATAATTTATGAAGAAATAAGAAAATGAAATGGTCTTGCACATAATTTCAAGAGATAAGTAATCAAAATATACCTATCGGGCTCGTTTGGTTGGCAGGAAAGTAAAGTTTTTTTGGGAATCTAATTTCTGGGAATGTGATTATGAGGAAAATGATTATTAACAGAATATTTATTCTGTGTTTGGAACACAACAAGGAAATTATAATGATTCTCTTTTTATTATTGGATTAAATTTAAACAAGAGTAGATAATTAAATATCTAAAATATATTATGTATATTATTTCATACTACCAATATTTACAATTTTAAATTACGAACCATATAATATGTAATTCTTCAATTTGCATTAGTACTATAGATATTGAATGCATCATATTATTTCAATTTAAATAAAATAATATGACTAAAAAAATAATCAATTAAGGTAAATATTGTATTGGTGATCCAAATATTTTTTTATTGAATTGGAAATCAAAAGTATCTATATAAATATTTTTTATTGAATTGAAAGTTAAAATTATCTATATTGACAATGATATGGTCGTCGTTTAGTCCGCAACGTTGTCTCAAAAATGATATTATTGAAATTTTGATAGAAATGCCAAAAAAATAATTGATAAAATAGTCGATTTTTGGTCATAATTTCTTCAATAAAAAAGTATCACATTTTTTAATTTCTTTTTTTCATTTATAAAATTTTCTATTTTTTCTATTTTATTTATTTTACTCTTTTTTTATTGAAATTTTTTAATCCAAACTTAGTATTAATAATAAAAAAAGATAATAATAAATCTTATTTTTTCAATTTAAAAAAATCCATTTTTTTATTTTTTAGTTATAAAATATGAATTCAAACTTAATAATAATTTATAAAAAAATAAATAAATAATAATAAATGAAGAAATCGAACAATTAAATCATTTAACATCAGATTCCCAAAAATAAGGAAAAAGAATACATACTTGGAGTAGATATTCACAATCCAGGAAAATTACACAATTTTCCTTATTTTGAGGAATGTGATTCATTTCCATATTATATAAAAAATGAACCAAACACAATAATATTAAAATAGAAAATCGGATTACTTTCCCAAGTCAGAATCCATGTTAACCAAACGGGGCTTAAAGTTGTCAAAACAGGTCGACTGGACGGGACGGGGCGGGGTAGGCGGAGGGCTCAGAAAGTCCACCTTTTGGCGGGGCGACTTCGGTGGGCCCGAAAAAACAAGATACTACCCGCCCCCGTCTAGGCCCGCGGGCTTTTTCATTTTTATAGAAATTTGAGTACTTTCCATACTCCATTATAATTGAATCAATTGCAAAAATTTAGAAATAAGAAATCAAATTACTTTTCTTGGATAGATTTCTTGCCAATCAAACGAGTATTATGGTCGACGGAGGAGAAAATAAATAAAGAGGATGACCAATTTTTGCTATTTCCAATCTTTATTGCCGATCGATAAATAATTTCGATTTCGCACTGTCACGATAGATAATTAAGTGTCACAATATGTTAATTGAAGTGTAATGATAGATTTTTTGGCCAGTCGAAATTTTGGACCGAAATTTTTGTTTTTGAAAAAAAAAAGTTACAAATAACCAAAATTTAGTGGATTCAGGACACTTGTTGACTGCAAAAAAATGAGGAATGTATTGTAGTGACCTTACATTATAATTTACCAAATTGGATAAATTCTAAGGTGGGGGACGTGCATAATCGCATGTGGCTGAATAAGCGTTTTCCCCTTAGTCTATCAAACTCCCGAAGGTGAACAATAATTTTGGGAACTGTTCCGTAAATAGACATATGCAGCCTGAAATTCCGATACAGGGCCTTAATTATTGGTCTAGAATCAAAATTTCAAAGGGCAGAACAGTAATTAAACCCCAGAAGTGGAGCCAACGATGAAAACGTACAAAATCAACTATAAAATTAAACGACCTCTCCCAAAATCAATTAAAAAAAAAAAGAATCGTAGAAAATGAGTAAAGAAAGAACACTATTGTGTGAATCTCATTCTCATGTAGTGATATTTCCACTGCCTCTCCAAGGCCCTGTGAAGTGTATGCTGAAACTGGCTGAAATATTAAGCCTCGACGGTGGCATCAAAGTGACCTTCCTCAACAGCCAACACCTCCATCAACGCCTCCTCACTTGCACCAACATTCATTCTTACTTCACTAAGTATCCTAACTTTCGTTTCCAAACGCTCCCTGATGGCCTGCCCGAGGAAAATCCTCGGACGGGCGATCAGATACTCAAGCTTCTGGAATCCATGGAAGCTACCGCGCTTCCAGTTTTCCGGGAGATGTTGAGTTGTGGAGTTCTGGGGAGCCCCGTCACTTGCTTAATTGCTGATGGAGTTTTCACTTTCGCAGCTGAAGTAGCTGCACAGATTCGAGTTCCCCTCTTTTATTTTGACACCATTAGTCCCTGTGGGTTATGGAGTCTTCTGTCTTTGCCTCACCTCATTCAAGCAGGGGAGCTTCCTTTCGGAGGTGTGTCATCAAAATATATTCTTTTTTCTTGTTTTCTAGATTAATCTAATTTGGTTTTAATTAATTAGAAAATAGAAGTTCCATCCAAGTTTTCAAGCTAGCATCTTCAAAGTTTGATATGTTAGGAAAGTTTCCTACTAATTAATCAGTAAAGCTTTTTCTTTATTATATTGTGTAGCATCATTGCATTGCATCTTATAAATACAAAATGCTTTGAATATTATAGATATATATATATATATATATATATGGCGTGTACTAACCTAAGTATACCAAACCCTTCTGCCTTTTCCTTCTTTGTAATAGGTGGAAGTACATTTTCTAATAGATGATTAGATGTAGGAAAAGGTGCCAATACGAGTCCACCATCGTTAATAAATAATTTTTCCTAATTTTTTTTTCTTATTATCGCTGATTAATATCATATTAATTAGCAGTTGGATTCGAATTCTTGTTTTCTTAACTCTGTTTCATCTTCAATTTTATTAGTGCCCGTCTATTAAATATTATTAATGAGGCAAGCAAAATGTCTACTTTTGAGGCTCATCAATTTCCATTTTAATTTCTTCTAACCCTATTCTTTGTTTTTGTTGGTTTGACGAATTAATTAAAGATGAAAACATGGACGAGATCATAAGAAACGCACCGGGAATGGAAGGCATCATGAGACGTCGCGATCTACCTAGCTTTTGTCGAATCAACGACATTAACGATCCCATAATACAACTAGTTATCAAGGAGGCCAAGCACATTCCTCTAGCTCAAGGCCTAATTTTCAAAACATTTCAACAACTCGAGGCTCCAATATTATCAGAAATGCTCAAAATCTGCCCAAAAATCTACGCCGTCGGCCCCCTCCACGCTCACTTGAAAACCAGACTGGCAACAGAATTAGGTGAAGAAACCACCTCAAACAGTAATAGCATTTGGGAAGAAGACAAGAGCTGCATTTCTTGGCTTAACAAACAGCCCTCGAGATCCGTTATCTATGTCAGCATTGGAAGTCTTGCCGTGATGACAAGAGACCAACTGTACGAGATCTGGCATGGCTTGGTGAATAGTGGGACAAGATTCTTGTGGGTCCGGAGGCCCGGTTCGGTATCTGGGTTAGGTCTGGATGAGTCTCCGGATCCTCACGAGATTCCTTTGGAGTTATTACAAGGGACAAAGGAGAGAGGCTGTGTTGTGAGGTGGGCGCCACAGGAGGAGGTGTTGGCGCATTGCGCAGTTGGGGGATTCTTGACGCACCGTGGATGGAACTCGACTCTGGAGAGCATGGTTTCCGGTAAACCTATGATCTGTTGGCCTTTTCATGCGGACCAACAAGTCAATAGTAGGTATGTGGGTGAGGTTTGGAAGCTGGGTCTGGACATGAAAGATAGTTGTGATAGAGTTGTGGTTGAAAAAATGATAAGGGAGGTGATGGAGTTGAGGAAGGATGAGTTCTTCAAAAGGTGTGAAGCAATGGCGAAATTAGCTGAGTTGAGCGTAGGCCGAGGCGGCTCTTCGTTCGTTGATTTGGATCGTCTAATTCAAGATATCAAGATGATGCATGAAGATATACCCATTAAACAAAACTAGTCGATTCCTTAAATTCAAATTGTATCATCATGAGATCGATCGAATATGTTGTAGACCCAAACAAATTAAAGGTCGAATTATTATTAATTTGTTCTCGCCAGCCTACATCTTAATCTATTTTATTTTTTAAATATTTTTTATATAAACATAATCCATGCAAAAACAAACACAAAACGATTGTCTATTTGCACCTTTTGTGTTGCATTCCCTATTGCACACTCCATTTTTTTTAGTATTTTTCTTTGATTTTAATTTCTTGTAATTTAGTTTAATTTAATTTTACTTTAATTATTCAAGGTTCATCCTATCCAATTAGGATTTATTATATTTTTAGTATTTATTTTTTTAAATAACCAATTAATAACTAAAAACTAATTCCTAAAAAAAACTATGAACTAAGAATTAAATATTAAAAAATTATAATGCACATTAATTGGATAGAGTGGATCTTAAATAATAAGTGTAAAATTAAACTAATTAGAACATAATAAATTAAGATCGAAAAAAATTCGAAAAAAACTAAAAAAATTAAATGTGCAATATATAGATCATAATGCAACAAAAAAAAATGTACAATAGAAGTTCTCATCCCGTAAAAACAAACTAATGAAGTAATCATACTATGTAATGTGGAGATCTCATCCACCTTTTGCGTTTTTTTTTTTCGTTTTTTTTTTCCTTGAAAGAACCCTTTTTCTTTGGTGAAAACTGATTTCATGTTATTTTTAATGTTAGTGTGTGTATATATATTATTTTATCCAATATTTGTAATTTTTGTTTTGTTACATTAATTAGAAACCATTATATATTTTGTCAAGAAAAAGTCATAATAAATATGTGTCTCCAGAAACAAGCAAAAGAAGAAAAATAAACGTAGCACAAAAATCCGTCCTTCTCAGAGAAATAAACACAATCAATTATTTTGCGGTGCACAAAAGCTATTATAGTAAAATATTTATACAGTAATATTGTTGGGACCAGAAAAAAAATAATATTACTATAGGAAAGTTATTCTTGTATAGAGTTTGCATATAAAAAATATTATTTTTTAAAAAATTAATATATATTATACAACACTTGAAAATGTCTCTTCATATTTTAAAAACATGAATTTAAAAGTTATGTAAGATTCATTCATATGCTTTAACCGAAAAAGACATTATTATAGGAATCAAGCAAGAAGTGTAAGATGATAATTTAGAGGATGATAATGTATATAAATAGCAAAAGCCTCATTTCAAGAAGCTTCAAGCATGTTGGACAAATTCGAAATATTTTTTATTCAATATGAAGGTGATTATGTTGACGAGCTACTTTGAATTCGCAAGGTCTCTTGGTGCATTTCACTAGAGAAAAATGCCTCGTCAAGAACAAAGAAAGTGTTCTGCTGATGGTCGGGGATAGATCACAGGACAATTGCTATCTTCTCAACATGAAGGAAACTTGCTTCAGATCTCAACTAAATGAAGCAAACATGTGGCATGAAAATCTTAGCCATATCAGTGCTCAAGAATAGTCAATTGTTCTTGTTGAAAATGACTGTTCCAGGTTTGAAGAAGTTACTGGAAGTGTGCCAGTTTCTGTGCCTAACAGAAGTGAAGACTGTAATCGGATTGAATCAATATCTGAGAGCAATGATGCTCTTAAAAACCATCCAGTTGTTGATGATCTGGAAGAACCTGCTGCCCAGATTGATGATGAGAGCCTTGATGGTACTGTCCATGTTCCTACATCTGTGCTTGGCAGTTCTGAAAACAGAGACCTAACTGAAACAAGGCCTTAGAAACAAGATAAGTTTGTTAGCCAACCCAAAGGTTTTAAAGACCGCCACCAACCTGTGTTTGTGTACAAACTGAAAAAGGCACTTTACGGTCTCAAACAAGCTCCACGAGTTTCGGAAGAATACTTCAAGAGGACATTTCTTTCTTGGAAATAACATGGTCTCTTGGTGTTGTAAGAAACATAATTCCATTTCGTTATCTACTGCCGAAGAAGAATATATTGCGGCTGGAAGTTGGTGTACACAACTTTTATGGATGAAGCAGATGCTGGTTGATTATGGTGTGCCACAGTTTGTTCTTACCATACTCTGTAACAACATGAGAGACATAAATAGTTCAAAGAATTCAGTTCAGCACACTTGGACGAAACACATAGATATTCGCCATCACTTCATTCGTGAACTGGTTGAAGATGGATTACTTGTGATCGAGTACGTTGGAACAGATGCCCAACTCGCGGATATTTTCACTAAGGCACATGATAATAGAAGATTTGAAACACACAGATCCTCATCGGGTCTTTGTGTTCTCTGAACTTCTCATTTGCGAGAAGTCTCTGTACAGTCTTAGTCAGTGATGTATGTACAGAGATTGTAAAATGACCAAGTGTTTTATGGTCTTTGCAAGTGTGTGTCTCCATGTGTGCTTGACAGAAGCTAGCATAGTTTGTAGCAGTTATTTTTTAACTGCAATGGCTAGTGAGCCCTCGAGTTTCTCGCCCAGCTTCTTTTTCCCGAAGGCCTGCAGAGTAGATTTAATAAGGGAAGTGATCCCTAATTTTGAAAGGCTCTTGGAGAAATTTAAAAATCACTTGTGTTCTCCACATCTGTTCCCACTTTCGTCGTTCCCAGCAGTAATGTTATGTCTGAAATCCGCAGAAGTCCTTGCATCTGTACCCTGCGATGCTCGTGAAGTGTCTGCGACTCTGTCTGAGTCAGTTTCTGCGACAGTTCCGGAACCCTCATCTCAATCTAGGGTTGTTGATGTTCGTTCCTCATCTCCAGTTGTGAAGCCTGCATCATTGGAATCGAGGATTGCCTCTGCTACCTGTCTTGATCCCTCTTCATTAGAAGAGTCTGCTGCATTAATTGATGCATTGATTTTTGTTTCTGTGCCAGCGTCTGTCGCTGACGTAATTACCTCTGTGTATACTCCGGTGGATATAATCCAAGTTTCTTTGGGAAAAGCCTCGCCGAAGGCCTCTGATGTTGATGCTCCTACTCTTGCTCAGGCTGAAGAAGAGAGAATTGAAGTTGATGATATTAAGGAGGATGATATTGCTGTTGAGGAAAATGCTTCCTCATCTGATGCTGAATCTGTTCCACCTCTTTTGGAACAAGGAGGGACGTCTTCCAAGTTCTGTAGTGTAAAGCGCAAGCTTTAATTGCTCAATAAACCAGATGAATCCCTTTCTGCCTCTGAGCACCATGGTGATTCTGCTGATGCTAAGCAGAACTCTGATAAAGATGAGATTCATATCTCAATTGCAGACCCGAGCAAAGTCCAAGTCTGCTGATGAAGAATGCTAGAGCTCCGTCCCATTCTGTTGAAGTGGCAGATGATGTGCCTGCGGATGTCTCAGACAGTTCCGCTTCTAAATCTGAATCTTTTGATTCAAGTTAGTTTTTATCTACTTTCCATCAAGGTCTTTACAAGCTGGTGGTTGGTCGCACTACTAGAAAAATGCTCATAGACTACACTATTAAGACTACGGTTTTTTGAAAAAACCGTAGTCTATTAGTTTTAGACTACGGTTTTTTCAAAAACCGTAGTCTATGTGCGTGTCTACGTTTCTTAAGACAGCGGTTTTCCAAAATACCGTAGTCTATGTGCGTCTTAAGACTACGGTCGTTTATAACCAAAGTCTATGTACGTGTATTTGGTTTCTTAAGACTACGTTAATTTGAAAACCGTAGTTTATGAGCGTGACTCTAGTTTCTTAAGACTACAGTGGGTTTAGATCTGTAGTCTATGTGTGTAAAAAAATTAAAATTATATTAGAAAAATAGAAAACTGAAATTATCAAAATATCTATTATTTATTTTATTCATTAAAAAAAAAATGAAAAAATGGTAATTAATTTATGATAAAATTTTATATAAAATAAAAATTTATAGGATGCTAACTTTGAGATTCGAACCATGGACCTATGGAAAGTAAAGAAACAACTTAACCAACTTGACCAAAGATTTAATTGATATCTAAAATGCTTCTTTTATATATATATATTGTTATTAGTATGATATCTTCTAGGATATATAGAACATAACCCTAAGTTTAGTTTTCCCCAATTCTTCATTAGTTTTAGCGCCATCTCTCGACCTAGGGTTTGAGCGCAGTCACCTCTCCAGCGCGCCATCTCTCCGCCGCCAAGCAAGGGAAAATCCGTATGTTAAGGCTTCACAACACAAGCAAGGGAACAATCTGCCAGGGTTGAAAGTTGTGCGGAAGCACTTGGGTAAAAGAAGATCGGGTATTTTAGTTTCCTTAATTTTGATTTTGTGGTGGAAATGGTTTCTTAATTGGGATATATCTTGAAGCAATTATGTTAATTGGTGGAACTAGGGAAGAGCCATGTTCGGGAAGTGGTGATTAGTGCATGATTGGTCGAATTCAACGTCACATAGAGGGCAATCGATCTCTGGAAGCAGCAAGAAAGCGGATTGATTATTCTCAATTTTCTTGTAGAAGTAATATTTAGGCATTTAAATTTATTTGTTAGACTTTTTTCTATGCGCGCATATTTACTTGGTTGAACCTCAATTTGAATTGTTCAGCTCTGATTTTATATTTGAGTGGAATTGTATCTGTCCTGGAAGAATAATTATTGATTTTTTAGTTTGTTTCTGTGATTTAAGACTTAGCAGCTAGTAATAAGAATATCCACCATTTTAAAATTTGAGCATTGTCCTCTAATTTTCATCTAAGAGACAACATATAGTGCTGCCCATACGACCTATATTTATTCACCAGATCCCATACGGCCTATCTTTATGCTCCATTGAGGTATTAGTTAATCCTTGAATAAATGGTTCATAGAACTCTGAACGCTTCCTTATTTCCCCAGATGTAATAAATCTAAAGAACATCACCACTAGCAAAGACAAACAGTTAGTTGAAAAAAAACAGGAAATCATGTGCAGCCAAATGTTATATATAAGATGCCATTCTCGATACCCTAGCAATGTCCCATCAATGTTACTCACCATAGTCAAATACTGACTGATCTCTACTTCTTTGGAGAAGTTCCTCATGGTTGTGACCATGATAACAAATATTAGGCATTGAAGAAAAGCTGAAAGTGGGTTGTAACTAAGAAAAGTCACAAATAAGCAATAAATCCTCTGAACCTTATGGAAGCTTCTTTCCCTGAAAGAAGACTTTCAAGTTGCTCAAGGAATAGCTGAAAATAAGTAGATATTCAGGAAGTTAATTAATTAGGTGGGACAAATATTTTTCCCCAAAAAATAAAGCCTCCAAGACTATTTGCAGAATTTCATCAATACATGTGAATTGTGTAACTGAGAACAACCCATTGATATCAAAATGTTATGCATAAAAGAAAACTTATAAGAATTACTAATAGGGAAGGTGAAGGAAGAAATGGTTTGTGCTAATATTTTTTAACACTAAAATGTTCACTCTTTATGATTTATTTTTTTGTCCATAGAAAAGAGTGCTTAACAAACACATGACCTATCAAGTATCAGGAACTGACTCAGTTATATAACTGCCAAGGTGGCATAAACAAACAATTCAGATCACTTAATACGTACCGCAAAAAAATCTTCAAAAGTAAATTCTGCATAGCCCAAGCTGAGAAGCATCTTTCTGTATTGCTCCACATTGACTGTGATGCGATCAACCTCTGCACGGTCTTGTGATTCCAGAATATGCTCCTAAATAAGATCACTAAATCTTTCAGTAGATAAAGTACAAACAGGAAAAATCACCAATGTCCATATGCATAGGTACTCTTTCTTGGTTTCTAGAATACTGTAATATATTGAAAAATATTATTATATATAGAATTATAGATACACACAACTGAATTATACATGCTAAAAGCTACAAATTTATTCAAAATTTGAAGGGACAATTAAGAATTATTGAGTCTTGTCATGGGAGCTCAAGAAAGCTGTTTTGCAATAATCAGCAGCGTGGTATAGCTGAGAGCTGAAGCCCCTTAGCTCCTGCACCATTAATAATTTACACTATATATAAAATTATGTATGAAAAAATTAATAAAACATAAAACAGCACATGATGAATGAAATAGCATGCAAGTATTTAAATAATTATATGACTGACTTTGAGAGATTTGTGGAACTGAGCTGCATTATCAACCACAGCTTCGGAATCCCCCTCTACCATTTTTTGAATCTCATCCATTTTTCTTTACTTATTCAAAATGAGATTGAAACTATCTAGACTATTAAGTGTGCTAGAAATTTAGATTTAATTAAATATATAACATAATTTGCAATGGTTTAGGTACGTTGGGTGATTTGTTCTTTATCCAAAATGGATAAAGAATGGATGTCAAAGAATAGATTATCACGTGAGTATGAGGAGGGAGTTGAATCTTTTCTCAAATTTGCATTGCATAATGCGAAAGATTCTAATCAAATACCATGTCCTTGTGCAAAATGTGGTAATTTAAAAAAGAAAAATGAAGCAACTATAAGGGCACACTTATGTTGCCATGGTATGGATCTAACATACCATACATGGAAATTTCATGGGGAAAAAATGGGGGTCGCAAACACAATGAATGATATAGATGAAATGGGGCAAGGTGGTCAACATGAGGTTAGATGGTGTATCCTCAAATGAACTAGTGATAGTGCCATGCAACGTTGGGTAAGTTGAAAGTTGTAGTTCTTCATAGTTCATATTTGATTTTTAACTGTGTGTTAGCTATATGATCTATATGTTTTTGTTGATTAATTAGCCAACATTGGATTCTTACGGTCATTGATCCTTATAATGAGGTGGTATCTTCCTTTGACCCTATTAAGCATCAAATTCGTGATGACGAATGGAAAATGATTGTGAACATGTAAGATTTTTTTTTTAGTTTTTATATATTATTGAATGATGCATTAATTAAGGTTGATTTAATATGATTTGGTAGGGCATTATCCATATTTAATGCAACATTAGGGAGAAAATGAAAGAAACATCCAACTTGGGAAGTGATTAAGGTAAGCACAATTCAATTAACTAGTGTATAATTGTATTTTATCTATTAATATTTTTTTTATCATAGGCTCCTCTTCAACCCGATTCAAAACAATGTGGGTACTTCATCATGCGTTATATGAAAGAAATCATTGAAGAACTTAAATTGAGTGGCTCTATTTCTCTACGATCACATGTAAGCAATATTTCAAGATAAAATCTTTTAAATTTTTTGAGGTAATTTGGAAAAGAAGTAATAATGCTAGGTTGCGCTCTAATATGTTATATTTTCTTAGTTTGAAAAGCGAAAGTACTCTAAAGAGGAAATTGATGAAGTTCGTGTTGAGTGGGCTAGTTGCGTGCTTGATCATATTTAGTGACAATGCAAGGTATATTTCAATATTTTTTAAGTTATAGTGGATGGCTTTAGCATTATGAATATGGTTTTGTGTTCTTGATTTACATGTTGTGTAGTAAAGTTTGATTTGTTGCAGATGTTGACGATCCATTTATGTGTGATCAATCACTGGTGTTGGATATCATTTTGGAGGATATTGTATTTTTGGATAGTTATTGACTCTCTACCTACTTGTATTTGGAATAATTTGTACTTTGGTGGAATATTGTTTTATTTGGAATAGATTATTGTAAGCGGTTAGTATTTTGTATGGATTATTGTAATTTCTATTTTTCTGGATTGATCGGTGCAAATTATTAGTATTATTATTATTAAATTATTAATAATAATATAATATTAGACTAACCATAGACGACGGTTTACAAATAAATCGTTGTCTATTTATATTCTTTGACAACGGTAAAAAGTATTGTAAAAGGCATAAAATCTGTTGTCTAAAGAACCTAAGACTACGGTCATCAACTGTAGTCTAAGAGCCTACAACCGTAGTGAATACACCATTAAAACAACGCTTAAATATAAATAACTACGGTGTTTAACCGTAGTCTTAAAGACCTAAGACTACGGCTTAAAACCGTAGTATATGCCATTAAACTGTAGTCAAATGGTATCTTAAAACAACGGTTAGCAGTAAAAGACTACGGTTTTAATCCGTAGTCTTTACATTTAAAGACTACGGATTAAAACCGTAGTCTGTGAGATTAACCGTAGTCAAAAGGTATCTTAAGACAACGGTTTTGCAATCAATGACTACGGTTATAAACCGTAGTCTTAATGCGTTAAGACTACGGTTTTAAACCGTAGTCTAGTTGACCACCCATAGACTACACCACCTGTCTCTACGGTTTTTAAATCCTTTACACTACGGTTTTTAACCGTAGTCTATGAGCATTTTTCTAGTAGTGTCGTTCTCTTGTTTATGAACGATGGTTGGTTTAGCCTGGCGTTGAAGAAATTGGTGTGATGGATTTATTGTATGATTTACGTTTGGATAAATATGTCTATGCTGCTCATTTGCTTATTGTTGTTGCTGCTTGTCATCGTGTTACTCGGAGTCATTCTGAGCAGATGTTGGGCTTGATCTCTGGACTTCGCAGACCGTTGATGAAGAAGACTCGAGCTCCTTCTCCCTCTGATGATGATACTGAAAATGTGCCATAGGATGTGCCTGACAGATTAGCCTCTGAGTCTGAAGCCTACGACTCAATGCTCTACACAACATGATGTTGTGACCTCAGAAGATGTTTATGAGCCTGAGGAGCCCCAGCTTGTGATTAGCCATAAGCTTTTTTCTGCCTAGCATACTCGTGATATTCCTGCTGAAGATCTTGATGCCAGCCTTGTTGAAGATGTGCCGCCATCTGTGCCCCCACAGACCTGCGCCCAAATCCTCTGCCAATGCCGTGTTCTTTGAATGACATTTTCAGACCTTGGACTGAGAAGTTTAGAACTGCCTAGTCTCAAAAACAGGAGCTTGAAACTTTGATGATGGATCGAAAGGCTCATGCCTTTGGTTTTTTGCCTCCCTGCTGGATACACCAGGTTCTTTTGGTATTGACTTTAATTTTGCAGGTGCAAGTGCTGCTGCCACGTATCATCCTGTTTCTGCTGCTTCGCCGCCTAGATCTGTGTCTGAGACAGATCTCACTGCTCAACCCTATCTTAGGGTTTCTGAAGAGCCATCCTCTCCTCCCATGGTGACTGTGGAAACCGTGGATGCTTCAATTGTGGCCGTAATAGAGACTGTTGGAGATGCTGATGTCTCTTTGACGCTCAATGAAGATGATGTCACCACTTCTGCTGTTGGCGAAGAGCTTACCTCTATTGAGGAATTTACTGCATCTCTTGATGCTCTGAAGTTTGTTCAATTCCTCTTGGTGAAGTATCACCTGTTGCTGATGCTGAAACCCTTGTTCAAGATCAAGGCTACCTCCTCCAAAACTCGCGGGTCCAAACGCAAGTTGGAGTTGAGAGATGTTCCAGTCACTCCTCCGGTGTCTGATGATGAAGATGACACCTATCGCAAATTTGAAATCGAAGGTGTTGGTAAAAGTTGCTGCTAAGAATGGGTCTTCATCAAAACCCTCCAAATCGGTGAAGCCCTCTAGGAAAAAGGCTTTGGCTAAGAAGCCTGATGTGGTTCCTACTCGCCGTGTTACATGGAGTATGTCTGAGTAGAGGATGGGGTTGATGTCGGGATGTCGTCGCCCGCTGATGAAGCAAGCCAGAGCTCTTTTCCCCTCTGAAGAAGAAGCAGAGGATGTCCTTGAGTCTGTTCTAGACAGATCAGATTCAGATTCAGAGGACTTTGATTCAAAGAAATCTGTTTATTCTGCTCCACCTTTTATTGCTACTGTTGTACATAAGTTTTATGCCAACTTGTCCAAGCGCATACGTGACGCTTCCTATGAGCATGCTTTTCCTATTTTGTGCGTGGTAATTGGATTGCCTTCTCTCCTATGGTGATTAATGTTGTTGCCCCTGTGCCAGTGTTTGATATGAATGACGTTGTGTCGGAATTGACTGGGGGAAGTTGGTGTGGTTGGCCCTCTGGGGTGCTTTGTTAGCTTCTAATTTGAGTGTGAGACATTCGATATCGCACAAGGTTGCTATTCGGAATTGGTTGCCCAGTACACATGATTCTACTGTGGGCAAGCCTATGGCTCTGTTGCTGTTTAAAGTAGGCACTCGTCGATAGTTCAACCTTGGTCTGATCATATTTGAGCATGTGTTTGCTCATGCTGAATCCTCTCGTGCCCAGCAACATGTTGGCTATCCTAGCCTAATCTTCAGCATCATTATGACCCAGCATAATGTTGTCTCTGCAAATGATGTGTATGCGCCTATTGCGCAGCCTCTGACGATCAGCCACAAGCTGTTCTTATCCCAGCATGCTCCGGATGTTCCTGCCCGTGATGCTGATGAAAGCTCGAGACCTGTACCAACATCTGTCCTAGACAGATCTGCTGCTTCTTTTGCTATCACATGTGTTTTCTTTGACAGGCATATCAAGTCTCTGGAGCGTGAAGTGATGTTCCTGAGCAAGTCCATTCGGACTTTCAAAACCAGGAAGCAAGAGTTGGAGGCCTTGCTGATTGATCTTCGGGCCCGAGCCCTTGGCCTTGCCTCGCCGCTTTACGTGCCGAGTGCTTCCTCTGTCCCTGCTGCTGAGAAGTCGGCTGATGCTGCTGACGATGATGTTGATGATGCTGCTGCCTCCCCGGCCTGAAGTTTGGTGTTTGCCGTTTCTGGCATCAATTAAGGGGGAGAAGAAATGTTGGTGAACAAAGGCCACGGTTGGATGAAGGATGGTCTTTTTGCTGCTGTGTTGAGGTTCTACACTGCGAAACAATGCTCTAATCGTGATGAAGACACTCCCAGTTCAGATTCAGGAGGAGTGTGCGTGTAACTGTCTCGGACAGTTTTTAAATATATCACTCTTTTTTGATATATTGTTGATCTGCGAAGTTTATTCAAGTGTTGTGCAGATCGTGATGATAATTGCCGACCATAAACGCCAAAGGGGGAGATTGTTAGTGCCACCGTCATGCACTAAATATTTGTGTTGTTGTATTGCCGAGATATGTTCGACAAAGTGTGCCTGGGTATGTCCCACGAAGTTTTGTTTTCCGCTGTGCAAGAAAAGAAGAACAGTTGGTGAACTGTTCCAGAGTATGTCCCAGACAGAACCAGAGACACTCTATTTATGGCAGTTTCCTTGTTGGAAAGATCTTGCGCCAAACCAGTTTGGAAGGTCAAGATAGATTCGTTTTACTGCCTTGTGATGCAGATCCGGTGCTGAATTAACCCTCCTACACTTGGGAAGTATCTACACACGTTTGGAAGGCCACAAACCACTTACCTAGTTGGCGGAAAGCAAGAGATTGACGCCAAGCTAAAGTGAAGACTATATATGAAGACCGATTTGTGCAGCAATCAGTGGCACTGTTATTTTGTTTAGATTCTAGTGTTAGAATCAGTTTGTGATCGTTTTTGTAACTAGTAGTTGTTCATTAAAACGTTCAACGTGATAGACTAGTTTTGAGTGTTTACGAGTGAAACACGTGAGGGGATTTTTATTCTGTTTTATACGCAATCTCGGGAGAGATTGTAAGTTGAAGTCGTGGGTAGCTAGAGGGAGTCTAGTGTCACGGTTGTGAGGGGATCTTACAACTTTCGACTAGAGAAAGAGTTCGTAGAGAAGAACGGGTAGCATAAGGCGGGAGGCTTGTATGTGTAATATCCCTAATACACTCGACAAAGGAGTACCAGTCGAATCTTCAAGATTGGGAGCAATCCCCCCAGAGTAGGTTGGTTGAACCGAACTGGGTTACCATCTCGTGCGTTTTTACTGCTTTTTATTTTATGTTCTTGCATCTGTTCCACACATATCATAGAACAGTTTTTAAGCAGTTAACTAAAATCGGATAAGTACGGATTATTGTTTTTCATTATTCTTATTTATAACTGATCTGAATTGGGAGTTGGGACCATAACTTGTTATTATTATAAACAAATTATTTTTATATATGTTATTCTTATATAGAGGTTCTAGTGTACATGCAAAAAAAAAAAAAAAATCAAATCTATATACGATATTTGCTTTCGTGGGCCAGCACTAGGTTGTGGGCATAATTAAATACGATTTTGTTCATATCTATTTATTTAGATTTAGCGTAAATGGTCGACTGAACGATTTTTTTTTAATATAATGATAAATCTCGCTTTTTATCGTCTTACATTCTAAAACAAGATCAACAGTTTAATAATTTTTTTACAACATAGATTTATGAAATATATTATAGAATGTGAAAAATAAAATATGAATTTCATATTTTATTTGTTCCAATAAATAATACAAAACATCATGTGCGCGCAATTAATGTATGGATTATTTACTAAGTGATGGACCACGTAATATCAAGAATCGATATAAAAAAAATATACACAAACAAACAAATTTAGCCAGGTGTTAAAGTCCATGAACAAAATAAAAAATAAATATTATATATGTCACCAAAGGCCACAATTCATATGGTAACACTTATTAAAATTCAAGTGGACGACTTTTTTTTTTTTTTTAACTCGGTGGGGAACTTATAATTGAACATATATAATGATTCGTTAAACTACGGAGTTAGCTACTAATCAACGGAAGCTTTTATTAATTAAATGATATTTAGTCTCTAATTCTAACATGTATTGGGATGGGCGGCAGTAAAAATAATGAAATTTATTATCACGAAACACTATTTCAATGTAGCTCATTATATATACAGTCCAAAACTTAAATGGAATCAAATATATATGTGGCATACATTTAAAAATTCTATTTTAATTAATTTACCCTTACTAGTCAACCATCTTTGAAGAAGATAAGGAAGACAGTTAACAGGGTGGCGGTGCCGCGGTGGGATGCAGTGCTATATATATATATATATATATATATATATATATATATATATATATCATGATCTAGACTAGACTGGGGTTGCCTCAAAGGATACCTCCGGCATAAATCAGATAATAAATATTTAAGATTCATCCGAATAATATTTGTAGTTTAATTAAATATCGAGTTATAGAAGGTTAAAATGGGACAATTAATATAATTTTCTCACCAAAAATAGCCATGGCCCACATAAAACCCTGCAATCTAGGTCATTTGAATTGATACACCTATTGAGCTCGCCTGATCATGTATCATCAATTTGGGAAAAAGATTGTTAATTCAACAATTCAAAATGAAAACGAAACTCCAGATAATTTATGTATAGGGTAGTTGACGGCTTAAACCACATAAAACAAATTTTATTTCTGCAGCATGAAACGAGAGGAGTATTAAAATAATTAAATAAAAAATTGCATAGACAAAATAATTAATGGCAATATTTTTCTAACAAACAATAATGAACAATAATTTGGGGAACTGTCGCAGAAATAGACACACTCCAAACACTCCCCCCAATTAGGTAGATTCAAAGGTCTAGATAGTAAAATCACATAAGAAGAAGAAGAAGAAGAAGAAGAAGAAGAAGTGGAGCCAACACATAAAACAGGATCATCAACTATAAAACGACTTGGTCCGAAAAAAAAAAAAAGTGAAAAATAGTTGAATCAAAATCATATCCAAAAATGCAAGATCAAAATAGAGGTGCTCATATATTCATATTTCCTCTACCTCTGCAGGGACCTGTGAATTGCATGCTGAAACTGGCGGAAATCTTGTGCCTTGATCAGATCAAAGTCACATTCCTCAACACTCAATACATCCAACAACGCCTCAACAAGCATACAAATGCTGAATTTTACTTCACAAAATATCCCAACTTTTCCTTCGAAGAGGTCCCTGATGGCCTGCCTGAGGAGAATCCTCGGACAGGCGGTGAGATAGGGAAGCTTCTAGAATCCATGGAAGTTTCGGCCGTGCCGATTTTCCGGGAGATGCTGACTACTGGTGCCTATGGCCCTCTGTCTGGAAGCCCAGTGACTTGCTTGATAGCTGATGGGATTTTCACTTTTGCTACTGATATAGCAGCAGAGATTGGAGTTCCACTTTTGTATTTTGACACCATTAGTCCATGTGGATTTTGGAGCTACCTCTGTTTGCCTAAGCTCATTGAATCTGGGGAGGTTCCTTTCAAAGGTTTGTGAATTTCAATTTACTCATTTACTTGCAAGATTTGCAATCTTGATTTTTTTTGTGGCAGTAGCTAGGAAGTTATTTCGTTCATCATTAATTTGTTGTGATGAGCTATGAAGGTATTATTGATGATCAGTTGAGATTAGGCCATTAGCTAGGGGGATTTGAAAAGTATCCAATCCTATGTCGGGGCGTTGTTTTGTATTTTATGACTAGTACTGATATAATGAAATTAAATACGAGGTACTATTTAGCAGTAATCGGACAAGATGCATAACGACTTTAATCAGCTGAAATCAAGGATTTATAATTGTTTTGAGGTGAGTGAAAAAGTATGCTTTACAAAAAGGTGCCATTAGGAGCAAATTAATGGATCCAGACATATATAACTTCCACCATCAATAAAGCATTATATTCTTGTTTTTTTTTTTTTGTTCTTGTTCTTGTGCTTTCCCTGTTGATCGTCATTGTAATTTGTATCTGGCGCAGCTATTTCATACATGTTTTAATTTTAACATCTGCTTTGTTTTGTTGTTACCTGTTGGTTTTGCATAGATGATAATTTAGATGAGTTTATAAGAAATGCACCCGGCATGGAAGGCATTATTAGGCGTCGCGATCTGCCTAGTTTTTGTCGAACCAACAATCTCAACGATCCTATAATACAGCTAGTTCTGAACGAGGACAAGCACATTCCTCTTGCTCAAGGCCTAATTTTCAACACATTTGATGACCTCGAGGCGCCAATATTGTCTCAAATTCTCAACATTTGCCCAAACATCTACGTGATCGGCCCCCTCCACGCTCACCTAAAAGCCAGACTCGCAGCAGAAGTAGGGCAAGAAGCTGCTCAGCTCGCCATCTCCAATAGCATATGGGAAGAAGACAACAGCTGCATTTCTTGGCTCAACAAACAGCCATCAAAATCTGTTCTTTATGTCAGCATTGGAAGCCTTGCTGTCATGACCAAGGACCAAATGTACGAGATTTGGCATGGCTTGGTGAATAGTGGGACAAGATTCTTGTGGGTTCGGAGGCCTGGTTCGGTCATCGGGTTAGACGACTCAGAGTCTCATGAGATTCCTCCGGAGTTGAGTGAAGGGACGAAGGAGAGAGGTTATATGGTGAGTTGGGCTAGACAAGAAGAGGTGTTGACTCATTCATCCGTTGGTGGATTCTTGACGCACAGTGGATGGAACTCGACTCTAGAGAGCATAGTTTCGGGGAAACCTATGATATGTTGGCCATATTTTGTTGATCAACAAGTGAATAGTAGGTATGTTGGAGAAGTTTGGAAGCTTGGTTTGGACATGAAAGATACGTGTGACAGAGTTATAGTTGAAAAGATGGTGAGAGAGATTATGGAGTTGAGGAAGGATGAATTCTTGCAAAGGGCTGAGGAAATGGCGAAATTAGCCAACTCCGCAGTAAGCCGAGGCGGATCTTCGTTCGCAGATGTGGATCGTTTGATTGAGGATATCAAGATGATGAAGATAACAACAAAATAGACATATATAGTATTTGTGATTTGTTTTTTTCAGTTTGGAACAATAATAAGTTGTTGATGTTGAAAGAATAATTCTTGCAGACAGCATATTCATGATTAATGCTACTTTTATCATCTACTGCTATAAACTATAGTTCATTCATTACATGTTCACATTTAGGTCAAATCATACACATCGGTTTCTAGTCGATTGTTGTTTGAGTTTTCTTCTATGTGGAATTCAACTTCTTGCGATCAAAGTAAACCTTTTCTTGTAATTGGCATTTTTTCCCCTTTTTCTAATAGTATCACTAGCAGTCTATCAATACGCGTCAGGTAGGGCCATATGCCCATATATACATGCTATTGCTAAGTTAATCGAAGCCTAATTTTTAAAAACCTTATGCCATCATGTTTTATGAGGTTCGCTATAGAAACAAGAACTTGAACTTGACACTGCATGTGTGAACAAGCTATCGTTTATCTAACTTATAGTTTTATATATACTTTAATTTATAGCTACAAGTATATGAGATGAGATAAAATCCTTTAGTCCACAACTCATGTCTCATTATTGTGTCCCACTATCAAATGTAATATTTTAAAAATATTTATTACAAAAATAAATTTTATTTAGTATATATAACAAATCATAATTAACATTTAATGCTAAAATTTAAAATTTTAAAAAATTATATACCCTAATTTTGGAATAATCAACCCTATTAATCAATTATATTAACTAAAAATAAGAAATAATTATTAAAAAAATAAATATAAGCCCTAATTGGGTGGAATGAACCCTAAATAATTATTATAAAATTAATATAAACCAAAACAAATTGAATTTAAAGAAAAAATATGGATGAAAATATAATAAAAAATAAAATGGGATACCAAGTCGGATAGATGATTTCATTTGCAAGTATATATATTATAGAGGTAAAACTTATTTTAGCCACTTAAACTTTTAAAAAACTTATTTTAGCCAGTAAGTTTTAAACATACTTATTTTAGCCACTTTGGACGAAAATATCCCTGTGCACGCTGGATTTGGAAGACTACGCTGGATTTGGAAGACTACCTGGCTTCACGAGTTCGTCCATAGTCTAATCCTTATGTAATATTATATTAATTCACCTAGTATATTTATCCTTTGTTTGTTTAGGAAACATGTGCCTTTAGCTGTTTAATTAAAATTTTTAATTTTTTTTTCCTCAAAAAAAGAAAAATTATCATCATTTTCACCAGTTTTTTTCCCAATTTCTCTCTTTCACACACTCATTGGAAACACAACTTGAAAATTTTATACAAATATGGCTATAAAAAAAAAATCTTAATTCAATTTTTGAGGAAACAACATGCTTCCTAAGCTGAATAAAAATTTGGAAGACAACTAGGACTTTACAAGTTCGTCCACAATCAAATACTTAGATAATATTATATTTACTCCCCTAGCACATGTAGGGATGAGTCGGTACGGTATACTAAAAATTTCACACCGTATCGTATACCGTACCGAAATTTTCATATCGAAAAATTCCAAACCGTTCTTGTACCGAAAACTGAGAATTAAATACTAAAAAATAATTATAACCCCTTATTGAGGTGGGGTAAACCTTAATAAACAATGTTTGAATTTTAGATATACGGTCGGTGCATGTGCTTTTTTTTTTAGTTTTATATAAAAAAACAACAAATCACTATTAAAAAAATCTCAATCTAGCTAATTATTGGAAGGATTACTTTTCTCAAATTATTGTTTTATTGAATTATAAATGATATATTGAAATGATTGTTCAACAATATCTAAAATAATCCTTATGTGTTTGACACGCCGTTGTTTAGCGTGTAAAATTACACCTATGGGCGTGACTCAGTAGATGCTTGAATGTGCCTCCAATGGCTAGTATAGTGCCAGAAGGCGGATGTCGATCCCACGAGGAGTGTTAACCTTTCTATCCTAATTGAGCTTTTCTGGAGCTTTGAGAGAATTACTGTCACTAATTTGTTCCTGCAACTTAATGTAAACAATACTAACAATATAAACTATATCAAGCAAATAATAAACATGTTCGAGTTAAGTATAGAATCGGATTGATGAATACATGCAATCCCGGGCACATACACATGGTTATCTCGTTCTGACCGTTTGGTTATAGGGAGCAGGTACGGTCGCCTTACACCCCCCAATTCCTTCTTACGGTGTATGCTAAGAATGATACGATCGGCAACTCTTAGTCTCTTACCATCCAGGACTCAAAGAAGAGTTAGTCATGCAGAGGGTTTGCAAGAATGGGAGCCTTCAATCGGAGGAACCCAACGCTGGTGCATGAGACCCCTTTGGCGTTGTGCCCATATCCACCTATATTTCAATCTCCGGGCTCAGTCGTCTCTAGACTTCTTCACCCGATTTATCACTTAGTGGTTCATCAGGGAATCGGTCACCCTTACTTCCACCATGACGTACAACAGCAATGATTTAGCTAAGAGTGATCAGCCACATAGACTCCTCATTGTTGTGTCATCGTTCGTCCCAAGTTGAAGTTGGGAATCTTCACGAGGTGTATTAAGCCCGATTAGCCTCATGCATGTCTATTCACCATAACCCTCATCCCACTCAACTCGAACACTAATTAATTAGCCATGCAACATATTGAAAGACAGAAAACAAGTAAATGAACAATTCATGTTAAAAGGGAAATATATAAAATACGTTGAAATAATAATTATATTTTTTTTTTCAATGTTTAAACTAAAAGGTATGATGAATGGTCTAAACATTTTAAAGAAAATGAGTTATACTATTCAATAATATAATATTTAGACCTTAGTATGTTTATTATGAAAGTTTTGAATATTATATATTTCATATAATTTAATACTTAAATTATAACTATAAATTGATCAATGTGAAATAAAATGTTAATGATAATCTTTTATTTATTTTTTAAATTTTAGACATAAAGTTATGATGAATTAAAAAATATACTAAAACGAGATATTATATACAATATTATAATACTTAGTATGTTCATCATAAAAGTTTAGAAAAATATTATATTTCATATAATTTAATACAAAACTCCTACATAAAAATTGAACAATGTGAAATCAGATGTAATAAATAATAATATTGTATTCTTCTGTAATCTTTACACTAAAAATTATGATGAATTATCAAAAAAAGTAAAATAAAATGAGATATGTTATACAATGCCATAATACTTACTATGTTCAGCATAAACATTTACGAAAATATTATATTTCATATAATTTAATACAAAACTTCTAACTAAAAATTGAACAACATGTGAAATAAGATGTAATAAATAATAATGGTATATTCTTCTTTAATCTTTAGAGTAAAAGTTATGATCAATTATCAAAAAAATTAAAATAAAATGAAATATGTTATACAATGTTATAATACTTAGTATGTTCAGCATAAAAATATTTAGGAAAATATTATATTTCGCATAATTTAATACAAAACTCCTAACTAAAAATTGAACAATATGAAATCAGATGTAATATATTATAATCTTAGATTCTTCTTTAATCTTTAGACTAAAAGTTATGATGAATTATCAAAAAAATTAAAATAGGATGTGATATGATATAAAATGCTATAATACTTAGTATATGTTCATCATAAGCATTTAGGAAAAATATTATATTTCATATAATTAATACAAAACTCCTAACTAAAAACTGAACAATGTGAAATCTAATGTAGTAAATAATAATCTTATATTCTTCTTTAATCTTTAGACTAAAAGTTATGATGAATTATTGAGAAAATTAAAAATAAAATGAGATATGATATACAATATCATAATACTTAGTATATGTTCATCATAAACATTTAATATAACGATAATTTCGATATACCGTGAAATATCGGTATGATACGGACCGAAATATGGTTATAGTAAGGTATACCGAAGTAACATATACTGAACTAAGGTGCGTTAAGGTATACCAAAATAAAGGTATGGTAAAGGTATGCATTATGTGTAATACTGAACTTAAGGTATATCGAACTAAGGTATACCGGAGGTAAAGGTACGATAACAGTATGATTTTTTTCATACCGTAAATTAAGGTAAGATATAAGGTATGACAAAAAAGTAAGGTATGCCGTACCTTGACACCCTTATTTATAACAACAAAGATAACCTAGTTTAGTTAATCAACTGTCCTAATTCTAATCGAACTCTAGCAAAGAAACTTTCATTGTTTGACTCGGACAACCCTAGTTAGATGCCTTCCTTAAATAGAACTCACCTTCTTGTATCTTGATCTTTAATTTGGATAAGGCAGCTTCTATTTCGAGATGTCTATCTTCAAAAAGAATCTTCATCTTTTTGAAATCAGCTTGGCATGTCTCTTCGAAAGTTTCTGGACAACCATGTACAGGTATGTAACGCCCCAATTCCGGAAATCTTCATCTCTTTGAAATTGCTATTAGAATAGATTTTTTGGCGTGAGATAATTTCATATAAGATCTTAACAGGTATGTAACGCCCCAATCCCGAATATCTGAGGCGCTAACAAGAGATTAAAATAAATTTTCTAATTTTACAAAAATTACATATTTAAAGGAAATATTTTATACCATGAATTGGCTTACATTTAAAACCACTCAATCACAACTTGGGAAAACTTTTCAAACAACCAATCACAAATATCTTTGACAAACGACCAGTCAATGTTGAAAGTCAAATACTTGAATTCATCATGCAGGTCAAATTATATCCACAAAGAGCGAAAGCAGTCGTAAAATATATATGGACGAAAGCAATTTAAAAATATAGGTTTTAGTTAGCAAAAAAACCCACCTTAATGATCTTGATGCTTACGGATGTCACTCTATGTTGAAAAGCTTAAACGAAAGCTTAAAATGCTCCAAGTTATGCTCCACGACCTATAAATTAACGAGATTCTACCTTAAGAACTTGTCTTTGCTATTAACTAATAGCTAAAGGCTGCGTATATAAAATAATAAACATATTTCTAAATGTTGAGATCCAATAATTTTTAACGAGGTTAAACGTACGTAAACTGAGTAATTGGTGTATAATTTATCTATAAAATATCGAGTTCGTTAAAAATAAAATGCTTGCAAACCTTAACTAATTGAAGGATCATTCGAGAATAACACTACTTTGGACATGCTAATACATTCTCGAAAGACTAAGGATTAAAAAAAATGATATTTTCCACTTTCATTTTAATCCAAAACTTTGTTAAATTACGAATTTATCATCCATAACTTCTTTAAAAATATTAAAACAGCCCCAGAACTTTTAAAATGGTCATCAAACAACTCCATCACTAATTATAACAACTGGATCAAATTCAGCCTTCAAATTGTAAAATATAAAACAAGTACTCATGTCACGGTCAAAACCAAGCATATATTTAAAATCTTCTAAATTTCAAGCTTCCATTCTTCAGTTAACACTAGGAACATTAATTTTATAGTAAAAAAATAGTAACAATTTCGAATTTAAAATGACTTAGCTTTTCAAAAGAGTTGGAGTTCATAATATTCACTCTTTCGAACACACTCATACTTCAATAACAATAATTCATGCCCAAAACTCCTACGACTAAAAAATTAATACGTAATCATATACTTTTATCAGAGCTTACACCAGCTCAAATGGTATAACAAGAACATTAAAATAGATGAAAATATGATGAAGAAAAGATACTCGATAAAATGGTTTGTCAGAAACTTACGACATAAAAATGATCAACTAAGTAGCGTCTGATCGGTGATCCAACACTGGATACATATAGTATAGTGGGTAAGATTTCCGGCGGTATAAAGTTGATGGAAATCCGATGGCTGGATCGTTCGGGAATCACCTCGTATGATGGCAGCGGCGTGAAGTGACGAAATGGCAACTTTAGACTGATTTTGCCTTCATTTCTAACTTTCTGGGCACTAAATGAACAAAATCTGCTATGAATGTAATCTTGTTGATGAGAGGATCATCATGGTATAATTTCATGAGGTGAGACAATAGATTAGATATGGAAGTAAACGAACAAAGTGAAGCTACCGACAATGGTTTGAGGAATTGAGTAAAATGACATTTAAAACTCATTGTGATGATTCATCTTCTTTCTTGGAAATTCGAACAGCTGTATAGAAACAATCCTGCTATTTGGACACTTGTAGAACTTATAGGATATCTTGATGGAGTATCAATGAGTCGAAAATGGATATGATGGGCCTAACTTAAATCATAGAATTGAGCTTCACAAGAATTAGTTTGACTTCAAAAATATTTATAATAAATAAGTTACATTAGAGGATGAATATAAACTCCGATTTGTGTGGCCTGATCCTCCATGACTTCTTTCATAATACGAGTATAAATTTTTTTATTTTTTTATTCTGGAATAAAATTGAATATTTCCATCTTTCGTGAGATTAATTTAGCCCATAAATATTGACCCGAAAATATATAGACCTTAAATTTTATTATTTTTTTACCCTTTTACCCTCCTAAAAATATATATATTATAATTAATATTTGGGGTGTTAAAAGGTAATTCTGCTCGGGAGGAACCAATTCATGGTTATGATTTTTTTCAAAATATATCACTTTCTAAGGACCTCTATATGCTCGAGAGACTTGTAATTTGGCTAGAAATTAGTTCTAGTCACTTGTTTTTGGTAAACTGGAACTGCAAATTTTGGAACTTGAAGGCCGTTGCAGGGGCACTTAAATTCTTTCCACAGTATATCATTGCTCTGTCTGATATAGCATTGCCCTCCTCTTCTAATACTAAAACCTTTGCAACGTCCATACTCACAATATAACAAAAAGGCTTGATCAACATCATCAACAATAGAACCAATAGCTAATTTTTTTCTCAAATTCTTGACAAAGTTGCTTACCACTCTCTTTCTGATCTGGAGAGTTATTTGAAATTTCTTCAAAATCAGTTCTACTTCTATTCACATTGGAAAAATGCCTCTCATTGGGTGATAATTCATTTTTCCTGCAATCTTCAGCATTTTGAGACCGTTTTCCATCTTTCGAAACCAAATCCTCGGGATTATCTGTTGCAGATTCTTCTATCTCATCTTTCAAATATCACATATATCCCAAGGCTTCTAACCTATTTGACTCGAATTCCTTTTTCATATACGCAAATCTCATATTATTTGACAATTTTTCTTTGACACAACTTTTATCCAAACTATGTACATTTGGATAAGGATTATCTGAAGCCATTTTGCCGATATCTTTATGAAAACTTTCAGCATTATTTAAAAAACCACCTACATGGTCATGCCCATCTATCAATTGTTCAACAGTCTAATTCCAATCCAACATTCAAATCAAAATCCATTTCCAATCTAGTTCTACCACCTAAAAACATTATATATTATTCATTACAATTGCTTACAAATAAGGCATCAACCCCAATAGCAAGAAAAACAAGAGCTAACACAAAATTGATCATAGTAAATTATAACTTTTTCAAATTTCAGACTACAATCGTCAATTAAACACAATATGTAATTTACCAAGCAAGAGTGAAATATTTGTGTTACGTACAAACGTAATTCATTGCTGAAAAAAAATATTTTCGGGATAAAAACATGAAATACTATATGCGGAAGGCATTCTTAACTATAAAACTAGTGAAAATAAAATTACTGCCCCATGAATTCATCGAAAAATGAAACAAAATAGATTTTTTTTTTTTTTGAAACCAAATCATCATCTTCCATTAATTCACTTGCTCCCCCATCCAATGGGGAAATACATTGTTCCAAGTAATTAAATCAGAACAAAGAGCACCAAAATGTGCCACAGTGTGGGCCAAAGTATTAGCCTCTCGATACATATGCCTAAAATCACGAATGACTCCGGCCTCAGCTAAATTCAAAATAATCTTGAAGTCATCTTCAAGGTAAGACTCCCCATCATGCTGTCCTTTGAGCAGCTGAATAGCCAAGAGTGAATCCGAATAAATAATGCATGGACCCAAGCCTTCTTGTAAGCATAAACCAACTCCATACAGAATAGTATTGATCTCAGCATCCAAAACGGAATTAGGCCTCAAAATCGGTATGGCAAGAGCAGCCTGTAGCTTTCCCTCCCAATCCCGAATAACTGCTCCAACCCCATACAGATTTGTACTCTCATTAACTGAAGCATCCACATCAAGTCTGAATAAACCTTTCTCCGGTGGATACCATCTCTTCTCCCCCACGGCAACGCCCAAAGGCTTTGAGACTTGGAGAGAACGTCTAGCCTCTTTATAAACTAGCAAAAATTGTTCAGCCCCTCTCATAACTCAGCAATATCATTGCCTCCTCCCCTTCATGTTTGTAATAACAGAGATGCCTCCACACAGAAGCTGCCATAATACCCTAGATTTCGTACTCTTTCTTTGAAAATTTTCGTTTAATCAGCCTTCCCAACTCCACCACCGAGAGCTACTGATGCAAAACTTCGTATTTTTCCATAGCTCCTTAGCCTGGTTACACAAGAAAATCCCATGCATGGTCGTCCCCCAATCCCTCCTACAAAATTCACAAATGTCGATCACCGGGACATGATGATTCTTCAAGTTCACGGCCATAGCAATATAATCATGGAAGACCCGCCATAAAAAATTTTTCATCTTCTGGGGTAAATCCAAACCCCAGACAAGTTTTTTCCATTCCCCGCAATCGGTCGTCGACGTTGAAGCATGGCTCGCTGTAATAGAACCAACCTCAGACAGATAGCTCGACTTCACCGTGTAGTTTCCTTTTTCCTCAAACTTCCACACACACCAATCTTTCCCCTCCCTCGCAATCGGGACATTCATGATAATCTGCACAGTCTCTTGCTAAAAATACATATGAAGTAACTGTTGATTCCACTGTTTTTCATCAGTAATAAACATCTGGGCGCGAAAGTGTTGTGTTTGCTGCAAAGTTGCACTTGCCATGCAGTTTGCAACCTGATCCACGAAGCCTCCCTTGCCCAATCTAACCATATTCCCACCTCCAATTTTCCAAACCAATCCTCGTCGAATGAGAGATCTGCTCCAACATAACGATCTCCAAAGAAATGAGGCATTTGATGGAACTTTAGCCTCCATAACATTCTCATTTTTGAAGTATTTTGATCGCAGCACTTTCGCAACAAAAGAATCAGGCTCCTTGATCAACTGCTAGACTTGTTTAGCTAACAGAGCTTTATTAAAAGAAGAAAGTTTGTGAAAACCCAGCCCTTCATTCTCCTTAGGATTGCAAATACTCTGCCATCTTGTCCAGTGGAGCCTAGACTTCTCGGCCGAATCTCCCCACCAGAAACGTGCACAAGCACAGTCAATCTCTTTACAGATGGCATCGGGGATCCTAAAACACATCATAGAGTAAGTGGGGATAGCTTGAATAACCGATTTAATCAGCACCTCTTTTCCGCATGCATAGAGGAGCTTATTTTGCCATCCCGCAAGCCTCTTTAACATTCTATCTTGAATAAAACCAAACTGTAATTTTTTATTTTGGATGGCTATTGTTGGCAGGTCCAAGTAGAGAGTATAACCCTCCACCTCCTTAAGACCAAGGATAGTCTTCGCCCTTGTCGCTACTCCAGAAGAAATAGCAGGGCTAAAAGAAACCGAAGACTTGTCTATATTAATCAGTTGCCCAGAGGCCAGCTCATAAGTAGTAAACCATTTCTTCAGGACCCGACAAGCTTTATCCTCCACCTTGAAAAAATGTAAACTGTCATCTGCAAAAAATAGGTGGAAAATCTCCGGCCCATGCACATCAAATTTAATAGCACGAATCTCCATTCTTGTGCACAGTCACTTTAAAATGGACGACAGTCCTTGGGAACAAAGCACAAAAAGCAAAGGTGACAACGGATCCCCTTGTTGGAGACCCCTTGTTGGTAAAAGATTTCCATAAACACTTCCGTTTAACACAAAATAATAAAAAACAGAGGTCATGCACATCATAATCCACTGTACAAACTTGTTTGGGAACTGCAAGTGCTTAAGAATAGCTTCAAGGAAACTCCATTCGACTCGGTCGTAAGCCTTGCTCATGTCCAATTTAAATGCAGCATAACAAAATTTCCTCCTTTTATTTTGGAGCCAATGCATGCATTCGAAGCCCACGGTTATTGTAATATTTATTGGCCCAATTTGTGGCCCATAGAATTAATTCTCCCAAGCCCATGATGCCAAGCCCATTCCTATCTCTTGCCCTACTTAATCAATCGAACTGCTCTTCTTTGCGGAACTCTCTCAATTCTTAGATTAGCAAGTGCGGCGCTGTGAATCAAAGTGAATGAGAGCAGTGAGCTGTGTGCTCTTCCTTATTTCTCTAAATATCTTCTCTCGGTGAGTAGTGTTAGAGGACAAGGAGCAGGCTGCCGGAGTGGGTGAAGGGCGACGTGGTGGAGGCTGCCGTGGTCTTCAGAGGCTGTCGCAGTGGTGTGGAAGAAGACCGATTCCACAGGAGATCTGAGCCGTTGCAGCAGTCCTCAACAGAAGCTTGGTGCTGCTGTCACGAGTCGGAATCCGGCGAAGTCGGAGAAAGGTGAACGGAGGCGGGACCGAGACCCTACAGTGGTATCAGAGCCACGGGGGATCTCGCCTCTGCACCCTCCACCGCCGGCGACTCCCGTCGTCGCGTTCGAACACGCGCTGGTAAGTCGGAGTACCCTCGTCTAGGGCTCCGCTCTGGTATTGTTCTTCTTCCATTTGTATTTTTTTAATTTCCTAGAATCTGCCATCTGGTGCAGACAGGTTTGGGATTTGTTGTTGGTAGAACTAGGGTTATGTGATTCTGTGGCTTCTCATTGTTCCGCTGCTGCTACCTGTCTCAATTCGTGTTCTTTTCCAGCTTGATATCTCCCTGTTTTACCTCTGCTTTGTGCTAATTTTTTAAATCTTTGGATTTGTTGAGATCTTTCCTTAAGCTTGAAAAGCTTAATGGGACCTGAGTAAGTGTCCCAGAGCCTGTAGTGCTCATTTAATCCAAAAGGATTGGAGTTGAAACCTTGTGCGATCGATAAATCGGTCTGCAAACTGGGAAATCCTCATTTCCGCTATTTTGGACCTGTTTGGTGAAGTTCTTGAATCTGTGTTTGTTCTGTCTGATTTTTGCTTGTGTTTCTCGGTGTTAATATGGCTGCTAATGCATATGGTATGGTGCCATTTAACGGCAAAAATGATTTCAATATATGGAAACAGAAAATCAAATGTGTTTTGATTCAACAACGTGTTTACAGAGCTATTGATCATTTGTATGCTGAAAATGAAACTGATGCAAAAAAGGCTGAAATGAATGAACTCGCATGCTCCACTTTAATGTTGAATTTGTCTGACTCCGTGTTAAGAAAAGTTGGCATGATTGATTCTGCAAAAGAACTTTGGGAAAAATTAAATGAGCTGTACACCGAAACATCTTTCACCAGTCGCATGTATCTGCTTGAAAAACTGTTTAAGTTCAAATTGGATATGTCTAAAGATATAGATGAAAATCTTGATGGTTTTACAAAACTTGTTCAGGATATAAAGCTTTCTGGTGACACTACAATTGATAATTACACTAATATCGCCTTGATGAATGCTATACCTGATTCTTATGCTGATGTGAAATCTGCTATTAAGTATGGTAGAGATTCGGCGTCTATTAATGTTATTGTTAGTGCCTTAAAAAGCAAAGAACTTGAACTTCTTGAATCTGGTGATAATATGAATTCTCATGACAATAAAGCAATGCATGTTAGAGGTAGGAGTAAATTTAAAACCTCTGAATCTGGTGAGAAAAAGAAAAATGGGAAGAGTCGATCAAAATCGAGAACTAAAGGTAGTAGAAAGTGTTATAATTGTGGTGAACCCGGTCACTATGCTAAAGAATGCACTAAGCCAAAGAAAAAGGGTAAAAACAAAGTTGATGAGCATGCTAATGTGGCTACAAGTGATGCTATGGGTGATTGCTATATGGTTATAAGCACTGATCTTGCCTCTGTTAATTCTGTTTCTATTTCATCGTGTGAAACTGAATGGTTGTTTGATTCTGGTTGTTCCTTCCACATATCCCCTTTTAGGGGCTTGTTCTCTTCTTTTAAGAAAGTTGAAAATGAATATGTATCTTTGGCTGATGGTACAAAACGTAAAATTTTGGGAATTGGTGATGTTTGCTTGAAAATGGATTCTGGTTTCGTTATTACTTTAAAAAATGTGAGGTTTGTGCCTGATTTAAGCTATAACTTGCTTTCTTGTACGGCATTGGAAAATGTTGGGTTTGAGGGAAAATGGGGAAAGGGTGTGATGAAAATCATGAAAGGTTCTCTTGTTGTTTTTAAAGCTGAAAAAATGAACAATTTGTATGTTTGTCATGCTAAATCTGATAATTCTTCCTCTTGCTCTATTAATGCTGTCAATAATGACAAGACCCTATTATGGCATAATAGGTTAGGTCACATGAGTAATAAGGGATTGGAAATCTTGAAAAAGGATGGGATGTTTGGTTCTGATATTCTGTCTAGCATGCCATTTTGTGATGCTTGTGTTCTTGGCAAACAACATCGTGTTCAATTTCCTGTTTCTGCATCTCCAAACTTGTCTAAATGCACTGATATACTGGAGTATTTGCATGCTGATGTTTGGGGTCCAGCCAAAGTGTCCACTCATGGTGGAAATATGTTTTTCTTGTCTATTATTGATGATTTCTCAAGAAAAGTTTGGGTTTTTTTATTAAAAAATAAATCTGATGTGTTTGATAAGTTCAAAGCATGGAAAACTTTAATTGAGAACCAAACAAGTAAGAAAATTAAAGTGTTAAGAACTGACAATGGTCTTGAGTTCTGCAATGCTTTACTTGATGATTTATGTGTTCAATCTGGCATAAAAAGACACAAATCAGTTCCTTACACACCCCAACAGAATGGGGTTGCTGAGCGCATGAACAGAACTTTGTTAGATAGGGTGAGGTGTATGCTTGCTTTATCTGGTCTTTCTAAAAAGTTTTGGGGTGAGGCAGTTTGTACTGCAGCTTATTTGATTAACAGGTCACCTTCTGTGCCTTTGAAGGGTAAGTGTCCCGAATCTGTGTTTAATGGTAAGCCTGTTGATCTTTCCAACTTGAAAGTTTTTGGTTGTGCTGCATTCATGCATCAGAAAAGTGATAAGCTTGCACCTAGGTCTAGGAAATGTGTTTTTCTTGGTTACCAAGAAGGTGTTAAGGGTTATAGACTGTGGGTTAAAGATGAGCCTGGTTTTAGAACTGCTATAAGCAGGGATGTTGTGTTCAATGAGTTTGAATTTCCATGCTTGTCTCAATCTTTGTCTGAACCTGTTTCTGAGACCATCTCATTTGAGGTGGAGCCTCCTATTGTTGCTGAACAGCATGCGAATGTGCAAGATTTGAATGAAAATATGCATGATGTGAATGAGAATGCGCAAGTTTTAAATGAAAATATGCATAATGTGAATGAAAATATGCATGATTTAAATCAAAATGTGAATAATGATGAATCTGATGAAGAAAGTGATCATGATACAGAGCATGGTGAGGATGATTTGAGTGACTATCAACTTGCTAGGGACAGAGCTAGACGAACTATTAATAGGCCTAGTAGATTTAATGAGTGTAATATGCTTGAGCATGCCTATAATGTGTTTGAATCTCTAGATAGCAATGAACCTAAAACTGTAAAAGAGGCTTTAAAATCTGAAAAATCTATGGAGTGGTTGAATGCTATGGAAAAGGAAATAAAGTCACTACACACAAATCACACATGGGATTTAGTTCCCAAACCTGCTAATTGTTCTGTTGTGGATTGCAAATGGTTGTTTAAAATTAAAAATGATTTTAATTCAACTAGATTTAAAGCTAGGCTTGTAGCTAAGGGGTTTACTCAAAAAGAGGGGATAGATTACACAGAAATCTTTGCTCCTGTTGTAAAATTCACCACAGTTAGGATCATCCTTGCATTAGTTGCACACTTTAATTGGGAATTAAAACAGATGGATGTGACTACCGCTTTTCTGCATGGTGAACTTGATAAACCCATATACATGAATCAACCTGAGCATTTTGTGGACCGTGAAAAACCTGATTTTGTGTGTTTGCTTAAAAAATCTTTGTATGGTTTAAAACAGTCCCCTAGGCAGTGGAATATAAAATTTGATCAATGCATGAAGTCTTTAAAGTTTAAACGAAGTGCTTTTGATCATTGCCTTTACTTTAAAGACACTGCTTCTGTGCCTATGTTCTTGTTGATTTATGTTGATGATATGTTGTTGGTGAGTCCTTGTTCTAAGTCTGTGAAGCATGTTCAATCTTGTCTTCGTGATAATTTTGAAATGAAGGATTTGGGTGATGCTAGAAGGATACTTGGCATGGAAATTGTTAGGGACAGAAAGAATTTTACTCTTTTGTTGAAACAAACTTCTTATGTGAAAAAGGTTTTGAGTAAATTTTCTATGTATGATGCTAAACCTGTCAATGTGCCTCTTGCACCCCATTTTGTGCTAAGTAAAGAGCAGTCCCCAAAGACTACTCTTGAAATGAATGCTATGAAGAAAATGCCATATTCAAATGCAATAGGATCTGTTATGTATCTAATGGTAAGTACCAGACCTGATATAGCTTACTCTGTGAGTTGCTTGAGCCGTTATATGTCTAATCCTGGTATGCCCCATTGGGAGGCCTTAAAATGGTTGCTGAGATACTTGAAATCCTCTTTGCATGTTGGGTTATGTTTTTCTAAGTGCTCAGATGGTGTTGTTTTGACTGGATATGTAGATTCCAACTATGCTAATGATAGGGATAATAGGAAATCTACCACTTCCTATGTGTTTACTCTTTGTGGATCATGCATTAGTTGGAAATCACAACTTCAACACATTGTTGCTCTTTCCACCACCGAATCTGAATATGTTGCTATCACTGAAGCTATGAAAGAAGCTATTTGGTTAAAGGGATTGTTGTCTGAAATTGGCTACCTTAAGAAAAATGTTACTGTATTTTCAGATAGTCAATCCGCTATCCAATTGTGTAAAAATCCAGTGTTTCATGATAGAACCAAGCATATTGATGTGCGGTTTCATTTTATTCGTGATGTGGTTGAGAAAGGAATTGTGCAACTTGAGAAAATTCCATCTGAGTTTAACCCAGCAGATATGGGAACTAAATGTCTCCCTGTGGAGAAACTTACTTCTTGTATGAGGGTGCTAAACTTTGACCCTGCTTGAACTTGGTTACTACTTTTGTTGAAATGACATACTTTGTGTTTGTCGTTTCTTGTATATTTGATCTTTGTGATCTGATCTTGGTTTTTTACTCGATCTTTGTGATCTAATCTGACTTTGTGTTGGAACCCCTGTTTTGCTTGTGTTTTTCCTTTGTGATCTCCACAGGTGAAACAAAAACGGCGATGATGAAATCCTGCGGTATTCCTACAACTGTGACAAACCTCTGTTGGGCCACAAGGTGGCCAAAGGTGGAGATTGTAATATTTATTGGCCCAATTTGTGGCCCATAGAATTAATTCTCCCAAGCCCATGATGCCAAGCCCATTCCTATCTCTTGCCCTACTTAATCAATCGAACTGCTCTTCTTTGCGGAACTCTCTCAATTCTTAGATTAGCAAGTGCGGCGCTGTGAATCAAAGTGAATGAGGGCAGTGAGCTGTGTGCTCTTCCTTATTTCTCTAAATATCTTCTCTCGGTGAGTAGTGTTAGAGGACAAGGAGCAGGCTGCCGGAGTGGGTGAAGGGCGACGTGGTGGAGGCTGCCGTGGTCTTCAGAGGCTGTCGCAGTGGTGTGGAAGAAGACTGATTCCACAGGAGATCTGAGCCGTTGCAGCAGTCCTCAACAGAAGCTTGGTGCTGCTGTCACGAGTCGGAATCCGGCGAAGTCGGAGAAAGGTGAACGGAGGCGGGACCGAGACCCTACAGTTATATTATCAGATATTTTTCTCCCGGGGACAAACGCACTCTGGTTCTCTTCAATGACATCATGAATCACTTTCCACAATCTATTCACCATTACCTTTGAAATAATTTTATAAGTCGTATTACATAAACTGATCGGTCGAAACTCTTTTACCGTCTTTGGGTTATCACATTTAGGGATGAGAAGAATTAGATTTTTGTTCCAATCCTTAACACTTTTCCCTTTATTCAGAACATCCAAAACTGCCTCAGTAACCACCTCCCCAATAGCCGGCCAGAATCTTTGGAAAAATCTAGCCGAAAAACCATCCGGACCCAGTGATTTGGATGGGTGCATGCTCATTAGTGCTTCCAAAACTTCTTCTTTCATGAGAGGGGCCTCATCTGGCTACTTGGACTGAGTCTATTTTCCACCGCATTGAGCACAGACCTAATAGTTCTTCCCGGAGGATGAGTTGTAGAGAATAAGTCTTCAAAATAGGATGATATCTCAGCAACCATTTCCTTATTCTCTTTCACCCACACCCCATCATATCTCTGTAACCCCTCTATTTTATTTTTCTTCCTTCGCACTGAGGCATAAGCATGAAACACCGGAGTGTTTCTATCACCTTGGGAGAGGCATAAACATGAAACAGAATAGACATTTATACATACCAAAATATGAGTCAAAAAATAAATTAGCATAATTTAAATTATAAGACTTACACTAATTAACAAACTCCTTAACATAATCGTCTATTCTTCACCGCCATTAGTCTGTAGTTTCATAAGCACATTGCAATTTTCGACGATCGAACCCCATGATTTATATCAACATCAGAAAATACTCGCAATATTCTTCAAAGAACAAAACATGCATGGTACAAGAAGATAAAGGTTCATAAAACTTCAGGAATACGAAAGTTCAAGATACACAAGGAAATTGATATATCTGAGATTTGCAAAGATTCAAGAAGATGAAGGTTCAGAACATCTTCTTCTCTTTTGCTTTGTTTTTTTTTTTTTGAGGGTTTGTGAGATGATTTAACAGTAAGAATTAATCCTCCAATTTAGATCATTAGTATAAAAAAAGAATAATATATACGCATTGGTAAGAGCAAATTTTTTTGCATTTAATGCAGGTGGGACCAAGGATTGAAATATCGCGGATATATCGCGGATATTGACATTGCGATACGGATATTGGGGAGAATATCTTTTTTTCCGAGTATCGACGAAATATCGTAATATATTGCAAAATATCGCAATATATCGCGATTTTTTTTATATTTCTATAACATATTTTGATATTTATTTAATACTATATATTTTTATGGTCTTTTTTAGGTTTTCAATGTAATTATTTGAGTTGCAATATTCTTTATTTTATAAGGACACTCAGTTTGCAAAAAATTATAAGAGAAAGAAGATCGGGAGACCAACGGATGTCTTAGATTGAAAAGTGAGATGCACCGGCTTTATTTTTTCATTTTTTCAGTTAGGGGACATGATAGACAAATCACTAAAGTTTTTCTCCCCATATATCATACGAAATTGAAATCTAAGAAATCAAGAAACATATCAAGCGCATGTGCATAATTATATCCATAATTACTCTAATGTGATGAGTTGGTACCAATATTGTTTAGAACAAAATGACATTCCATCTACTATATTTGAACCTCATAGATCCTCATTTTGATATTAATTGTACTTTATAATATTTATTTAGTTAATTTATGTTGTATTATGTATTATTTTGTTAAATGTATTGTCTCAGACGGTATTTATATAATGTATTATTCATATGTTTACTTTCAAAATACAATTCTATCAAAAATTTTAGTGGAATATGTGCATAATAATATGTCATAATAGTTCCTAAAATTTCTTGCTAAATTTCCAAGATTTTAATATGATTTCCATCATTTTTTTCAATTTTCTGCGAATCGATATATCCGGCGATATATCCGTAAAATTAAAGTTGCGATATATGTTGCGATAGCGATATTTTCATCCTTGGGTGGGACATTGCATTTATTGTGAACATATATTATCTTTTCCAGAAATAAAATTAAAGTAATGACTTATACAGTACTTTAAATTAATTATATCCGATTTATTTAGAAGAAACTATAATATAATAACAACATATTGAACCTATTACCGATAAAAATTTCGAGAAATATATATGTAAAGAATCAAATAAGAAATGACGTGTTTTACTTGTTTTGTTTTTGTGTAGTTAGAAGCGTGTTTTACAAAGTAGCAACTAGCAATAGAATTGTTATAATATAAATAGCTGCTTATCTTATCATTGTAAATAATTTTTAGAGATATGAAAATTCTCTTTCTTCACGCCAAATGTGTTCTCTCTATTTTTGATATGGTATCATTGTAATCAGTCACTGGATATTGTTTGTTTCTCGGGTCTTCATTGATATCATGGCGGTCCAAGAAACATCGCACGATCTCTCGCTCATCCACTGAGGCTGAATATCGAGCATTGACTGAAGCATGCTGCGAGATTGTTTGGGTGACTTCTCTGCTTGAAGATTTTGGAATCAAACGTCTGAAACCCGTGCCTCTCTTTTGTGATAATAAAGCAGCTATTTATCTAACATCAAATGCTGCTTTTCATGAAAGAACAAAACATATCGAGATTGATTGTCATACTATTCGTGAGAAATTTCTTCTCGGTATGGTCAAGCCTATGCACGTGAGTTCTCAACTCCAATTGGCAGATATTCTCACCAAGTCACTTACTCCTGCTGCGTTTCGTAATATGGTTCTCAAGCTCGGACTTTCTACCATCTTCCAACTTGCGGGAGCGTGTAAAGAATCAAATAAGAAATGACGTGTTTTACTTGTTTTATTTTTGTGTAATTAGAAGCGTGTTTTACAAAGCAGCAACTAGCAATAAAATTGTTATAATATAAATATATAGCTGCATTTCTTATCATTGTAAATAATTTTTTGAGATATGGAAATTCTCTTTCTTCACGTCAGATGTGTTCTCTCTATTTTTTATAATATATCACAATTCCCCCAACAATTAAATTATGTCGATACATCATGCTGATATTGCATATCTACCTAGAAAAAATAAAATAAAAATACATTAACCATGGTTCATTTTTATTGAATTTCTTTTTTCAAAAAATACCGCTTTTCCACGTGGCATAATCCTGGACAGGGTGTCCAATGGAGTGGTGTTCACAACGAAACTTACAGAAGAAGATTGGCCCAAACATCAGACAAACCCAACGAAAATATCGCCGCCAACTGAATCCAACACAAAGATAGAGCTCCGGTAACTCCGATTTCCGATGGACCAAAAACCACCGGCGCCGCCGCACGTCCTGATCTTCCCGCTGCCACTGCAGGGCCCCGTGAACTCCATGCTGAAACTCGCGGAGCTCCTCTGCCTGGGAGGGCTCCACATAACATTCTTAGTGACCGACCACATCCACGGCCGCCTCCAGCGCCACTCCAACATCCATACCCGCTTCCAATCCTACCCGGGTTTCCGAATCCGGACGATCTCCGATGGGTTGCCTGAAAGCCACCCCCGCGGCGACAAATTCTTGGAGCTTTTCGAATCTTTGAGGACCAAGACTAGACCTTTATTCAAGGAACTGCTGCAGAGCTGCGACGATCGGATTTCGTGTGTTATTGCAGATGGGGTACTAGGCTTCACTTGTGATGTGGCTAATGATGTCGGAATTCCTATTTTTTATGTCAGGACTATCAGTGCTGCCTGCCTTTGGGTCTTCTTCTCTCTTCCTACACTTATTCACTCTCGAGAGCTTCCTTTTCAAGGTGAATTTGCATTTTCAATTTCCTTTTCTTTTTTATTGGTGGTGTTTTATTTAGGAAAATATATATTATTTTTTGTTTAAGAGTTGAGTTTCTGTTGTGTGAATTAGTGATTTCATTGAACCCCTTGGCCCTAGACCTAGAGCGGTTTGTTTCGTGGTGCATTTCTTCTCCAATTATGAAGTTTTGAGCTTGTGCTAATGGTGTTGGCGCAACAAATTGAGAAAATTGGTGTATTCGATCATTTTGATTAGGAAAATAATGACGAGGGAGCAGTTGGACTTGGAGGTCATAGGTTGCGTTCAACTTAAATTGGTTTCGTTTGTCGTAGGTTGGTTTATCACTTCTTCTATGGATAGTTTCAGGAATTCTTCAGATATCAGAAAGAAAAAAAAGAAAGAATTAAAAAAAAATTGGTTAGAAATTTGTAAAAACTAGCCTCTTAAGCATTATGTGCATAGTGATAACGTCTCACATGCCGCCAAATGAAATTTTGATGAAACATTGTATTTGTAGCCACAGCTGTAGCCTGTAGGCAACAAAACAAGTAACAACCATTCTGTTATGAAATACTTAGCCAAATTAATGTTATGAGGATTAGGCTTCTATATATCTATATAAATGAATTATCCATGAATGTGAATGGATGAAATTACGGTTTTTATTGTTCATTTGAACTATTACTTTATAAAATGAATAATTGCTTTGAGGAACGAGGTGTTGAGGTCATCCTTATCATCTCGTCTTTTTACTTTTTTTTCAGTAAAAAAAAAATTTGATTTTATCATATTTTTTTTTATATTGAACTTCATAAATACATTTTACATAGTGAATTAAATGATTATATAGAGGATTGCATAGGTCCTTCTACTTTTTTTTTTTTTTTGTGAGAAACATAGGCCCTTCTACTTGGTAAAATGATCAATGCCAAAATATCAGGGATGCATTGAAGACTTTGAAGTGACAAACGTGATCTTTTTTTAATTGTATTCTATGATCCTCCACCTATATGACATCTCTTTGAAGTCTATAGGGCATTCACAGAACATTTTGCAGTAAACAATGCTTTTCTATAAGCTTTACTTGGTTGAGAGAAATGCTATGCCACTGGTTTGTGGAACTTTTCCTTACGTTATTTCCTCAACAAACTTGACACTCACCACTAGTTTCCTCTATATGGATGATCCTCTCATCACCCCAGTTGAGAGCATCATAATACAGACCTTCCTTAGAGAAGTTACGATGCATGCTAATAAATTTGTTAGTCATGGTTTCGTGTCTCACCAATGCTTATCTAGTGATGCTCCTATTGTTAAAGCTGATCTCTGTGTCTCTAAAGAAGACAAGCAGCCCTTTTGTAGGGCCATAAATGCCAGTGTTTCCTTTTCCCCTATAGTGGTCATTGAGAATATAGTGTCAATTGATTCTCACCTAGACATTTGTCAGTCAGTAGTGCAATTTCTCCAGATTTATGACAAAGGTTGTTCATTCATATTTTATTAGTGTTCAATAAGGAGAGATTTATATTCTTAGCTATTTCTGAATTTCTTCTAAACTTCTTTTCCAGGCAGATGAAATGTGTTTTGATCTTAAAATGTTGAGTTTTCTGTTGCAAGCGCACTGTTAATTCTCTAACCATACATCTAACAATTCTTTTTGCAGGAGATGATTTGGATATACTGGTAAAGAGCGTGCCGGGCATGGATAGGTATCTCCGGCGCAGAGATCTTCCGAGTTTCTGTCGATCTGGTGACATAGGTGATCCAAATATTGAATTGTACAAGACGGAATCCAAAGAAAATCCCCGAGCCTATGGTCTCATACTAAACACATTTGAGGAACTTGAAGCCCCGATACTTTCTGAGATGCGTAATGTGTGTCCAAATATATACACAATCGGACCACTACATGCACATTTGAAGGCCAAACTAGCAGCTAGTGCAACATCACCACCTGCATTGTCTAATAGCTTATGGGAAGAAGATCGGACCTGTGTGACATGGCTCGACTCTCAACCTCTCAAATCAGTGCTCTACGTGAGCTTTGGAAGCCTAGCCACAATAAGAAAAGATCAACTGATGGAGTTTTGGCACGGGTTGGTGAATAGTGGTCAGAGGTTCCTGTGGGTCATAAGGCCGGACTCTGTGGCCGGGAAGGACTGGGAAAGTCAGATTCCAGTGGAACTCTCAGAAGGTACAAAACAGAGGGGATACATTGTTGATTGGGCGCCTCAAGAAGAGGTGTTGGCTCATCCAGCTATCGGTGGATTCTTGACTCACAGTGGATGGAACTCCACGCTTGAGAGCATATACGAAGGGGTGCCTATGATCTGCTGGCCTTATTTCCTCGACCAGCAGGTCAATAGCAGGTTAGTCGAGGAGGAATGGAAGCTAGGTTTGGACATGAAAGATACGTGTGATCGTAGCACGATTGAGAAAACTGTACGAAATCTTATGGAGGTAAGAAAAGAGGAGTTTCTGCGAAGCGCTGATCAAATGGCAAAATCTGCTAAAACTTCTCTGATTGAAGGTGGATCGTCTTACTCTCACTTAGAACGTCTGATTGAAGACATAAAAGCGAAGAGCGCTCAAGTTATTTGTGACTGATCTTCGTCATGGTGGTTGATTTTGATGTTATAAGATTACAGCAAATATGCAAACTTATATGAATTTTTGGTACGCTTTCTTGAACTTATCTTGAATATTATCTCACATACAGAGATTGTATTTATGCTACCACTTCACTAACATGAATGCTTACTAATTTATTCAGAATAAATCTATGTATCATAATGGAAGTTCTCCATCGATATTCCACCATTATTTTGCAGTGCAAAGAGATTGAATATCTTCAATCAAACGATCTAAGTCGGCATAAGACGTCCCACCTTCCTCAACGCTTTCTCGAGCTGATTTCGCCATATCTTCCGCCCTCAGCAAGAACTCATCCCTTCTCACCTCCATCACATCCCTCACCATCTTCTCAACTGTCACTCTATCCCAACCATCTTTCATATCGCGCCCGAGCTTCCAAATGTCGCCAACAAACCTGCTATTTACATGTTGGTCTCCAAAATGAGGCCAACATATCATAGGCACACCAGCAACTATGCTCTCCAAAGTCGAGTTCCATCCACAATGTGTCAAAAATCCACCAACAGCAGGATGCACCAACACCTCCTCTTGTGGCGCCCACCCCACAACGCGCCCTCTCTGCTTCGCACCGTCTGAAATTTCCGTCAGAATCCCATCACAGTCTGGCCTTATAACCCACAAGAAGCGCTTCCCGCTGTTGACTAGTCCGTGCCAGAATTCCATCTGTGCTTCCTTTGTCACCTGCACAATGCTCCCAAAACTCACATAGATTACAGACTTTGAGGGTTGTTCATCCAGCCATTTTAAGCAGCTCATGTCCTCTTCCCACAGACTAGTTGATGAGCTTGAACGGTCTACATAATGTAGTCTGTTTTTCAAGTGAGCATGTAGCGGTCCAACAGCGTAAATGTTAGGAATTCGGGTTCGAATTTGATCCAGTGTAGCTGCTTCAAGGTGATCAAATGTGTTGAGTATGAGCCCTTTTGCTCGAGGGGTTTGCAGAGTCTCGTGCATGATTGCTTGCATCGGTCTTGAATTCAATCCAGAGCGACAGCAGCTGGGGAGATCGCGGCGTCTAAGAATTCCCTCCATGCCTCCTACGTTAACAACCGGCAAGTCCAAGTCATCACCTGCACAATTTAGGCCATCTTATTAGTTTCAACAAAAAAAAAACATTGCAGTTATATAAACACGTCATGTTATAAACGTAACATACTATCAAAGGGGAGTTGGTGGGATTTGATGAGATCGGGTAAAGAGAAATAAGCCCAGAAAGCACATGCACTTAACGTCCGCATGTAGAAAACTGGAACATCCGTTTCCTCAGCAAGTTCAAGCACGAAGCTCAGAATCCCATCAGAAATCACACAATCAATCGGAGCAGAATCATCTTCAGCGAGAAGGTCTCTGAGAAATGGTTGTGCTGTGACTCGCAGTGAATCTAACCATTCCTTTACATCGAAAGAGCCGGGGCGGAGGTCGTCTTGGGGCCCATCTGGAATCGGCCGGAGCCTGAATGACCGCTGGCTGAAACGTGAGGTGAAGTCGGAGTGCTGGGAGAGGCGGCGGTGGATATAAGTAGGGGTGAGGAAAGTAACGTGAAAGCCGACGGCGCAGAGGAGCTCGGCGAGGTTGAGCATGGAGTTAATGTGGCCCTGTGCAGGCGCGGGGAAGACGAGTACGTGGCATGGAAACAATATTGCCATTGCAGTTTGTTTTTGGAGGAAACCATATACAGACTTGTATGTAGTTAAATAGAAGAGCAGCCGAATGCGTAGTGTCGTGCTCGTTAAGCAAGTCTCCTAATAGAAATATGGTTTTCTTAGGCATTTAATACAAATAATGATGATTTCCACTTCAAAGCAAATATATAAATATATAAATAAAGACATCTTTTTGACCAACAGTTTTTTAATGTCTGTCCTAAATAAATTTCTCCATATAACATGTATAACAATGGAAATTACGTATGGTAGTGGAAGAGTTTAAGTTTCTGGCAAAAATAAAAATAAAAATAAAAAATCACAAGCTATCCAAAGTGCACGCGGGGGATGCATTTTATATCAAATTGATATTTCTCCTCTACGATGCATATATAATTATTATTTTTTTAGATATGTAATATTGTGATTATTTTTTAATTCTATATGTTACGATCAATTTTTAAAATTTAATAAAATACTATGCACATGCATTAATTAATTAGATACGACAAATAAAAAGAAAATTAAATTTTAGGAATTAAATGAAAATTCATGTTAGAAAGATCGAATTGGAATATTTCAAACAACACAATTTTATAAATAGCGATTTATAATCGTCCACGATTAAAGAACAATTGATTTATTTGAATATATGGCATGTATAAAAAATAAAATTATTTAATTATTTTAAATGATGAAATTGAAATGGAAAAATAATAACTTATGTTGTTATTATTTCTTTGCCAAAAAAACACTCGAACTATATGCCAAGTCCTATCTAAATGTATGAACTATTTTTCGGCCTAATTACAAACCTAATTATTTAAAAAGTACAATTGGTCTCCTCAACTATTCAAAATATATCAAATTCACACTTTTCGTTTAAAACCGTTAATTTTTTTCCGTTAAATAAAATGTGCATAAATTATTCGACCTAATTATGATTGATTTGGATGATGATACCATGTAATGTGGTATGGTTAAAAAGCCCTCGTCATGAACTTTCTAATTACACTCTCAATTTGTCAATCGGATGTTAAACGATATAATAATTAAATTTTAAATCTCGATACCAATTCGATGTTGGATTTTGAAATTAAAAGAGCGTTTTGAAACTCCATAGTGTGGGCTATTTAGCCGTGGTTTCAATTTGTCCGATCGACATTATAGGTGATAGAATTGAGCTTGACACATTTTAATTAACGAAAAATACTAATGATGTTAATGTCGAGTGTCAGTTTTTTTTTTTTAATAGTTTAAAATGCCGATTGCACTTTTTAAATAATTTAGGTGTGTATTTTGGGTCAAAAAATAGTTTATACGTCTAAGTGAGATTGGACATATAGTTCGGGTGTTTTTTTTGGCTCTTTGTCATATTATTATTATAGTATAACACAAAAGAGAACCTATTTCGATTTTAATTTTTTATATTTAAGTTTAATTTTACACTTATTATTTAGAGTGCATCCTACTCAATTAGGGTGCATTATATTTTTTTTAATATTTAATTTTTTAGTATTTAGTTATTTTTTAGTACTCCACCCCTGATCAAACATTTTAAACTATAATGAAATTAAATGCATTTACACAGTATATTAATTAAGGGAAATTTTATTCACAACCCCACTTTTCTCTTTATAGCCCAAAATTTATTAACATAAAAATATCATTTTATTAGATATTTTTATCCCTATAGCCCAATTATTTAAAAGTGTCAAATTAAACCCCCCCCCCCCATCTTTATAATTTAAAAAACAGATCCTCTGGAGAATAAGTTTGATTTTAAAAAATATACATTAAAAAACAATGACAACAAGAATTGCAGGCTAAAATCTGGAATAATATTTCGTGTATTGGAAATAACGCACAAGTAAGAATCAACGGATCATAATTTATGATGTAAAGAGTAAAATGAGGACTGTATTTAATTTTTTTATTAATTAATACAGACAAGACGTATAAAATTAAAGTTGATTAACTCAAAAAATTACAAATGGATAACTGACTCATTTAACTGCATATTCGAGATTGGGCCACGCCTCCATGCAACATAAAACTATAAGTTTCGGATTTAGTATTTAATGCTCAAATCATGAGTAAATTTTTGGGTTAATTGGATTAAATATCATGAATTATATACGAACTTTCAAATGTTATTTCTACAGTACTAACTTTTTTTTTTTGCAATTAAAATAGCAGCTTGAAATTTGATACAATAAATATTACAATATTTTAATCTATATCACCAAAATACATATAATTGATTACACAAGTCGTACATGTTACCAAAAAATAAAAAATAAAAATTCTTCCTAGCATTTATGACATGTTGCAACAACAATTTTGAAGTCACGTTGCAATTATAAAACACAAATTAAATTTGTGTTGTAGGGATAATTTTTTAAAGTTCGTATTGAAAATCAGAATTCATAGAGTATAGATCGTGATATTTAAATTATTGATGAGATTGTCTATGATACAATACATTTGAGTCGGCAAATAATTGGTATTTGTGTCTGCAGTTTTAATTCTTATCATGATATAAATAATACGATCGAGTTGCGTTTTAATCTTCATTTTTATTTTGTTTGCTTAAAATTCTTCAGTATAATGAATGTTTGTACATTCTATACTTTAAAAATGCATAGATATATTTGTAACTCTATACTTTAAAAATGCATTGGACTGAGTAAATGTGTAAGTACGTTAATATGTCATACCATAACACATAATATATTAATGCCCTGACGCACATCATATAATCATGTTGTAAATTTATTATACATTGTTAGTCTAGAAACTCTGGAACAATTCGAATATAACAGGACTAATAGAAATTGTTGAGACGTGATATAGATTCCACTGCCTTAAAAACAATTGCAGCTAGCTCGAAGTGTAAAGTCTTATTGCCGATCATTTCCAAGGTTCACATAACACTCAATCTTTCGTGCACACTCACGAGAAATCAAGTTGGAGAATTCAATCAATTGCTCAGACTAAGAAGTCAAAAAAGAACCGTTCATCTATGGAGGAAGAAAAATATATAGATAAAAGATCGATAACTGTTTCACCCACACTCCCACAACCTAGTCGTGTAGTCCTCTCAAAATAGTTATGAGACTTTTTCAACAGATAAAATAGGGTAAAATTGGATCAAATAGAGACGGCCCAATCGCAACATAACCAAGAGAAAAGAAATAAGGCCCAATAGAATATTGGGTCAAAAATAGATTACTCAATAGTTGTTGCCATTTCCGACGTACATTTGATTTTGAATCGTTAATATTGTTTCCCATGAGTAAATTTTTATTTCAACATTTCTTCATTTTATTTCAAACTAAAGATTTCATGAAATAAACCAAACAAAATTGATATACCTAGAAATTTAAAAATAAACCAAAAACATTATAGAATGCAGGAGGATACAGAATTGTCAGATTAAGGGAGACAATAATAGGATTATTTTTTCTCTATTTTGATTTTAGAATGAAGCTCGAAATAAAAGTGTACGTTTTACGCCCTAATCAATTTTGCTATTACATAATACGACGTTCTTTTTTTTCCTTCTTGAAAACATGACGTGACTTTAATCTTTTTTTTTTTTTTTAACTCACACACCCGACCTGTGGTATTGAGGAGATTCGAACTCATGATCTTTGGTCTCCAAGCAATCTCACTCCACCACTAGGCCATCACCACCGGGACTGACGTGACTTTAATCTAAACTAGTATTTCTCCTGTGTGATGCACAGATAATTATTATTTTTTTAGATTTTTAATATTATGATTATTTTTTAATTTTATATGTTTTATTCAATTTTTAAAAATTAATAAAATGATATAAACATGCGTTAATTAATTAGATCGATAAGAAAATCAATTTTGTGTAGTTACGACAAACAAAAAGAAAAAATAAATTTTAAGAACTAAATGAAAAATCTAGGTTGGAAAGTTCAAATTGTAATATTTTAAATGACATGACTTTATAAATAGCATTGTATTATTATCCACCATTAAAGAACATTTGATTTCTTTGAATATATGACAAATATGTAAAATATAATTATTTAATTATTTTAAATAATGAAATTAAAATAGAAAAATAATAAATTATTGAAAATTATTATACTAATATGTTATTATTATTATTATTATTATCATTATTATAGTGCAAAAAAAAATAAAAATTATTTTTTTAGGTAACAAATGTAAAGTATTATAAATACTCCATCTATACATAAAAAAATAATATAAAAAATGTAAATTTCAAATTTCCAAGTAAAAGACGATTAATATGATTGTAAAAATTTGTTAAAGCATAACGGTTGTAATCTAAATAATTGTGGAAAAAAAAATTATAACAAAAAATGTCAATACTGTTGTCTATTAACTTAAAACTGTTGTCTATTGTACAAAAACTGTTGTCTAAAATATAATTGTAAATCATGTGATAAATAATGATTTATACTAGAGCCGTTGTCTATCACACGTTTTTCCTTAATATATGTACATATAGTGTAACATAAGATCTAAAGTGCGTACTCTTTAGAAAAAAGTCGTTTTATACAGCTGTTGTAATCGAACTTTTAATTTTTAAATGGTATTCTATGGCCTTTAAATATTGGTCCCATTTTTAGTGATTTAAAAAATTTATTTTGTTGTCCCCTCAAGGATGGCCTAATGGTGGAGTGGTGTTTCTTGAGGCCAAAAATCTCAAGTTCGACCCCACCACCAACACCACTAGGTGTGAGCCTGTCACACCTGGCTTGCCAAGTGTGGTTTACCTCTCCTGTGTATGTTTGCAGGCTATTACACAGGGTTTACCTCCCCTGTGTAGGTTTGCCGCAAGTGTGGTTTACCTCCCCTGTGCAGGTTTGCAGGCTATTACACAGGGTTTACCTCCCCTGTTTAGGTGCCAAGTGTGGTTTACCTCCCCTGTGTAGGTTTGCCGCAAGTGTGGTTTACCTCCCCTGTGTAGGTTTGCAGGCTATTACACAGGGTTTACCTCCCCTGTGTAGGTTTGCAGGCTATTACACAGGGTTTACCTCCCCTTTGTAGGTTTGCAGGCTATTACACAGGGGCGGGATTTATCCAGGGCGGGGTTTACCCAGTGCGCACCATGGTAGCGGCTGCGGGTTACCCTCGACATAAAAAAATAAAATAAAATTATTTTGTTATATTGAATTTAATTGCAAACTTAATTTTTTGTTCGGTTGAGCTTTCGGAGTTCGTACCGAACTTTTAAACAAATATTAGCTCCTATAATTCAATCATTAATAGCGTTTTATCCTCATTAATGAATTTTGTCTTTTTTTTTTTAATTTTATTCTAATGATATTAATGCGCAAAATATATAAGGTTCCTAGGAAGTTACCAAAAAAAAAAAGAGAAATGAGGACTTAATATAATTAATGCATAAAAAATTCAAAGATTCAGTAGAACAAAACATTATAGTTCAAGCGAGACATGAAGCATATTGCCAAGAAAGAACATCGACATAAAAAATAAAAAAAATACGATGAGAGAAATCCATAATCGAGAATTGTCTTTAGTAAGTGGTGTTTGTTTTTTATTTTTATTTTTATTTTTTTTTCGGAGAGAGACGAAAATATATCATTAACAAGTAGATACATCCTTCACCCTTTGTAGAAGGGAGATGTACACAATCTGGCAGAGATCAGTAAATACAACAGCATTAAGCAATCTTAAATAAAGATGAGCTAGTTGGTGAGCAACATTATTCATATGAAAATCTTCCATATTAAGATACACCAATAAGATTGCGCCACATAAGTCCTAGGCCCATGACCACTCCATCTAAGCCTTAAAAGCCCAACCCTAATTTTCCTAAATTATATCATCCTATAACTATAAATAGAGGTCTCGATATCATATGAAAACAGACCAAAAATCATAATTGAAGAGCTTAAGAAATTGGAGGAAAGTTCTCTATGAAATTCTCCCAGCATTCAAGGCATTCTAGCGAGATTCAAGTCGTTCTTCGTGGAAGCAACACATTTTTTGCCGGAATCATCTCAAACCAGTGTCCTATCTGGAATCAAGGTTTTCAACCCTCCAGACGGCATTATAAAGCCAAAGTGTTCCGGCGAGATTCAAGTTGTTCTTCGTGGAAGCAACGCGCTCTTCGTCGGAATCATCTCAAATCCCGCGTTCAATCCGGAATCAAGATCATCGGTCCTCCGGATAAGGTCGTCAAGTTCAAACAATAAGTCCATGAAGATTGAAGAGGTAAATTCACTTCAAAGATTTCAAGGACCATTTGAAGATCAAATTTTGAAGAGAATAATCAGAGGATCAATACAGAGATTATACCACAATCGTACTTTAATTCAAAGAAGAAATATACTTGTACAGTTTTCGCGTTATTTATTCAAATACAAGAAAATTTGTGTTACAAATTTTGGCACGCCCAGTGAGACAGTCTCTACCTCTCATCTCTCATCTTCTCCAAATCCAAAGATGTCTAGAAACTCAACTGCTTCTGAAGCTGCTATGAAAAGCATTGGGGTGGTTACACGAAATATGACCAAACTAGAATTAGAGGCTTCCAAATTAACTCCCGTTGTGAAAGAAGAATCGCACATTGCTGGCATAGAAGAAAATGGTGGGCAGCTGATAGACGATTCTACATTTGGGAAAACTACCTGCCATACGCACCAATCTTGATGGCAGATGCTTTAAGCACGGAAGAACAACTTGCAAACCTGACTAAGCTGTTTGAGGAAATGCAAAAGCACATAAAAAACCAAGATGCAGAGATCTCAAGACTCCTGAAAGATAAAGGTATAACAAGTCATGTCATCAAAGAAGAAAGAGATGAAGAAGATAAAGATGACGAATCATCCTCAAAATAATAAACAAGTGAAGAAAAAAATCTGTATACCAAGAATCTGGAAATCTCCACAGATGGTTTTATCCAAATTGATCAACTCAAGGAGTTTATCGAGGGAACTATCAAAACCAATTTTGAAGAAAGCTCCAAGTCATCCATAGCTTACTCTAAACCTTACACTCAGAAAATTGACAACCTGAAGATGCATCCGGGTTACCAACCTCCTAAATTCCAACAGTTGGATGGAAAAGGCAATCCAATACAACACATCGCCCACTTTATCGAAACATGCAACAATGCTGGAACTTATGATGACTACCTAGTAAAGCAATTTGTTCGTTCACTTAAGGGCAATGCTTTGACTGGTATAATGATCTGGAGTTAAATATGATTGACAGCTGGGGGCAATTGGAGCACGAATTCCTTAATCGCTTTTATAGTACCAGAAAAACTGTCAGCATGGTAGAGCTCACAAACAAGCACCAATGGGATGAGGAGCCTGTGATTGACTACATCAACAGATGGAGGAATCTCTACCTCAACTGTAGAGATCGGCTGTCAGAGACTTCGGCTATAGAAATGTGCATTCAAGGGATGCAGTGGGGCCTTCAATATATTTTAAAAGGGATCCAACCACGTACATTTGAAGACTTAGCTACAAGGGCTCATGACATGGAGTTGAGAATGAAAGCTAGTGGAGTCAAAGAACCACCGATCCAAGAGCTCTGCAAATTCAAAGAAAGATAAGAATTTAAGAAAACCATTTGATAAAATCCCAAAAGAAGAGTTAATGTCAGTGAAAGTAGTGCCCGTGAAGTTCCTGAGAAAGGATGCATATAAAAATGAAACACAGAGTGTTCCTCAAGATAAAGAAAGAAAAAAGTTGATCCTGAAAGAAATACAACAAAGAGAATACTCGTTCTTAGACTTAGGCATTTCTGAAATCTTTGACGACTTGATCAAGGTAAAGCTAATTGAATTACCAGAAATGAAGCGACTAGAAGAAGCAGGACGAACTGACGATCCAAAATACTACAAGTATCACCAGTTAATTGGACACACTATATAAGATTGCTTCATTTTCAAAGATAAAGTCATGTAGTTGGCGAGTCAAGAAATGATAACACTTGAAGACAGTAAGGCCACAACAAACCACATCACGTTTGAGTCATGCAACGCAATAAATGATGAGAATACTGATGAAATAAAGGAAGAACCCAATAAAGATTCAACGGAAGCTGTTGCTGACTGCACATTTACCATAGCATACACTGATGAAGATTTGGAGCTTGGTTCTGATCTATATAATTGTCTCCTATTTATGAGCGGTTATAGCCATGATCAAAGAGTGAATAGAGTACTTGTTGATAGAGGGTCTATAGTTAATATCTTACCTTTGCGCACATTGAAGCAGCTAGGGATCTCTATTGATGAACTCTCAAGCAGTCAATTGACGATTTAAGGTTTTAACCATGAAGGACAAAGGGCTCTTGGCATAATAAGATTGAAGCTGATAATGGAAGATATGACATCAACAACATTGCTACATGTGATAGATGCAAAAATGTCATACAACATGCTTCTCGGTTGGCCATGGTTGCATGAAAATGTGGTCGTTCCTTCAACATGACATCAATGTCTTAAGTACTATCATGATGGTGTCGTGCAGAAGATAGTCGGAGATAATAATCCTTTTCTGGAGTCTAAATCACACTTTGCTAATGTAAAGTATTATCTTCCGAGTAAAAAATTGTTGAAAGTTACGGAAGACACAAATAGTCAAAGAAGTGAAGATAAGATATCTATGGCAAAAAGAGAATCATTGGAAGCTTTAACAATGGTCATTGCCAAAGATTGATATGAAGAAGCCAAAATCTCCACCACTTAATGGGTTTGTCAGGCTAAATCGAGGTAGTGCGACCGAACATGGAGAAATCTTAGAAAATGAAGTTGGTAAGAATTTCGGTCCAAAAGCATTTACACTTCTTGTAAAAGCTGGATATGACCCACAAGGAAGTTCTAAAATACAAGAGCCCTTTTCGAAGGTTGATTCACACGAAGCTGGACTCAATCCCACTAAGAAGTTAGTGGTGAAAACCCGACAAAGTACTAAGGTAGGATTGGGTTTTGCTTCACCAAGTCCTATCCAAATTGCAATTAGAATAGCCAATATCAATCATATTTCTGAAGAATAAGCCATGTCAATGGAAGACATAGTTGAGAGAAGTGCAAGAAAGAAGACCCGAGTGTCTGTGTTTGAAAGATTTGGGAAGAAGCTTGGCAACGAAAGGAAAGAGGCTTGAATATCTGTGTTTAAGAGGCTCGACAACTAAATAAAGGGTAGAAGGACGTGCTATCAAAGGTAAAATTTTTCCAAGATTATCACCAGATAAGAAATGAAGAGTTTAGCTTCATCCCGCAAGAAGAGGCAAACCACCGTAACCATATCATGTGGAAGAGAACTGCAAGCTAAAATACAGACTGTTATCTTAATGCAAACTGCGGGTATTGAAGATGATAGAGAGAGTGTGGCATTATCATACCATGTTATTAACAGTGTGCAGAATCCAATACCATACACCATTCGAAATCATGTGCGTCAAAAAATTATCCATATGATCATGAATATCATCATTGATGAGACGCATGTAAAGATACAAATAGTCAGTGTGCGACAAAGAGATGGAAGGATAAGGACATGCATTGATTTCAAAAGTGCTAGAGAAGCTAGTCGAGAAGTTGCATCATCACTTCATATCTCTCTAAGTGAAGGAGCTACTGTCACAGAAGAAAATGTTAAAGAGGCCCATCCACAATTTGAAAAAGGTATTAAGGCCACCATTGATGAACTAAAGGAATTCTACACAAATGAATCTTATCATCCTATTTCTGAAGATCGTGTAAAAGTTGGGCCGATTAATGGGAAGTTCTTAAAGCGCTACTATCCATGAGGAAAAAAAGAGAAAAGAGAAAAAAAGAACAAAGCAAAAAAAAAAAAAGAAAAAAAAGATCCGCGAACAACTTTATCAGAATTCTTCCATCTTTAGACTTATGCCTTATCTCCAATCACGTATTCTCCAAGCTGATTAAGGCATCTTCTAGAACGATCTTTGAATCTCTTTTTAGTTGGAAAACTTCGAACAACTTCAACGATCTTAGAAGAACAATCTAGATAGAAGATGTTCATGCAAATGTTCACGAGCTTTTCCATGAACATTGTTGATCTTGAACCTTTACTTCAGGTAGCATAACAGAATGACTTTTATGTTCACAAATTGACTTTTAGCTATCATTCAAGCTAGCTGGCAATACTCGGTGTGTTAAACAATCTCAGTTGTGTCTCGATGCACAACCATCTTCATCTTCAGCTCAATCACGTCTTCATGCTTGAGTCATCTTCATTGAAGTTTAGATCACGTTCTTGCACATCCTTGTGAACCATGTCCAGTACAAGCATATGTGGTACTTAGAAAATCCAAATACTTTTAGTGTTGATTAATTCCATACAGATAATGACAATCAAACACACTACTGCAAGTGCAAAGTAGAGTACTTGATAAAAATCTTAGTGCAAAGCATATCACTAACAAGATTGGTACCAAATGGCTACTTTTCCCTCAAAGTTCATTGTTGCCATAGCTATTATTTGATTATCTGGGATATTTGGAATCGTTTTGAAGCAGCTATTATACCTAAAGACCCTAGGTTGCATTCCTTCAAACTTTGGAAAATCAATCTTAGGCAATGGTGCAATAACCTGTACTGGTTGGGGATCCATCAAGTGTCTATTTCCAGCAGTGGTTTTGGTTCTAAAGTAGGAACCCTCTCTATTAAAAATAGTAGAAGGTTTGCCCAGAATAGACTCACTATCAACTTGTCCCTTTCCCCTTAAGATTTTAGTTTTGCAAAGAAGATAACAACTCAGAAAAATGTTCTAGTTTTTCCACCATCCTTCGTGCATCTTGGTAACAGAAATGATATACTCTTTTAATCTGGTCTCAGCACCATCTCTCTTCAAACTTTTTGCCTATTATAAATGATTCATCTTTTTCTGGTTTTCTTGCAGTTCTTTGAGGTGGGTGTTCTCAGCCATGTCCAAGGCTCAATGGCTCTGGATACCAAATATTATGATCTTTGTTGTTTCCTAAGAAGACTTAGACTTTCTTTTTCTAATTTTGTTGATCTTGATGTATGTTGGTCCCGGGCGAGTCGGTATCAGTTTAGATGGAGGAGGGTGAATAAACTGATTCAAAACTTTGAACTTATTTGCGGAACATAATAAGGGCCCTTTGACTCGCTTCAAAGCTTATCAATGCACTTAATCAGTTTGATGATTTTCAGTTGACTTGTAAGTGCAACTTGTATGATCTTTGTGTACAGTTCTAGAGATATGCAAGTTGAGTAAAATAAAACAATACACAGATGATTTATAGAGGTTCGAACTCAAACTTCTACCCTTTCTTCCTTCCGCAGAAGGGCAAATCTACTATATAACTTGAGTTCACTTTAAAAATTATACAATGAATGATAAGTTTACTGAACCTGGTAACAGTGAGTTACTTTACCAAGTTACTTCAGCGGGGTCGAAGGCTCACACTTGCATTCCCCAATAGCTAGCTATTGCAACGATAATTTCTTTAGCGGCGGCTCATACTTAGCTGGAGAGTTAGGTGCTATTGTCGTCTTTACAAAGTTTTAGATCTCTTTCGATCTTCAAGAGGTTTAGTCTTGAAAGAGATATCAACTATTGTTGCTCCTTGAGTTGAGCTTAGTAGTTGATCGTTGTAATGCTTGAACTAAGAAGACTTCTCTGGCTAGACTTTCAACAACTAGATGATTTTTGAGGCTTTTAGCTCTTCTTCTCAGTTGAGACTTTTGTAGCTGAAATAGTGCTTTGAACTTAAGTTGTGGGAGGGAGAAAGAAAGCTCAGTTGTGAGCATATACGAAAGTTTGAATAGTAGAGAGTAATTTCTTGAGATCTGAAAGTAATAAAAGTATTTGAAATTCAGATTCACTCGTCTTTTATAGAGGAGTGATCTTGTGACCGTTAGATTCCATTAATCGATGGTCTATTGGTTCATCAAGGTATTGATAAATCCATTTATTTGATGTTTTTCTGGGCATTTTAGTCGCTCTAAATGTTCTTTTTAGTGTATTTTGTGTCGAAAAAGAACCAGAAAAGTGGTTTGGGCATGACAGAAGTGAAATCTGGCGAAAGAGGCATTTTGGCCTTCAATTTAACTGAAATAGATGAAATAGCATATCGAGCTAACCAGATGATGTCGTGCCCATAGTACTTGCGCAGATTCAGAAGAGACAGTGAAGAGGGCATCCGCAGAAAAAGTGAGATTCTGTTAAAAGATGATAAAGTTGGCGCTGAAGCTTGATTGATACTGCAATCTGAATGAAGGAGGAAAGATTATCTGTAGATGGACTCTTGGGCAGTAATTTGGAAGATAAGGATGAGATTTCAAAAATATCGGGATTCATTAAACCATCTTAGGAAGTTTCCTTACCTAGCCAGAGTCCAGCGGACACAGGAGATCCAGCAGATAAGGAAGTTTTCTTATCCAGTCAGAATGCAGCGGGACAGAGCAGATTCGGCTGATATTGAAGACCCCCATTTTTTGGGGATTTTAATTGATCTTTGTACTCTTTTAAATACTAGTTTGATTGTTAGAAAAAAGAAAACACTTCGTAACTTATAGTTTCTGCAATTTTAATTTCGCACTTAGTTTAGTTTTAACGCTATTTTAGTAGTAAGACAATCTGGGGCCTTATGCCCAAAGGGATTAGGATTTATATTTCATGTTGTTTATGTTCGACGTTGGTGTTGGACGAGTTTTTATTCAATTCTAGTAAGTTTTTCTTATTTATCATGCCTTTATTTTATGTCTTTATAGTTCTTTATAGTATGAGTAGCTAGATCTATATTCTAGGATTTGAACTAAAGATGAAAGTTTAACAAATACTTAAATACTCGTGAGGCTGTGTGGGTACATTACTGCATGATTAGGTTTTTGCCGATTTTTGTTCTTATTCCAAGTGAGTGTGAGTTTAATATAACTAATGTGGCTGATCATTCTTTAGTTGTAGAGGGCACACCAGTGTTAATTGGATTAGCGTATCGTGACTGTGTTAATTCAAATGGTAACTGGGAAATCGGTGGGTTGTTGTGGGCACACGAGGAATCAGTAAACACAATAAACATGGATTCACCTAGGGCACACTACTGCCTATTCATTTATATCTCTTTGGGAAACCGGGAGTGGGTGATAGGTTAGGGGGTTTAATCGATGAGGAATCACTTTTAAACCTATTCTGACGGATAAATAAGGAGACATAGCGAGGAATCCGGTCTCCATAATTGGGTGACTTAATCGTGTAGGAAAATCACTGTGCCCATGATCGAGTGAGTGTGAGTTAAACTAGATTCTAGTTCAAGTTTCGGAACCTTTTATTATTTGATATTTCTCTAGATTATTTTTGCAGATTTAATTTTTGTTATTGTGACCACGATACCAAAACCTTCCTTTTGTGATTGGTGACTCGAAAGTAAGATCACATCAGCTCTCTGTGGGATCGACCCTTACTCATAGCTAGCTACACTCGCTGTGGGCACATGAGCATTATAAATTTATTTTGAGCATAAAATGACCGTGTATCAGTATGTTGGTTTTCATAGCCGTTGGTGCTATTCATTGATGTAGCCGTTACTCTGCCAATCGATTTCTGTTGAGCATTAACTCTGTAGACTTTTACTTTGGTACGTCTGAACCTGAGCTTAGCTGCTCAGTTTGGCTATTGTATCAGTTCGGCTGATTTTCTAAACTTCCTTATCAGTTCGACTGATCTCAAATCGTTGATTGGTTTGTCAGTTTGACTGGTCTTACTCTCAACTTGGTCAGCGGTTGGCTCGTTTTGAGCTTCAAATTGGCTGACTTCATTTCTGGCCATCAATGGTTGGCTTGTCTTGAGCTTCAGTTCGACTAATTAATTTGGCTATCAGTTGGGTGCTTCCAGTTGTAAGTTAAACTAACTTGTTGTTAGTTTCACTAGTTAGGTTGACTTTGCTTCTAGTTCAACTGACCTGGCTGTTAGTTTTTTTTTTAAGAAAAATACCTTAAGGGTGGGGCATTCAGCATCATGCCCAGCCTGTTAATAAAAAATAAAATAAATTATCTCACACAGCGTCACAGACGGGATATGCCCCAAAAGTGAACATATCCCTAACCAAGAACTATAACATGTTACATAAAAAACTAACACATAGAGATACAATCACAAACCGAGAGCTATCTCCAAAACCCAAGACAAAACCAATACATGGAGCACATCCACAAACACACTGATACTCCAAACAACTGAAAATAAACCATACATAAACCAAGTAATTATATTGAAATTTAAAGTTGGGATAACCCAACTGATCCATCCTCACAAGGGAGAGCAAGTATGGTAGAGCCGAGACATCATCATAAAATGCAAGGACAGAGGTCTGAGTGTTAGGGTTTTTTCAAATTATACCCCACATGATCTAACCAGATATTCATTAATTCATTAGCATGCAAATCATATTTTATGTGTGTGATGTTATCATATAAACATGTTGAACGAATCATGCAAGAACATCGAGGGGGGCAAAAAATTATGACTCCCAACCCTAATGGGTTGAGCCTCTCCACTTGTTCCATTTCTTCAGTCCACTTAGGTATTATTTGGGCTACAGAGGTATCTAGAAGAATATTTATTTAATATCCAATATTAGGATATAATTAAATAAATTAAGTGTTATTTTTATTCCACTAAAGAAATAACATCGACCTACCAATTTAATACATATTTACTTATATGTTTTCTTCTTTAGTTCATCAATTCCCCATGTTTAAGATATAATGTCCATTAATTAATTATGTAAGCTCTGACAGCTATAATTAATTAATATTTCCATTCCTAGAGTATTACCACACAAGCTTTATTATGTACGGAATAAATTCCACCTGTAGGATTTCACATGTATTTGTGTTTACTCAAGGGGACATCATCAACATGTCTCACCAGGACATGGTAACCATATATCATGCACGACCCATCATACATGTAAATGTTACTGCCCAAAATATTGAGGTTATTGATCCTATCAAGAATCTCACTCATCGATAAATCAAAGGAGTAGACATGACATATATATGTCCGTCACTATATATTGGTTATGAACCCGAACTCTGTGGATCTTTATTCTCTCCCTTTAGGGTCAGAACAGAGAATAGTATCCTATCGTGATCCTCCTCAATACACATGTCAGTGTATCAGAATAATCGGTTAGTCAAGATAAACTAATTGTCAGATTATTCTACGGTGTGTAATGGTTGGTTCAGGACCATCTAAACTGTGAGCCTTTTAATAATTTACCCACACCATATCATTTACAGTGCAAGTATATGGAAACATGCATATAGATATATAACAATAAATAAATACACAAACAGTGACTGCAATTAATGTTCAATCCATATCATCAAAATATTGTAGAGTGTATATAAAGACAAGCTTTTCAGTATACAATCCTAACACTGAGCCCCTCTGTCTACCAAGAAATCAGCAGCCTGGTTTTCCCTCATAATGAATATGGGAGAACCGAACCTGTCTGCCATGATAAAGCAATCTAATGGATGTGAGAATGTGACGAATCACAGCCGACCCGTAGCGACCCGACTGCAAAATAGAAATCACAAAAGCAATATCCATCTCAATCCAAATGTGGTCTGAATACTGAACTACCAATCAAAAACCATGGAGCAGAGCTTGACACTCTGCATCGAAGCTAGAGGCCACCCTCAAGGGCATGTAGAAACCGGCAAGAAAAGACCCGGCATGATCACGAACAAGACCTCCACCACCAACCGCCATCTGCAGATCGGTCGAGAAGGATCCATCGGTGTTGAGCTTTACCTAGGGTGCCTTGGGAGGCCACCGCGACATCATTCGAGACCAGAGAGATCTCGGAACGGGATCAGTGACGGATATAAAAGGCTCCTGAGGATAAAAACCCAACCAATGCTGAGGAAGAAGCTTCCCGTCCGCAACAATGATGTGGAGGTGGTGATGTACCTGCCAAAAAATATGAGAAACAAGGAAAGGAACACCGCGATGCTTACGGCTGTTCCTCTCTGTCCAAATAAACCCTCAGTTGGGTTATATTTGACTGGTTGACATGTTCTTCTAGCTGGGTTGACCGTGCTCCAGTTCGGTTGACTTTATCTTCAGTTGAAATTCTTCTTGAGCCTTAGTTTGGTCAGCATAGGTCTCCAGCTAGGATCTCCTTCAGTTGATTCAAGAGATATTCTGACACGTTTTGACATCTCATCAAAACCATATCTAAAGTTTTTCCTAACAATGTATATATAAATATATAACAATATTTATGTTGGATCTGTAATGAAGTTGCTATCTTGATGTAATTTTGATAATAAAAATGTGAGAAGAATATAGAAGAAAAGATGCGGATCTGGGGAGAAATAAACAAAGAAAAGATAGAAAGAAATAGGGAGAAAACTTTAGGTTAATTCTTTTCTAGTCCCATAATGAAAAAACACTCGACTATTTAAGCCTTACAAGCATGGGACCACTTAGGATTCTTTAGGGAATTAAACAACAAAAACAACATAATTCTTTTGGGCTTGTTGCAGAAAATAAATTATAATAACACAAAGCCCAAAATAAAAAGCCAACTGAAATAATAAACTAGAACCAACCCGGCCCGACTTCACTAATTAAACGGATCTGCCTCAAAGAAACAACCCCGGTTCCCCAAATCATATTCACCCTAACAATCAGATCTTGGCCTTTTCTTTTGTCTTATGATCTTCATCTTCCTTCTCTCCGACCACCAACTGCACCGGCACCTCTCCGGTGGTGGTCATGTTATGATTATCGGATGCTTGCAAGAATTTTTCGCTTCAATAAAAAAAAGTGCATTGAAAAATTCCAAGTCATTTAGTTAGGGTTTACGAAACAAAAAATCGAGACTAAGGTCCTATTGTGCCCGAGACGTGTGTAATTTTTTTATTTTTTATAAACCCTAACTAATTTATTTAGAATATGAAAAAATCCCATTAATTTTTTTTTATTGGACCAATAATCCTACGCAAGCGTCTGGTATGCCACGCGGGACTTTTTAGGACCAGAAATTGACCGGATGTTAGGTTTGCAAAAAAAAAATGAAAAAAATGGTATTATTTTATCAATAATTTTGATTAGGATATTTTTAAAAAGAATAAAAAAAATATAAGTATCAAAGTGCATGTTCAGTATAAAGATATATTATGAAGTACATGTTCAGTATAAAGATACATTATTCGATATATTTCATATTGATTAGATTAAAAGAGGAACAATTTTGAAATAGAAGAATTCAACAGTTTGATTTATGTATCAAATACATGATCCACGTTTCAATTTGGATTAGCAAAGACATAATTAATATAACTGAGTAAAATAAAATTAAATGCCGTGAGTTTCATCAAGCATCTTTAATCAAGTTTTATAAAGCTATATATACAGCCATACAGGTCATCGTCCCTCGGTGGACTTCAACACTCTTCACGTACCATTCATGAATGAACAAACATTAATTATACTACTGCATGTGACAGAAATACAATTTTAACTTGTATTCTCTTAAATGTGGGGACCAAAAATAACTGTGCACTTAATTAATAGTAGGATTCTATATATTAATCGTAATCGCCAAATTAAATATGCAAGCAAGTATGTAGCACATTTAGTCAAATGTTAGCATCTACAATCACAGGCTCGTCACATCACATCAATGAGGAAAAGGCATTGCCTATCCTATCCAGCAACCTAACACAATTAAAGGTAAATTCTACTGTGGAGGAGATGCGCTACTATTTACAGTAAATGATTGAAAAATCGCCAAATATCACCGATATATTGTGAATATTGATATTGTGATACGGATATTGAGGAGAATATCTTTCTTCTTGAATATCTGTGAAATATCGCAATATATCGTAAAATATTGTGATTTTTTTATATTTCTATTATATATTTTGATTTTTATTTAATAATATATATTTTTGTGGTCTTTTTTAGATCTTCAATGTAATTATTTGAATTACAATATTTTTTCCTTTATAAAGACACTCACTTTGCAAAAAATTATAAGAGAAAGAAAATTGGGAAACCAACGCATGTCTTAGAAAGAAAAGTGAGATGCACCGGCTTTATTTTTCAGTTAGGGGACATGATGGACAAATCACTAAAGTTTTTCTCTCCATATATCATACGACATTGAAATATAAGAAATCAAGAAACATATCAAGCGTATGTGCATAATTATATCCATAATTACTCTAATGTGATGAGTTGGTACCAATATTGTTTAGAATAAGATGAGATTCCATCTACTATATTTGAACCTCATAGATCCTCATTTTGATATTAATTGTACTTTATAATGTTTATTTAGTTATTTTATGTTGTATTATGTAATACTTTGTCAAATGTATTGTCTCAGACGGTATTTATATAATGTATTATTCATATGTTTGCTTTCAAAATACAATTCTATCAAAAATTTTAGTGGAATATGTGCTTAATAATATGTCATAATAGTTCATAAAATTTCTTGCTAAATTTTCAATATTTTAATATGATTTACGTCATTTTTTTCAATTTTCTGCGATATCTATATGCGATATCGATATATCCGACGATATATCCATAAAATTGAAGTTGCGATATATGTTGCGATAGCGATATTTTCATCCTTGTTTACAACCCATTTTTTCTATTTTCAATTTTGATCGGTCGGCCGATAAAATAATTTTAGTTTCAGACTGTCATAATAGATAATTAAGTGTCACAATAAGTAGTTGAAGTGTTACGATATGTTAATTAAAGTGTCACGATAGATTTTTTTGGCCGGCCGAAACTCTCATTTCTGGACAAAAAAAATAAGGGCTGCAAATAGCCCAAAAATAGTGGGCCATGGACACTTGGCAGCAGCAGAAGCATGGGATGCAATGCATACCCTCTATGATAGAATTTACCCACAATTAAATATGCAAGTATATAGCATATTTAGTCAAATTTTAGCATCTACAATTAGAGGTTTGTCACATCACATCAATGAGGAAAAGGCATTGCTTATCTAGCAACTTCGGAAAGTTTACATTGCAACTACATGTAGTGTGTCATGTGGCACGATAGCTCTAATGTGATTTATTGTAATACACGAAAGTATCACATTAAGTCTATTGTGAGTGAGGCATAGAATTTCCCCGAGCAACTTAACATCAATGAGGAAAAGGCATTGCCTATCTAGCAACTTAACACAATTATATGTAAGTTTTGGTCTGATAGTGGAGTAAGGTTCTTAGGCGATCAAAAGTCATGACTCAAATCTATTCAATACCACTAGGTAGGGTATGTGAATAAAAAAAAACTATTTTCTCGTTAATTATGAATTTGATCTATATAATATTATTAACTAACACAATTATGTGTATATTTTATGATAGTAAGTAGCTTAAATATATACATGTGTATGATCTAATTAATGATAGTCATGAAATGCAATAAGATTTTAATTGTATAATTATTATTTTCTTTACAGGAAATTTTTAATTCTTGTGGCTATGCCATTTTTAACCTTTTTCAAATGGCAAAAACTTCCATGCATAGAACCTTAAATGAGACTATTTAAGACGGGTCGGGTTAATCAGCGCTTTCATCCGGTCAACGCGGTCAAACCCGCCCTTTGATCCGGTCAATGCGGTCAAACCCGCCCTATGACCAAGTTTTTTAAGGATATATTTGGTGTTTTTTAGAGTTTTTTGGGGGAGTTTTTTAGTGATTTATTTTATGTTTTTTAGGATTTTTTGGGGGTGTTTTTAGGGGTTTATTTTGTATATTTTACAGTTTTTTTGGGTGTTTTTAGGGGTTTATTTTTTTTAAGGTATTTTGGGGGTATTTTTAGGAGTTTATTTTGTGTTTTTTAGGGTTTATTAATTCTATTTCATACTCATTTCAGACAAATTAAATCAATTTATTTTAATTTTAGGGTTCATTAATTTTATTTTAGGGTATATATTTTTAGGGAACATTACAAAAGGAACAAAGAAAAAATCAGATAAAAAAAATGAAAAAAAAAACTGCCAGCAAAAAAAAAAACTGACGGGTGCATGGGCGCGCGTGGGCGTCATGCGCCGTCTTAAATGGCGCCTTAAATAAGGCCTTATGCACGAAATACCATCTGTTCTCAAATTTATTTTTACGAACAATTAGTCTTTCAAGATTTCAATTTTGTGCATCCAAATAGATACTGCATGCGGTCGCCCTCAACATTTCGCCGTTCATGAATATATGCCGACAAATATTAGTAAATGCTAGGTAAGTTTTGGGATTTCCTTTTTCTTTTTCTAATTAAAGTAGTAATTACCGATCACGATCCTTTCGCCGTTTTACTTTTTTCAACACAAATTTAAAAGCGTCTCACTCTCACCCGCAACAATGTGGTGATGACATTTTTTGCAATTACAGTATTAATACAAAATTACCACGTCATTGTTTACAGATCTTCACATTGCAATCAGATTCTAGCCCTCCATTTTAGGTTCCAATTTTCCCCATTATGGATTAATGTTGTAATTGCACAAAAAATGTTAAAGTTATGTTGTTGGTGAGACCTTTTGAAAGTATTGTTGAAAAAAAAATGGTGCAAGATCACGATATTAGCGGCAACATTAACCCTTTTCTAAATCTGATGATCCCATTGAGTTCTTCTATTTCAAAAGTGTCCATCTTTTTTTTTTTAAGTGTTCGTCTATTAATCCATCAATATAAAAATATATCAAATAATGTATATGTATGGCGTCATTAAATATAGAACGTTTGTAGTTAGAGTGGTCTGAATTGAAATAGGAATATTTGTTGGGAAATTAAATAAAAGGACTACACATTATTTTAATCATGCACATTATAAACGTAGAAAAAAAATATTATTCATCCAAATTATTTAGTACGTAGTTAGAATATTATTCTTAACCACGAAAGGGTACATAAAACGGATAATTAAAGAGCATTTAATTTAATTAAATACCAAGTGTTCCAAAGGAAGAAATAAAATGAACCAATTGATGAAGCGCCTTGTAAGAAGAACCACCCATCTTCAATCCAACATCTACGGTCTCTTTCAACGCCACAGCTCTCTTCCTCATTTCTTCCCCATCTCTCTCCACCATTAATTTCCTAATCGCACATTCAATCTCTCCCCTTTCCAAACCCTTCTCCAGATTAATCCCAACTCTCCAAACATCACTCACATACCTCGCATTCACCAGCTGATCTCCAAAGAAAGGCGAACAGATCATCGGAACGCCCTCGCAGATGCCCTCCAGAGTCGAATTCCAGCCATTGTGCGTCCAGAAGCAGCCGACAGCACCATGAGAGAGAATCTCTTGCTGCGGAGCCCATTTTACGATCATTCCTCTCCCTCTCGTCTCCTCCACGAACCCATTCGGCAGCATTTCGAGCCACTCCGAGCTGCGGACAATCCCGGGCCGGGCCGCCCACAAGAACGGCTGCTTGCTGTTGGCTAGGCCCCACGCCACTTCGTGAAGCTTCTCTCCGTCCATGGCGGCCACGCTGCCGAAGCTGACGTAGACCACGGATTTGGGCGGTTGCTTATCTAGCCATGAAATGGAGCTCCTGTCTTGGGCTAGTAAGCTGCTCGATGCTGCTGAGAAGCATTTATGGAATGGGATTGCAAAACATGGCGATGGTAACTGGTCGTGAAGTCGGGCGATTTCGGGCTGCTCGAGCTCTTCGAATGTGTTGAAAATCATGGCTGAAGCTTTCTTCATTTCTTCCACCAGTTTGCTTATGTTTTTGTATGCGTCTTCAGGGTTGTACATTTCTATCACGGGTATGTCCTTCACCTTAAGCGGCGGCAGCTCCTCCACTGGCTCCTCCATTTTTGACTCTGCTATCAAGAAAAAAACGGTATAATAATTAATAATTATATTCATCCACCATCGTTACGTGTCTAACCATAGATACTGATAAAATGCATCAAATTAATTAATTAACCCCCATGTCTGTTGCTAAAATCTTGCGCGAAATCTCATTTTGTTTTGGAAAAACAGAAAGGGGTACATCATTTACCTCTGTCGGAGAGATAACCCTTTTCTCTGAGAAGCGAAAGAGAGGCAAAAGCCAAGAAAGAGCCGACGCTGCTAGTCCTCATCACAATTCTGGGAAGCTTGAAACTATCAGCAACGGACTGCGTGAAATACCAATTAGCATCGGAGATCAAACACTTGACCTCATCGTCTTCCGACAGCAACCGATCCAGACATTCGCGAAAAGTGTCGACGCAGTTGATGTTGATGAGTTTGATGATTCGGACAGGGTCGGGAGCGGAGTCTTGGGATTCTGACAAGCCGTCGGAGATGGGGTGGAAGGCGAAATCGGGGTATTTGGATGGATTGGGGGAGTTATAGCGGGCGTGAATGATGGAGATGAGGAATCCTCTAGAATGGAGGATGCTGGCTAGCTGAAGCATCGGATTTATGTGCCCTTGAAATGGAAGTGGAAACAGCACTAATCTGCATTGTTTTCTGTGTGCAGAATCCATGGTTTCTTTTTTTCTTTCTTCCCTTTCTTTTTTACGGAAGAAATGAAATAAAAAATGGAGATATTATTAGATAAGGGTAAAAGGTTTGTGAATGTAGTAGATTCTGCTGCGTGAGATGTTCAGAGAATTTAAAGCTACCGATAGAGCTTCCAATGTACGCGGTAGGGGTCCGACTTCGACCAACGATGATAAGGATTGAAATTTTCTGTTACACAATTTATATTACATTTCATGTTATATTTTCAAATTACGAATTTTTCTTATATTTTTTTTCTTTAATTTTATTTTTTTTGTGATTTAATTTAATTTTATTATTATTTTTAGGGGTTTATAATTATTTTTAATATTAAATTTTCGATTTCTAATTAATAATTTATTATTATGGTTTATTTTTTAAAAATTATGTTTTATAATTTTTTTAATTCATTTTTTTCTTGATAAATTTTGATTATTCTTATTTATGTTATAATTAATTTTTATTTTATAATAAATATTATTAAAAACATAAATTTAATAATGAAACACGGAGTGAAACACAAGAAATTGTAATGGAAAATTTTAACCCCAAGGACCACGCTCGTGGGACTTGGGGGGGGGGGATTGGCCCCTTCAGATGAAGTCCTAGTCCAAAATATATATATGTTAATCAAATTGTGTGTTAACATTAGAATTGTATAGTATTAATAATATTTTTTATAAAAATAAAAATTTATTATATTATACTAATCATAATTAATATTTTTTGTTAAATATTGAAATTTAAAAAAATTAAAAACATAAGTTTGGAATAATCAACCCAAAAATTAATTATATTAACTAAAAAATTAGAGATAAATAGTAAAACATAATTAAAAATCTTAGTTGGGCAGAATGAATCCTAAATAATAATGTAAAATTATATTAAATCAAAAGAAATTAAAATTGAATAAAAAAATGAAAAAAAAAATAATGCATTTGATGTTTGGTACACAATTGTCGCACACAACTTAGAACCAGAGAGAATTTCATGTGTTTGTATACTAGCTATTAATTGGTACTCCGATTATATTCACGTGCTACATTATTTGTAAGACTGGCAAAATTAAATAGTCTAAAATAATTTATAATTTTTATTGGATAGAATTACCTAAAATTAATAAAGTGTAATACTAAATTAAAATATAAAAAATTAAAATCAAAGAATTTTTTTAATAAATATTGAAATAATATAATCTATGCACTTATGTATTTAAGGTTACTGTATACATGTGTTCTTGATAATAACAAGAACATAAACAAGAACAGATAAACGAAAACAGTAAAAATACGCATGAGATTGGTAACCCAGTTCAATTAAACAATCTACTCTGGGGGAACTTCGTCCCCAAACTTGAAGATCCGTTCACTACTCCTTTGTGAATACTATTTAGGAAACTTATACATCAAGGAATCCCTTATAATGGCGCCCTTTCTTACAATACAAATTCTTTTGCGAATGAAGATAGTGAAATCCCCACAAAACCGTGACATTAAACTCCCTCTAGCTACTCATGACTTCAACTTGCAATCTCTCCCGAAATCATGAGCAAAACAGATTAAAAACCCCCACGTGCTTCTCTCACAAAAACACTCAATGCTAGACTACCACATTGAACAGTTTAAGGAACAGCTTCTAGCTATTACAAAACTCATAAACCCAATGACTCTCAAACATTAAACTCAGAGAATCAATAATGGACGCGCACCAATTAAGTGAAAAATCGGCCTTCTTATGCTTTCACACTTCATGTTGACTTGATTTTCAATTTTCGTCTACTTGGAAGTTGAATTAGGGTTTTGATTCTTTCCATGCTGGTGTAGTTGCTTTCCATGAAGAAGTTGAGAGTTGAATTAGCACTGCATCGACTCTCAAACCTGTACGCGTCGACTCTCTTTCACAAGGAAACTGTCATATATAAACTGTTTCGGGGACACTCCTGGAACATCAAAGGGAACAGTCACAACATGTTCCTTTCTTCGCACAACATAATCAGTGACCACATCTGGAACACATCCTTGAACACTTTGTTATATATAAATCGCCAAAACAAACTTAGTGCAAAATGATGACACTAACAAATATATTTGTATTGCAGAGTATGTAGCACAATTGAGAGCAAAATGATTTAAGCCAGTGGCCTTATATAATTTGATCATATAAAATGCTATATATTTTACTCATTTTTATGAAAAATAAAATAAAATACTAAAACGGCACTTATTCAGAAATGGTGAAAATATTATTCAATGTCTATGTGGTATTTTTAGAGGTGAGTGTTCGGTCTATTTGGTCGGTTTCGGTCCGAAAATCCCAAAACTGAATAGACCAAATTGTTTGGGGACGAGGACCAAACCGGACCGAAATGTAGTTGGGACTGAGCTGGAACCAAACCGGAAATTCCGATTCGGTTCCATTTTTTTAACAGAAAATTTGAACTTGAATTGCTACAAATTTATAATTATTGACTGACTCTAATAGAATTGTATCAAATAATCTTATAAATAATTAATAAAAATTCACAAATCCATAACAATCATAGTAATGACTAATAAAACCAAATAAAAACATCACAATTATCCAATAAAAACGTAAAAACATCCACAAATGAAACATCAAAAGAAGTAAAGAACAATCCAATCCAAGCATGTAAGCATCCAACAAAAGAAGTCTAACAATGATTTTAACAAATTAATACAATCCCAACAAAATGAAAAAGAGTGCAATGGCCAATGAGGTTCGATATGACAACAATTCTTGAAACTTGAAGTTAATTAGTTGAAGCTTTTATTGCTATACTCCACAAACCTACAAATCAAAAGAAAAGTTAAATAATAAAGTAATATTTATTAAAAAGACTTTAAGCACAAATATAAAATTTTACGTTGTTCAAGTTTGTCAACATCTTCTTGAGTTTCTTCAATATTAACTGGAGTGAAGGATTTTCGAATCCAATCTTGATCACAAATGAGAGACTGCACTACTTTAGGAGTTAATGAACTCCTAAATGGATCTAGTACTCGTGATCTAGCACTAAATGCTGACTCTGATGCTACAATTGAGATAGGAACTGCCAAAACATCACGAGCCACTAAAGAGAAAATTGGAAATCTAGGCTCATTCACTTTCCACCATGCTAGTATATCAAAATTTGTCCGACCTCCCTCATTTTATTCATTAAAAAATTTATCTACTTCTGCCTTGCTTTGGCCGCCAACCTGTTTATTCAAAAAATAAATATATTCACTATCAGCCCTGTTAGTTTTGTACACTGAAAGACATGTCTTGGTATACTTTTCTGATGATATGATAATATAGATTGATTTTATTGCAGTCATTGTTTGCATTTACATTATTATATAAATTGTTTATGCATATTCAATATACTTACATTGTAGATGATATGGTGTGGGTAAACACACGATAAGATCATATCATCAGATCCTTGTATTGTATTAAAAGGCTCACGGTTTAGATGGTTCTGAATACACCATCGGTACACTGTAGAATAATCTGATAGTTAGTTTATCTTGACTAATTGATTATTCTAATACACTTGTCAGTGTATTAAGGAGGATCACGATATGATACTGTTATCTAATCTGACACCACAAATTAGAGAACAAAGATCCACAGAGTTCAGATTCTTAACTTATATTTATTGGCGAACATATATATACTTTGTTTATTGCTTTGATTTATCAATGGGTGAGATTATTTTATAGAATCAATAAACTCGATATTTTGGGTAATAACATTTGCACATATGATGTGTCGTGCAATATATATAAGCACCGTGTCCTAGTGCGCCAGGTTGATGATGTTCTCTTGAAGAAACACAAGTTCATGTGAAACCTTGCAGGTGGAATTTATTCCGTACATGATAAAGCTTGTGTGATACTACTCAAGGTTTTAAATATTAATTAATTATAATTGTCAGAGGCTTACATAATTAATTGATGAATATTAGATCTTAAACACGAGAAATGGTTGAACTAAAGGAGAAAGCATATTCACAAATATGTAATAAATTGGTAAGTCAGTATTACTTCTTTAGTGGAATAAAAATAATATTTAATTTATTTAATAATATCCTAAGTTTATTGGATATTGAGAATTAAATAAATTAGTAGGCCAATTTAATATTCTTCTTGATCCCTGTTGTAGCCCAATATGACTTTAATGGATTGGAGATGAAACAAGAGCCAGAGGCCCAAGCCCAGTAGGATTGGGACTCATTATTTTCGTCCACCTCACTATTAATAAGTGAGGTGGGGATCGAAAATTACACACAACAAATCAGCCCAATTACAGTCTCTTGATCTCCACAGTAACCGTACCTATCTAGTAGATTTCAGTCCACTCTAAATCTAGATACAGTCCAGAAATATAACAGAAGATCGAGAAGTCGAATAGCTGAGAAGGAGACGCCAATTTCATCATACACAACAACAAGGTTAGACCTTTAATCTTGTCCTCAACCCGACGTTCAATTGTAAGTGTTTTTCGGTATTCTATGTTTTCATTTTCAGTAGAATCGAAAAATCGGATTGCATGTTTAATTGAACTCGATTAATTAAAATATATGAGCTGCATGAATTTATGATTTACATGACATTAGGATTAAAGAACAACCAAAAAGATCATGCGGTGATTTAATTCTTAAAAACCCCAACAATTAGTATCAGAGCGGTGGTGCGTCGTTTTTCACCAAAAATAATCCGACACGCAGTCGGTATGCCCAAACTACCCAGAATAGTAGCAAGCAAAATCGTCTCCCAAAGGACCGGTGAGAACTATTCAAACCTTCAGTTTGCAGTAACCAACTTTCTAGACGAATATCTTGATTATAATGTAAAAACCAAATGTAAAAATAATTAAACAAATGTAGTTTTCTTAACAGATTTAAAAGGTATTCCGGCTTCCAATTAACTCCACCCTAGCTTAATTATTCCGATCATTGACTCAACGATATTTCCAATTAATTCATGCAAACCAGTTATAGCCACCGAAGACACTTACTGACGCAGCCTAATTTCTCCTTAGCTTCTCGATAATTAGGAAGACACTTCACTAATTATTTCCCTAATCGAATGACAACCGTAAGAGACACTCTATAGATTTAATGAGCCGACAGCTTTATGCACTAGAGAAACCCGATTCAAAACCAACAGACTCTGACACAGGACTATCGAATTAAGACTGTTCTTCCCTCGATTCTGAAGAATCGTTGTACCACTAATTAAATCTAAACCACAATTACGGATGGCCGATTTAATTGGCTACTAATTAATTCTGATCTACTAAATATTTGCAACTACCTAGCAGAGTCGAAACAATTAACAACTTTAAATGCAGAGAATCACAGATACATGCAATTAATTAAAGCAAAAAAAAACATTTAGATCTCACAGAATAATTATACCAGGGATTCGTTAATCTTCACCGGAATAAAACGCGTTTAGCTTGAATTCATACTTGGATTAGTAATTCAGAAATTAGTTGAAAAGAAGAAATATGAAAAGAAGAATGAAAACTGGAAAAGATCATGTACTACAGAGAGAGAATTCGTTTCTGGCGTTTTTTTTCCTGTATCTGGCAATTGGAATTATTGTACTGCAATGGATACTGATATATTAGAGTCCTAGTCTATCTAGAAGTCTTTTATCTAAACCCTTAACTAATTAATTAATAAAAGAAATCTAATCCTAATCCAACTAGGAAAATAATAAAAATAAAGTCCAACAGTAATAAAAATAGCCCAATAATCGTCCATGGCCCACAGCTGATGGATATCCACTATCTCCAGTCCAAATATTTGCCCAGTCCACCAGTCGGTATGCCCATACCGACTGCTTTCCAGACTCTTCAGCTTTCTTCAATCCAATTGTGTCTAAACCCTCCAAAATAATGCCAATACCTACACTTCCATGACAACCACCTGAAATTAACCACAAGACACAATTCTTCCACAAAACTTGACCAAGGGGTGAGTAACTACGCAAAAATATACCAAAAATGACTCAAAATATATACGAAATAACAACCTAATCAAACCCCCCCACACTTAGACAATGCTCGTCCTCGAGCAACACTAAACAAAAGAAAGACTCAAGAAAAACTCAAAGACGACACGACAATCATTGGCAACCTTCAATGGAAAACAATCAAAGTCAAAGACAAGATACAATCATCCACAGTCCACAAACCAATCTCTTGTTTCATAAAACTGTACACATGCTTTTCATTCAAGTTAAAAAAACATGCAAAACCAATCCTGCCTCACTAAGATTCGCTCAAGTTCTCTCAGTAGAAGATATGGACAGAATATAATTCACACAAATCATACTTGATGCTTTCAAACATAAACTTGCCCATATGTCAAAATCTCTACCATGCAAATGAGATCTATACACAAATCAAAAGGTCTTTTTGCACTGGTTGTAGCGGGGCTAGGGTGCATAGGTAGGATAAAAAGGATGAAATGGCTCAAATAATTGAAAACATGTAAGCATATCAAATGCATTCACCAAGCTTGTCTGCAACTTCCCAAATAAATCAACAAAAACCAATTGAGTGTTGGCTTTCAATAATACAGGGCAACCAAATAAACGACAACAATTAAGCGTAGCCCCTTTTATTCCATGCTCGTTCTATTTCTTATTTCTTTTTTCTCATTTTTTTCTTCATTTTTTTTTCTTTTTTTTCATTTTTTTTTGGAATAGAACAGAGATATATACAAATTCATTAACTCTCCAACACTAATATCTTCAAGCAGACATTAAGCTCATTTCAAACCCAAAAATACACTTACATGCTTTCAAGGGACAAGATCAGGCCAAAAGGCTAAGGCTTAATTATTTAGTGGCTATTTATCATCAAGAATAAATGGATTAGGCACAACGGGCTCACTAATGGACAATGAAGGTCATGGATAATTTTTTTAAGCCAAAGTAGTGGGTAATCCTAAATGCCTTAATCATTTTCATGCAAAGAAACTCAAAAGACGGTGTGATTATGGCAACTGGGCAAATCAGAAATCCAACATTCAAGTACAATACACTCAGCAAGAAAATAAATTAAGCTTTCTCATATATAATGCCCATCAGGCTCAATTCTCACAATATAGTAAGCTTCAACAAATTTGATTAAATTTTGCATATTTCCTCATTCAAGAATACATACAAGCACGTGCACATTTTAATCACAAGAGACAAACCATCCGCTCAAGGCCAATCCCATATCTTACTCTTTCTTATCATGCAATCCATCTCAAGTAAGCCAATGATTTGACACTAAAAACCACCTAAAACTCTTTTTTTTTAAACAGAAAAGACAAAAACTAACTCTTCCCCCCACACTTAGATACCATAGTGTCCTCACTGTGCAAAGAGGAGAGCGACCCAAAAGAAAAATAGAAAAGCATAAAAGAAAATAACACAAATAAAAAAAAACTATACAAAGAGAAGAAAATGCAAACTGTGTGGTCACTAGGAGGAAGACATGGAGAAGTGGGTGACGGCTTGTTCCACAGCCTCGAGGCGGTCATGGAGATCATCAAGTCGGTCCATAATCCGGCGAGTAAAGCGCTCGAAGAGCTTCTGGATCTCAACAAGGGAAGGCCCGGCGCTAGAAGAAGTACCTGCACTAGAAGAATGACTCGGGCCAGAGACACCCGGTCTAGACAACTGATAATTGCCTTCGGCATTACCAAAAAGCAAATGCATAGCACGAAGGTCAGGTAAAGTAAAATAGGAGACGGGAATGTGAATGACCCTGTCAATATCAACATGCAATTTTTGGGCTAAAAGGGTGATGAAGCTCCCTAAAGGAACTTTCCCAGTAAAATGATTAGCACTAAATTGCCATTGTTGGGCAAGCCAAAACCCAAAATTCAATTTTCTGTGCCAAAGCATGCTATGTAAAATGAAGATTTCTTTTTTCGTCACAATATTCATCGCATCAGAACGACCAAAGAAATTATAAGACACGAACCTATGGCACAGTCTCAAACCATCATCTCTTAAATTGGCACTTTTAGATACTCGTGGCACATAATCATCCTCAATTGACATCTCACGCCAACGATAAGCAATAGACACAGAAAAAGAATGCGGAATATCACACGCAACAGACTCATACCACTCATCAAGCAATGACTCGTCAGATTCAACTCCAAGCAATAAATTCAAGGCATTAACGGACAAATTAAAATTCTGGCCCTTTAGACGAAATACAATAGCATGCAAGTCGAAAAGCCCCCTAGTCGAATCAAACGCAAATGTAGACAGAAATTCAAAACTCAACATATTGAAGACAGGACAATCATTCTCAAGCAACAAGTCCCAACCAATATGCCGAAAATAATCATGAATAGTTTCATTAACCCCAAGAACTTCAATATTTGACCAATCAAAAAGACGAGGACCAAGTAGAGTGCGTTCCCGATTTAATCGAGCACGTTGACGTACCTCGTCACCAGGACGAAACAGAGGCAGTGGTGAAGCCCATTGGTCAGAGGTAGGAGAGGCAGCCTGAGCATGGTGACGTCGAGTCCGGGTAGGAGCATGGTCGGAGGCAGAAATAGGAGCGTTAGGGACCGCTGTCGACGATGGTGCAGGTCTGCGGGCAGGTTGACGGGACGCGGAGGGGGCTGCTCTTGTGGGAGGTGCTGCTGTGGCGGCTGATTGGTCGGGGGGCGGGGCGGTCGGCGGTGGTCTGCGGCGGTGCAGTGCGGGCTCGGCGGCGGCGGCCTGCAGCGCAGCAGCGGCGGCAGCGCGAGTTCGGGGCGGCGCTGGGTCGTCTCTCTCGCACACAGCGGCTCGCGTGGGGTGCTTCCTTTTCTGACCCATGGCCCGGTGGTGACGTGTGTATGAAGCGGTGGTCTGGGGCGCAGTGTCGTCAGCAGCGACGGTCGGCGGACGGCTCGGCAGCGGGTGTGGTGTTTCTTGTCATTGTCGATGCGAGGAGAAGACGAGAGAGAGAGCCGCTGTGTGACTTGCAAAAGAAGAAAGAAGAATAGGGGGATTATATTTGAGGTATGAAGTTGATACCAATTAGGGATTGGGATAAATTAATCTATTTAGAAAAATTAAAAATCCCAAATAGGAATGGTTTCAAAATTATACAACCAAAAAAAAATCAAAACTCCTAATTTCTCTTCAATGCATGCTGCTTTTCAATGCATCCCCGGCAACGGCGCCAAAATTTGGAGCGTCGTTTTTCACCCTTTTTTTTTTATAAATTGTAAAAATGAAAAAAAAAAGAAAAATAAAAAGAATATAAATAAAAAAAACTAAGTAAAGAAAAGAAAAAAAAATGAAACACTAAAAAAAACAAAGAAAAATACAATAAATCAAATAAAATCAATGAAAAACAAAAGGTTGTGGCTTTTTTTTTAAACAATAAAAAAGAAAAACAAAAAAGAATAATAATAAAAAAAAACTAAGAAATAAAACAACAAAGAAATAAAAAGAAGCTAAATAAAATGAACTAACAAATAAATTAAAGAAAAACAAAAAATAAAACGAAATAAAAACACGGTTTGCCTCCCGAGAAGCGCCCTTATTTAATGTCCAAGGCTCGACATGAGGAGAACATGATCATGAAGCACTGACAGAAGTCACCAGATTGACCCCGTCAAAAGTAGATGTCTCCATTCCGGAAAAATACGGCTTGAGCAATTGCCCATTGACCTTCAAAAGTTGGTGAGTGCTAAGACTTCGAATCTCCACTGCTCCGTGAGAACTGACACTCACAACTTCGTATGGTCCCGTCCAACGGGACTTCAATTTACCTGGCATGATGCGGAGACGAGCATTAAAGAGCAGTACCTTCTGTCCAATTTCAAAAGTCTTCCTTCGAATATACTTATCATCCAGAAACTTGGTACGCTCCTTATATGTGCTAGCATTGTCATAAGCTTCTAATCGAATCTCTTCGAGCTCTTGTAATTGAAGCTTCCTTTCACGGCCTACCACATCTTGATCAAAACAACACTGCTTTACAACCCAGAATGCTTTGTGTTCTAACTCCACAGGTAGATGGTACTGCTTCCCAAAAATCAATCGGTACGGAGACATCCCGATAGGTGATTTGTAAGCTGTGCGGTATGCCCATACCGCATCATCCAGATGCAAACTCCAATCTTTGCGATTCGGGTTTACTGTCTTCTCAAGAATGCTCTTTATCTCACGATTAGATACTTCTGCCTGTCCATTGGATTGGGGATGGTAGGCTGTGGCAACTCGGTGATGAACTCCATATTTCTTGAATAGGGCCTCCAAAGTATGGTTACAAAAGTGTGTGCCTTGATCGCTAATGATAGCACGTGGAACACCAAACCGATGAAAGATATTGGTTTTGAGGAACCTTGAAACTGCCTTAGAATCATTAGACTGAGTAGTCTTAACCTCGATTCACTTGGAGACATAATCGACGGCCAACAGAATGTAGGAGTTTCCGAATGAACTGGGGAAGGGACCCATGAAGTCCATGCCCCACACATCAAAAATCTCACACACCAAAATAGGAACTTGAGGCATTTCATTTCGAGAAGAGATATTGCCAGTGCGTTGGCATCGATCACAATTCTTACAGAAGAAATAAGCATCCTTAAAAATAGTTTCCCAATAGAAACCACAATCAAGAACCTTACGAGCTGTCCTCTTTGGTCCAAAGTGGCCACCACAAGCATGAGCATGGAAAAAAGTCAGAATGGACTGGATCTCATCGTCAGGAATGCACCGCCTAATTACTTGATCAGCACAAGTTTTCCACAAGTAGGGGTCGTCCCATATGAAATATTTTGCTTGGCTCTTCAATTTATTCTTCTTCGCTGTCTCAGTCCCTCTTGGAAACATCCCAGTAGTTAAATAATTAACCAAATCAGCATACCAAGGAATCACACCGGTAACTGTCAATAAAAGCTCATCAGGAAAATCATCCGGTATGGGCATACCATCGGATTCTGTCAGCAGCCTGCTTAAATGATCAGCAACATTATTTTCGGCTCCCTTTTTATCATTGATCTCCAAGTCGAATTCTTGTAACAGAAGCACCCACCGTATAAGACGAGGCTTGGATTCCTTTTTGGAGAGCAAATACTTCAAAGCAGCATGGTCAGAATACACCACGACTTTCGATCCAACAAGGTAAGAACGGAATTTTTCACAAGCAAAAAACCACAGCAAGCAGCTCCTTCTCCATCGTCGTGTAATTGCATTGAGTGGGATTAAGAGTCTTCGATGCATAATATATCACATGGCTATTTTCCCACTCTTTTGCCCGAGTACAGCTCCGACATCAAAGTCGCTGGCATTGCACATGATCTCGAAAGGTAGCCCCCATTTCGGTGGTTGAATGATGGGAGCTGAAGTCAACTTACTTTTCAAAAGATCGAAAGCCTCCTTACACTTGTCATCGAAGATAAATGGAGCATCTTTCTGCAGCAATTTTGTCATAGGCTGCGCAATCTTCGAAAAAATCTTGAATAAATCGCCTGTAGAAGCCCGCATGACCCAAAAAGGCGCGGATTTCTTTCTCATTAGATGGATAAGACAGCTTCACAATCAAATCAACTTTCGCCTTATCCACTTCTATACCCTTCTCGGAAATAACATGCCCGAGCACAATGCCTTGCTTCACCATAAAGTGACATTTTTCAAAATTCAGCACCAAATCTGTTTCAACGCACCTCTGCAGGACCTTGTCTAGATTAGCCAAACACTGATCAAAGGAGTCTCCATGAACTGTAAAATCGTCCATAAAGATCTCGATACAACTTTCAATCAAGTCGGAGAAAATACTCATCATACACCGTTGGAAGGTGCCAAGAGCATTGCATAAACCAAATGGCATTTTCCGACAGGCGAATGTTCCAAACGGGCATGTGAAAGTTGTCTTTTCTTGATCTTCTTGGGCTACAAAAATTTGGAAGTAGCCTGAGTAACCATCCAGGAAGCAAAAGAAAGATTTTCCCGCCAATCGTTCGAGCATCTCATCAATGAACGGCAAGGGAAAATGGTCCTTGCGTGTAGCATCATTCAGCTTCCGAAAATCTATGCACATGCGCCATCCTGTTTGAAGCCTCATGGGAATCAACTCATTGTTCTCGTTCTTGACCAACTGGAAACCAGACTTCTTCGGTACCACATGCACTGGACTGACCCAAACGCTATCAGAAATTGGGTAGATAATCCCTAACTGGAGCAGTTTAAGGATTTCTTTGAGCACCACCTCTTTCATGACAGGATTCAATTTCCTTTTTGGATCTCTAGATGGCTTGCAATCCGGCTCAAGGAATATCCGGTGCATGCAGATATCAGGACTGATCCCTTTTATATCGGCTAAGGTCCAGCCAATTGCTCCATTATGCCTTTTCAGAAGCTCAACCAACCTTCCTTCTTGCTCAGTGCTTAGATCCTTGCTGATGATGACAGACAATGTGTCTTTTTCTCCCAGAAAGACGTATTTAAGATGCTCTGGTAGCACCTTCAATTCTAGCACTGGAGCTTTCACAATAGATGGCAAAATTGGCTCCGAGTTGATCGGTATGGGCATACTGCTTGATAGATGCCGATCGGGAAACTCACTGATGGCATACAACTGCATGATGATATCTCGAATCTCCTAATCTTCTCCTGTTATAGCAGAAATATCAGACATTCCACCAAATAATACCTGTTCCAGCTTGTCTTCCCTGAAATGATTCTCAACAAAATCATCAACTAACTGATCAACAATATCAATCATATATAAAGCTTCAGGATCCTCAACATGCTTCATAGCTTCAAAAATATTAAATGTGACAATATCTCCATCAAATTCAAAGCTAAGCATGCCTTTATCAACATCAATTTTAGTTCCAGCCGTTTTCATGAATGGTCTTCCTAAAAGAATCATAGACCTATGTGCAGAGAAGGCATCACCCATGTCAACTATATAAAAATCTACAGGGAAAATCAAATCATTAACTTTGACTAGAACATCTTCAATCACACCTTGAGGATATGCATTAGACCTATCAGGTAACTGAATGATAACACGAGTGTCTTTCATAGGGCCTAAGTGCAGTTCCTTGTACATAGACAGAGGCATAACATTTATGGACGCGCCTAAATCTAGCATGACTCTCTCAACCTTCTTATTACCAATAATGCAAGGAATAGTAAACATACCGGGATCCCTACATTTTTGTGGTAATTTTCTTTGAATAACAGCAGAAACATTCTCATCAACTTTTATCCTCGCATCTTTCCCATATCTCATCTTTTTTGCACACAGTTCTTTCAAGAATTTTGCGTACCTGGGGACTTGCTTAATAGCATCAATCAGAGGCAAATTGATTTCTACCTTCTTGAACAGCTCGAGAATCTCCTTTTCATCATCCTCTTTCTTGTTTCGGGTCAACCTGGAAGGAAAAGGAGCTGCAGTTAGCAATTGAGAATTAGAAATTTTTGGTTCAACACTTACCTTAGGTGAAAGAGGCTCGGCAGATTGTTTTTCTCCTTTTCCAGATTCTTCATTTGGCACTTTCGTGTGCTCTTCCGGCTCCCTTTCTGTCTTTTTAGCCTCCAACTCGGCTAATTCCTTCCCACTTCGCAAAGTGACAGCGCTAACATTCCCTTTTGGGTTCATTTCAGCTTGGGATGGAAGTTTGCCTTGATTTGACTGTAGCTTGTTCACTTGAGTGGAAAGTTGGGTGATTTGAGTGCCCATACTACCCAAGGCAGCTTGTGTCTCCTGCTGGAATGCTTTTTGATTCTGTGCTAGACTGTTCACGAGTGCACTGCTCTGCTCCAAACACTTCATGATGTCATTCATGCTCGGTGCAGCACGATCGGTACGGGCATACTGACCGCCCTGTGGCTGCCTTTGAGGTAAAACTCCTGGCATCTTCTGATCCGGCTGCTTCCAACCGAAGTTTGGATGGTCCCTCCAGCCTGGGTTGTATGTGTTTGAGTATGGATCATACTTTTTCCGTCTAAGGGCATCTTGCTGTGCATCTCCGGATCTATAAAATGCTTGTTCGGTTGATGGATCTTGCAATATAGGACAAGAATCAGTATAATGCTCATTTTCTGCACACACGCCACAACGGACGTTTTGCGTCTGTGCTACAGCTAGACCTCGAACCAGAGAAGTCAGAGCATCGATCTTCTCATTGACACTGGAGCTGTCTGCTCGCTCAATTCTCTTCACAGGTCGGTATCATATTGCTGACCTCCAGAAACCATGTCGATAATGAGCTGCTTCGCCTCTGCTAGAGTCTTGTTAGTCGGTGATCCTCCGCTAGCAGCATCGACTATTTTCCTGTCAAAGGTAGACATACCACGGTAAAAATAGTTAGTGAGCAATTGATATTAAGAGAACCCGTGGTCTGGACATTTACGGCACAATTGCTGGAATCTCTCCCAGTAATCAGCCAAACTCTCATTTTGCTTCTGTTTTATGCTGCTAATCGCCATTCTCAAATTTGCAGCTCTGGACTCCGGGAAGAACTTGCGCAGAAATTGTCCTTCCAACTCATTCCAAGTGGTAATCGAACCAGATGGAAGATCAAATAGCCAATCTCTAGCCCTGCCTTGCAAAGTATGAGAAAAAGTTAGTAGCCTCAAATTATCATCAGAAAAACCTTGAGGGCGAAGAGTCGAGCAAACTAGATCAAATTCAGCTAAGTGCTTGTGTGCACTTTCTCCAGGCAGATCGCTGAACTTAGGCAAAACCTGGATGAAACCAGGTCGTATCTTAGAATTATTTGCAATCGTAGGCATCACGATGCAAATGGGTCGATTGTTTCTGTGGCGACCCAACTCCCTGATTGGAGGTTCAGGCTCAGGTACATTCTCGAGAGCTCAATTCCTGTTGTTAGCCATGTCTTCCTTGAACAAATGATGAAGATCAAATGTTCCCAGATCAGATGTGGAAACTCCTTTAGATTCTCTTGCAAACTTCCTCGATCGTCGTAAAGTCCTTTCCGGTTCTGGATTGAATTCTAGACTTCGTTTTTGTGAGGATTGAGTCATGCACTGGAAAAACAAAACAAAATAAAAAGAAATGGCAAACTGAAAATATTAGAATAATTACTGCTTAAAAACCGATCCCCGGCAACGACGCCAAAATTTGGTGCGTCGTTTTTCACCAAAAATAATCCGACACGCAGTCGGTATGCCCAAACTACCCAGAATAGTAGCAAGCAAAATCGTCTCCCAAAGGACCGGTGAGAACTATTCGAACCTTCAGTTTGCAGTAACCAACTTTCTAGACGAATATCTTGATTATAATATAAAAACTAAATGTAAAAATAATTAAACAAATGTAGTTTTCTTAACAGATTTAAAAGGTATTCCGGCTTCCAATTAACTCCACCCTAGCTTAATTATTCCGATCATTGACTCAACGATATTTCTAATTAATTCATGCAAACCAGTTATAGCCACCGAAGACACTTACTGACGCAGCCTAATTTCTCCTTAGCTTCTCGATAATTAGGAAGACACTTCACTAATTATTTCCCTAATCGACTGACAACCGTAAGAGACACTCTATAGATTTAATGAGCCGACAGCTTTATGCACTAGAGAAACCCGATTCAAAACCAACAGACTCTGACACAGGACTATCGAATTAAGACTGTTCTTCCCTCGATTCTGAAGAATCGTTGTACCACTAATTAAATTTAAACCACAATTACGGATGGCCGATTTAATTGGCTACTAATTAATTCCGATCTACTAAATATTTGTAACTACCTAGCAGAGTCGAAACAATTAACAACTTTAAATGCAGAGAATCACAGATACATGCAATTAATTAAAGCAAAAGGAACATTTAGATCTCACAGAATAATTATACCAGGGATTCGTTAATCTTCACCGGAATAGAATGCGTTTAGCTTGAATTCATACTTGGATTAGTAATTCAGAAATTAATTGAAAAGAAGAAATATGAAAAGAAGAATGAAAACTAGAAAAGATCATGTACTACAGAGAGAGAATTCGTTTCTGGCATTTTTTTTCCTGTATCTGGCAATTGGAATTATTGTACTGCAATGGATACTGATATATTAGAGTCCTAGTGTATCTAGAAGTCTTTTATCTAAATCCTTAACTAATTAATTAATAAAAGAAATCTAATCCTAATCCAACTAGGAAAATAATAAAAATAAAGTCCAACAGTAATAAAAATAGCCCAATAATCGTCCATGGCCCACAGCTGATGGATATCCACTATCTCCAGTCCAAATATTCACCCAGTCCACCAATCGGTATGCCCATACCGACTGCTTTCCAGACTCTTCAGCTTTCTTCAATCCAATTGTGTCTAAACCCTCCAAAACAATGCCAATACCTCCACTTCCATGTCAACCACCTGAAATTAACCACAAGACACAATTCTTCCACAAAACTTTACCAAGGGGTGAGTAACTACGCAAAAATATACCAAAAATGACTCAAAATATATACGAAATAACAACCTAATCAAGCGGGTTTTGACATTGTTCTAGATTTAATCATAGGATATTTTCGAGATTCATGAATAAATATGTAGCTGATTTTATGTGTTTAAAATTTTCAAATTTATTGGAACATGAATTTCGATTTTTATAGATTCAAATTCGCATGTAATTTTGATTTTATCGAAAATTCGAATTTGTGATAATCTATATTTTTTTTCGGTCATAACATTATTGGATTTGGAGTAGTTTTTTGATCATGTCAAAATTTTCAGATTTATTAATGTTCATGTTTGAAAATTTCATCCTCAGAATTTTCGAAATTTTGAGTTTAAAATTCCCTAATTTGTTCTTTGTATTTTCGATCATGATTAGTTTAAATTTGGAGAAAACTTTAATTAAAATTAAATTTTCAGATTTATATATCATGTAATATCGAAATATATAGTGTTATTTTTAGAAAATTTTAATGTATTAAATTTCATATTTTTCTTGTTGTAATTTTCCGTCCTATTAAATTAATTTGGAGAAGTTTTTGATAAAAATCAAATTTTCAGATTTATTTAATAGGTGGTTTCGAAAATTAGGTGTATTAGAATTAGATATGGTATTTTTGATGTGTATCGTAAAGTTACCTAATTCTAATATACATAAGAGTTGAAAATAAAATATTAAGTTTAGAAAGTTTGAAGTGGATCAAATTTTCAGATTTATTATTTGGTAATTTTCGATTTTTTATGCATTATAGAGTTGGAAAAGGTAATTTTGATATATATATATATATATATATATATATATATATATCAACAGTTATCAAATTCTAATCCAAAAAGATTTTGAAAATAGAATTTAAATTTGGAAGAGTTTGAAATGGATCAAAATTTTCATGTAGATGTGAATCGAAAAATAATTTTTAGTGTATATCATAAATTACTTAATTCTAATCTAGATAGGATTGAAAATAAAATTTAAATTTTGAAAGAGTTTGAAGTGGATCAAATTTCCAGATTTTAAGATTGGTAATTTTCGATCCTAGCCTATTATTTGGAATAGATTTTTTATAGATATATCAAGATTTCTAAATATTATTTAATTATGGTTTATCGAAAATTTAGAGATAAATTTGGTGGATAGTTTTAACAAATTTTCAGATTTATTCTTATGGTATTTTCCAGATCTACTAAGATTTAATTTGGTAGATAATTATTTTAATTTCCAAATTATATCTTGTAGTAATTTCGAAATTATTAATTTAATTAATTGTAATTTTCAAAATTAATGTCATGAATGAATATCATATGTTATTTTATGCTAATCATGTGATAATGATTGTTGGTTTTGTAGACTAACATGTTTGCAGGTTTACCAACTATCATGGCTCCTATATTATGTGATGTATGTTTTAATTTATGTTAGATGTATGTTTGGGCCGTATGCCGGTTTGGCTACGTGCTTTTAATCAATGAGAAAATCCATGGATTAGGTCTAGAAATTTTATTTTATTATGTTGTTTTAATGTAATAGGAAAATAAAATTGTTTAGACCTAGTAGTGATTTTTCAAAAATCACTAAGTTATTGAGTTGTAATTTTATTTTAGATATATTAGATTTTTCCTTTTAGGAATAGATATTCTATATATTGAATAAAGTTTGAAGATCAACTCAAAGAAGGAAAGTAGTGCAGCTCAAGAAAGGAAGGTATCACTGATTCACGTTTCGAAACCCTAACCGGAGCTAGGGTTATCGACGAGGTGCAGTGATGGGGACGGTGGACCTGTCCAAGTTCCGGAGCTGACTTTTCATTTTTATCTCATCGATCAACATGAGATATAAGCCATGATAGTTGGTTTATTATTGCTTATTATGTTGTTTGAAGCATGCAATGTATGTTTATCATTTTATGTGATGTTTGTATGTTTTTAAAATGGGATAAAATGAAACCTCAATCATAAATAACTAAGTGGGAGAGATTCATACCAAAGCATGTAGAAATCTCATACGGTCTCCATTAATCTGGTTTAATTGAGAAATGATGGGCATGCGTGTTGACAATACGTCTTCCTCCATATCGGATGTGTCATATCATAGAATTCTCTAGAAATTAAACCTCTTTATAAAGATAACTGTAGAACACTGTTAGAACTAACTGACTCCTCCATCTGGAGCAGTTAAATTCGAAACTAGGGTTCTTTGGGCAAAGATGATGGTGTTCACACTTAGATGTAATTTATTAATAAACGTCCACACTATCGTGGCTTATTAATTAGAAGATTACATGACCGTGTTGGTTTCCGGCTATTAATTTGCTTGTTGTAAGGAAATTCAACTGGAGGCAAATTAAATGTTTGATAACCTGTTTAAAAATGAATTTTATAAATGTCCACACTATCGTGGCTTATAGAAAACGTTTTTAAAATGTCAATGGAAAAGTATATAATTTTTATGAAGTTTTCGATTATATACTGTTTATCCTAAAGATTGTGACTGTACCGCATCGTGTCCTGGTGTGCCAGATTGATGATGTTCGCTTGAGGAAACACAAGTTCATGTGAAACCTTACAGGTGGAATTTATTCCGTACATAATAAAACTTGTGTGGTACTACTCAAAGTTTTAGATATTAATTAATTATAGCTGTCAAAGGCTTACATAATTAATTAATTAACATTAGATCTTAAACACGGGGAATGACTGAACTAAAGGAGAAAGCATATTCACAAATATGTATTAAATTGGTAAGTCGGTATTACTTCTTTGGTGGAATAAAAGTAATATTTAATTTATTTAATAATATCCTAAGTTTATTGGATATTGGGAATTAAATAAATTAGTAGGTCAATTTAATATTCTTCTAGATACCTGTTGTAGCCCAATATGATTTTAATGGACTGGAGATGAAACAAAAGCCAGAGGCCCAAGCCCAGTAGGGTTGGCACTCATTATTTTCGTCCACCTCACTATTAATGAGTGGGGTGGGGATCGAAAATTACACACAACAAATCAGCCCCTCTATAGTCTCTTGATCTCCACAGTATCCATACCTATCTAGTAGATTTAAGTCCACCCTGAATCTAGATACAGTCCGAGAATACAACAGAAGATTGAGAAGTCGAATAGTTGAGAAGGAGGCACCGATTTCATCATACACAACAACAAGATTAGACCTTTAATCTTGTCCTCAACCCAACATTCGATTGTAAGTGTTTTTCGGTATTCTATATTTCTATTTTCAGTAGAATCGAAAAACCGGATTGCATGTTTAATTGAACTCGGTTAATTAAAACATATGAGCTGCATGAATTTATGGTGTACATGACATTAGGATCAAAGAACAACCAATGAGATCCTGCAGTGGTTTAATTCGAAAAAACCCCAACAAGCCCCTATCAATATTTTCATTGTGGGATCATCAATATCCAACTCATTTGACATTACCATTGAATCTTGTTCGATATCCTCCGCATGTTAGGTTTCTTGTACTCATTATACAAAGCAAATATCTCTTCTTCTACTTCATTTACCATTTTTGAACCCACAACCCTTCCATACATATTAATAAGAGCAAATTTAACCCATTTTAACTTGTATCGAGGGTCAAGAGCAGCAGCAATGAATATCAATTTATTCATCTTTTTCGGATCTCCCCAATACTTATCAAATTTTCCTTTCATGCTCTTTGTTATTGCAACTAACTCCTTATCACCACTTCTCATCCATTCTCTTAATACACAATGTACTGAATAAATTTCACGAAAATGCATGTTAGATGTGACATACAATGATCCGAAAATTCTACAAGTGAGATCATAAAAGACTTTTAAAAACCCTAGCATCCTTTTTGCAGTCAACCAATCCTCCCTATTAGGTATCCCTCTGTATCACCACTTTCAAGCTCAAGTCTATAAATTGGGTCTTGCAAATCAAATTGAGAAAATACTTTTTCAAATTTTAATATTGCATCTAACATCAAATATGTCGAGTTCCAACGAGTACCAACATCTAAACACAACAAACTCTTAGTTAAGATTTTCTCATGTTCACAACATTCTTTGAATTTTCTCAGCCTAGTAGGTGATTGTCTAACAAATCTCACAGCATTTCTAACTCTTTTGACAGATAAATCAATCTCCTTCAACCCATCCCCTACCACTAGATCGATTATATATGCAACACATCTCATATGTAAATGATTACAATATATGCAACACATCTCATACAGATGATTTTTTTCGAATGTTTTGTGATACTTTTTAATAGGAAGGTTCGTACTCACTTTGGACAGTTTTTTTTTATGGGTTGACCCAGTCAAAGCGGATTGACCCACATTGACCGGGTCAAAAACGAATTTGACCGACCCGTCTCATATAGTGTTATTTATATCATGATGCATGCAAGTGTTTGCCAATATTTTTATTTTATTTTACTTTTTTTAAGTGCGGAAAAAGCTAAAAAGAAGCGTCCCAAAAAGATGTATGTACAAACAAGGATATTAAAACTTGTTGTTATTAGAAAATGAACACAATACATACGGAGGGTTCTGAATTAATTTCCAAAATACAAAATCCCCAAAATTCTAACCAGACAAAAGACCAAACCCTCTTCCAACACAAGCGCCCACCCAAACAAGACCTTATCCACTAAAATTTAGTATTCAAGAATAGTAGGAACCAAAATAGACCCTTCCTAATCAACTAAATTATTTTCTAGAAATTTTATATTCTTCTTCTTTCGTCCCCCCCACCCCCACCCCACGGCAAATCTGCAATTTTCAACCAAGCAAAATAAGGATCGTCATTTTCTTACACCGATTCTCCCCTACTTATTACACACTTGATCAAATTTTATAGTTGCAGAAACTGAGCAAAAACAAGCACCCCACATCTTTCTACATTGCAACTATCTTCCTACCATTCCATCAGTAAGTCCACTCCCGCGGCAGCTCACGGCCGATCATGGATGACAATCCTCCCGTGAGAAAACTCCGCTGTTGCTGTTGTTGCAGCACCACCGCGTGCCTTGGACCCAACACCGAATCTGCAAACAGACAAATTAATACACCATATGTGGGCAAAATTACCAGTCAAGGATCACATAATTGCTTACTGTGATCCAAGACGAATGCCCTCCCGACCCTGCGCTGAGGCTGAGGCTGAGATTCGACATAGCAAGGCTTGGTGTGGATTTGAGCACCTGTTCTACCTTGGAAGGGTGAAGCAGCAGCCGAACACCCTGTGTGAACATAGAAATTGCAAGAAAAGACAATTGAGTGTATAAAACAAAAGGCCTACAACAGCAGAAAGAGCATGTGAGCTAGCCCAACATTTCCACACCATGATCAAAACTCAAAAGTACTCTTGGAGATTACAATAAGTAGAAATTCTTGGCCACACAAATTATCTGACAGGCAGGATGTATAAAGTAAGCAGGGATATGCACTAAAAAGGAAGATTTTCGAGTCAAATTGAAGATAAGAAGCAAAAATCGTGGAAGCATGATCTCTCCCAATAATTGAAAGAAAAACAAAACTTGCTTCAGCAAAATGGACTATAAAAATATATTGGCCCCAAAATCCAAAAATGGCATGAAATTAGTAAATTGCAACAATAAGGGTCCATCCATCGCATGGGGCAGAGATTTGGACAGAGACATATATGGTCCCCCACCAGTTCATAAGTCTAAATATTTTGATTTCACAAGCGTCTATAATGCAATAAAATAGTGAAGATTTGGAAGAAAACTCAAATTAAAGCAGAGCAGAGCCCTAAAACGGAGAAATCAAATATTATCCCTTAAAAAAACACTATTTAAATGGAATGGAAATGGAAACGTAAAATAGATACCTATATTGTTGCGAGGGCCTGACGAGTTGGCGTTACGGTCGCTGATGTTATCATATCGCCGAGGCAAAAACACCCCTGTGCCAGCACACACCTTTTTCGCCGCCGCACCGCCGCCGCTAAAAGCCGCCTTTCTCGGGGAGGGGATTTGGTGAGGGGCCCATGCAACTTGACCCATTCCTCCCACTGTCCTTGCACCAATGTTTTCAAGCTGTGGCGGAAAAGCATTTAATGTTAAATTCCACAAGAATATATAAATTATTTTCAAGGGGATTATTATTACCTGTAAATTCGGGTAAACTGACGGAGCTGGAATTTTTGCTTCTTTGTGAAATTGGGCAAGATACCTCGGCGGTGGACAGGTGTTTGCCGCATAACCACGGTTCAGCTTCAGCTTCGCGACTTGACCGGCGGCGAGGTACATGAGATCCCCAACGGCGTCGCATTTGTCTCCCATGGCTGTTGTAGGAGGCGATGGCGCGCTTATTGGGCTTCCGTTATTCGACCCACCGGCGCTACCCAGGTATGCCAGAGTTGACTGAGGCGAAGTCGACGTCGCACAGAATTTCTGCAGGGAAAAAATGAAGAGAGATTTTAAGGGAAAAAAGTATAATAAAAGTAGAAAGAAAAAGCAAAGAAAGTAATATAAAAAAAAAATGCTACCTGGAGAAGATGATCGGTGTGAGTTTCAAAATGGTAGGGGAACTCAGAGGGGAAGCGGAAGTCAGTGTCCAGTTCATTGTTGAAATTCTCTTTGTCCATGAGAAAATCGTCCTCTGTGAGAAACTCAGATGGCAACCAGAAACCTGCTTCTTCTATAGCAGCAGCCATCCTCCTCATGTGAGTGAGAGAGAGAGAGAGAGAACTGGTTTTGCGAACGGGTTGCTGCTGGGGGAAGATATAATGATGGCAGAGTAAGTATCTTGAGGAAAGGGGCCCAAATGAGAGAGCAGTAAGAAAATAAAAGAGAGAGAGTAGTGGGCGGAATGTTGTGGACAGGGGTTTGCCCTTATTAAGGTTTCAGGGCCATTTTGAGACAAAAAATTCAAAAATAGAAAAGGGGGATTTGGATTTGGTGCGTATTCGAATTCTCAAAATGAAATTAGTTGTTGTGGTGGGGTCATGATTTTAATTGATTAGACCATGCAAGAAAATGAGAGTCATGAGCAGTTCAACACATTTGTACTGCTCGCTGCTCCATTTTGGCATTTTTTAAAAATCTTTTATTGTGTTTTTTAAAATAAATTATAAGAGAATCTCGTACTAGATTAAAATATCAATTTAGTGCAGTAATTCACTTCAATATTGTCCTAAATTAGTGCAGCATCAAATTTTATTTTAAATTTGGTGTTGCACCAAATTGGTATTAATGAGTCCCACAATATCTAGTAAATTATTTTATTATTTTAAATTATTATTAAATAGATTATTCAATAAATTTAATTTATAAATTATACATTCACTTAATTTAAATTATAAATCATCTAAATAAATAAATCATTTCAATAAAAGCACAATTAAGATCATGACAATCTAAAAAACACTTAGTGCTGAATGATGACACTAACAACCTCCTCATTTATCTTTATCTGTTGGCAAATCAGCTCCATGTTTTTAAAGAACACAATCTTCAACTGAAGGATCATGTACATTAAAACATTCTTGAATGTTCTTATGAATATCATATGATCCTGCTGTTTTTCACTTTTTTATCAGCATGTTTCTGCTCTGCTGTATTTCACTTTTTTATCATATTCTTTTCTTATCAGCAGTTTAATTTTTTAGCAGATATTAGGATCATAAAACTTGCAGATAAAAACATATGTTCCAAATGATATAATATCAATAAATTGATATTACAGAACATAAAGCAAAAAAAATCTTGCAAAAATATGGTGTCAGATAATAAGAACTTATCAGGAGAAATTTTTAAAAAATATCTAGAATTTACTCTCTCTATTGCCACTGAGAAAGGCAAAGGAGTAAAAAGAAACTATTCAGATTTGTCAGATGCTTGCTCTTCTTCTTCAGATCCTCCTCCTTCATCATCATCATCATCATCATCTTCTTCAGCCTCCTCTTCATCATCAGCCTTCTGCTCTTCTTCTGCAGTTTCCTCTTCTTCTGCAGCTTCATCTTGATCATCATCATGTTCTTCACCCTTTGAGACAGGTTGTGGAGATCCTTCTTGAGTGGTAGCTACGGCAGTACTTGCAAGCTTGTGCAAGTTGTGAACATTATCAGGTACATCGATTGTTGGGGAGGAAAATGCTTCTCTAGATGAAACTTCAGCTATCAGAGCTTGAATCTTCATCTTCTCAGAGGTATGCTCAGATATCAATCGAGCATGAAACTCCAGACTATTTTCCAGAAATTTGAGCACTAAATCTTTTGGTGAAGACTTCTCAGCAAATGCATCAACACATTTCTTTGATGCGATAAACTTCTTGAATTGTATGCGCAGATCATGATCACCAATTTCAGGAGCAACTTTGATGATCAGAGGCTTCTTGGGAAGCATAACTGTGTCTGCCTTTGTAGATAAATTCTTCTTCTGCTTCTTAATGATGTCATATATAAGAGAATGATCCCAATAGCAAGAAGAGTATCCTTATCCACCTTCTTTATCCCAATAGCAAGAAGAGTATCCTCATACACCTTCTTTTCAGCAGACTCTGGGGAAGAACTTTGTGCTTCATCTTCCTCTTCTGGATCAGCAATCAAAGGTCATTTGATGACCTTCTTCTTCCCTTCTACAGCAGTTAGTTCATTCATCCTAGTGCTCAGAGGAATATCGTCCTCCTCTAAAACTTCACCACCTTCTATAGTAACTGGTTGTTCTGATGTAGGCTTCCCAAGTACAGTATCTTCTGGCATACTCTTCTCAGCAACACTTTGTTTTGCAACATGTACCTCTTTATGTACAGGTACATCTTCTGGCACAACACTCTCATCGACAGCAGTACCCTTTTCTTTCTGAAGGGTTTGAGCAATAAGGGTTGTGATGATCTTCTTCACTGAAGGGATTGTAGTTTTCTTTGATTTCTTGACTGCTAAACCCTTTGTTCTTGCCTTCTTTTTTGTATCATTTTTTGTTCACATTATACGAGCTTGCTGCTTGCTTCAGCAGATCATGGAGTGAAAGATTTTGAGTCTTTGTCTTCTTTGCAGAAGAAGTGGCTTCGGGTTCTTCTTCATCCATGTCTTCTTCTTCTTCATGGAATTCTTCTATCAATTCTTTAGTATCCTTGCTGGAGGACTCATCTCGAAGTTCTCTCTAAACATATTTCTTGTAAGAAGATTCTCCACGAACTTGTCTATCAAACTCATCATCTTCATAGAACTGATCTTGGGGTATAGAATATGTGACCTTTTCATACCTCATTCTGGGCTTAATAACCTTTTTGAGATGGACAAGTTTTTTTTTGGGGTGTCATTGAACAAAATGGAATAAATTTTCTTGATAGATCAAAGGGGGCAATGGCAGAAAAAAAAATGAATATGAGATATCAGAAAATAAAAGAGAAAAAACTCAAATTCAGAAAATATGAAACATATAAATGATATCTTTAAATGGCTATACGTATATATAAGAGAGTACTTCATTCAAGAAGTGATCTCAGGTGATGTTGGAGGAAAATCTTGGAAAATCAGAGATGACGTTTGTGAGTCAGAACTAGCCGTTGACAAAGATGTATATGGAAATTTAAAAATTGTTCATGTACATTATGATGAACATTTATAGGAATGTTCAGATCTTTTTTTGCAGGAATGGTTCTTTCCTGCTAAGTGTGAAGTAAACACACTCATACCCCTCCTCTTAATTTACTGAATCAAACAAACACTAAGAGATGTTCTTAGTTTCTCAGATCAAGCAATATCCAATCCCTTAATGAATAGATCAGCAAGTTGATCTTCTATTTTTACATGTTCAATCCTCAGAACTTCTTCTTCAACTAGCACTCTGATAAAGTGATGTATGATATCAATATATTTTGTCCTTAAATGTTGAACATATTCTTTAATATATTGATAGCACTCATGTTGTCACAATATATGATAGGTGTATCATGAGCTACTTCACAATCTTTCATCATCTACATCATCCAGATTATCTGAGTTGAGCTGCTACCTGCTGCTATGTATTCGACTTCAGCAGTTGATAATGATATACTGTCCTATTTCTTGCTGAACCAAGAAACAACATTGTTTCCTGAAAAGAAACAAGCACCTGATGTGCTTTTTCTATCATCTGGAGATCCTGCCCAATCAGCATCACAGTAGGCAATAAGACTTGAATTTGTGTCTAATGTGTACCATAATCCATTGTTTACAATTCCACTGACATACTTGATGATGTTCTTGACTGTCTTCAAGTGACTTTCTTTAGGACATGCTTGATATTTTGCACAGACACCCACACTGTATGATACATCAGGTATGCTTGCAGTAAGATAGAGAAGACTTATAATCATGTTTCTGTATAATGTTTGATCTACTTCTTTTCCTATATCATCCTTTCCAATCTTTACAGTGGTGCTAATAGGAATTCTTTTATGCTTAGAGTTCTCCAGCTCAAACTTCTAGACTGAGTTTCTTGCATACTTAGTCTGTAAGATGAAGATACCTTCTTGTGATTGTCTTATCTGAAGTCCAAGAAAATACTTTAGGTCTCCAATCAGGCTCATCTTAAACTCAATTTCCATGTCCCTAATAAAGTCCTTGATCATCTTATTGGACATTAAGCCAAACACTAGATCATTAACATATACTTGAACCACAATTACTTGTGATTTGTCATTTCTAATGAATAATGTTATATCCTCTCATCCTCTGTTGTATCCTTTGCTAACCAAGTATGAAGCCAGTCTCTCATACCATGCTCGAGGAGCTTGTTTCAAACCATCTAAAGCCTTCTTGAGTTTGAAAACATGATCTAGATAATATGGATCTTCAAATCCTTTAGGTTGTGCAACATACACATCTTTCTTCAGAAAACCATTCAAAAAAGCACTATTGACATCAATCTGATAGAGCTTGAATTTCATCATGCAGGCCATTGCTAGAAGTAGTCTAACTTTGCACTATAGCAAGTGCAAAGTAGAGCACTTGATAAAAACGCTTAGTGCACATCGTGGAACTAACAATCTTTCCATTGATGTTATATCTCTGATTAGTGCAATGTATAGCACTAACAGGTCACATTGATACTTTAATAATACTTTTTGTATCAATTTTAGTTCTGATGACCTGAAATGTCAGTTTTTCGGTTCAAACTTAACTCAAAGGTAATTTGAGAATTTCTTTTTTTGGTAATTTATTAAAAACAACACCATAAAACGTCAAATGCACAAGTTTCTAATTTTCCTTTATAGAGATTTGTATTTTCCAAGTTTTTAATTAAATATTATAAATATATTAGAAAAAAGGAGCAATTTAATTTTGATCCCATAATTTTAAATAAATTACAAAAAAAAAAAGAAATACTTTTTATTTAAGTTTGATCAAGGTAACTTGTTATTTCAGGTTATCAGAACTAAACGTAATACAATACATATATATTGTTAGAATACCATTTTATATTATGTTCTATACCAATAAGTAGGGCTGTAAAAGAGCCAAGTTGAGCCGAATACTTTCAACCTCGAGTTTTGCTCGTTTAAGATATAATCGGCTCAAGCTCAAGTTTGAGCTCGACTCGAGCTTTAACTTCGAGTTCGAGTTCGGCTCGACTAAGAAAATTCATGATCGAGTTCGATTTGAGGTCGGCTTGAGTTCAACTCGATAAGGACATGTTCAACTTTGATAAAAGAACTAGACAAAAAGCTCAACAATAATAAAATTTGTGATGGACTTTTTTTCCTTTTCTTTTCCAGATTTTCTTTAATTATGTTTATTTTTATTTTATTTTATTTATTAATTACTTAATTATGTAACTATAATTATGCTTATTAATCATTTTACTTTATCATTTTTCATTATTAATATAGAATATTCAAATTTTAATATATAATATTTACCTTAATTTAAATTAAAATTTCAAAATATTTTTTCTTTTATCATTTATAAAAAATAATTTGCTTTTTCTAAACAAAAACTCAAATATCATTTTCTTGTTATTTTATTGATCATTCATTTTCACTTTTCATGTAAAAAGTGTAAGCATTAGTTAATTAGAGATTTAGCTCACTACTCATCTTAGCTTATTATTTTTCATTATTAATTTCAAACTTCAATATATAAATATTTTACAATCACCTTAATTGAAATTTGAATTTTAAAGTGTGTTTCTCATGCAATTTATAAATCACAGTCACTCATATCTTATTTTCTTACTATTTTATCGATTATTCATTATCATTTTTCATATAAATTGCAATCATGTTCGTTGATTGGTGATCTAATTCATTATTCTTGTTAGTTTATTACTTTTTATTACACATTTACACATGTTCCAATTAACAAGTAAATATTTACAATAATCTTAATTCAAATACAAATTTTAAAGTTTTTTATAATATGATTTATAAATCATGATTTATTTTTATTGTTATATCTCATTTTCCTTTTATTTTATTGATATGTAACATTAAATAATTCAATGAGGCACACTAAAGTATACATATATTTTGTATATTATATAATAATTGAGTAAATTAACATAAAAATAAAATAAAAATATTATCGAATCAAATGAACTAAGTAATTATTAGACACTATTAATTGCTTGATGTTGGTTTTGATGAATTTTGTCTATTTAACTAAGTGTAATAATGTTTGTTTGATATTATGAGTTTAATCAAATTCATTTGTGTTTGTTTCATTATCAAGTATCAATTCTTAAGTATAACTATAAAATAGAATTTTATTTACATCATAATTAGATAGTTTTTTTTTGTTATACTACTTCAAAATTCAAATATACTATTTTATATTAATATTATAACTAAATACATTCTAAATGTATATCTTAAAGTTGGATAATCAATTTTGATTAAATTAATTTTTATCACCTAAATATATTTACATATTCCTATTTTTTGTTTAATAGCATAAGTTAACTTAATGTTTGTAAATATCATTAATATATTCCCTTTTAATTTTTTTTATTCATGATAATATTAATTCTTAATTTTCGTATGGTTCATATAGTCTATTATTATTGGTTGAATGTACAGTAAATTTATCTGATAATTAATAATATGATATTATGCTTATATAAATATAATATCACTATATAAAATATAAAGATTTATATGTATTTAAGTTTTGGATAATTATTATGAAAATATTATTCGATTACATATTAACATAATTGTTAATAATTTGGTCAAGTGGTTAAAGTAACAAATTGCAATACATTTGGCTAAGGTTTGAATCTTGTTGGGGGTGAAAATTTATTATTTTTTTTGGCTTATTTATCAGAGCTCGATTAAAAGTTCGTGAACTACTCGATTATAAGCTCGATTACAAGCTCGTGAGCTACTCGATAAAAGCTCGTTTATAGTTAAACTCAAACTACTTATGAGAAGCTCGCGAGTAGCTTGAGTTCGGCTCGAGAAAATTACCGAGCTAAAAAAAACTTGAATTCAGCTCGTTTAATAAACAATCAAGTTTCGATTGAATTTTTTTTAAATCGATACCTGAGTAGCTCACGAACAGTTTGGCTCATTTACAATCCTACCAATAAGAGGTTAAATATAGGATATCAAAATTGTCATTTCCCTCAATAAATATAATGTCGACAAAATAATTTATAATTTTTAAAAAGATTTCTAAGTTTATCATGCAACCCTTTTCCAATTCCGAAAGTTTGATGTTTCATGTTAGATGTGTACATGCATGAATATGACATAGAAGTAACTAATCACCACAGACAGATGAAGAAATTTTAACCCGGAAGGTAAAATGTACGAATTTTAATGTGGGGGAAGGGGGAAATAGTATTATAATGCAAATAATATTGTATTATATTTATATAATAAATATACACTCACACACACACACACACACACACACATATATATATATAAGAAATGGATCAAGTGAGAACCATTTCCTGGTGTGAGAATAAGAAATTGATCTCTTACCATTCATCCACAAAACGGAACGGTTTAGATCAAAAGCCACACAGTGGCGTTTTTGTAAAATTTGGTGTTTTTAGAGTTGCAGTGATGTATATGTAATTTTAATATTTCTCCATCGCTGTTTCGATCCTTCTCTGTTTTCTCTCTTCTCTCCACTCTTTTCTATTCTCTCTTCCCCCTCCACACACACACACACACACACACACACACATATCATTTGTTATTGATGTACACAATTACAATGCTTCTGGAATTTGTAACAATCTGAAGTACAAAGAAAAGACAAGAGAAGTAGACAAGAATAATAAACTAAAATTAAACAATTAAACAAACTGGAGCTCGAGTGCAGATTCCGGCAAGCCGAGTTGAGGGGACCTTTCTTCTCAAGATAAATACACCCCGGTTGGTGCTCACGATTAGGCGGATTATCTCTCAAAGATGAAACGACTTTCGTCCTTTCGCCAGTAGCACCACAAATCCAGTATGGATTCGGCGAACTAGCTAAAGTCGAGAACTAAGAGCTAAGACTCGAAACAAACTTATGCAGACAATATGATTTAAGCTTGTGCAAAATGTAGCATGGTTTGCATGCTGGAATGTCCTACTTATAGGCATACTTCCGCTTTTGCAGATCCCGACAGGTGTACTGTGTCTTCACAGATTCCGACACGTGTCCAAGACAACTACAGACTTTAACTCCCTTAGGAGTTACAATCGGTTACACTCCAACCACTAACTCCAGGTGGAAGTTACACCCTTTAAGCCACTTAACTCTACACCCGTGACCCATGGATCGAGCATCCGACCCGTAGAAACTCTGCCGGACGAGATTGGCACGGTGTAACGACCCGGCTACCGGACTGACGACTGTCCCCACAAACCAACACAAGTCTTTCCAGCGTGCTTTATCCTCACTCACACGCTCCCTAAGAAATTTCCCAGGGGGTCACTCATCCCACCATTGCTCCAGGTCAAGCACGCTTAACTTTGGAGTTCTGGTGGAACGAGCCCCAGAAAAGAAGACGCACCTTGTTAGTATGAGTAGCATCAATCAAATCCTTTAAGCTCTCTTCAACTATACAGTCCCATTCCTGTATAGCTTCAGAATCCATCTCTTTCGGGTGGATTCTGTTCGCTTGGAAGTCTTATAGGAGCCACTCTTTGTCCGTGACTTGCACCGGCGATCACTCCATACTTCGGCCCCGGACGTCACATGCCCACCAGCTTCCACTTGGTTCATCCCCGAACCACACCTTACTACGAGAGGTTCAGCTCTAATACCACCTGTAACGACTCGGCTACCGGACTGACGGCTGTCCCCACAAACCAACACAAGTCTTTCTAGCGTGCTTTGTCCTCACTCACACGCTCTCTGAGAAACTTTTCAGGGGGTCACCCATCCCACCATTGCTCTAGGTCAAACACGCTTAACTTTGGAGTTTTGGTGGAACGAGCGCTAGAAAAGAAGATACACCTTGTTAATATGAGTAGCACCAATCAAATCCTTTAAGCTCTCTTCAACTATATAGTCCTATTCCGGTATAGCTTCAGAATCCCTCTCTTTCAGGTGGATTCGGTTCATTTATGTGCCCCTTCGCTTGGAAGTCTTATAGGAGCCGCTCTTTATCCGTGACTACTCACTTAGTTGTTGTATATTTCATATATGCTTATTTTCATGCCAATAGTGCTTGTATATGTGTCAATGTGATTATACCTTTTTATTTATTTAATATACCTAATGATTCTAGATATATGAAAATAGATCAAATTAATATTTTATGTATAAATATATATACTAGTCCAAAATAATATTTTATTATAAATGGATATATTATATAATTGTATATTCATACTCATCTACAAGCATTAGACTAGTGGATAATGAAACAAAATAATAGTTAAGAAATTGGAAATTTAATTATCTTTCATACTTAGCTCACACGTAAATAATGGGGATTGATAGGTGGAAGATTTGTGTTCCATGCATTATCTTGTAAGTACACATGTCCTACTACAAATTAAAATAATGGATTTGGGTATTATAGAATATGTTTAAAAGTGTTATAGGTTCAACCATTTTCTATATCTATTCATAATTAACGAGAGAAGTTGATTAACATTAAAAAAATTAATTTGTATAAATTGAGAAAAGTTTGCAGTCGAAGGTGAGTAATTTTTATCTTTGTTATTTCTATGTTTTTCTATAAATTTAATGTTTAAGAATTAAAAATTGATCATGATCATGAACATATGGTTGGATAAAATATAAAATGATGTAAATAGATATAAAATGGGATTCATGATAATCATTATGTTGCTAAAACTACATGAATTTGGATTAATTGATTTTTCTTTTCATCTTAAAATTAACGGGAACAAAATATATTTAATTAAATGATAATTTTGTAATTATATTGAAAGTTTGGTAATCATATACTAGTATTATTAGTTAAATTTATTACAATGATGGGTTTTGTATAAATTAATTTAACTATATTCTTAATGATAATTTATAATTGCCCTTTATTTTTGGAATGATTATTAGCAATTATTGTAAAATTAGTGATCAATTTTATTGATTTACCGTATTTCGCTTTTAGCATTATTAGCTTCATTAAAATATTAAAGTTGCTTTATAAACTATGATAGAACTACAAAAATAGTGAGTTTGGGATTTTAATTTGTATGAGTTGAATGGAGTCGAGAATGAATCTATTTAATTGAAAATATTAGTTGTATCAAAATAATTATTACCCTTTTATTAGAATATTTGTATATTAAACTCGGTAATGTGTTTTGAATAGACTTCCTTGAGAAAGTGCGTGATATAGAATTCCAGTTAGCATAAACTTTGGACTCGATTGAGGTAAGTAGAAATCTATCTGCAACTACAATGCATGGACATAGTATTACTTGGCTATATGTGTTTATTAATTATCATTATCTTATTATAGTGCATTATTTGAGGGTCATACAATGTGATTTACATGTGTAATTGTATTTATTTGCATTGAACATCTTATTCATGAGCATAAGCATATGAATGCACGACATGTAGATGTTGTTGAGGTTGCACGCATGAAATGATTTTCAGAGAGAGAAAAATATTTTGTTTGGGATTGGTCACCACCAGCCCTTGAAATGTTGTGTTGATTATTGGGTGCCGCGGGTGGGATACTTTCATGTGAGACCAAAGATGACTGGTCGGGGGCGTGTCTCTTGGGGTCCAGGAAGGGTGGTCCACTCGACTGTACCCTGATGATGATTAATACCGCGGGTGGGATACTTTCATATGGGACCAAAGGTGACTGGTCGGGGGCGTGTCCCTTGGGGTCCAGGAAGGTTGATCCACTCGACTGTATTAATTGATATATTGGTCAAATTGATATTGATTATATTATGAGCTCATGACTCATGTTGGTGTCTGGTGAAGGGAGCCAAGTTCCAAACGTTTAAATATGCTTTCGAGGTGACATAAAAGGATTTTATCCAAGAGCATTTCACATTTGTAATTGTGTCGTGCCTTGCACGTGTTGTGACTGCCAGTGAACATGCATGTGCATGATTTCTGCTTACTGAGCATTAGCTTATGTAGTTCGTGCATTGTAAGTAAAAGTGATAACGTGTGGTGCATCGATGCATGAATGCTGAAAGCTCTGACAAGTCTTGAGAAGTGTATACATGAATGACGACTTGTGATGAGGGCAATGGCTTCTTTTGTTATATTTTATTACTTAGGTGTCATATGTTTGAGTTCAAATTTATTGGTATATTCTTAGAATTGTTTCTACAAAGAGAGCAATGGTTTCTTTACATTCTTTAGTAAATTATACTTTTATAATTATTCATAACTTGAAATGCACCATATATTAATCTAAATTTTTTAACGTTATTTTTTTTAGTAGATAATACATATTTCTATGTTTTTAAAGAGAGACACTTTTTAATAGAAACGTACATACTTATATTTTACAAAGAGACAACTCACCCACAATTTTACATTGCTTTATATTTTATATTTATTTTATTGGGGTGGGTGTTACACATGGGCAGGCACGCGTATGTGTGCGCGTGTGGGCTCACGGCCCATATCCTTGTGTACTTAGTTATTACATTTAAGTGTTAATAAACTTAAATACTCCTCTTAACTAAGTTAAGAAATCAATGTAGATAATTAAATGTGTTTTAAACATATTATCCCACACACCATAAATGTCCAATTGTGTGACCGATTTCGATCAATCATTTATTTCTCACTTACCCAAAATCAGATTTGAGAAAATAAAAATAATATGATTATCTAATACAACCATAGATCAATCGTACACTATTTAATTCCTCCAAAATTAAATAATCCGGTCATCAAAAATCGAATAAGATGAGACACGGCTCAATTTATTACATCCAATTTTCCAACATCATTCTCATTTTTTATTTCTTTCGCTGGAAATACTATTGATGTTGGTGCCATCATAATATATGTCTAATTTATCCACATCATAATTCTTCTTCATTTTTTATGTGTGAATTTGTCCGTAGAGAATTAAGTTTCCCGCAAAAGCTACTGCCCTGGGTTCAAAATTCGGGAAATTTGATTTTCTTTCTCAACCTTGGTTACTTTAGCCGTTTATTAGAAAACAACAATGCAAACACTAACAAAAGAAATGAGAACCGTTCAACAAGAATTTGGTCAGCAGCGAAACAAAGGGGTTGTAAAACTCTGGTGTGTTAAATTTAGGAAATCTGAATTTTTTTTATCAACCTTGGTTGCTTCAGTGGTTTCTTATAATATAATGACATGAACACTAGTGAAAGAAGCAAAGCCCGTTCAACAAGGATTTGGCCTACAACGGAATGGTGTTGTAAGATTCTGGTGGGATGCTGTATTTTTTTCATGATTAATTATAATTTTGATGGGATACGTATAGATTCAACTTAAAATTAATGTTTCTTCATGAAACGTCATATTTTTGAAGTTGATTAAGTTGATCTATCAACTTTCATGATTAATATATATTTTTAGTTCTTTGTATTTTGTCGGTGTACATGATAGGCATAAAATAAATTATTAGCTGTTTAAAATTTGTGTTTTTATCTCTTAATTTTCTATAGATTGTGTCTGCATTACTGTGTAATGTGTTATTTGTCAGAATATGTTTGCATTACAATATGTCTGATTCGTATCATAAAAGTTATTATTAACATTACAAACTGAATTATTAGCATTACTATAATCACTTGTTAGCATTGTAAAACATATGATTTGTTAGCATTATTAAACTTGTTATCAGAGTATTGACATGGTAAATGATTTATTAGCATCACTATGATTATTTTTAGCATTATCAAAGAAGTTATTAGCAATGATAACGCTAAAATGAGCTATGACAATGCTAAAACTTGTGAATGATAATACTAATACAACAAAATGTACAGTTAAATCAGATAGTGCCAATAACGTTGTTCAAGGCTAGATTTTACATGTCCTTACAAGTTTCTCGATGCTAACAAAATAAAATGAAACTGTTAATTCATCATTAAATTATGCTAACATAATTTATTCATGATTAGGTTGTATATAATTCAACAAGTATAGTTATACTAACAAAACAAAAGGAAACTTCTAAATTATCATGAAATAATATTAAATTATTTTTTTCAACGAAACTAAAAAAAATGCAATAACATATGGGGAAAAATTAAATGAATTATCATCTTGATTTTTCATCTTTTCTGATTTCAAGATTCAATCTTTCACTATTGAAGATGAAGATTGTGAATCAATGGAATCTTTTTCCTCCATTATGATTCTAGAATCAGAGCCATCATTTTCATCTTCACTATTTGGCCGACAATATAATATTTTCTTTGATTTATCTCATCCAAATCTCCCTCTTCATACGGGTTTTCTATAAATTAGTAGATCTCATGGCTCCTAGAGAGAGAAGAAACAGAGGATAAGAAACAGAGAGGGTTGAATTGAGAAAGAGAGCACTCAAACTAACGAGAAAAAAAAATAGAGAGGAAATATCGCATATACTTGCCAAATTACACAAATAACCTCACAACCCTAAAAATCATAAAAGTTTATATAAACTGAACATTTTTTGCTCTTTATTTTTTCTATTTTTGTTGTATGCACATTCCTTCTGATGTTGTACTTTACTAATAAATGTAAAATGAACAATGTTACAACTAATATAATGTTTACAACTATAGAAATTAAATTCCAAAGTCAATGCAAAACAACAAATCCCCAATTCCAAATTCAGTATAGACCGCCAAATCTCCATATATTACCCGAATTGTTGATATATGTATAAGAAAACACCAAATTTTCAGTACAACAAATGAATTCACTTTAATTTTAGAATTTAGTAATTCTATTTTATGGTATATATTTATTTCAAAAAAATCAATTATCAATCGTATTGCACGAGCCAACGTCTTAGCGCAAGTTAGTTTACTTTAATCTAAGAGTTCACTCATTCCATTTTAAGAAATACTTATTTCGAAAAAATTAATTGTTGGACGTAGTACACGAGTCCACAGTGTAGAATCGAACTAGTGCACTACACTAGTAATCACATTTTAATGAATTAGTTTTTTTGGAAAAAATAAAATAAAAATAGAGTGGGCGCGTGGGCGCTACTCCCCATCTGTTCAAGTTGATGGGTGCCATTCTTCTGGGAGGTCTGTGTTCTTCGACTCCTTAGGGCTCCTACTAATCAAATCTTCCAAGATTGGATTTTCAACAGTGTAAAGTGTATGAATATTGAGGTTGCTGGTATTTTTGCTATTTATCTTTGGAGCATTTGGCGATCTAGGAACCTGCTGGTTTTTCAACAATGTCACTTGGATCATGTTTCATGTTTCTCCTTAGCCATGTCCAAACTTCACGATTTTAAGCATTGTCTATTGATTCATGATGTGAAAACTAAAGCTAAAAACTTTGATGGCAAATGGAAACCACCTCCCGCTGGTGTTTTTAAATTGAATACTGATGCTTTTATTGACAGAGAGGAAAGTACTGGTATTAGAGGCCCCATTCGAAATCATATGGGTAATGTTTTAGAAGCTTTTGCATTAAAAAGTCACAAATGCACAGATGTTATCACAGTTGAAGCGCTGACATGTCCCCGTGGTGTTCAGATGGCTAAGGACTTGGGTGTTCAAAAGTTGATAGTTGAGGTTGACAATTTGGAGTTTGCTAATGCTCTAATTAACAGGTCTGTTCCTCGTTCTTATGTTGAGAATATTATCCATGACATTTTTTCTATTACTTCATCATTTTCCATGATTACTTTCTGCTGGAGGAAACGTGATCACAACAAACCAGCGCATGAACTTGCTCGATTGGCTTGCTCGGGTGGTCCTTTTGGTTACCCACTTATTTCTCTTCCTTTCCCAATTTACTCTCTTGTAACAGCTTGATAAACATGGCTTTTGTATGTATTTATGTTTTTATTTAGATGGTATTTAATGGATAATGCACGCATACGTTAGTGTTTGATCATATTTTCACCTTTTCTTGTGCAATCTTATATTTTGCTCTTTTGGTTGAAGTTTGAGATAAAAAAATGGGATATTTTTTAGATCTAATTAAGTTGGAAAATAATATAGAAAGATAGTGGATCAAATTGGGGTCAGTCTCTAACTTGAAACGGGTCAATCGGACGAGAAACGAGCGAGAACGGAGCAAAATAGTAGAGTGTGCTAGAAACCGGTGACCAACTCATCGACCTCTGGATTTACCTACCGATCGATGGATTCTTCACAATGACTTGGTGAGTGTGAAAGGGTATAGTGAAATCTGCCAACCAACTCACCGATCTCCGGATTTTACCCACCGATCGCTAAGTTCTTCAGCGCCGGTCGTTGCGTTTTTCAAAAATTGGTGTTTTGTATATTGTTGACCCTTGAACTTACCTTTTGGACCGAGATTTGATTACTTAGTATAAATAGGTTTGTTTAGGGCGAAAATAGGGAGATTCTTTTCATTATATTTTGGTTTTATTTTAGATTTCATAACTTCATGGATGGATGTTTCTTTACAACTTTGAAGATTGATGTTTCTTTTGCATAATTCAACTACGGTTCCTTTAATATTTTACAATTTCAATTATGTCTTTTAATTTCTTTATTTCTTTCTTCATCTTAGATTGCATTATGTGTGAGTAGTTTTTATAATTAATTATAGGGTTTGTAGCATGTATGAAATTATGTATTGATTTAATTCTTCATCAATTATCCTTCAGATTATCCTGTTAAAACTTTCAAGTTTAGATTTCTCATGCATGATTAAGGGTGTAGTCATTATTTTCTAGCTAATTAATTTGAGTCCTGGTGGAGATAATTAATTAGTGGAATTAAATTGAATGATTTGATATACGTACTTGTGATCTGTAGGAAGTTTTAAATATGTTGATCTATTGAGAGTTAACAATTAATCTAGAGACAAAAGTAATAAAAAAAATTATTAATCTACTTTTACCTTGAGACCTGGTGAAGATAGATAATTAGAATTCTGATCCTCCACCGATAATTGGATTAAATTGGAAGTTGATGGAATTAGATTATTATGTAATGGATTCATGTATATTCATTCCCTAAGATTAATTATTTTATTTATTTGATGGTTTGCGTTTTTAATTTCGTTTGATTTGCATTCGATCTGATATTTAAATTTAGGAATTTAGTTTTAATTATTCCCCTATGATTAATTCATTTTGTTATTTGATAATTTGATAATTTTATTCTTGTTTAATTTTATTTTTAATTGCATCTTTGATTTATTTAGTTGATTTTAATTTATGTGCCTAGGATTAGTAATTTCTCATTTATTTAGCCTGAATAATAGAGACATGTTAGCTTAGTACTCTGTGTTGATCTTTATTTCATTCCCCGTGGATACGATATCTGATTTACTACCTATATTGCAGTGATTTGTGTTAGTTGCAGTTAATTGCATAATAAATAGTACATCACAACTAATGCTACATTTTGATTCATATATATAAATATATGATTTTCCCCTAAAAAAATATTCTTTCAATATATCTTATTCTTTAAGTAATTATAATTTAGTATGGCATACTAATACTGAGCTGGTATCCCTAATTAGGGCTGAAAATTAATCAAACTAAATAGCTTTATATTTTATTCATATTCGTTCATTAAAAACTCATTTGACCTCAATTCAATAAGTATATCAAATAAGTTTGGACATAATTTTGTGTTCGATAAGATATAAAGCTCATCTCGAACTCGAGCTCGAGGATAAGTAAAAATGAAAGAAACATGTATAAAAAATATCAAACTACTTGAGCTCGACTTGTGTTCAGCTCGATTAAAGCTCGTTTGAGCTCGACTCGATTTATAATCAAACAAGCTCAAACATAAATTTAAAACTGGACATCATTTCAAATAAATTTGAACATATCTATGTTCGAGTTCCGTTCAACACATTTATAGCCATACCCTTAATCAGATGTGTAACTACTAACTTTACTGAAAATTAGAGAAATGAATTTGCATTTCTTTTTCCATCAAAGCCTAATTAATGATGTCATTTTTATTTATTTCTTTCTTTTTTTCCATTCTCTTCATCTTCTAAATCCTACCCAAAATAGTGATGGGTGGGATTTCATAGTTGAAAGACAACGAAAATAACATTTTGCATCATACCCAATTGTGAAGTTAAATTTTGGAATGGCACAAAACTCGAATTAAACCACTACAAAAATTATCGAAGAACACAAACTTGAACCCTTAATCCAAACAACAAAAACAAACCTATAAATTTGTAAACCTACTTTAAATCAAACATTCAAGCTCAGCATTAGAATGAGAATAAGTTCTAATACCATCAAGTAATTAAATGTATAATACCATTAATTAAAAGTTAAGACGTGATTAAGAAGATGATATTGTGTACGTCTTCCTTCCGTTGAGAATGCTTCTATTTATTAATAATATGTTTTTGTTTCCCTCAAAAAAAGAAGAAAATGTTTGAATCATGTATTGTACAACACTTAAAAAATAATTAGACATAGATCATATGACAACGGAAGATATCAAAATAATATACCTCCAGTCTTTGTTTATGTTTGTGAGATTTGAGAGATTCCACGTTTAACTTTTTCAAATCCCGAGAGCCATAAACTGAACAGAATTAACAATATTGATATATAGGTGCTTCTAAGTATTTCTAAGAGAAAGTTTTACTTTTGGTCCCATAAGACACGTTCATCTCTGGTTTTGGTCTAAAAAGTTTAGAACAATCATTTTAGTCATGCCGTGACATTTTCCATGAAAAATATTGTCGATTTTGGTCTTATTTTACTATTGATAGAAATCAAGGTGAAAAAGAAGATATAAATTGAAGAGAACCTATCAGCCATTGAACTATTACTTGTCTTCACAAAAGTACCTCCACAGAGATCTATATAGATGTGCATATATAGACCTACCTTACAGATAAATATAAAGAAATAAGATAAACTTAAACTATGATATATATCTTTAGCTACAACAAGTAGAATGTGAGGAACAAGTCATGATGTGTGCTTATCTAGACTACTTGCAGATATATCTCTTACAGTCCCCCTCAATTCAATTCAGAATGCATAAACAATTGTAAGCTTATTCTGAAGGCTCGCGAAGAATTGTCCACTCAAAGGCTTCGTCAAGATATCAGCCACTTGTGCAGAGGATGGTATATGATGCAGTGTGAGTTTGCAAATAGCAACCTTCTCATGCATAAAGTGCATACCAAGCTCAATGTGTTTGGTACGAGCATGGAGTACAGGATTAGAGGCAAGAGCCATGGCACTGATGTTGTTAATCCAAACCTTTGGTGGTCGAGAGATAGACACACCCAATTCTTGTAAAAGTGATTGAAGCCAAGTGATCTCAGCAGTGGTATGAGCAAGACAATGATATTCAGCTTCGGTACTGGAACAACTAACCACCGATAGCTTCTTTGAGCACCAAAAGACCAGGTTCGGGCTGAGAAAAGCACAGTATCCTGAGGTAGAATGATGATCATCCGAATCAGATGCCTAGTCTAAGTCACAGAAGGCAGTGATGTCAATAGATGAGTATTTCACAGCGTGCAATCCATGGTCAATGGTGCCTACTAGGTAACACAAAATTCACTTAACTGTTTTCCAGTGTGTGTCAAGAGGAGATGCCATAAATTGACTAACCTTGTTAACACTGAATGCAATATCTGGACGGGTAATGGTAGTATATTATAAAGCGTCAACAGTGCTCCTATACAAACGCCTATCAATAGTCGGTTGACCATCAAACTTAGATAAAGATGGATGTGAAATCATAGGTGTCGGGTAACTCTTAGAATCAGCTATATGAACACGATTTAGTAAGTCATTAATATATTTTGCCTGACTTAGATGGAGACCATTGGATGTAGGTGTGATCTCAATTCCGACGAAGTGACGGACATGACCAAGTTCCTTGAGGGAGAAATGATGACAGAGGTGTTGAACAATAGATTTAACAACAAGTTCATTATTACTAGTAATGAGCATGTCGTCAACATAGATAAGAAGATATGTGATCGAATGTGATGTCTTTTGGAAAAATAAAGAGTTATCTGCCCATGATTGATGAAATCCAAATTTCAAAAGAACACCACTGATCGGGCCATTTCTACTTAATATTTTGGGTTATTTTGGTGTGATTTATTAGTGTTGATTGCTGTATAATGATGTCGTTTTGGAAGAATGTTGTACTTTGAGAGTTTTGCAGGAAATTATCACAAAGATAGAGAAAGTGGCATGCTTTTGGTAGGAGAACAGGCTGTGCAAGGAAAGCTGAAACTGAAAGTTCGAAAAGCCATGCTGTATGGGCATACGGCAGGATAAAATGAACATATAACTCAGAGATTGGGCCTGAGCGTGCGTTTTTGGGCTTATATGCGGAAGTTACTTAGGCCCATGGCCTGGACGCGCGCGAGAGGAATTCCACCACCTCTAGGAGTCCTTCTTTTGCTAATTACCTAGTTGGGATAGATTATGATTTTATTTTCCATGTTGGATAATATTTTAATTAAGGATACTATATAGATTAGGATCTATATCTATTATTGATATTCTAGAACAGACGCAAGAACAGCAGCGGTAGAAAACGCTGGAGCACAGATTTTATATTCATCTTCTTCGTGGTTTTATGGTGTTCGATTATTATCTCTCATTGCGATTCGATCTTAATATGTGTTCAAGCTAATTTTTTCTTATTCCGGTGACAACTAACGAAGCCCTGGCCTAGCTAAACTATGAGATCTATTTGTGCTTTTCTCGTTCAATTAATTGCATGCATTTGTTATTCTCTGTATTTCGAGTCGTTAATTGTTTCGATATTACTAGATAGTTACAAATATTTAGTGAGTCGGAATTAATTAGTAGTCAATTAAACTGGCCATCCGTAATTGTGGTTTAAGTTTAATTAGTGGCGGAATGGTTCTTCAGAACCAGGGAGAATAGCAATCTTAATTTAACGGTCCTGCGTCAGAGTATGTTATTTATGAATCGGGTTCCTCTAGACTTTAAGGTTGTCAGCTCATTAAACCTATAGAGCGTCTCCTACGGTTGTCAGTCGATTAGGAAAATAATTGGTGAAGCGTCTTCCTGATTATCGAGAAACTATGAAGGAATTAGATTGCGTCAATAAGTGTCTTCGGTAGCTATAACTGATTTGTATGTGTTAATTGAATTAATCTTTGCATCGAGGATCGGTTTAGGTAAGCTAGGGTGGAGTTAATTGGAATTCGGAATATTTCTTCTAATATTTTAAATCTGTTCATTATGTTTCATCGTGCATCTCTTTATTTATTTGTTAATTTTGTTTATTTTATTATAATCACAAAAACCCCCTTGAAAGTTTGGTTCTATAGATTAGAAATTTAGAGTAATTCTCGCCAGTCCTTTGGGATACGATCTCGCTCATCGCTGTGCTGTGCAGTAAGGGCATACCGACTGCTGTCGGGAAATTTATTTTTGGTGTAAAATGACGCACCAAATTTTGGCGCCATTGTTGGGGATCGATTCTAAAGCAGTAAATACTCTCATATTTTCAGTTTGTTATTTTTCTTATTTTTTAGTTTTTTCTTTCTAGTGTATGACCCGCTCATCGCAAAAAGAAGATTTGTTGTTCGATCCAGAGCCAGAAAGAACTCTACATCAGTTGATGAGGGCTGCTAAGGAATCTAAGGGAAGTTCCACATCTAAAATAAGAACTTTTGATCTTCATCAATTGTTCGATGAGGGCATGGCTAATGACAACAACAATGAAAATCGAGCTATTGCCAACCCCGCTTAACCTGCCTCTCTGATTCGAGAGCTGGGTCACCATCGGAACAACAGGCCCATCTGCATCGTGTTACCTACCATTGCAAATAATGCAGAGATACGGCCCGGGTTCATACAGGTTCTGCCAAAGTTCAGTGATTCGCCTGGAGAGAGTGCACACACAGATCTGGCAGAATTTGATTTAGTTTGCTCCACCTTGCGTCCGCAAGGATTTTCTGCTAACAACTTGCGATTACTAACATTTTCACATACACTGCAAGGTAGAGCGAGGGAGTGGCTCTTTGATTTACCATCTGGATCGATCTCCTCATGGGAAGAGCTAGAAAAGCAGTTCTTGTGCAAATTCTTTCCGAAATCTTGAGCTGCGAACCTAAGGATGGCCATTAGCAGTATCAAGTAAAAGACAAATGAAAGCTTGGCCGACTACTGGGCGAGATTCCAGCAATTGTGCCGCAAATGCCTGGACCATAGATTCTCTGATTATCAGTTGTTCACTAATTACTTTTACCGTGGCATGTCTTCTTTTGACAGGAAAATTATAGACGCGGCCAGTGGAGGATCTCTCATCAATAAGACTTTGGATGAAGCCAAACAGTTTATAATCGACATGGTTTCTGGAGGACAGCAATATGAAGATGAGGATATTGATCGTTACAGACCAGTGAAAGGAATGGAGCTAAGAACTCTAGGGTAAATGACAAGATTGATGCGCTGACCTCTCTAGTTAGAGGCTTAGCAGTGGCGCAGACAAAGCATTCCTGCTGTGGAGTGTGTGCAGAGAGTGGACACTTTACCGATGAGTGCCCAACTTTGCAAGATCCTTCCACCAAGCAAGATTGTTGTGGGTCGGGAGATACACAAGAAGATGTCTTCCGAAAGAAGCGGAATTATGATCCTTACTCCAACACTTACAATCCAGGTTGGAGGAACCATCCCAATTTCTGTTAGAAACAGCCGGGTGATCAAAGACCACCTGGAGATTTGCCCTTGAGGCCACCACAAGACGGGCCATATGCCCATACAGACAAACCCGCACCGAGTATGAGTGAGATCATGAAGTGTCTGGAGCAAAGTAATGCTCTAATGAGCAGTTTGACACAGAATCAGAAGGCATTCCAGCAGGAAACACAAGCTGTCCTCGGCAGTATGGGCATACAGATCACTCAGCTAGCCACTCAAATGAACAAGATGCAAGGGCATACAGGGAAGCTGCCCTCCCAAGCTGAGCAAAATCCCAGGGGGAATGTGAGTGTTGTGATTCTTAGAAGTGGGAAGGAACTGGTTGAAGTGGAGGCTAAGGCCGGGAAGAACGCGCAGTATGGGCATACTGCACAGACTGAAGACAAATCCAGTACAGAAGAAGAACAACCAACTGCTTCCACCGAGTCTACCCCTGCTGAGGTACAAGTTGAATCTAAAATTTCTAACTCTGTAGTTGGAACTCCTTTTCCTTCCAGGTTGGTTCGCAACAAGAAAGAAGATGACGAGAAGGAGATCCTCGAGTTGTTCAAGAAGGTTGAGATCAATTTACCTCTGATTGATGCCATCAAGCAAGTTCCCCGATATGCGAAATTCTTGAAATAATTATGCGCCAAAAAGATCAGATACGGGAAAGATGCAAGAATTAAGATTGGTGAAAATGTTTCCGCTTCAGCAGAAATTGCTACAAAAATGCAGGGATCTAGGTATGTTCACTCTCCTTTGCACCATTGGGAGTAAAAATATTGAGAAAGTCATGCTAGATTTAGGCACATCCATAAATGTTATGCCTCTATCTATGTACAAAGATTTGCAATTAGGTCCTATGAAAGAGACTCGAGTCATCATTCAGTTAGCTGATAGGTCTAATGCATATCCTCGAGGTATAGTCGAAGATGTTCTGGTCAAGGTTAATGAATTAATTTTTCCCGTGGATTTCTACATTGTTGACATGGATGATTCTTTTTCTGCATATAGATCACTGATTCTGTTAGGACGTCCATTTATGAAGACTGCAAGAACCAAGATTGATGTTGATAAAGGCATGCTTAGTTTTGAATTTGATGGTGACATTGTTACATTTAATATATTTGAAGCTATGAAGCATCCTAAGGATCCTGAGGCTCTTTATATGGTTGACATTGTTGATTCTCTAGTTGACGAGTTTGTTGAGCATAATTTCATGGATGATAAATTAGAACAGGTACTCTTCGGTGGAGTGACTGAAACAACCGCAAATTTAGAGAAAGAAGCCGCAATAAGGGAGATCATACAGCAGCTATATGCAACCAGTGAGTTTCCTACTCGGAATCTGATATGCCGTATGCCCTTACCGATGGACACGGCATCGATTCTACCGTCTCATGAGAAGGCCCCCGTTCTTGAATTGAAGGTCCTTCCTGAACATCTGAAGTATGCCTACTTGAGGGAACACGATACGCTACCCGTCATCATTAGCAAAGATCTCTACTTGGATCAGGAAAGCCGATTGATCGAGGTTTTAAAGAAACACAAGAGAGCTATCGGTTGGACCTTAGCCGATATTAAAGGAATCAGACCAGATATATGCATGCACCGAATTTTTCTTGAGCCAGATTGCAAGCCCTCTCGAGATCCACAGAGAAAATTGAATCCGGTGATGAAAGAGGTGGTTCTCAAGGAGATCCTCAAACTACTCCAGCTAGGGATCATTTACCCTATCTCCGACAGTGAATGGGTCAGTCCAGGGATCATTTACCCTATCTCAGTCAGTCCTAAGAAATCCGGTTTTCAGCTTGTTAAGAATGAGAATAACGAGTTGATTCTGATGCGGCTGCAGACAGGTTGGCGCATGTGCATTGATTTTCGAAAGCTTAATGATGCCACACGCAAAGACCACTTTTCTTTGCCGTTCATTGACGAGATGCTTGAACGACTGGGGGAAAAATCTTTCTTCTGCTTCCTCGATGGATACTCGGGCTATTTTCAGATTTATGTAGCCCAAGAAGACCAAGAAAAGACGACTTTCACATGCCCATTTGGAACATTTGCCTGCCAAAAAATGCCATTTGGATTGTGCAACGCACCTGGCACTTTCCAACGATGTATGATGAGTATCTTTTCTGACTTGATTGAAAGCTGCATTGAAATTTTTATGGATGATTTTACAGTGCATGGAGACTCGTTCGAGCAATGTATGGAGCATTTGGACAATGTCCTTCAAAGATGTGTTGAAACCGACTTGGTGCTGAATTTTGAGAAATATCACTTTATGGTAAAACAAGGCATTGTACTCGGGCATGTCATCTCTGCTAAGGGCATCGAAGTTGATAGAACAAAGGTACATTTGATCGTGAAGCTGCCTTATCCCTCAAATGAGAAGGAAATTCGAGCTTTCTTAGGGCACGCAGGCTTCTACCGACGCTTCATTCAAGACTTCTCCAAGATAGCTCAACCAATGACCAAATTGTTGCAAAAGGATGATCCTTTTGATTTCGATGATAAGTGTAAGGAGGCATTCGATCTGTTGAAGAAAAAACTCACCTCTTTACCCATTATTCAGCCGCCACAATGAGGCCTCCCTTTTGAGCTCATGTGCGACGCCAGTGACTTTGCAGTTGGAGCGGTACTTGGATAAAAGAGTGGGAAGCAGAGCCACGTCATCTATTATGCTTCAAAGACCCTTAAACTAGCTCAGTGACTACATGACGACTGAAAAAGAGCTCTTGGCCGTGGTTTTCACGTGTGAAAAGTTTCGATCTTATCTTGTTGGATCGAAAGTGGTGGTATACACAGACCATGCCGCCCTAAAATACTTACTCTCCAAGAAAGAATCCAAACCACGCCTCATTCATTGGGTACTTTTACTACAAGAATTCGACTTGGAGATTAAAGACAAAAAAGGAGCTGAGAATAATGTTGCAGACCACTTGAGCAGACTGTGGATGGAGTCCGACGATATAGCCATACCGGATGATTTCCTAGATAAACTTTTACTCGCAGCTGCGGGTACAGCCCTTTGGTATGCGGATTTGGTGAATTTTCTCACCACTGGAATATTCCTAAAGGGTACAGAAACTGCCAAGAAGAACAAATTAAGGAGCCAAGCCAAGTACTTCATATGGGACGATCCTTATTTGTGGAAAACTTGTGCTGACCAAGTGATTCGACAATGTATTCCCAATGATGAAATTCAATCCATTCTAATTTTTTTCCATGCTCATGCATGTGGAGGCCACTTTGGGCCGAGGAGAACAGCCCGGAAGGTCCTCGAATGTGGTTTTTATTGGGAAACGATCTTCAAAGATGCTTACTACTTTTGCAAGAATTGTGATCGCTGTCAGCGACTCGGTAACATTTCTTTCCGCAATGAGATGCCTCAAGTTCCTATCTTGGTGTGTGAAATATTTGATGTATGGGGCATGGACTTCATGGGCCCCTTTCCAAGCTCATTCGAAAATTCCTACATCTTATTAGTTGTTGACTACGTTTCCAAATGGATAGAGGTTAAAGCCACCGCGACCAATGATTCCAAGGTGGTTGGGAAGTTTCTCAAGACTCAAATTTTCCAATGATTCGGTGTTCCTGGAGCTGTAATTAGCGACCAAGGGACCCATTTTTGTAATCGGACGTTGGAAGCCTTGTTCAAGAAATATGAAGTTCACCATCTACTTGCCACTGCCTATCACCCGCAGTCCAATGGGCAGGCCGAAGTATCGAATTGAGAGATCAAGAATATTCTGGAAAAGACCGTATGCCCAAACCGCAAGGACTGGAGTTTGCATCTGGACGACGCCATATGGGCATACCGTACAGCATTTAAAACACCCAATGGAATGTCACATTTTCGGTTGATCTTTGGGAAGCAATGCCACTTGCCGGTCGAGCTGGAACATCGAGCCTTTTGGGCTGTGAAGCAATGCAATTCAGACCCTCAGCTAGTCGGTACTAAAAGGAGATATCAATTGCAAGAGCATGAGGAAATTCGATTAGAAGCCTATGATAGTGCAAGTACTTACAAGGACCGCACAAAGTTTTTACACAATAAATACATCCGGCGGAAAACTTTTGAAGTGGGCTAGAAAGTGTTGCTTTTCAATGCCCGTCTCCGACTCATGCCGGGTCAATTGAAGTCTCACTGGATAGGGCCCTACGAGGTTGTATATGTCAGTCCACACGGAGCTGTAGAAATTCGCAGCCTCACTACTCAAAAGCTGTCCCAAGTGAATGGCCAACTGCTCAAGCCTTATTGTGACGAGATAGAATTGTCTAGCTTTGATGGGGTCGATTTGGCCGCCCCGGCTCTCACAACTTAATCCTGCTGTCTTTGTCAAGCCCCCGACATTAAATAAGGGCGCTTCTCGGGAGGCAACTCGATTTCTTTCTCTTATTTTATTTTTCTTATCTTTTTATTTCTTTTTTTACACATGTTTTTATGCTTCTTAGAAAAAAAAAATAAAAAGATACAAATAAAAAAAATATATAAAAAAAATGGACTGGGGTCCCACTCTAAGTGTGGGGGGGGGGGGGGCAATTCGCAACTTTTGAGCTTACTAAGGATTATCATGCAATTATGCTTAGTTCAATTTAGGGATTTATCTTCTACCCTAATTTTCTCCCCAATTTAAATCTCCTGCCTTAGTCAATTTTTTTCACCGTTCATTCTTACCCATCTCATTGTGACTTTTCAGATTTTCACCGCCTCTCCACTTCCCGCACTTTCATCCTCGACTCCATCGTCCTTTCTCCGACCACCACTGCTATCTCACCGCCATGGGCAAGAAACGCAGTGCGAAGAAGAAAGCCATCAAGGCCGCCTCCATTTCCGTCGGCCACTCCATGCCACCAGCCGATTCTTCACTGCCATACAATCCGTCGGTGGCTGCTTCTCCACCTTCAACGGTGATTCTTCCAGTAGATGCCCCAGCCGCTCGTTCACCGACAACAGAGCCCTCGCCACCACCAGCCACCCCTATCGCTATTCCTGAACTGAATCAACCTCTACCGTTCCCGCACCGCTCCCGATGCAATTCTGAGAGAGCAGACACCGCCGCCCCATCCATCAGTAAAAGACGCCGGACCAGGCCACCGCTCTTCATCAATCTCACCGCCGATGAGCCTATTGCCTCCGCCCTAGCGATTTCTCCTCCGGCCCCTGCTTCCGCCGCTCCAGACTCTCCGCCACATCAACCTGAGCCTGCCTCTGCCACACCTTCGGTGGAGGACGTTCCCACTCCCCCAGGATCTCCACCGTCTCCATGTGTTGCCGCACCCCCATCACGACCGCCACGAGTGCCCACACCACTCCCCCTTCATCGCCAGTCCCTGCTCCCGCTGATGTCATCACACCACCCACACTCCGATGCTGAATCTGGTCGAAATCCACCTCTGTTGGACCATCTGCTCCGCCGACGTCTCCGGAGGCACAAATCCTTGCTTCTTCATCACTGATAAGTCCATTTATTTCATGTTTTTATGGGCATTTTGTTCGTTATAAATGTCCTTTTTAGTCTGTTTTGAGTTGAAAAGAACCAGGATGTGGTCAAAGGGCATTTCAGAAGGCGAGTCTGGCGAAAGGGGCATTTTATGCCCAATTATTCATGATTATCTCATCGCCATAAACTGCATTCAGAGGCACAAGGAACTTCTTCAGCATCCATCCAACATTCAGGAGGCAGAATGGGCATATTAGAAATGGAAGGAGCTGACCAGATGATGTCGTGCCCACATTGCTCGTACAGACTCGACAACAGGCCAGAAATGGCATTCGCAGGAAATTCGGGATTCTGTTGGAAGCTAGAGGCGTGAAGAATGGCTGCATATCCAAATAAGAGTTGGTGATAAGCTGGACTCCTAAGAGGCGTGACAACTAAGAGATAGATAAGATAAGGACTGCTGGAGGCTTGGAGATGAAGTGATAAAGCTAATCCCTAAAATATAGAGATTTGGTCAACAAACTAGATAATGCTTATCCAGACAGATTAGGATGGGGCACGCCGGATCCGAAAGCCAGTGAAGACCCCAGTTTGTTGGGGAAACTCAAACTCGGAAATGTAACTATTTAAGCTAGTTTATTTTCTGGAAATAAGAAGCTTTGGAAGTCAGAAACATTGCTACAATTTTACTTTTCTGCATTTCATTTTCGTATGCTACTTAGGCAGCTACAAACAATCCAATAGGCCTTAAACCATTGGAACTTAGGATTATGTTTATGTTTCTCATCGTTGGAGTTGAGATTTTTACCTAATAAATTCGTAAGTTTTCTTTAGAATTATGTCTTTAATTTCTGCTATTTTAATTATGTTTAGCCTGTTTAGCTAGATCTTTATTTGTGGTGTTTGAACAATGAAAATGGTTTAAGTACAAATCTGGACTCGTGAGGCCGAAATGGGCATATTAGTGCATGATAGGTTTCTATCGATTCTTGAACTTGTTCCACGTGAGTGTGTGTCTGAAATGCCCAATGTGGCTGATCACTCATTAGACATAGATGGCACACCAATATTAATTGAATTAGCGAATCGTGACTGTGTGTTGATTCATATAGTAATAAGGGAATCGATGGGTTATTGTGGGCACATGAGAAATCGGTAAACACAACAGATCTGGGTTCGTCTAGAGGCACACTGCTGTCTATTCATTTATATCTCTTAGGGGAACCGGGGGGTGGATGATAGGCTAGGGGTTTACTTGACGAGGAAACGCTTTTAAGCTTAAAATGAAAGGATGAATCAGGGGATGTAGAGAGGAATCCGGTCCCTATAACTGGGTGACTTAACATGTATGAAAATCGGTGTGCCCATGATCAAGTTGTTTTATACTTAAACTAAATTCTAGTTCAAATGCCAGAACATTTATTATTTGATATTTCCTTTTAGTGTTATTTTGTAGATTTACTTTCAGTACAGTGACAACACAAAACCCCCCTTTTTGATTGGTGACTCGAAGGTGGAATCACATCAGCTCTCTGTGGGATCGACCCGTATTCATAAGCTAGCTACGCTCGCTGTTGGCACAGGAGCATTACAAATTTATTTTGAGCGCGAAACGACCGCGCGTCAAAATTGACGCCATTGCCGGGGAGCTGATTTCCAGTGATTTTACTTTCCAAGCTGGTGTGCCTGGAAGTTGATTCCCAAGACTTCTTCAAGTGAAAATCTATTGTACGATCCGGAGATAGAGAAAACTTCGAGGAAGAATAGAGCAGCAGCAAAGAGGGCGCGCCGAGCTGTGAACAAACTTCGTGAGCCCACACTACCACCAGAAGATCAAGAAGAAGCAGGGCACGAGAAGGCAAAACAATTTGAGAACGACCAAGCTGATAATATGGCCGCTGAAGGAAGAACTTTGAGACAGTTAGTCTTTCCGACTAACATGAATCTTTACCCAATGGGCATTACGATCCCAGCAGTCACGCAGACATGGGATCTGCAAGCAAGCTTCATCCAAATCTTACCTAAATTTCATGGGATGGCTGGAGAGGACCCTCAAAGGCATTTGCAAGATTTCCAGATGGTTTGCCAAACTCAACCATCAGATCATGGAAGAGAAAAATATGTTCGACTGGTCTCGTTCCCTTTCACTCTTCAGGATGGGGCACGGGGCTGGCTGTACACTCTGCGGACTGGTAGTGTGACCACATGGAGGGAACTTCAATAAAAAAATTTGGAGAAGTATTTCCCAGCTTCCAGAGTGCAGGAGATAAGAAGAATGATCGGAAGTCTGAAAATGGGCACGAACGAGAGTTTCTATGATTACTGGAACCGTTTCCAGAATATGCTGGCGAAATGCCCACAACACCAGATAACTGATCATGATCTGATCCAACACTTTGTTGGAGGTTTGAGGCCACATGAGAAGACGATTGTTAATGCATCTTGTGGAGGGTCTATATTGAACAAGCGACCAACTGAAGCCTTTAGAATTCTGACCGAGATGGCTGAAGACAACCGAGATTTTGGTGGAGAGGGCACAAGAAGCGTAAATGCATTTGGGAAATCATCCAGTGATGAGAGCATGATTGAAAAGCTATGCGAATGAATTGGAAAGGCTGTTACAGTAGCAATCACAAGAAGAAATCCCAGACCATGTGGGGTGTGTAAAAGTGTACTTCATTTTACCGCCGAATGCCCAATGCAGGAGGAGATACAAGAAGTTAATGCTGTGGAAGGGCACAACAACTATTAGTGAAGATACGATCCTCACTCTGAAACATACAATTCAGGTTGGTGAGACCATGATAACTTCAGATGGAGAAGGCCTGAAGATGCTCCATCCATGCGACCTCCACCACCAGAAGAAAAAATGAGACCGAGGTTGGAAGATTTAGTCCAAGCCTTGGCAGAAAAAAACATGAAGGCTGCGCAAAAGAATGAAAAATTTAAGCAAGAGACAAGAGCGGACTTTGCACATATGAGCAAACAAATTGCTCAATTAACCTAAACGGTTCATAGATTGGAAATAAAAATTGGTAAACTTCCATCCCAAATGGAGAACCCTCATGAACAAATTAATGCTGTGACCTTAAAGAGTGAGAAGGATTTACCGGAAGTGGTCTACTCAGCTGAAATAAAAAATGATGTGCCCACAAGAAGAGAACAATCATCGGAGAATGGGGCATAAGAAGTCAGTCAGCCTACTCTGGAGCCCATTTGAGAGAAACAGAAAATTGTAAGAAAACCTCCTTTTCCAGGCAGATTGGAACAAAATAGAAAGGAAGAAGAGATGAGTGAGATGCTGAAAGTCTTCCGCAAAGTGGAAATCAACATTCCACTACTTGAATCCATTAAACAAGTTCCACGGTATGCCCATTTTCTGAAGAAGTTGTGTACCAGAAAGATACGATTTAAGGATGATGCTAAGTTCCCTGTGGGAGAGAATGTGTCGGCTGTAATTCAGAAGAAGATGCCAAAGAAGTGTGATGATCCAGGCATGTTCACAATACCATGCATCATTGGAGAAAAAAAGGTCGAAAAGGCCATGCTGGATCTGGGGGCATCAATAAATATGTTGGGACCTCTGCAGCCAACTCGTGTAGTCATTCAGTTGGCAGACAGGTCGAATGTGTATCCAGAGGGGCTGATCGAAGATGTGCTAGTTAAGGTGGATGAGATGATATTCCTAGTGGATTTCTATGTGCTTGATATGGGTACAACAACAAGATCATCAGTTCTTTTGTTGGGGGGACCTTTCATGAAAACAGCTCGCACACAAATTGGTGTCGATAAGGGCACACTGACGTGCCAATTTGATGGAGAAAAAGTTACATTCAACATTTTCGAAGCTATGAAGCACCCACCTGATACGGAAAATGTGAATTTTGTAGATCTCTTTGATGCACCATCCCAGCCCACTCTCTCAATAATGAGCAATCGAGAACCTCTAGAATGGGCATTATGGGAAGGACTAGCTGATCGAGATGCCCTTGATGAAAATGATGGCATTCAAGATGCAATTAAGATGCTGGATTCACTCAAGGAGATGCCACTAGGAGTAGTGGATTACAATGTGCCCACAAGAAGCGATAGTGACAGAATGCTGCCTTCTATTATGCTAACACCGAAGTTGGAACACAAGCCACCATGGGGCATTCAGAAGCTTAATGGAGAGCAAGTTGGGCACAACAAAAAGTTCCAGACCTAAGAATCAGAAGAAAAGGGCATGGAAGTCTATGATGATGATATTCTCTATGAAGAAAGAATGAAAGGACTCCATGATCAGGTTGTGAAATGGAAAAGGTTCACTCGAGGGCAACAAGTGCTGCTTTATCATTCCAGATTCAAGCTCATGGGAGGAAGTCTAAAGACCAAATGGGCCGGGCCATTTGAAGTGCATGCTGAATTTCCTAGTGAGGTAATAGAAGTGAAAAATCCGAAAACAGGAAGACATTTCAAAGTAAATGGGCCCAGACTGAAACCTTACCTGGGGCACACCGACCTTGAAGAAAGAGCAGTATGGCTCGCGGAGCCCATTAATATTTGAACAGAGAAGTGTCGTGCCCACGATAGTAACTAGGGCGCTACTGGGAGGCAACCCATGTTTTATTTATTTATTTTATATTTTATTTTTTTAATTTATTTAAATAAAATTTTCAGCTAAGTAAACTAGTTTAGGAGTAATTCTACGCTTGTTTTGGATAAGATATGTGTTTGCAGGTTAAGATAAGGAGAGAGAAATCAAGAAATAAAGAGAATCCCTTGGAAGTAGGGATTTAGAACATGGCACTCTGAAGAGATGAAGAATCTGCCAACTGGAAGGGCACAACAAGGTGACAGTACGATTGCTGTTATTGCCTACTTCAATGATCCTGGGTTTGGTACGCATGGAGAAAGCTCTTATTGCCTACTTCAACCATGCTGGGTTCACCTAACCAGCATCCGCAACCGACTGATCCTGGTTCTTTCTGTCTTTTAGATTAGGTTTTTGTTTATTTGTGTTGCCCTTATTCACCCACTTTGTCTAGTGCAAAGTGTGTGGGTGGGGGCATTCCAGTTCTTGTTGAGTCTGTTTAAATGCTTTGTCTCGTGCAAAGTGTGTTAGTGGTCAGTGTCTTTGTTAAGCATGCTTTCTGTGAGTTCGTGTGGCGATTGCTTTTGATATATTCAATTTAATTGCTTTTTCAAAATCAGCATGCCCACAGTAAGATAGGGATGACGAAAGAGTTTAGCTTGCCCTGGGAAGATTTGAGCCTAATGATGTATGCCTATTTCACATCTTTCTTTTCTTCATGTGTGAACATTTTGTGCTTAGGAGTTCTAGAACTTGCTATTGTTCTGCTTAAGGATCTTTGAAATTGTTGATGCATATGTAGATGATATAGGCCATCTTTTGCTGAGCCACCATGATATAAATTGACCCACCAACAACACAGCCTTGCAGCCCTTTTGAGCCTATGAAATGCCCTGACAAATTTTTTATTTGGGATGATAATATATAGCCAGGGCATCACAAAAGCCTAAAAAATAGAAAAAAGGGAGAGGCAGAATTGTTGGGGGATATATGTGAAAAGTCCAAGAAAAGATAGGGGGAATAAAAAAAGAGAAAAAGAAAAAAATATGATAAAAAGAAAAAAACAGAGAGAATAATTTCCCCCTAGTCTTAAGTGTTCAGAATGCCCAGATAAAGAAATATTTATTATCCGAATAGGGCATAAGAGGGTAGTCGATTAAAAAAAAGAGAGAGAGATTGTACAGGTAATAAATTTTCCTATTATGAAATGCCCACTTCAGCCTAAAAAGTTCTATTGATACTTGTGCATCTATGGTTTTTTTTTTGAACTTGAAAGTAGAATATTAGCAAGCCTATGGGATGAATAGGTACAGAATGCATTGAATTGAGTGCATACACTGAGCCTAAACACTGAGTGAAGAGAGTTTGTGAGGATCACCACGCTAAACTCATTTTTGACCTATTTTTGGTATGCTAAAACTTTGCAATTTTGAATTATTGAAGTTGATGTGCCCACGCTGACTAACAGTTTGCATGTTTTTTTTATGAGTCTGTTTCTTTTCTCCTTTCTTTTCTTTTGTTTTTTCTGGACGCATTGCATCCCATGCTTGAGGACAATCATGTCTAAAGTGTATGTGTATGATAAGTCCATTTATTTCATATTTTTATGGGCATTTTATTCGTTATAAATGTCCTTTTTAGTCTGTTTTGAGTTGAAAAGAACCAGGTTGCGGTCAAAGGGCATTTCAGAAGGCGAGTCTGGCGAAAGGGGCATTTTATGCCAAATTATTAATGATTATCTTGTCACCATAAACCGCATTCAGAGGCACAGGGAACTTCTTCAGCATCCATCCTACATTCGGGAGGTAAAATGGGCATATTAGAAATGGATGGAGCTGACCAGATGATGCCGTGCCCACATTGCTCCTACAGACTCGACAACAGGCCAGAAATGGCATTTGCGGGAAATTTGGGATTCTGTTGGAAGCTAGAGGCGTGAAGAATGGATGCATATCCGAATAAGAGTTGGTCATAAGCTGGACTCCTAAGAGGCTTGACAACTAAGAGATAGATGAGATAAGGACTGCTGGAGGCTTGGAGATGAAGTGATGAAGCTAATCCCTAAAAAATAGAGATTTGGTCAACAAACTAGATAATGCTTATCCAGACAGATCAGGATGGGGCATGCCGGATCCGGAAGCCAGTGAAGACCCCAGTTTGTTGGGAAAACTCAAACTCGGAAATGTAACTATTTAAGCTAGTTTATTTTCTGAAAATAAGAAGCTTTGAAAGTCAGAAACATTGCTACAATTTTACTTTTCTGCATTTCATTTTCGTACGCTGCTTAGGCAGCTACAAACAATCCAATAGGCCTTAAACCATTAGAACTTAGGATTATGTTTATGTTTCTCATCGTTGGAGTTGAGATTTTTGCCTAATAAATTCTTAAGTTTTCTTTATAATTATGTCTTTAATTTCTGCTATTTTAATTATGTCTAGCCTGCTTGGCTAGATCTTTATGTGTGGTATTTGAACAATGAAAATGGTTTAAGTACAAATCTGGACTCGTGAGGCCGAAATGGGCATAGTAATGCATGATAGGTTTCTGTCGATTCTTGAACCTGTTTCACGTGAGTGTGTGTCTGAAATGCCCAATGTGGCTGATCACTCGTTAGACATAGATGGCACACCAATATTAATTGAATTGGCGAATCGTGACTGTGTGTTGATTCATATAGTAATAAGGGAATTGATGGGTTGTTGTGGGCACATGAGGGATCGGTAAACACAACAGATCTGGGTTCATCTAAAGGCACACTGCTGTTTATTCATTTACATCTCTTAGGAGAACCGGGGAGTGGATGATAGGGTAGGGGTTTACTTGATGAGGAATCGCTTTTAAGCCTAAAATGAAAGGATGAATGAGGGGATACAGAGAGGAATCCGGTCCCTATAACTGGGTGACTTAACATGTATGAAAATCGGTGTGCCCATGATCGAGTTGTTTTATACTTAAACCAAATTCTAGTTCAAATGCCAGAACTTTTATTATTTCATATTTCCTTTTAGTGTTATTTTGCAGATTTACTTTTAGTACAGTGACAACACAAAACCCCCCTTTTTGATTGGTGACTCAAAGGTGGAATCACATCAGCTCTCTGTGGGATCGACCCGTATTCACAAGCTAGCTACGCTCGCTGTGGGCACAGGAGCATTAAAAATTTATTTTGAGTGCGAATTGACCGCGCGTCAATCACGCTGCCACAGTTCCCTTCCGCGGCCGCCATTCTGGCATCCCGATCAGGTACACCACCATACCGAGAGGAACGCCAAGCGCGCTCTGATAGGTGCGCGTGTTTTTGATTGGAGTGATATTTTGGTTTTAGGGGTAAATGATAGGATTCGTGCCCATTTTACTAGTATTGGTTGGTCTCCCTTGTTAGATGTCTCGATCTCTGTCCACAGAGAGCTTTATCTTGAATTCTTGTCGTCTTATATTTTTGATGCATCCAGAGACCTCGATGATAGACGTGTTGTCTTGTTTTTGTTAAAGGGTCGAAATTTTCATATGTCAATTAATGCTTTGAATGTGGTATTAGGTTTTGAAACTGATGAGTCTCTTGGTGATGAGTCATATGCATCTGTCTTTTGTGATGTCCCTGAGTCTTTTTCTACCCGCGCCTCCGAGCGTTGGTGTCTCTTGAGCATTGATTCTGATTTCGTTGCTCGCTCCTCTCGGAGTGCACATATTCGTGATGATGTTTAACGTCTTTGCCATAGGTTTTTGGTAGCTAACTTGTTTGGTCGAGTCGATATGATGAATGTCGTCATATTGCAGGAGTTATTTATCCTTGATTGCATAATTTCGGGTGAAAAACTTAATTTTGCATTTTGGTTGGCCCGGTAGTGGCAATTCAGTGCGAATCATTTTCTGTGTCGAGCTCCTTTGGGCTATTTTGTGACTTTACTTGCGCAACATTTACATATTCTTCTTGATGATCCTGATATGATGCCTGCTACTCTCTTTACTATTGCTGACTTTGCTACTATGAGATTGATTTGTGTTGATGCCCAAGGGCAGTATCAGCTCACCCGACCGGGCGTGCAAGGCCCGAGTCATTTTCCTAATGCAGGTGCATCTTCCTCCTCTGCCACACCTACTGCCCCAGCTTCTCTCCTTCTGGAGATCGAGGCTTTACTCACTGAGGCCATACGAGGTTTAGAAGATCACCTTGGACATCGATTGAATGTGATTGATGAGCGTCTCACTGCTCTCGAGCAGGCCCTACGCCATCTCTCGGATTGAGCCATTTGCTTTCTTTTTCCCCTTTTCTTTTTGTTGTTTTCTGGTTTAGTTTTAGTTGGTTTCGTGTGTTGTTGATTTCTGTTGTTGTTGGGTTCTCCTTTCTCTACACAGTGAGGGCACTGTGGTGTTTAAGTGTGGGGGGGGGGAGATTGTTAGTTTTTAGAGTCATAGAAAAATGGTGTTTCTGCTTCTTTTCAGTGTTTTGTTTGCTTTTGGTTAAGTATTGGCTGCCATGATCTGATGAGTATGAGGAGAAGGGGCTATGATTTGGTTTGAATGGATTGATGGTTGTTGTTCTGTGACAAGGGTATACCATTCTTTGATGAATTCTTGAATGATGAATTGTGCTCTTGATCATTTTCTTTTAGCCTATAAAAGTGAGTTTTTGAGCCAGTGAGCATAAATAATCTGTAGAAAGCTCTATTTTCTATTGTGAGAGTGTCGGATTATGTTTACTCAATGCTTGCTTTGCCTTGTTGCCATTATTTCACTTCTTTTAAGTTTCAAACATGAAAATGATAAAGGCATTTAGGAATTAACCGAGCTTTGGCCTAAAAGAAAACTTGCTACCCTTTAATTGCCAATTAGTGAGCCTGTTTGAGCTTTATAATCCTAATTCTTATTGATTACAGCCACTATACATGAAGCCATAGCCTTGTTTTAACTTGCTTTTGACCCTGAAAATATGCAAGCTAATTCTTAACTTGTTGAGCTGCAATAATGGAGAAGTGATGCTGGAAGGTTAGAAGGGCAATCTTATGCCTCTGTTCTAAATAAACGGAGAAAAGAAAAAAAAGGCAGAAAGAAGAAGTAAAACTTCAGAAAAAAGAAAAAAAAAGAGAAAAGAATAAGAACAACAGAGAGGGATGAAAGCAACAGAAATTGAAAAAAAAAGACATGTCTTGTGCTTATTATATTTACGAAAGCCAGCTTTGAATTGTAATTGTTGAGTAGTTGCAGCTATGTTCGGGATCTGCACTTTGAAATGCTTGCATATTTTCCTTTTATTAAGCCACTTTACCCAAAAGAATCCTACCTTTAAAACCTAAGCCCCATTACAACCCTTTGAAAAAGACCTTTTAATTCATATTTGATCTTAATTGTTGGTGATTTAAGTGACATATAGGCAAGTCTATGTTGAGAGTAACGAATCACGACCTGTGTGAATTTCCATATATCCCTACCTTTTTTAGAGATCTAGAGTGAACCCTGGTAAGGCTGGATCAATGTGCACTCTTTTGACTTGAATAAAAAGCCTTGGTATATTCTTTTAAACAGAACAGGTTGGTGGTTGTGGATGGATAAGTTATGGTCTCGACTCTGAGTACCTTTCAAGTTAGGGTAGCTTGTACCTTCTATGTTTTTTCTGTTGGAGTCTGTGTTTATTTTTGTGTGCTTAGATATGCTTGAGGATGAGCTTGTCTAAGTGTGGGGGGATTTGATCGGGCCATTTCTACTTAATATTTTGGGTTATTTTGGTGTGATTTATTAGTGTTGATTGTTGTATAATGATGTCGTTTTGGAAGAATGTTGTACTTTGAGAGTTTTGCAGGAAATTATCACAAAGATAGAGAAAGTGGCATGCTTTTAGTAGGAGAACAGGCTGTGCAAGGAAAGCTGAAACTGGAAGTTCGGAAAGCCATGCCGTATGGGCATACGGCAGGATAAAATGAGCAGATAACTCAGAGATTGGGCCTGAGCGTGCGTTTTTTGGCTTATATGCGGAACTTACTTAGGCCCATGGCCTGGATGCGCGCGAGAGGAAGTCCACCGCCTTTAGGAGTCCTTCTTTTGCTAATTACCTAGTTGGGATAGATTAGGATTTTATTTTCCATGTTGGATAATATTTTAATTAAGGATACTATATAGATTAGGATCTATCTCTATTATTGATATTCTAGAATAGAAGCAAGAACCGCAGCGGTAGAAAACGCTGGAGCACAGATTTTATATTCATCTTCTTCGTGGTTTTATGGTGTTCGATTATTATCTCTCATTGTGATTCAATCTTAATATGAGTTCGAGCTAATTTTTTCTTATTTTAGTGACAACTAACGAAGCCCTGACCTAGCTAAATTGTGAGATCTATTTGTGCTTTTCTAGTTCAATTAATTGCATGCATTTGTTATTCTCTGTATTTTGAGTCGTTAATTGTTTCGATATTACTAGATAGTTGCAAATATTTAGTGAGTCGGAATTAATTAGTAGTCAATTAAATCGGCCATCCGTAATTGTGGTTTAAGTTTAATTAGTGGCGGAACGGTTCTTCAGAACCAGAGAGAATAGTAATCTTAATTTAACGGTTATGCGTCGGAGTCTGTTATTTATGAATCGGGTTCCTCTAGACTTTAAGGTTGTCGGCTCATTAAACCTATAGAGCGTCTCTTACGGTTGTCAGTCGATTAGGGAAATAATTGGTGAAGCGTCTTCCTGATTATCAAGAAACAACATAGGAATTAGGCTGCGACAGTAAGCGTCTTCGGTAGCAATAACTGATTTGTATGTGTTAATTGAGTTAATCTTTGCATCGAAGATTGGTTTAGGTAAGCTAAGGTGGAGTTAATTGGAATCCGAAATATTTCTTCTAATATTTTAAATATGTTCATTATCCAACAACAGAAGACCATCAGCTAGTAATTCTTAGCAAGACATAAACTCTAACAGTGAATAGAAAAAGTTTCAAACATCAAATACAAAAAGAGGAATTCAGTGCAGAGAGTGTGATGGTTTTGGACACATTCAAGCTGAGTGTGCCAATACTCTGATGAAGAATAAAAAGAACTACAATGTCTCTCTTAGTGATAATGATTCTGAAGAAAGTAGTAGTGAATCAGAAGAAAAAACCTATGCTTTTATAGCAAAAGTCTCAGAATCCCAGGATCCTTTCAAACTTGCAGAAGATGAAGACTCAGACGATGGAGACTTCAGCGATGAAGAGTTTGTTCAAACCTATAAGGAGATGTATGAAAAATGGCTTGAAGTGGCTGAGATTAATAAAACTCTACAATCTCACAACAAGGATCTTATCAAAGAAAATATTGAGTTGATTAGATCTAATGGAGAACAGAAGGCCATAATCCAACATCAAAAGAAGGAGATTGAAGAGCTATCTGCAGAACTGAAGTCCATCAAGAGGAATATCAACATGCTGAACAATGGATCTGAGAATCTTGATAAGATTCTCACTACCCCTGGATATTCTGGGAAGAGTCATCCAGGTCTTGGATATAATGGTGGATAATCCAAGACAGTGTTTGTCAAAGTAAGTACAAGCCAGCCAGTGCATGTACAAAATAATGTTCAGAACATCCAGAAGAACACTAACAAAAAGAGGACTACTAATAATGGCAATAGAAAAAGAATTATCTGCCATTATTGTGAACTAAAAGGCCACATTCGACCACACTGTGAAAAGTATCTCTTTGATCTAAAAAGAATGAGAAGAAGATTTGTGGCTCAGCATTCCAGCAACACCCAGAAGAAATTAGCTACTTAGAAAAGAAAGAAGCCTGCACAAAAGAAGCAATGGGTTGTCAAGCAGACCAGTCTGATTGCCCATACTTTACTAAGAGTTGAAGACAAAGGCAGCGGGTACTTTGACCGTGGCTGCTCAAGACACATGACTGGAGATTGCTCTGTGGTGCAAAATCTGAAAGCTTGCTCGTCAGACTTTGTTACCTTTGGAGATGGAAAAAGGGGCAAAGTAATGGGGAATGGGGAGCTGATTGTTGAAGGAATGCCCAAACTAAAGAAGGTTATGCTAGTTGATGGACTCAAAGCAAATCTGATAAGCATTAGTCAGCTATGTGATGATGACATGACTGTTGTCTTCACTAAAGAAAGTTGCAGGGTTATGAATAAGAGCAATGACTTATTCATGGAAGAAAAGAGATCAGCTGACAACTGTTATCAGCTACATGTTCCTACACAATGTTCTTTGACATGTCAAAGAACATCCATAGAAGAATCTGAAATCTAGCATAAAAAACTTGGACACATCAACTTTAGGAATCTCCAAAAGATCATCAGCAAAGAAATTGTCAGAGGTCTACCTCAAATTAGAATTGACAGAGATAAAGTTTGTCGTCCATGCCAGATTGGAAAACAGTCCAGATCTCAACATAAAAAAGTGCAGACAGAACTTCTAAAAGAATTTTAGATCTTATTCATATGGATCTAATGGGGCCTATGGCTGTGGAAAGCTACGGAGGAAAGAAGTATGTTCTTGTCTGCATTGATGATTACTCAAGGTTTACTTGGGTTGACTTTTTTAGAGACAAAAGTGAAGCCTTCACAGCATTCAAGAGATTAGCATGCAAGATCACAGTTGAAAAGGATGAACGGATTATCAGAATCAGAAGTGATCATGTTAAGGAATTTGAGAATCAGTACTTCGACACATTCTGTAGTGAGAATGGAATTAGTCATGAGTACTCAGCCCCCAAGACTTCTTAGCAGAATGGAATTGTTGAAAGGACGAACAGAACTCTTCAAGAGATGGCAAGAACCATGATTGCTGCTAAAGGAGTTGCTGCTATGTTCTGGGCAGAAGCTATTAACACTGCATGCCATATTAGCAACAGAGTTCATCTCAGATCAGGTACTATCACTACACCATATGAGATGTGGAATGAGAAGAAACCAACAGTGAAGTACTTTCATGCGTTTGGCACCACATGTTATATACTCAATGATAGAGAGTATCTCAACAAGATGAACAATAAAGGAGTAGAAGGGATGTTTGTTGGATACTCCAGAACTAGTAAATCATACATAATTTATAACAAAGAGACAAAGGTTGTCATTGAGATAGTTAATGTAAGATTTGATGATCTGGATAATACTGTCAATACCTCTAAAGATTATGTTCACACAGATGTCTTTGAACATCTTAAGATTTATGATGATACAGACAGTGAAACACAGAAAGCCTTCGAAGCAGATCATCAAGAATCATCCTACTTCAGAAGTAATAAGAGATATTCATGAAGGAAGGATTACCAGAAGCGGACTAAGGAAGAGGATGCATGATGAGATATCCTATGTCTGTTTCACCTCTAAGATTGAACCCAAAAACATCCAAGAAGCTCTCAAAGATGATTACTAGATTGAGGCTATGCAGGAAGAACTTCTACAGTTTAAAAAGAATGATGTATGGGATCTAGTACAGAAATCTGAAGGAGTCAACATTGTTGGAACCAAGTGGATATTCAAGAACAAGACTGATGAAGCTGGAAACATTACAAGAAATAAAGCCAGACTGGTTGCTCAAGGTTATTCTCATATTAAAGGCATTGATTTTGATGAAACCTTTGCTCCAGTTATAAGGATTGAATCAGTCAGACTTCTACTAGCCATGGCCTGCATCATGAAATTTAAGCTATACCAGATGGATGTCAAGAGTGCTTTTCTGAATAGATTTTTGAAAAAGCATGTGTTTGTTGCACATCCTAAAGGATTTGAAGATCCACATCATCTAGAGTTTGTGTTCAAATTAAAGAAAACACTGTATGGTTTGAAGAAGGCTCCTCGAGCATGGTATGAAAGACTGACAACATATCTGTTTAGCAAAGGATACAACTGAGGAGGAGGAGAAGACAGAACACTATTCATCAGAAAGGAGAAATCACAAGTCATTGTGGTTCAAGTATATGTAGATGATATAGTGTTTGGCTCAGTGTCTAATAAAATGGTCAAGGACTTCATCAGAGATATGGAAAATGAGTTTGAGATAAGCTTAGTTGGAGATCTGAAATACTTCCTAGGACTTCAGATAAAGCAGTTAGAAGAAGGAATATTTATTTCTCAATCTAAGTATAACAGAAACTTGGTTAAGAAGTTTGAGCTTGAAAATTCTAAGCACAAATGAACTCCTATCAGCACTACAGTTAAGATTAGAAAAAATGATGTAAGAGCTAAAGTTGATCAAACTCTATACATAAGCATGATTAGAAGTCTCCTTTATCTCACTGGAAGCAGACCAGATGCAGCATACAGTATGGGAGTGTGTGCAAGATATCAGTCTTGTCCTAAAGAGAGTCACATGAAGGCTATTAAGAACATTATCAAGTACATCAATAGAACTGCTGACTATGGATTATGGTATACTTCTGATACAAAAGCAAGTATTACTGCATACTGTGATGTTGATTGGGCTGGATCTCCAAATGACAGAAAAAGCACTTCAGGGGCTTGTTTCTTTTTAGGAAATAATGTTGTTTCCTGGTTCAGTAAGAAGCAGAACTGCATATCTCTATCTACAGTAGAAGATGAATACATTGCAGCCGGGAGCAGCTCTACACAAATCATCTGGATGTTGCAGATGATGAAGGACTATGAAGTCAGTCATGATACACCTATACTATATTGTGACAATATAAGTGCTATCAACATCTCCAAGAATCCAGTACAGCATTCAAGGACAAAGCATATAGACATCGACATCACTTCATCAGAGAGCTAGTTGAAGAAGAAGTGCTAAGGATTGAACACATGAAGATAGAAGATCAACTAGCTGATTTATTTACTAAGGGATTGGATGCATCTCGATTTGAGAAACTCAGAGCATCTCTTGGGGTGTGTTTGCTTCAGTAAAACCAAGAAGGGGGGTATAAGTATGTTTATTTCACACTCAACAGGAAAGAACCATTTCTGCACAAAAGGTCTGAACATTCCCATAAATGTTCTTCAGGATGTACATGAACAATATTCAAAATCCAGTGTACATCTTTATCAACGGCTAGTTCTGACGTGCAATCGTCATCACTGATTTTTCAGGATTTTCCTTCAGTTTCTTAGTCTAATGGAAACCTGAGCCTATTCTATGAATGGAATACTCTCTTATATATATGTTTAGCCGTTAAGAGAGAACACTCATAAGTTTTAAATTTCTGAAATCATTAACCTCTCTCTCTTCCCAAAGCCTCTGAGTTCTCTGAAATTGTTCTATTATTTGCCATTATTTTTCTTGCTGATCATTCCTGTTAATAACCCATATATTATCAATGGCTTCAAAATGCAAACTCATTCATCCCAAGAAGGTCGTGAAATCTAGAATGAGATATGAGAAGGTCACATGTTCCAAGCCTCAAGATCAATTTAATGAGGAGGATGAGTTTGACAGGCAGGTTCGATGTGAATCTACTTACAAGAAGCCTATTCAGAGGACACTCTGTGATAAATCTTCAAGCAAAGATACAGACGAGTTGATTGAAACATTTCATGGAGATGAAGAGGAAGAGGACTTGGAGACAGAAGAACAAGAAATTGCCTCTTCTGTAAACAAGATAAAGACCCAAAGTCTTTCTATCCAAGATTTGTAGAAGGAAGTCACACGATCATACCACGTCAATAAAAAGAAGGCAATAACAAAATGAACTGCAGTCAAGAAATAAAAGAAGACTACAACCCCTTCATCGAAGAAAATCATCACAACACCTGCTGCCCAAGCCCTTCAGAAAGAGAAGGGATCTGCTGTTGATGATCCAGCTATGTCTAAGGATATTCCCGAACATGCCGAGGAACATGTTGCAGAGAAGAGCACTGCTGAGACCTCAACACCAGCCAGTGTTGTGCAGAAGTCATCTACTCAACCTTCTACTACAGAAGGTGATGCTGAAGATAAGGAAGATGATATTCCCTTAAGTTTAAAGATCAAAGCTATTGCTGCTACTATAGCAAAAGGAAAGAAAAAGGTCATTAAAAGACCTTTAGTTGCTGATCCAACAGAGAAAGAAGTCCTTCAGAGTTCATCTTCTGAATCTGCTGAGAAGACTCATGTTCCATAACAGGAGAAGTTGCTAATATCTGCTCAATATGATCCATTTTCTAGATCACCGGTGAAGAAGAAAACACCCAGAAAGAAGGCCTCTACTGCTATGGTGCAGTTGGTCCCAAGAACTCATGTAACCTAAAGTCGAGCATCTGCCACTCCACCATCCACTGCTGCATCAAAAAAGAAAATGAAAGCTGTTGAACCATCTGGTCCTTCCAAGAAGGCCAAGAAAGCTGCAAAGTCTACAAATGTATCTAAAGATTTTCACTCACAATCAAGTGAACATGAGTCTGAAGTTCACAAATAGATAGTTTGTATACCAGGTACTTCTAAACAAATAATCTTTTGTTCTTCCAAACATGCTGAATTATGGGAGAAAGTGAAGCAGAGGTTCATGATCTCTGAGAAAAAGGTGGATAAGGATACACTGTTGGCTACTGAAGTGTATACCTTGTTGGAGGAAGCTTGTCTACTAGGAAACGGGCAGAAGGTGTAAGAGTTTGTGCCTAAGGTTGTTACTGAGTTCTATTACAATTTGACCAAAGAGATTGATGATCCAGAGTCTGAAGACATCCAGAAAGTCTATGTTAGAGGGAGTTTCTGGGTTTTTCATCTGAGAGGGAGTACAAAGAAATCGATGACTGGGGGATGGTTGCTGAGGAACTGACCCAGAGCATCTACAACAAATGACTATCTCATCCGCAGACTATTCATACCTCTAAGCTGACTCACAAATATGGAGCTCTGCTCAGAATCCTAATCCACAATTGGCTACCTACTAAGCACAGAGCTGCAATGACTCAAGCTCAGAGGAGGTTCTTATATCACCTCGGAACTGGGAAGCAGTTCAATTATGGTGAGTTCGTGTTTGGCAAGATCATCAGCAGTGCAGAATCTACAGTGGTTAAGAGACCACTATGTTATCCTTCATTGATCTACAACATCATTAAGTAGCAGAAGAAGAATGTCTCTTCTAAGAATGACAAGGTCATTCCTCCTAAAAAGCCTCTGGTAATTAAAGTTGCTCCTGAAATAGGAGATCCTCATCTTCGCCTCCAGTTCAAGTAGTTCATATCATCCAAGAAAGGAGTGGATGCTACTGTTGAAGAGTCCTCACCAAAGGGTGTTGTACTAAAGTTTCTAGAGAGAAACCTGGAGTTTCATGCTCATCTGATTTCTGAGCATACCTTTGAGAAGATGAAGATTCAAGCAATGATTGTTGATCTTTCATCAGGAGAAGAATTTACCTCCCCAGCAGCAGATGTTCCTGAACATGTTCGTAACTTGCACAAGCTTGTAAGTACAGCTAAAGCTACTACTCAGAAGGATTCCTCCCCAGCTCAAAAGTAAGGTAAAAGACAGACTGTAGCACGAGAAAAGGAAGCTGAAGCTGTCTAAGAGAAAACTGCAGAAGAGGCTCATGAAGAAGAGTAGGAGGCTGCTGAAGAAGAGGTTGATGATGACGAGGAAGCTGAGACAGAATATGATGATGCTGAAGAAAATTCTGAAGAAGAAGGATCTGAAGGAGAAGATGATGAGCAAGACTCTGACAAATTCGAGTAGTTTCTGAATATTACTCATTTGCCTTTCTCGGTGGCAAATAGGGGGAGTAATGCTACATAAGTTTTTTTTATGTTTTCATGTTTTCTGTTCTTATTTTGCATTCTTGTTTTGCAAGAAATTTTTTTTTGTTTCAAATATCTTGTAATAGCTATTTTGATATTGAACATATTTTCTATCTTCCCTATATGATTCATATTTGCTAAAAAATTGAAACTGCTATCAAAAGATAAAAAGATAATAAAAATTCAATATAGCAGAGCAGGTACAAGGTGATAAGAAAGCAAGACACAGCTGAATCATATGATGTTCTTCGAAACATTCAAGTACGTTTTAAGGTACATGATCCTACAGTTCAAGGGTTGTGTTTTTTTAAAACATGGAGCTGATTTGCCATCAGATAAAGATAAAGGGGGAGATTGTTAGTGCCATCTGCACTTAAGTGTTCGAGATTGTCATAATCTGTATGGCAATATGGCAATATCAAAATAACACAAAAGGTTTTGGTTATTCATGTTCGAATAACATGTTCTGAACATTACTATGAACATTCCGCTACCAATCTGATTGAAGATCAAGACATGTACTTCATCATGTTCAGAGACATGATCTTGTACATGGTTGTCCAGAGAGTTTACAAGAGACGTATCATGCTGGAATCAAAGAGATGGAGCTACAGATTCAAGATAGTTGTTTCAGAATAGAAGTTTCCTTGTTCATGATGAAGATCTAAGAAGGAAATGTGGAGTTCTATTCAAGGAAGACATCTAAACCAGGAAAGTCCAATTTAAATAAGGAAAAGTTTCCTTGTTGAATTCTAGTCAAAATAGGACTTCTGATTACCTTGTTTAGGCTATATCTGTTGTTTATAAATAGCATGGGATTCAGACTAGTTTTGGTGATACGAGTTTTATGAATACACAAAGGGTAGAGAGTCTAAACGACTTCATATTCGAAGCATATAGTATTCAGATAGACTAGGTTTGATCCATGTGATCATTGTGTTTCTAGTCTGTGTTTGAAACTCAATTTCATTAATACTTAGAGGAGTCTCAGGAGAGATTTTCTGTGGGAACTAGAGGGATTCTAGGTTGTGAGGAGAGCTCGTAATTTAGTTTAGTGAAAAGAGGTTGAATTGCGTAGGAAAAGGGTTGAGTGACGGGAGTCTTCATGTAATAACCTTTGTAACCATTCAACGTAGTAGTAAATTGTTTCTCACAGACTTGTGAAGTCCCCCTGACATAGATCAGTTGATCGAATAGGGTTACCAACCTCGTGTTCTTTACTTGTTTTAAGTTTTTATATTCTGACCTTGCATGTTCACAACAATGTACTCGTACATGATAATGAACATGAGCAAACGGTTTATGTAACTTCAATTTACAAGCATCATTGCTCTCAGATCTTGGTTCAGTCAGATCGTAGTTTTCACTATTGTGAGGCACAAAAATCGACATACTTCCAGTGACTTCTTCAAAACTGGAACAATCATCTTCAATAGGGACAGCTGATTGTTCTTGATCATCAATCACAACATTGATTGATTCTATAACGACCTTGGTTCTCTTATTGAACACATGATAGACTTGACTATTTCTTGAATATCTAAGAAATATACATTCATCTCCTTTAGCATAAAATTTGGTGAGATAATCTCTATCTCTCAGCATGTAACATGTACTCCAAAAAATGTGAAAATATTTCACATTTGGTTTCTTTCCTTTCCACAGCTCATAAGGAGTGATTATTGTCTTGGGTCAGAAATACACCTGATTTATGACATGACATACGATGTTAACTGTTTCTGTCCAGAGGTTGTAAGACATAGATTTTGTCTTTATCATTACTCGACTCATTTCTTTTATAGTCCAATTTTTTCTCTCAACAACACCGTTTTGTTATGGTGTTTTAGGGGCATAAAATTCTTGACCGATGTCTTTTTCTTCACAAAATAGTTTGAAGAACACATTTTCAAACTCACGACCATGGTCACTTCTTATCCTCACAACATTTGTTCCTTTCTCAACTTCGAGCTTGAGACACAACTTCTTGAACATCTCAAAAGTTTTTGCATTATCTCTAAGGAACTCCACCCATGTGAATTTTGTGTAGTCATCCACATACACAAAAATGAATTTCTTCCGTCCAATGCTTTTAATTTGAACAGGCCCCATCAAATCCATGTGTAACAATTTTGTTAGTGTCATCTGCACTTAAGTGTTCGAGATTGTCATGATCTGTATGGCAATATCAAAGAACATAAAAGGTTTTGATTATTTATGTTCGAAGACCATGTTCTGGACATTACAAAGAATATGCTGCTGCTAATCTAAATGAAGATCAAGACATGTACTTAATCATGTTCATGAACATGATCATGTACATGGTTGTCCAGAGATTTTACAAGAGACGTGCCATGTTGGATTCAAGGAGTTGAAAGTGCAGATTCAAGATGGACGTTTCAGAATAGAAGATGTCTTGTTCATGATGAAGATCAAAGAAGGAAAGCAGGAGTTCTATTCAAGGAAGACATCTAAACTAGAAAAGTCCGAATTAATTAAGGAAAGTTTTTCTTATTGAATTCAAGTCAGATTAGGACTTCTAATTACCTTGTTAAGGCTATATCTTTCATCTATAAATATCTTAGAAATTAGACTAGTTTAGAAGGCACATACACGAATACACAGAACTGATTTAGAGAGTCTAAAAGACTTCATATCTGAAGCATTAGTTATTCGGTATTGTTAAACTAGAGTTGATCTTTTGATCATTGTTTTTCTAGTATGTGTTTGAATTTGTTTCATACACACTTAGAGGAGTCTCGGAAGAGATTTTCGGTGGGAACTAGAAGGATTCTAGGTTGTGAGGGAAGCTCACAATTCAGTTCATCGAAAGAAGTTGTAGTGGGTAGGAAAGGGGTAGAGTGACGGGAGGTCTTCGTGTAATAGCCTTTGTAACCATACAACGGAGTAGTGAATTATTTTTCACGGACTTGTCAAGTTCCCCTAATGTAGATCAGTTGATCGAACAGTGTTATCAACCTCGTGCCATTTACTTGCTTTCAGTTTATATATTCTGACCTTGCACGTTTACTATAATATACATGTACATGATGTTGAACATGTCCACATAGTTTATGTAACTTCAATTGGTACCAGAGCGGGTCGTCTTTAGTTTAGTGCGAAAAGAGTCCTAAAAAGTACATGTCTGCGTGAAGCTTTTGGTTGGAATTTAGTCATGAGTTCAATCAAAGAAGGAGGATCTACGGTGTGATACCCCGATCCTTTTTGCTAAATTATAAATTATAATTTTAGTAAATGATTTTGAATTAATATTGTTTGAATATTAATTATGATGGTTTATATGTATTATGCCGTTGTTTTATTGCAGGTTGTCTCACTCGAGCCGATACGTCATAGCACAGTGATGTTATACTGAGTGTATAACACAGTTTGAATTTTAATACTAAAGTGTCGAGTTATATGATAATGAATGAATGTGCTTGTATTTAATTTTGTTTTGCCATAACTTGAACACCCTGACGCTGAATTGATCGGGGGTTCAGGGGGCAAAGTGCCTCGATGGGGGCTAGGGGGCAACGCCCCCTGCTTTTTCGGTGTGTATTAAAAGTGTTTCAAAAATCTAAGTCGTTTTAAAATGGAGTTGGAAATGTCCGGGAGTCGATTTTAAGTTGGGGGTTGTTTCGAGTAAGGTGCGCGCCCGTGGGGCGGTGAGCGCCCGCGGGGTTTTGCGCGCCCGCGGGGCGTGGGCGAGGCGCGCGCCCGCGGGGTGTGCACGCTCGCGGGAGGCGCGCGCGGTCGTGTGGGTCCGGGGACTCTCCTACCTATAAATACCACACTTGTTCATTTTTTCCTCATTTCTTTCTATTTGGGCGATTTTCCTCCCCCTTCTCTCTACAAATTCTTGAACTTTTGGAGTGGATCCTTCCATCATCCTCCATCAACTAAGGTAACTTCATACCTCTTCATCTTGGTGATTTAAACACTCATTTCTTGTTGAATCAAACCTAGGGTTTGTTATCCAAAATTAGGGTTTTCACTTTTATTGATCCTCTTGCTTTCACATCTCAAACATATGGTTTATTTACCTCCTTGAGGCTATATGTGAAGTTATATCGAATTCCTATGGTTCATTGTTGCTAGGGTTTGGAATTCTTCCCTAATTTCCCTTTGTTTTGTTGATAATTGTATGGAGATGTTATGAGGGTTGTATGGGGTTGATTTTCATGTATGTTAGAGCCCTAGGGTGAAGGTGTTTGTATTTGAAATGTTGGGTCTAAAGGATTTAAAATGAGTTTTGAGCATGTGGTTTGAATGTGTGCCCGTAACGTGTTCGATCAAATGCTTCAAAGAGCTTTAATGTGTATTTTGAGTCCAAAATCATATTATGAGTTGGTATATCCAAAGTTATGTATATGGATATGTATGAAGTCTTTAAAGTAGAGTATAACATAAGTTGGGTTAAAGTTATGATTTAATTGTATGACTCGACATCTAAAATGAAAAGAGGATTAAAAGGTGATAGGTGACGTGTTGGGGCTCGAGGTGGACAACTTGTGGGCGGCAAAGGAGTATTTCAAAGATTGAGAAATTGTGAAAGCATCTTTTAAGGTGGGGTAACTCTAAACTATGAACACGTGTAAGGTTATAGTTACTGTTGTGCTTTGATTGTATATGTATGAAGGGTCTTCGGACCGGTGAATGAAAGAGATTCTTCGGGGTCAACAAAGAGACCCTTCGGGGCAAAGATCTTTTGGGATCGAATATAGACCTGTTAATGTCCTCCCTGGGGGTAGTATATATGCGAGCATCCCTACAGGGCCAAAGATGTTCATTAACGGGGGCATCATGATGTTTAGACCCTACGGGGTTGAGACTAGTCTCCACAAAGTAAAGAAAAGTCCATATGTTATATTTTCACTTGTGCAATTAGCTATAACTGTTTATAGTGTTCCCCACTGAGTATGTTGTTAAATACTCACCACATTCATTTAATGAATTTCAGGTTGAGGAGTCAAGGCCGGGGTAGGAGCGTTGTGAACACAAGAGAACCCCACAAGCTTGTGTTTATCTTTTGCATACTCTTCTTTTGAAAATACTTATGACATTATTATTAGTACATTGATCACTCTTTTTGCTTTATGATCAATGATTATTAGAGATGGGATTAGCCCGATCTTTTGTAGGTTATGATGTATATAACTTGATATTATGCCAAACAATTTAAAGGCGGGTCGTTCGACCTTGGAGCCTATCATGTATGAAGTATGTATGTTGAAATCGTGAATGGTAGACGGGCAGGTTGAGTAAGACCTATGAGCCCGATAGGTTAGATGCTTTTACTTAAATCCATGTTGTGTGACAAAATAGATATGATAGATTGCATGCTTTAATTGTGAAAAATTCATATTGAAAATTATGATGCCTTACCTTATTATGTCATTATCATGCTTTTGACCTTAGCTTCCGCTCATATTTAAATAAGCACACAAAAAAATATGCAAGTAAATTGTATGTTAAGTGACGTGGCCAAACGGAGTAGTTTGGGGCGTTACATATGGTCAGACCACCATTGCTTGAAGGCAACAACTATCATTACTGGAAAGAAAGGGTGAGGGCGTTTCTGAGATCAATAGATGAGCTTGCATGAAAAAGTGTCACTGAAGGATGGGAAAAGCCAACTGTTGCCAAGGAAGGAAAGCATGTGGAGATTAAAGAAGGAGAGTGGACTGTACCACAGAAGTACTAGTACAATGTTAACTCTAAAATTGTCAATACAATATTCTCTGCCGTGGATCTTAAAACATTAAGCCTGATCTCAACTTGTGAGACTGCCAAAGCTGCATGGGATATACTGGAAACCACCTTTGAAGGGACTAGCTCAGTGAGGTTGTTAAGACTTCAAAATCTTACTTCAAAGTTTGAAAATCTCAGAATGGAGAATGCGGAGTCTATTGGTGAGTTTAATGCCAGACTGAGAAGCATATCAAATGAGAGCTTTACTCTTTGTGAGCCTATCAGCAATGAGAAGCTTATAAGGAAGGTTCTTAGATCTCTTCCAAGAAAGTTTGCTTACAAATTTGCTACAATTGAAGAAGCCAAAGACATCAAGAGTATGAGGCTTGATGAGCTAATGGGGTTGTTGATGACGTTTGAGATGAACCTGGAATATGAAGACAGCAGCTCAAGGAAGAGAGGTATTGCTCTTAAAACTGAAGTCTCTGAGGATGTACCTGAATATGTACAGAAACAAAAAAAAACTGCACTTGATTCATATACAATGAACAATATGGTTTTAATCACCAAGAACTTCAGTCGAATGTTAAAAAGAGTAAATAAGCAGTTTTCCAGAAGGTCCAAGAACAGAAGACAACCATCTAGTAATTCTCAGCAAGACAAAAACTCTAGCAGTGAACAGAAAGAGTTTCAATCTTCAAAGGAATCCAGTGCAGAGAATGTGATGGTTTTGGACACATTCAAGCTGAATGTGATAACACTCTGAAGCAGAATAAAAAGAATTAAAATGCCTCTCTCAGTGATGATGAGTCTGAAGAAAATAGCAGTGAATCAAAAGAAGAGACCTTTGCTTTTACAACAAAAGTCTCAGAGTTCCAGGATCCTTTCAAACTTGCAAAAGATGAAGACTCAGACAATGAAGACTTTAGCTATGAAGATTTTGCTAAGAGATACAAAGAGATGTATGAAAAATGACTGGAATTTGCAGAGATCAACAAGACTCTACAATCTCACAACAAGGATCTTCTCAAAGAAAATGAGGAATTGATCAAATCTAATGCTAAACAGAAGAACACCATTCAACATCAAAAGAAGGAGATTGAAGAATTGACTGCGGATCTCAAATCCATCAAAAGGAATGTCAACATGTTGAACAATGGAACTAAGAATCTTGATAAGATTCTTACTACTCCAGGACATTTAGGAAAGAGTCATCCAGGTCTTGGATACAGTGGCGGGCAGTCCAAGACTGTGTTTGTCAAAGAAAGTACAAGCCAGTCAATGCATGTACAAAACAATATTCAGAACATCCAGAAGAACATTAACAAAAACATGACTGATTATAATGGCAACAGAAAAGGAATCATCTGTTATTATTGTGAAGAAAAAGGCCACATTCGTCCACATTGTGAAAAGTATCTTTGTGATCTGAAAAGAATGAGAAGGAGACTTGTGGCTAAGCATTCTAGCAACACCAATAAGAGACCAGTTGTTCAGAAAAGGAAGAAGCCTACACAGAAGAAGCAATGGGTTGTTAAGCAGACCAGTATGATTGCTCATACATCTCTAAGAGTTGAAGACAAGGACAACTGGTACTTTGACCATGGTTGTTCAAGGCACATGACTGGAGATTACTCAGTTGTGCAGAACCTAAAGGCCTAGTCATCAGACTTTGTTACCTTTGGAGATGGTAAAAGGGGAAAAGTGATGGGTAAAGTTGAGCTGGTTGTTGAAGGAATGCCTAAACTAAAGAAGGCTATGCTAGTTGATGGACTCAAAGAAAATCTTATTAGCATTAGTCAACTATGTGATGATGACATGACAGTTGTCTTCACCAAAGAAAATTGTAAGGTAATGAATAAGAACAGTGACTTATTCATGGAAGGAAAAAGATCAGCTGACAACTGCTATCAGCTATATGTTCCTGCACAATGTTCTTTAACATGTCAAAGAACATCTATTGAAGAGTCAGAGATCTGTCATTAGAAACTTAGACACATCAACTTCAGGAATCTCCAGAAGATCATCAGCAAAGAGGTTGTTAGAAAACTCCCTCATATCAGAATTGACAGAGATAAAGTATGTGGTCTATGTCAGATTGGAAAGCAATCCAGATCTCAGCATAAAGAAGTTCAGGTCAGAACTTCTAAAAGAGTTTTAGATCTTATACATATGGATCTAATGGGGCATATGGCTGTAGAAAGCTACGGAGGAAAAAAGTATGTTCTTGTCTGCATTGATGACTTCTCAAGGTTTACATGGGTAGACTTCCTCAGAGACAAGAGTGAAGCTTTCATGGCATTCAAGAGATTAGCCTACAAGATCATTGTTGAAAAGGATCAACACATTATCAGAATCAGAAGTGATCATGGCAAGGAATTTGAGAATCATTACTTTGACAATTTCTGCAGTGAGAATGGAATTAGTCATGAGTACTCAACCCCCAAAACTCCTCAGCAAAATGGAGTTGTTGAAAGTAAGAACAAAACTCTTCAAGAGATGGCAAGAACCATGATTGCTACTAAAGGAGTTACAGCTATGTTATGGGCAGAAGCCATCAATACTACATGTCATATCAGCAATAGAATTCATCTCAGACCAGGTACTTTCACTACACCATATGAGATTTAGAATGAAAAGAAACCTATAGTGAAGTACTTTCATGTATTTGGCACCACATGTTATATACTTAATGATAGAGAGTATCTCAGCAAGATGAACAACATAGGAGTTGAAGGTATGTTTGTTGGATACTCCAGAAATAGTAAATCATACATAATTTACAATAAATAGACAAAGGCTATCATAGAATCAGTTAATGTCAGATTTGATGATCAGATCGATGTTGTCAACACCTCTAAAGATGATGTACACACAGATGTTTTTGATCATCCTGAAGTACATGATATTACAGATAGAGAATTTGAAGAACAGAAAGTGAAGCAAAGGAAGCCTTTACGACAGATCATCAAGGATCATCCAACTTCAGAAGTTAGTGGAGATATTCATGAAGGGAGAATAACCAGAAGCAGACTAAGAAAAAGGATGCATGATGAAATATACAATGTCTGTTTCACATCCAAGATTGAACCTAAAAATGTTCAAGAAGCTCTCACATATGACTACTGGATTGAGGCTATGCATGAAGAGCTTCTACAGTTCAAGAAGAATGATGTTTGGGATCTTATGCAGAAACCAGAAGGAGTTAATGTTGTAGGGACTAAGTGGATATTCAAAAATAAGACTGATGAATCTGGAAATATCACAAGGAATAAAGCCAGACATGTTGCTCAAGGATATTCACAGATTGAAGGCATTGTCTTTGATGAGACGTTTGCTCCAGTCACAAGGATTGAATCAGTCAGACTACTTCTTACAATAGCCTGGATGATGAAATTCAAGCTGTATCAGATGGATGTGAAGAGTGGATTCATGAATGGATTCATGAAGAATGATGTGTTTGTAGCACAACCTAAAGGATTTGAAGATACACATCATCCAGAGTTTGTGTTTAAACTGAAGAAGGCTCTTTATAGCTTAAAGTAGGCTCCTCGAGCTTGGTATGAAAGACTTGCTACATACCTGGTTAGCAAAGGATACCATAGAGGAGGAGAAGACTAAACACTATTCATCAGAAAAGAGAAGACACAAGTGATTGTGGTTCAAGTTTATGTAGATGATATAGTGTTTGGCTCAGTGTCTGATAAGATGGTCAAGGACTTTATCAGGGACATGGAAACTGACTTTGAGATGAGCCTAGTTGGAGATCTGAAATACTTTCTTGGACTTCAGACTAAGCAGTCAGAAGAAGGTATATTTATCTCTCAGTCCAAGTATGCCAGAAACTTGGTCAAAAAATTTGAGCTGGAGAATTCTAAACATAAAAGGATTCCTATAAGCACTACGGTGAAAATTGGAAAAGATGATGCAGGAACTGAAGTTGATCAGACTCTCTACAGAAGAATGATTGGAAGTCTTCTATATCTCACAAAAAGCAGACCAGATATAGCATACAGTGTGGGAGTGTGTGCCAGATATCAGTCTTGTCCTAAGGAAAGTCATATGAAAGCCGTGAAGAACATCATCAAGTACATCAATGGAACAGCAAACTATGGATTATGGTATACTTCAGATACAAATTCAAGTCCTATAGCCTACTGTGATGCTGATTGGACAGGGTCTCCAGATGACAGAAAAAGCACACATCAGGAGCTTGTTTCTTTTTAGGAAACAATGTTGTTTCTTGGTTCAGTAAAAAGCAGAATATCATCTCTCTATCAACTGCAGAAGCTGAATACATTGTAGCCGGAAGTAGCTCTACACAAATCATATGTATGATACAGATGATGAAGGAATATGAAGTTTCTCTTGATACACCTATTCTATATTGTGACAACATGAGTGCTATCAATATATCCAAGAATCTAGTGCAACATTCAAGGACAAAACACATTGACATCAGACATCACTTCATCAGAGAGCTAGTTGAAGAAGAAGTGCTGAAAATTGAGCATGTGAAGACAGAAGATCAACTAGCTGATCTTTTCACCAAGGGATTGGATGCTGCTCGATTTGAGAAACTTAAAGCATCCCTTGAGGTGTGCTTGGTTCAGTAAAACCAAGAAGAGAGGTATAAGTGTGTCTATTTCACACTTAGCAGGAAAGAACCATTCCTGCACAAAGGGATTGAACATTCCCATAAATGTTCATCAGGATGTACATGAACAATTTTCAAAATCCTATGTACATCTTTGTCAACGACTAGTTCTGACTCAATCACGTCATCTCTGGTTTTCTGGGATTTTTCTCCAGTTTCATAGTCTAACGGAAACCTGAGTCTATACATTGAACGGAGTGCTCTCTTATATATATGTTTAGCCGTTTAGAGAGATCATTCATACACTCTCAATTTTCGCAAATCATAAGCTTTCTCTCTACAAATCTTCTGATATCTTCGGGATCATCTCTTCTTTCTGCCATTATTTTTCTTGTGTTCTTTCTTGAAAAATACCCAAATTCTTTCAATGGCTCCTAAAAGAAAAATAGTCCGCCCTAAGAAAGTTGCAAAACCCAGAATGAGGTATGGAAAAGTGACATATTCCAAGCCTCAAGACCAGTTTTATGAAGAAGATGAGTTCGATAAATAGGTTCGAGGAGAATCATCTTACAAGAAGCCTGTTCAGAGGACTCTCCGTGATGAATCATCCAGCAAGAATACTGAAGATTTTATTGAAATATTTCATGGAGAAGAAGAAGAAGAAGAAGAAGAAGAAGAAGAAGAAGAAGAAGAAGAAGAAGAAGAACAAGAAGAAGAAGAAGAAGAAGAAGAAGAAGAAGAAGAAGAAGAACAAGAAGTTGCTTCTTCTAAGAAAACAAAAACTCAAAGTCTTACTATCTAAGATTTGTTGAAAGAAACATCATGATCATACGACGTAAATAAGAAATATGCTGCAAAGAAGGCAAGAGTCGAGACCTAACTTCTGGGTTGTTTCAAGTTCTTTTCCTTATTTTTATTTTAATTTTCTTTGAGATGATTTAGTCCTTGCATTTGTATGATGTTAGGCTAGATTATTTTGTATTTTGGGATTAAGAATATTTGGGTATTTATGCATTTATTTTTCTATTGATTGTTTATGGCCCTATTTCATTCCTTGTGCTTATGCAATGTATGGGTGTTAGTTAATTGATCACTAATTGACACGATTTTATCTATTGATTCATAAATCGAGAGATGAGTCTCAATAGATGAACCCTAGGCACAAGACACCTTTGTCAATAAATTCGAGAGAATTAAGGCTTAGTGTGAGGGCTTGAAATCCTTCGAGCTTTTGGTAAGTACATGTGTAGGATTCGATCGGAGACGGTGAACCTAGCATGTACCCTACAACTTGAGTGTCTCGTGAGAGAGCTTAGGATGCATTAGAGATTGCCCTAATGAAATTTGACACCAAAATAGACGTTCGATAGACTCATTAGTGCTAAGTACCCAAAGAAATTAATCCCGAGAGTACCTATACCTTCATGTTTTCTTCTCCATTTATTTTTTTCTCGTTTATTTATTGATTTCCCTAGTTTAGATTAGTTAGTTTCCCTTTTTATTCGTCGTCTAGATAATGATTGAGATCCGATGTCATAGTACACTCAATTAGATCTAATTTAGTCTCTGTGGATACGACACTTGCTCATCACTGTCTACACAGCCCCGTCCTCTTGCAGGTTGTGCTAAATTTTGGCCGATCAATACCCCTATCTGGATATTCAAATTCTGGATGTGTAGCGCTACCCTAAAATAATTATATACCACAAATATATATATATATATATATATATATATATATATGGGTGAGTTCAAATAAGAACCAATCCCCCCGTGAGAACCTAGGAACCAATCAAATTCAAGGATTTTGATGACATGGCGGATAAAAAGGCGATGGCATAATTGTAGATATGTAAAATTTGAAATATAAGGGGTAATTCCAAAAAAAATTTATAAAGTGATGTCATCATCTTTTAAAAAAATCTTAAAAACTTTAAATAATCATAACTTACTCGTTCTTTATCCAATTTACGCAAAAAATATATCAAATTAAAGATTTTTTCATGTTCTTTCATTTAAGATCCATAGTACATATGTTTGTTTGAGCAAAAATTGATGAAAAATACAAAAAACTTTTTTTCATGTATATTCAACTCGTAACTTTCAGACATTTGCTAATATGATATCACAATATTGCTCATATCTTGTGTTTATGTTGCTAACATGAAATTTTTTATGCACGACTTTGAATTTTAAGTTGTTTTCATGAGAAAATAGTTAAAGTATGAGCTATATATAGTAAAGTTCATAAACAATTATAATTTTATCAATGCTTAATATTATTTTGAAAACTTGTAATATTTGAGAATTTAAGTCATACTAGCATATCATTATTCACATATTAGACACATGTTACTAACATATTAGCAAATTATTAGTCACATATTAGCAGTGTGTATATTCTCTAACATATTAGCAATATGTTTTATGAATGATGTTACACATGTTACACAATATTATTTTAAATGTGGTCCAATGTTATATGTGTGGTGTTTAATACGTGTCAATTTAATATTATGATCTTGTCAAGTTAACAATATGAGTCTATCTCATCTTAGCAACAAAATCTATTGATGTTAGCAATATAAATCTTTCATGTTAGCATATTAATACAATGTCAGAAAAGACAACGGTTTTAAAGCGTTGTCTATTTAATTCTGAGAATTGGGCCTAAAATCCGAAAAAACATAACCTAATTTCTAAATTACGAAAATAACCCCGCCTTCATTAAGTTCTCAAATATTACAAGTTTGCCACCTTACTTTGACTAAAACTTTGACTAAATTATGGTCATTAGATCTAATCAAATCTAAGATTAGGATTGGTTTCTAGGTTCTCACTGAGGGATTTGGTTCCTATTTGATCATTTCCCTCTATATATATATATATATATATATATATATATAAGAGAAATTTAATATCTGAAGCAGATGAATTTGTATTTAAGTAATTATGATTCTTATGAATTCAAATCTCACTAACAATGTTGAAGTTGAGTCCATTTTCACTATCAGAGCACTCCTTTGTAAAAATAGGAAAAGAAAGGGGAAAAAAAGAAAAGAAAATGCAGCTAAAATCACGCGGCGTTGGACTTGCATTGGGCTATATTAATGTAATGTAACTGCAAAGTGGGCCTCATAGTTATAGCCCAAAACTAAAACTACCATTCCACATCGTTAGTTTACAAAAGATATTATTTTCTATATTTTGTCATAAAACTTCAAATTTTGGTTCATAGTGACTTTGGTGTTATGGAAAGATATTCAGGAAATTCAATTACTAAATTATATTCATTAACCTTAATTAATCCAGTGATGATATAATGTCATCGCAAGAAAGGAGGGGAGCACATTCCTCCTCAAATAAGGAAAAAAGAAAACAAAAAGGAAAGGAAGACGGCAATGGCGATTTACAACGAAAAATGTGAATTCGGGTACTAATGGACTGGACAAAAAAATTGTGAAATAAGTAAATATACATCGTTCCGAATTAATATATAGTTTGATGTAAAGCCCAAGTTAAAAATAATTGAGTTTAGATCAAATCCGTTTACAAGCAAAATTTAATCATTCGGATAATTTAAAAGTCCAATCAATAGTTTCATTTCCTGTCCAACATATTAATGGAAAGCCCAACTTATTCTGGTCCAATTATTTCATTCAACAAAAGAATATAATAAAACCTACTCCCTTACTTCATATTAATTGATGTTTTAGGGTCTAAATTTTGTTCCAAATTATTTGTTATTTTACATTTTTTAACTCTCTCCCTCCCACTTTTATCCTTATAAAATTTCCTACAATTTGACATGTAGATTACGGTGAAAAAGAAATTAAGTTATATTAGGAAAATATAACTTAATAGGTAGGGGGTAAATTTGTCACAATTGTTAGTTGTTAAATTCAATTGTAAAAACTAAAATATCAATTAATATGAAGTTGAGGGTCTATTGTTTTGAAACTGGCCAGCTTTAGAAATCAAAATATGTTAGATTTATTCTATGAAACCAAGAATAGACCTTTATTGTTTCGAGGCCAACCTCTTCAAAGAAACTTACGAAGCCCTTCCTAGAAAAAATATTTAATTATTTTTTGGGTACTCATTACTCAACATAGAAATTGGACTACACTCCCTCTGTTTCGTTTCATTCGTTGTTTTAGAATTTAATTTAGAATTAATAATTAATTTTTTGAAATAATATATCCCTCTCTTTTATATTACATAAAATCATATTCACTTATATTTTCCTAAAAAGTTGAAAAAAATTTCTATTTCCATATATTTGTAAGATTAAATTTGAGAGAGAGGGTGTCAAAATATATAAAAGAACAAACATTTTAACAAAAAAAAAAACCTAAAATAACAAACAAAACAAAACGAGGGGAGTACTTAACAAATTGTTTTAATTGTACATATACAACATATTCAGGCGATTAACAATAATAATAAAAAAATCACCATAGAAAATATTACTCGTTATAACAATAAAAGGTATCACCCATAGCACAAAAAGTATCAAATATGCTATTTAGTTTATATGAATTTGTTACATTCAAATTAGAGTTCATTTCATCTCAATTAAGGTTTAGGGTTTAATATTTTTCAAGGATTTTTAGATTTTTGTAGGGTTATTAATCTCAATTAGAATTTATATTTAATTCAAAAATAATAATTATCGAGTGTAGCGTACGATCCGCGCATTAATTAAATTAATTTATTTTAATTTTATATTCATTAATTTCATTTTATGGTATATATTTATTTCGAAAAAACTTAATTGTTGAGCACTACGCACACAAGCCCACATATGCGCGCTATTGTCAAGCGAGTGTACTGCGCAAGTCGTCAAATCAAAAAAATTAAAATAATTCACTTTAATTTTAGGTTATTGATTTCATTTTCGGGGTGTATATTTATTTCAAAAAAATTAATTATCGAGTGCAGTTTACGAGATCACATATTAATGTCCGGTGAGTCATTAAATGAAAAAATTAAATTAATTCACTCTATTTTAAAATATATATATTTTAAGAAAATATTAAAAATAATAATAAAAAAGAGACAGACTTGTGGCGTCGACGTGTTGCGCATGGGGCCACGCGCGTACCCACCGCACCCCGTTAACCCAAGGGAATGGTCTGGCGGTCTGATTGGAGACCAGCCATTAATTTTTTCTAACACTGATATTTTATCTTGTAGTTAACATAATATATGATATTAAGAAAACTGACAATCGAAAGGTGAAGGTAGATAAAAGTGCGAACTGAATATACATAAAGTTTCTCAATAGTTAGTAGAGATATATAGTATTGTGTAAATGGATTAAATTAATCAAACATGAGATAACAATTTTTTTTTAGCCCACCTTTATAATTCATTTTTTTTATTTAAACTTTTTCTCAATTTCTCAAATGCCCCTTACTAAATCGTGGGCCCAGTCAACATATTCTTTTTTACTCTTTTTTGAAAACACAGAACCTAATTTTGAAAACAACAAACTCACGAAAGCAAGTGATCCCCTTTGCTTTTTCTTTTGACGATTCATTCAAAATTCTCACGAAGCTTGGTGAAAAAAAATTCTCACGAAATAGCATACTCATGAAATTAATCAATTATTGTCGCGACAAGATAAACTCACGAAATCAATCAATTATATGTTAATTTTGAAAAAATCTTGTCGGCGTCGAAGCCTCCGTCACGAGGACAAAGACATTAAGCCATGGAAAATCTCGAGCCATGGGATGCTAATTATCAACAAGTTAGAACACTAATTTTGATTTTTTTTTTTTTGTTATTTTGAATATTTTAGATGAAGTCATTATAAATATGTCGATCAATTTAGGCATTTGTATAGTGGGGTCCTGTGAATTAACACGTTGGAATATGTTTTAATGTTGGAAAGCAGTGAAATTTGTGGAATTTACTGAATTTAGATTCATGGGTTGTTATGCGGATTGTGAATTTTATAGAATAAATCGTGAAAATATATCCTGGATTTACTGCATTTCTTGACAATATTTAGTCACAAAAACATTTTCATGACTAAATATGCTCACGAAAATATTTATCGTGTCGATATATTGTCACGAAATATGTTATCGTGTCTCAATAGCTCAACGATCATTGTTCTCGGCTTTAGGAAAGAACCCTAATCTAGGATTCTCTTCTTAAAGAAATCAGCAGTAACCTAAGAGGATAACTTCCGTGGCGCATTACGTGTCAGATCCAACCGACATGTATGATTATTCTCTAATTTTGTTACCATCCACAAGTCACCCTTAGCAGCTGCCACTAATTTAAAAGGGCAGGTCTCATTCTGTTTGCAAATAACTGTTAGTCGACTTTTGCTGGAACGTGACACCGAATATTCCACTTGACGCTGCTTATGCCACTTTCCCATATCAATTACCAAATCTTTCTTCTCCAAGAAAGTCTTTCTCATGGCTAGTGCATCAATATATGTCGGGAATGGGTCCTCTTGTACCACTGCTAGTGCATCGTCAACATGGGCCACAGGAATCGACCAATGTTCGAGAGGAGAAAACTCTACATTCCGAGCTTCAACGTCAGGAGCAACATCCTCGGATGAGAAGTTATGAGGCCCACCATGCTGGAGAATATTCACAAAGTCATTAAGACGCCCTGGCTCGTGAATCCATTCACAACATTCATCAATTTGCTTACGTCGAACTCCACTCTCATAGTTCTTCTCATCATCATCATCATCATCATCATCATCATCGTCGTAAGACAAATTATCAAAACTATCATCTCCAATTAGGTTGTCTTTATCATCATTTGACGGCATTACTATTGGAGTTTTCTGAATTGATTTCTCGATGATGTATACAACGGGCTCATCTTGCTCCTGAACTAAACGAGCTAAATTAACATCCATTTTCAAGAGTCCTTTCAGTGTCCTCCCTGTCAATGACCTCGTCAAATCTCTCCCATCTACCACTATGTTGGACAACAATACGTTGCCAAGATATCTGCAAATCAACAATAAAGAGTCATTAAAGTAATTTAAAAAATAAATAATATCGTGAGAATATTGTCACAGAAGCACAGAATTCGTGACAATAATGTCACGGTTCAAGTGATTTTATGACAATATTGTCACGAAATCTAGTCTTTTGTGACAATATTTGAGATTTTTTTATAATATTGTCATGAAAATCGGACAATTCATGAGAATATATTGTCACGAAAGAATTTAATTCGTGACAATATTTTCGAGAGCATATTATAGTCACGAGAAATGAAATTCGTGACAATATTGTCACGAATTCATGTGATTTCGTGACAATATTGTCACAAAATCACCTGAACTGTGACAATATTGTCACGAAAATGCTGAATATCCGAAAAATTATGCGACGATGCTAATCTTTACAAAAAAAACTTCAATAACTATTAAACACAAATATTAGGAAATTAACATAAATTAAGGATAAAATGCTTAAAATTTTAAAAGGAACTTAAACCCGACTAATTCGAGCAGCTTGACGGTTAGAAAAATAAAAAAACTCACCTCAAATTTCTCGGATATGTGTTGTTGTTTCTCCAACAAAATTCCCTAAGTTTTCATCCAACTTCAAATATGGCGTGAGTTCTTTTTCTTTTTCTTTTTCTTTTTTAACATGGGTTGTAGATTAAATGCATGCAACTACAACCCAACTACCCAAATTTAATCTCCCAAATTTTCCTTTTAAAAAAAAATCCCACATATGCACTTGTGTTAATAAATGAGAAAAGAAATTGAGATTGACTTTCAAATGAGATAAAAAAAATGGTATATAAAACTTTTACACCACTTTTTGAATAGAGAAGAATGAGTTATGAACCTTGGTTAGAAAAGAATTTGTTATCATAACTTTGACTACTTTAGTTTTTTTCCCTATAATATTTTAATGTAATATTAATTACTTTTGAAAGTGCTGTTGGTAAATTTGACGCTTGCTATTTTTCACACCATTTGTTAAAATATAAACATAGATAATATATGCTATATACTATTAACAAAGGATAATTTATTCTTTTCTATTGTAATTTAAGGGAAATTATACGTTAAGCTTAAAATATGGGTGTAACCATGTAAGTGGATTTGAATGGTTAGTCAAGAGGTAAAAAAAAAGTGATAAAAATAATAATAAGAAGGCCATGATTTAGGTTTCAAATATTTCTCTCTTTCTTTTTTCCCGAAAAAGAATGAATCTTGCCATTGATATCTCTGTTGTTGTCTCGTAAAAATTATAAGCAAAAGTGTTGCTTTGATTCAAAGGCTGCTATAAAGAGTGAAAGGAAATGTGACTTTAACCACGCTTTCCCCACATAAAGTAATTCATATCTTTCAAAACTTCAACTCATCTACTTAAAATTTGAAGTTACAATTAAGTGAATAAAATTAGGTTAAATAAATTTTATGTAATTAACCAAAACAACAATAAAATACAAACCAATGTAAAATATTCACGATAAACTGTAAATCAACCCAAATATAAATGTATGTAAATTCGGTCTCCTCTTTAGGGTTAAAAAGTTAAATTTAATGATAATATATTATTATTAGGTAATAAGTCTTCAAAGGATTATTGCTTTCGTGAGCAACGGTAACACAAAAAGAAATTTCACCTTTTTAATGGGAGTTGGGTTATGAAATTCGTTACTAGCCGTTTCACTTTTTTTCGAATTGAAATTTGATGATGATTATATAAGGTAGGATTAGGTTCGTTCAAATTTGAAACTTGTCTTGTCTTACTCGCAATATGCTATATATGGAAAACTCCACATTGATTTCAACTTTATCTTGATTTATGCTAAAGATAAAATGGATTTAATTTTGCTACATTCACCGAATTTGTTCGCTTTGTACGTGCCTTGACTTTATTGAATAATTTATCCGCTTCATATCTTTATCTTATAGAACAGTTTTCATTTTATTTTTCCGACTGTGTCTAATTTGTAACCATTACTTGATCAGGTGCACACTAGGTAAGTCTTATGACCAGTAAACCACATATGAACGGTAAACTGTATTTAGAATATCAAGTATAACATTGTTTTTACTCAATTAGATATACAAAGAGCCAAGCAGGAATGGATTTAATTTTCTTCTCATTTTTGCATGTATAATCATCGGAATCTAGCGTCATCTTTTGTTTACCTAAGTGGTCCAAATGAAATCTTTTATCTCATTTGGTGTCCTATTTTGATTTTAATTATATTTTCAATTATATTTTTTTCAATTTCAATTTATTTTGGTTTGGTTTAATTTTATAATTATTATTTTTAGGGTTCATTCCACCCTATTAGGGTTTAAATTTATTTTTTAATATTTTATTATTTTTTAGTTAATATAATTGATTAATAGGGTTGATTATTCCAAGATTAAGGTATATAATTTTTAAAAATTTCAACTTTAGCAATACATATTTATTAGGGAAAATTACAATTTAATTCCCAATGTTTGAAGGTTTAACGTTTTAATAATAACAATTTAATTCCCAACGTTTGGATATTGTAACATAAATAACCCAATGGTTAATATTAACAATTTAATTCCTAATGGTTTGAAAATTTTAACAGAAATGACCCAATATTTTAGGCTAAAAAACTGTTTCGGTTTATTTCAATCACATTTACTCTCAAGTGAGCTAGAGACTCATTTAACAGACTAACATTTTTGCCGAAAAGATAACTAAAATGGTTTTTTTCGCCTAAATTATCGGGTCATTTCTGATAAAATGTTCAAATATTGGGAATTAAATTGTTAATATTAAACGTTAGGTTATTTCTGTTAAACCATCTAAACGTTGAGAATTAAATTGTAATTATTAAAATGTTGGGTTATTTTTGTTAAAACCTTCAAACGTTGGGAATTAAATTGTAATTTGCCGTATTTATTATGATTGGTTATATTATAATAAAATTTATTTTTACAATAAATATTTTTAAAATATTAAATTTGATAGTAGAACATACAATGTGGACTAGATGATTTTATCCCTTAGTGAATATATATAGCCATCATAAAATATGAGGACACATTGAATTATTGAAGAAAATTTCTATTATGGGTTTGCCAGGGATTATTAACAGAAAAGAGGAACCAAGAGCTGGAATTGGGATAGAAAGGGAGAGAGAGGAACAAGATGCAATCTTGGACAAATTAGGGCTTGAAATTGAGTTTAATCGAGATCTGACAGGCAAGTACAAGGATCGGGTCGGGTCTATGGTCGCGGATACGGGCACCAGGTTGAAGGAGGAAACAATATTAAAGCATTTGGGCCGTGATGGGAGCTGGGCCGAAAACAGTAGCTAAAATGAAGAAATTATATCTGGGCCCGATTAGATATCTTATGTTATGCTTTTATGTTATTTTTTATATGCTAAACCTATGGTTCCATTAGGGTTACTGTTAGTGGGACCAGTTGATGCTATTTATATCCAGTGTAAGCTTTTGGAGGAATATCAAGAAAATATTATCTTAATTCTCTATCTACCTTCTTTCCCAAGTTCCCCAATTTCTTCCTTCTCTCCCTCTCGGTATTCATACAATTATTCAATATTCTCTTAAATAATTACATACATAACCATCCACATAAATATTACAACAGAAAATTGTAGGGTTCACTACAATTAGTATTTCAGAGCCAGATCTCCTCCATGGCGAACGGCACGTGCTTGAAGGAACTGCAGGAATCACAAAGGAAAATTGATCAAAAACTTGAAGCTGAGTCATTAAAAAGAGATGCTGCGGAATTAAAAATGTAAGAAAATCTTGGGGAAATTACTACTCAAGTGCAAGATCAATTGAAAGGTGCTACTTCCAAGTATGAACACCTGACTAACACATTGACCTCAATACAATTACAGCTTTCTAATCTGGGAAAGGACAAGCAGACACCAGAAGAGCAATCTATTTTGGGTGCTCCCCCAAGCCCCATGACTGCAGATAACAAATCCCCGGTGCAGACCCAATACACATCTGGGTCAAAACTGTCAATCGAACTAGTCCATCATCAACCTCAAGTTCCACACACACACACACTCACTCACATGTGTATAATTCTCTTCCTAAGGTGGACTTTTCTAGGTTTGATGGCACTCAACCTAGGGCTTGGATCCTGAAGTGTACTCAATACTTACAGTTGGTCCCTAATATTCCAGACTCAGAGAAGATGGTGTTGGCCTCACTACATTTTGAGGGCAAAGCTGCTCAGTGGTTCCAGAACTACAGTCACAGGTATAAAGAGATACCATGGAACCAGTTTCTAGATGTAGTTGCTGCTAGATTTGAGGAGTTAAGAGAAACTAAGGTCATTATGGAATTCAATAATTTGAAACATCAAGGATCCTATGATGATTATGTGGAGAAGTTTGAAGAATTGAGAGCTTGCATGATGTTGTTTAACCCTACTGTTTACTCTGAACACTATTTTATTGCTAGTTTCATCAGTGGGTTAAGTGAAGAATTACAAGCAGCTGTTACTATGTTTGGCCCTGGTATCTTACACCAGGCTATTGAATTGGGAAGGAATCAAATTCAGACTATAGATGCCATTGCTAAGAAGCTTAAAAGTGTGAACAAATCATTCTCTAACCCATCAGCTAGCTACATAAGGTCTGACTCTAACTCTAGTAGCCAAAACAGAACACCTATTGGCCCTCTCAAACCACCCACCAAGTTGTTAACTACAGCAGAGATGGCTGCTAGGATGGAAAAAGGGTTGTGTTACAATTGTGATGAACCCTATGTATATGGCCACAGATGTAAGAACAGGATCAACTATATAATCATGACTGAACAGGAGGAGCTATCTTATATGCATATTCAAGAAGAAACAGAGGGTCAATTACCACCTGACCCAGGAGATGTACAGATAGAGGAAGTGCACATGTCCCTCAATTCAGTGTCAGGGGCTGAGGGCATCACTACCTTGAGGGCCATTGGCAAGCAGGATGAGCATGAGCTGCTCATCATTGATACTGGTAGCACTCTTAGTTTCATTCAGGAGGCTACAGCTAACAGGTTAGGGTGTTTAGTGGAACAGACTAACCCTATATTAGTCAAGGTGGCAAATGGGCAGAAACTTGTGAGTGATTCACAAGCCACTAGGTTTAAATGGACAGTGCAAGGCCATGATTTTGAGTACTCACCTAGATTACTCAAAACAGAAGGGTATGATCTTATCCTATGGGGTGATTGGCTAAAAACATGCACTCCCATATAACTGGATTACAAGCAGATGACCTTCACTGTCACACAAGGAAAGGAAAAGATTAAACTGCATGCTTCCAGGTCACAGGTGAATTCCTAATTGATTCCTGGGCATTCCCTATACAAGATGATTCATCTACCTGCCATCAATGAGGTAGAAGAAGTGTTTATGGTCAAACTACAAGCAGAGAGTTTGGAGGATAATACTGGAGTGCAGGGCCTTCTAAGATGACAGGGGAGGCAAAAGGGCTTTTACTGTGCTGTATTTGCCCAGAGTCTAGGAGGTCCTTAACTATCCTCTCAATTTCATCCTTATGACTATGAGAGGTCCTGTAAGGATGTTGGTGCCTTGGGAGGCTGTTAGGTCTCAATGTGATGTGATGCTCCACACCTCTAGTTGGTGGTAATTCTGTAAGCTCTGCAAACACATCAGCATAAGAAGAATGACCAAACTTGGAGAATGTGTGTTGACTACAGGTACCTTAATTCTCTCACTATCAAACATGAATTCTCTATTCCTATTATTGATGAGCTACTGGATGAGCTACATGGAGCTAAATACTTTTCTAAGATTGATCTAAGGTCTGGGTACTTCCAAATTCTAGTGAGGCCTTAGGACAGATTCATAACTGCCTTTAGCACTCACCATGGGCACTTTAAATTTGTAGTCATGCCCTTTGGGCTATGTAATGCCTCAGCCACCTTCCAGGCACTCATGAACAAAACTTTCAGGGATCAGTTAAAGAAATTTGTTTTGGTGTTCTTTGATTATATCTTAATCTACAGCACTACCTAGGCTGACCATTTACACCATCTAAAGACAGTCCTCCAGCTACTTAGAGATAGAAAGTTATATGCTAAGAAGAGCAAGTGCAATTTTGGCACCACCTAGGTAGAATATCTAGGCCACATAATATCCCACCAAGGAGTCTCTACAGACCCCCAAAAGGTGGAATGCATGTTGCAGTGGCCTGTTCCCCAGAACCTCAAACAGCTGAGGGGTTTTCTGGGGCTAACAGAGTACTATAGGAAGTTTGTCAGAGGATATGGCCTTATCAGTAAGCCCCTAACTGAGCTGCTTAAGAAAGACAACTTCCACTGGAATTCAGAAGCTGAGAAGGCCTTTCAGAAGCTTAAGGTTGCCATGTCTACTACTCCAGTACTAGCCCTACCTGATTTTTTCCAAACCATTTACAATTGAGACAGATGCCAGTAGGGCAGGAGTGGGGGCTGTGTTGATGCAATAAGGGAGACCACTAGCCTACCTCAGTAAGACTCTATGTCCCATGAATCAAGCTCTCTATATCTATGAGAGGGATCATTGCAGTCTTAATGGCTGTAAAAAAATGGAGAATCTATCTACAAGGACACAAGTTTATAATCAAAATAGACCAACAGGCATTGAAATACTTGTTGGACCAGAAGGTTATCAACCCCCTGCAACAAAAATGGCTAACCAAACTGTTGGGGTTCAATTATGAAATCCATTACAAGAAGGGTTGTGAAAATAAAGTGGCTAATGCACTATCCAGAAGGGAGGGTCTTACTACTGATTGCCTAGCCATTACTACCACCACCCATAATTAGACATTGAAGGTGATATCTAGCTATCAAAATGATCCCTACACTACTAAGATCTTGAGTGCTAAACTCATTGATGGAGACTCCTACCCAGAGTACCAGGTCATAGAAGGCCTGATCGGGTACAAGAGCAGGTTGGTGATTGGCAACACATGAGACTGCAAAACCCATGTTCTCTCAGCCATGCATAATTTCTTCTATGGAGGCCACTCAGGTATCACAGGTACATACATGAGATTGAAAGGGGTTTTCTATTGGCCTCGCATGAAGACAGATGTGGCAAAATGGGTTCAAGAATGTGATGTCTGCCAGAGAAATAAAGCAGACCATGGTCCTTACCCTGGACTTCTACAACCCCTACCCCATTCTCCACCAAGCCTGGACCCATATATCTATGGATTTTATAGAATGGCTTCCTAAGTCTGGGGGCAAAAGTGTTATACTAGTTGTGGTGGACAGATTTACTAAATTTGGGCATTTCCTTCCTATATCCCACCCTTACTCAGCAGAATCTGTTGCCAAGCTATTCCTGGATAATATCTACAAATTACATGGCCCACCTACTAGTATTGTTACAAACAGAGACTCAGTTTTCACCAATTCTTTTTGTAAGGAACTTTTCAGGTTAATTGGGGTCAAATTGGATATGTCTTCAGCCTACCACCCCCAATCAGATGGTCAAACTGAAAGACTTAATCAGTGCTTGGAAAACTACTTAAGGTGCATGACTAGCTCTAGTCCCAGGCAGTGGCTACAATGGCTATCACTAGCAAAATATTGGTACAATACCAATTTCCATACCAGTCTTAATTGCACACCATTTCAGGCCCTTTATGGTGTTCCACCCCCCTCATTTACAACTTCCTCCTACCTAGACTCCCAGAACACAAAGGTAGCAGACTATTTATCACAGAGACAAGGTATGGTGCAGACACTTAGAGAAAATCTAACTCAAGCTCAGAGTAGGATGAAATGGTACTCTGATCGAAAGCGTCAAGACAGAACCTTTGAGATTGGGGAGCAAGTTTATCTTAAACTGCAACCCTTCCGACAAAATTTTGTCGTTCTCAGAAGGAATCTGAAGCTCTCTTCTAAGTATTATGGGCCCTACACTATTCTGGAAAAGATCGGATCAGTAGCATACAAGTTGGATCTCCCCTCCACATCGAAGATCCATCATGTGTTCCACGTCTCTCTACTAAAAAAGTGCATTGGAAAAAAACATATACCTTCTCACGACCTTCATGTCGAGAGTGAAGATGGAGATATCCCAATCGTTCCACTTCAGGCCTTAGAGCTCCGAATACTTCTGCGCAAGGGCACTCCAGTCCCTCAAACGCGCGTTCTCTGGCAGCATTCTGATGTCAGCCTCTCGACTTGGGAAGATGATTCCTACCTCCGCCGCAAATTCAGAACCTTTCATTCTCGAGGACGAGAATCGCTTCAGGCCGGGGGTATTGTTATGGATTTGCCAGGGATTATTAACAGAAAAGAGGAACCAAGAGCTGGAATTGGGATAGAAAGGGAGAGAGAGGAACAAGATGCAATCTTGGACAAATTAAGGCTTGTGATTGAGTTTAATCGAGATCCGACAGGCAAGTACAAGGATCGGATCGGGTCTATGGTCGTGGATACGGACACCGGGTTGAAGGAGGAAACAATATTAAAGCATTTGGGTCGTGATGGGAGCTGGGCCAAAAACAGTGGCTAAAATGAAGAAATTATATATGGGCCCGATTAGATATCTTATGTTATGCTTTTATGTTATTTTTTATATGCTAAACCTATGGTTGCATTAGGGTTACTGTTAGTAGGACTAGTTGATGCTATTTATATCCAGTGTAAGCTTTTGGAGGAATATCAAGAAAATATTATCTCAATTCTCTCTCTACCTTCTTTCCCAAGTTCCCCCATTTCTTCCTTCTCTCCCTCTCGGTATTCATACAATTATTCAATATTCTCTTAAACAATTACATACATAACCATCCACATAAATATTACAACAGAAAATTGTAGAGTTCACTACAACTTCATATCACCCCAATGTCCAAAACATCTTAAACGTTCTATTTTCTTTTTACCTTATTTTTTCTCTTTCTCTTTCTATTTTTTTTTACCTTATATTGTTTAGGGTAATGTTATTTGGCCACAGTGTAGCCGGTCATGATATTTAATTAAGGTAAGATTTAAGTTTATTGTAAATTGCTAATTAAGATTCTAATTATTGATTGATATATGTTTACACTTACACCCTTGTAGTCAATTTTAGAAAGAAATTTGTCTTATTGTTTCGAAAATTTTGAAAAAAATTAACATTCGGTTAAACAAAAAACCGAACTAAATGAACCAAAGAAACTTATGATTCAGTTAGTTTCGGTCATATCAATTACTTTAGTTGGTTTGATTTTCATTTTTTAAGAATTTTGGTTTATGGTTTTATTGGTTTGGTTCGATTTTGCACCAAACCAACCATTTGCACATCCCTAAATGCAAAGTTATAGTAACAATGATCACGGCACTCATAAAATTTTATCTGCTCACTCTAAATTCAAAATTTTATACTCCATTTAACAAATTAAAAAAAATTATTTTTATTTTTTTCATTTCAACAATATATTTTTACACTCATCTTACTAAATTCAAAATTATTTTATATAATAAATTAGCTAGTAAATATATTGTATTAATTAATTTGATTATTATGTGATTCAGTTTTTTAAAATAACAAAATATAACAAAATGAAAATAAATTTAACAATATATTTAATTAAGAAAATTGATTATTATTTAATTCAAAATATTAAAATAAAAAATATTAGGAAAGAAACACATATTAAATAACATATTGTACTAATAAATTTGAGTACAATGTGATTCAAAATTTCAAAATAAATAAAAATATTAGATAAAAAAAAATAACTTCAATAATATATTTTATTACTAAAGTTGATTATTATGTGATTTAAAAATTTAAAATAAAATAAAGTATAAGAAAACAAAAATAAATTCAAAAATATATTTTATTTCTATAAACTTGTTTGTTACATGATTCAAAATTTTAAAATATGATTTAAAAATATAAAAATAAAAATATAAGAGAACTTCTAATTTTAAAATAATAAGTCAACTTCTTTCTTAAACGGGTCAAGGTTATAAGGGTAAACAAATATTGTTAAATACGCATATATTGAAATTATACTAGTATTTTTTTAGGATGAACTTATAGTATTTATCATTCCTTTCTCTTGAAAATTAAAATGGAATGTTTTCCCCCTCTTATTTCAAAAGCTTTTCATTTCTCGATGCGTAATTCTCTCTTAATCATGCAGTATTTCATGTACGTAGAACGCACAGCTCACTAAATGTCAGTATTTATAATAAATAATTATCCCGAATGAAAATATTTAATTAATTTAATGATACTAGAGTATCAACAATCGAGGGCAAAATATAATATTGAAAAACACTACCACCCTACTGATTTTCATATATAGGCGTTAGAATATAGTCACAAACTCAGAAGTCACAATATACACACACACACACACCTTAATTTCAGGCAACAAAAGCAGGAAAACTACAAGCTCGATGAATATAATTTAAATGATTGTCAAACCATTTATGTTAAATTAATGGTCAATGCATGAAAAATAAATAAAGTAGCCACCCTATGATGGCTGAACATTCTTGTTAGTTTTGTTTTGATGAAAACTTTTCGATGGCATTTCCAACAATACTCAATTATATGCATTTCCTTTCCTCAAACATAAATAAATAAATAAAAATTATACGAATTTCCTCAAAAAAAATAAATAAATAAAAAATAAATTTGTATATATATATATATATATATATATGTGCATAGTGTAGTAGTTTTTTTTTTTGGTTGTATGATTACATTTGCTTTACCAATATTATATTATATGTCACGTAGGAGTATTAAAATATAACACCTTCATTCATTAATTGATTCAAGTGAATAAATATTTAAAAAAAAAAAATTATCCCTTGAAAAAGAAATAAATAAAAAAGCAAGACACACATAGAGTGCAGTTATAATTAAATACCTGGTTATGTCACTTTCATCACGATTGGAGGGGTGGAAGCTACCAAATTTGACGCTCCCCATGCGAAAAATGCAACTCTACCTTAATGCGAAACCTCAGTAAAATTAAATCTCCTTCCACCCAACTGAATTACATAATTCAAATTATTCATTATTCTAGGGTAACCCAAAGTTTATGCGAATTTTGAAAAATATTCCAGTGTTTCAATATTTTTTAAAAATGTCATGAGGTGAAATTTTCGGCCACGAAATCCTATGTGGCACGACAAAGTCTGACTTCTCATGTAATACTAAACAACATTATTAAAAAATAACGTCTTTTAGTATGACATGACGAGGGAAAAATCCATTTAGGCCATACAAGATTTATATGGTAAGAAACACTACTTTGAGACATTTTTGAAAAAATGTAAAAATGTTGGGTATTTAAATGACATTATTTAAATATTGCGACATTTTTTAAAATTTGATTAAACGTTGGAACATTGTATTACATTTACCCATTATTCTATGACTAGTAGCTATTAGTATAAACAAGTTCATCATCAAATGCTGAAATGCAGATATGTGATTTTATGGAATTATTATAGATACATACGTACTTTAGCATAATATATAGTGCATAGAGCCATGGGTTAGAAATTTCATATTATACTTTTTCGTGTTTCACTCCATGTTTCATCGTCAAATATATGATTTTAATATTATTTATTATAAAATAAAAATTAATTAAAATATAATTAATCATAGTCAACATTTATCAACAAAAAAAATGAATTAAAAAATTATAAAACATAATTTTAAAAAAATCAACCATAATAATGAATTATTAATTGAAAATAAAAAATTAAATATTAAAAAATAATTTTAAACCCTAGTTGGGTGGGGTGAACACTAAAAACAAAATCATAAACTTAAACTAAATCACAAAAAAAATACAAGAAACACTTACAATTTGAAAGTTTAACACGAAATATAACACAAATAGTGTAATAGGAAATTCCGTGTGTAGAGATTATATATTACATATTATTTATGTTTTAGGTATTACAAATACACGAGTCGAATTAAAAATATAACTACCCATGGAGTTGGTTACGGCAAGACTAGAGCTAAAATACTCGAGTCCAAAACTCATTTGGTAATTTACATGAATTTATTTATATATGTACACGATCAAATGTAATTTACACAATACAAAAAGTGGAGAGATTTTCATAGCAACTAGCAATATTTTCTCAGTTCGTTTCTTCCTCATTGGCTCATTGATTGTTTATAACTTTAGAATCCAATCAGTTGACCAACTTTTTCCAACTTCCCTCTATCCAACTAAGGAAATTCAAATTCCTTAAACACGTTTTTTTAAGTTTTAAATTATTAAATTATATAATGAGCCAACAAAAAAAAGTCGTGCAATGATAATGCCTAATGGATAGCGGTAAACTCTAAAGTAAGGGGATGCATTGTATCCTCTACTATTTACAACTCATTTTTTTTATTTCAATATTTATCGGTGGGTTGATAAAATTATTTTGAATTTTGAACTATCGTAATAGATAATCGAACTGTTACAATATATTAGTTGAAGTGTTATGATATATTTTTTCAACCGTTGAAATTTTTGATGGAACTTTCATTTTTGGACAAATAAAAAAACTGCAAATGTCCGAAAATTAATGGATTCAGGACATATGTCAACCGTTGAAGGAGAGGATGCATTGCATCCCACCACAAATGGTGTATATAACTCGAGCATGTGCTTTGGGTAATAGTTAATTAATGAATTAAAAGTTTTGACTAATATATAATCAACAAATAATTATGACGAAAGGGTAAAACAGTAAATTCAAAACGTGGACGGATCCGTCATTCCTACGGCTACGGCTATGCATCTCTATCACTATTATTATATTTCATTATTATTTTGAATGAGACTTCCAAAGTAGACGTTGGGCTCACTTGGCAGTTACCTTCAAACTTTGAAAATCAAATCTGCACCAAAAACACACACTCAAAACACACACAGTGAAAAATGAAAATCCACACTCCACTCCAGTACTCCAGTACCAGTAGGTAGAGATAAATGTAATAAAATCCAGTGTGCTGTCCCAAGAAACAATTCAGTTTAAAGCTCAACTTTTTCTAAATTTTCACCTTTTTAACCCTTTTTTTCCGTTGTGAAGATCGAATCTTTATGGCAGTCTCTGAAGCAACGGCTAATCCCTTTTCTTGAATAGAAGCAGTCCATTTTATGGTAGTTTTCGTTCCCGTTTAAATGGCTAGTACAGCTGGGAAGAGCAAGAAGAAAGACGGGTCCGAGTTGGCGAGTGATGATTCGGTGAGTGAGTCGAGAGAGAGCCGCAGCAGCACCAGCTGTGAGAGTAGATCGAGCTCTGGCAATTCTTGTTCAGCTCAACTGGGTTGGCCTATCAAAAAAGCAGCAAATTGTTCCGGTAATGACGTGTCGGAAGGAAAACTAAAGCCCCGATTGAGTGTTGATAATGAATCTATGTTGAAGAAGCAGGGATCAAAAATTTCAGGCAAGTCAAAGATTTTGTGTGTTTGTGTGATCATAATATCTTGTTCTGCTTTTGTGTTGTAAATTAGTATGTCGGTTGGGTTTTGGATAGTTCTAATGTTGGAAGAAACGAAGGATCAAGTGCTCAGTTGCAGCCAAGTTTGGTTTGTTTCTTTTAATTGTTGTGATTAATTCTGCTGTTTTGAATTGAATAGAAATGGAGATGATGAAAGAGAGGTTCGCTAAATTATTGCTGGGGGAAGATATGTCTGGAAATGGTAAAGGAGTCTGCCCAGCATTGGCGATATCGAACGCCATAACAAATCTGTGCGGTAAAGATTAATTTAATCTCACTTTTGTCGAGCTCTCTGTTCATATTTGTGTCCGAAATTTTTATGCAACAACCGTTTGTCTGTAGCAACCGTGTTTGGGCAATTGTGGAGATTGGAACCTTTGCCACTGGAAAAGAAAACAATGTGGAAAAGAGAAATGGAATGGCTTCTGTGTGTTAGTGATTATATCGTCGAATTGAAACCGTGTTGGCAAACTTTTCCTGATGGAAGCAGGCTTGAGGTAGTTCAGATACACATACACCTAATGTTGTAAAATTTTGTTAGTTTTTGCCTAATTTGTTGTACAAAACACAGTGTAGTGATTTAGTGAGCATTGATTATGAATTAGCACTTGTTTTCGTCGTGTTCAGGTAATGGCATCTCGGCCTAGAACAGATCTGGTTATTAATCTGCCAGCTCTACAGAAGCTTGACAACATGCTACTGGTAAGAGTTGAACAAGTTCCCCTCTTTTGTTTGTTTGTTGCTGCTTTGATTGTTGATCTTTATCCTCATCCTTTTCCAATGATACAGGAAATACTAGATGGATTTACAGATACTGAATTTTGGTATGTTGATCAAGGTGTGATAGCACCAGAGACTGATGGATCAGTCTCCTTCCGGGAAGCTATTCAACGACAGGAGGACAAATGGTGGTTGCCTGTGCCTCGAGTCCCTCCTGGCGGTCTTCCTGAGGCCTCAAAGAAGCCATTGATTAATAAGCGCGATTTTGCAAGTCAGATACTTAAAGCTGCTATGGCTATTAACAGCATTGCTTTGGCTGAGATGGAAGTTCCAGAGTCTTACTTGGAAACACTTCCAAAGGTATATTATTACCACTTAGCATTTTAACAATATGGAATAATTTGTGTCTGTGTTACTTCTTTTGTAGAGTAAATTTGATGAGCTAATTTGTGTTTTTCAAATTCTAGAATGGGAGAGCCTGCCTAGGGGATGTCATCTACCGTTACATAACCTCAGATCACTTCTCCTCAGAGTGCTTGCTTGATTGCCTTGACTTATCATCGGAGCACGTTGCTTTGGAAATAGCAAACCGGGTGGAGGCAGCAATATACGTGTGGCGCAGGAGACACCATCCGAAGCCACCAACTCATCCAAGCCGTTCAACCACGAAATCATCTTGGGAGATAGTTAGGGATCTCATGGTAGATGGAGACAAAAGGGAACTGCTAGCTGATAGAGCCGAAAGCCTCCTGCAATGCTTGAAGCAGCGATTCCCTGGCCTAACGCAAACCACACTAGATAGTAGCAAAATACAGTGCAACAAGGTTAACACCTACAGCTCTAATTTAGCAATTTTATCTACATCCTTACATTTTTCACTCATTCCATCATATTAATATCGTTTCATCTCTTCTTCAGGATGTCGGGAAGTCCATCTTAGAGAGCTACTCAAGAGTCTTGGAGAGTCTGGCATTCAACATTGTTGCACGAATTGAGGATCTACTCTATGTTGACGACATAAACAAGCAGTCGGAGAAACTGTCATCATCAATGAGTGTAATTTCTCACAAGAAAGTCTCCCTCCCATTCACCGTGCCTGTCTCAGGCACCACTCCCTACAGATCAGCACACAGCACGCCTAGCTTTTCACCAGCTCCACTGATAAGCCCTGCCAGAGGAGAGAGGACTCCATTCCTCGTTGGCAATTGCAACAAGCCTCCACGACGTGGCCTAGGTGTTAAACGAGTCCTCACGAGCTATCTTGGTGGCGACTCTAGGGTGAAGAACTCCAGCAATGTTATCCATGGCGTTGGTTCTGTTTCCAGCAGAACTACTAGTGAAGGGACCATGGCATCCCGTCTCAGCATGGAAGGGAAGGATCTATCTTCCGTCCATGCTGAGCCTAGGCCGTCTCAGATAGACCGCTGAAGTGCTTGGCATCGAAACCGTAGTCTCATTTAGCTATCGATGTAGATGAAATTGGGAATACACGAGAGGAGAGCCTTGTTCTTAGATTATTCTTGTAGAGATTTGTCCCACGACGGAGGGATGTATCTATCATGTATCCAATCTAGCATTTGTTCATTGATTTATTTGTCAATCCACGGTAATGTATTATGTTCATTGTTTCATAACTCAAGTTGAAGAGATCATTTTACTCTCCCGTCGAATGCATGCTCTCGAAAACCAAAGATGCACTAAAATACAAGAGATAATGACTCTAAAATTATTTAATCGTGTAAAGAAGGAACCATACGTCGCTGTTTATAGATTTTATTGAGGAAAGTTTAATACCGATGACTTATTATACAAGTATACAACAATCTATAAGACTATAACTGGTGTTATTTCCAAAAAAAAAGCTCAAACTAATGTCATTACCTATTCTAATCGATTTGCGTGTGGATTCATTCTTTATATGCATCAACAATCAATGTTGAAATATTTTTATAGCTATTACATTTTAAAACACTAATTTATATGTTTTTCTTTTAAAAAAGAAAAGAACAATTCAAAGAACGTACAGAACAACAATAAATGTTGAAATATTGTTATAGCTATTGCATTTTAAAACACTAATTTATTATATTTTTCTTTTTAAAAAGAAAAAAAATTCAGATAATGGAAGAGGGGGCATTCCGAGAATTGAACTCGGGACCTCTCGCACCCTAAGCGAGAATCATACCACTAGACCAAATGCCCATGTTGTCTGAAATTCCCTATTCTCTATCTTACACTCATTTCAGCACTCGGTAGTCTATTTTTATTAGGCATCTTTTTTATTTGAACAGGGGGAAGCGGAAAGGTACGTCTTGAACCTCAGATTCTCCCTTTTATGCATGATAATTCATCACTTAGGTGTCACTGATGTGATAACTTTTTAGTTCATTTTAGAAAGAGGCAAAAACTATTTTAGCTATTTAAATTTTTAAATAAATTATTTTAGTCAGTAAGTTTTAAACATATTTTTTTAGTCACTTTGGACCAAAATGCCCTTTAGACATAAAAAAATAAAAAATATCAAATATAATTTTATCTTCATCTTTAGATCTGTTTTTCATCTTCAGAAAGAGAATTAAAATATCGTCGATCTTCATCTTCATTTTCAGATTTGCTTTTCATCTTCATCGTCGATCTTCATCTTCAGATCTGCTTTTCATCTTCATCTTCATTGTCAATCTTCATCTTCATCTTCATCGTTGATCTTCATTTCTTGGACCATAATTCTCGTCATACTTCGTCTATGTCGAGCTAGTGCAGTGAGCATTTAAGTTCGACTTTTACAAAAAAAATGATTTTGTACTTAACTGCGCGCTGGATTGTTCTTAAGTGCACGCAAAACCCGGCGCGCACAAGGCATGCGCGCACGCAGATATCGGCAGAACACATCGGCAGACTATCGGCGGACTATCGGTTGATAATTTTTATACATCGGTAGAACAACTGTTGATAATTTGGCCTCAAGTGTGCGTGATTTTCTTCTTAACTGCGCCCACAAGCATGCGCACAAAGTAAGTGAGCGCGCAGACATCGACGAACTATCGGCATGACATCGGTTGATAATTTTTGTGCATCGGCAGAACAACTGTTGATAATTTGGCCTCAGGTGCGCGTGATTTCTTCTTGTGGGCGCCCACAAGCATGCGTGCATAAGGCATGTGCGCACAAAGTAAGTGCGCGCGCGCACAAAGTAAGCACGCGCGCGCAGATATCGGCAGAACACATCGGCAGACTATCGGCATGACATCGATTGATAATTTATGTGCATCGGCAGAATAACTGTTGATAATTTGGCCTCAGATGCGCGCGATTTTCTTCTTAACTGCGCTCACAAGCATGCGCGCACGAGCATGCACGCAGGGCTCGCACGCAGTTAAGAACATCATTTTTCCAGATTTTTCGAAAGTTGCAGAAATACTTCATTTTTTCCAGATTTTCAAACATCAACTATATTAGTGGTACTTTTATTGTCAAAACATGTCTATTATGTGTAGAAAATAAACTTCAAACTTAAAAAACAAACAACATCTAACAATCTAACAATATTCTTCGAATCAAATTTTTCCCCAAATCAAACTTAAAAAAAACACCTAACAATCTAACAATATTATTAATAATTAGATCTGAAACATACACATGTTGGGGAAGGATTTTCTATTTCTTTGCTTGAATTTTCAAAGTCGACGGCTCGTTGGCGGAGAAATCTGGAGAGAGAGATCTTCGCATGAATTTTCGGAGGTTGATAGCTTGAATCTGGAGAAATCTTCGCTTGAATTTTCAGTGTTGCAGCTTCCATTAGTGTTGAAGAAGATGAGATGTAGAAGAGAGAGAGAGATAATTTTTTTCAAAATCTCATTTCAAAATCTGAAATGTGAATGGCGGGCGGGTGAATAGGTGGGGGAATTGAAATAGGTTAAAAATAAATATAGGGGTAATATAGTAATTCTGGCTAAATAAAATATGTTTAAAAGTTACTGGCTAAAATAAATCTTTTAAAAGTTTGACCGGCTAGTTCCATATATTCCCACTTTTAAAAATAGAGTTATTCATTTAACTTATAAATACACCCGCAAAATGATTTATCTTCTCTACTGTTTTGATATTTTTGAAGAGATGTGTATTCGTAATTTTTTTATTGATCGTGTTTTGGTAATTTTCTTCTTAGGTGGTATGAGTAGAAGTCTTTTTTCATGTATATTGGTCCTTATCCGACTAGTTTGTCAGTTCAATTTAATAGTTCTCAATTCAATCAAATATTTCTTCTTGTACTTTGTCTAACCTATATATGTTATCTTATTTCAAAACTAAATCATTAATGTTTATATATTGCAATACTGATTAAATAATATATCAGAAAAATAATAATTCTATTTTTAAAACAAGAAAAAATAATAATTCTTAAGATACTTGTAAGTTTAATAGGAGTAGTTTGAAATTTAAACTAGCATTTCACCCGTGCGATGCACGGGTGAGATACGTATATTTTATTAGAAATTGATATTGGGCCTAACATGCCATTACAAAATCGACTTGTAAGAGGATGGTTGTCTCAACTTAATGAAATGACACATGACACTTATCCAACCAGTTTGGGGCATTTAATATGTTTAATCTTATTTTATTAAAATATTATATTTCTTAAAATTATTCGTCTAATCATTAAAGAAATTAATCCTTGGAAGTTCGCTGTCAAGGCCTCTCACCGTATTTCTATCAATCACAATGTTTAAAGCATTCTAAGTGAAAAAATAAAAGTTGTTAATTGATAAAAAAAATTAAATTAAGATTGGAACAATATTTTTAAATTTCGTAATATTTAATAATTTAATACATGTGAACAATCATTGTATAGTGAGATGATATATGATTACTAAAATATACACATTTGGTTAAAATATTATGACACATAAATATAACAATTTAAAAGGTGCAAATTTTGGAGCATTTCTTTGTCTATAACATTCTTTATTGATTCACAATTGAAATCATCATTGTCAAATTTTAAAAATTATACAAACATTTAATTTACAATAATATATATTAAACTTTTAAAGTAAAATCAACAAATTAAAATGATCAGTGGTAGTTAAATTTGCCAAACTCCGTGTATGTATGATATTCAATTTTTGAGGGCATGTATTATCAATCAAAGGTTAAGCCATCACATTTAACGGTTTAGTACTCATTTGTTAAAATAAATAATGTAAATCATTTAATAAATCCTTTAATAAATTTAATAGATAATTAATAAATGAATTTTAATTAAAAATTAATTAAAAATAAAAAAATCAAAATATATGATCTTTGTTGTATTAGATTGATAAGTTTCATCTTTAAAGTCCTGAATTGATTATTATACCTTTCAAGTCTTGAATTAATAGATAAAACTTCTTAATTTACATATCTAATTCATTTGGTTATTATTCAAAAATAAAAATAAAAATATTTGATTATATTGATTGTCATTACATAGATTGTATTGTGATAAGTGTTTCTTTGTGGATTTCTTGCATTTTTTTTGTGTGTGTGTGTTTAATAGGTTTTTTAATTTTAATCCAAGTGAGATTTGCATCATATTGGTGGAGCACGTAATTAAATGTTGATTTCATGAGTAAGTAATTAGAATCAAATAATTTTGCTTGGTAGTCGGCTTTGGTTCAAAATTGATTGTTTTAAACTGAAGTTCGAACTATTATTAATAGATTATTACATGTATATATAAAATATATATAAAAAATAAATTTGGGATGAACCAAATCTACATCCTTGTACTTGGAAAGTGTTGTTTGTTATTTTTGGGTTGCATGTTAGGGTTAATTTATAGGAATTAATTTTCGATTTTATAGTTAAAATTAATTGTGAATTTCTTCAATAAACATCTCACGTATATGTAAGGTGTATATAAATATTTAACGTAATTGTAGTATGCGTGTCCAAATAATTATTATTAGGCATATAATTATCGTAATTGATGGATTATTTATAGAAATACATTGATTGATTGGTTTTACACACATCTTATATATGGCTTAATCATTACAAATTGATTAATATATCTTTATATATATAAATAAAATCAATCAATACGTATTTGTAAATTAAATGTTAAAAATGGCAATTAATTAATTTTAAATCCAAACATGTACGTGGAAAATATATCATATATGTAGTGACATATAATAAATTATGATTTTATTATTTCATTGTAGAAGTTGAGCAACGATATTAATCTAGATATTTTCACTATAATAATTGAGATATTTTTATTTCATTAGTTTTCTTTCGGTTAATACAATAAAAAAATGTAAAAAGAATTAGAATCTCAAAGTTCAGCTTTATGCCTATATCAATTGAATGGTAAATTGCATAGGTTAAAAGAAAATTATTTATTTTCAAAATTCGATTCAAGTTCTGTACAATTTATTTCCATGTTAGTATGATAAAACTATAAAATATTTTATTAATTCACTATTGGTCATAAATATTACATACATCTTAATTACCATGACTGTGATATTTTAGAGACAACAACATTCAAAGTAAATAAAAGAAAATAAATTAAATGTTATAGTGATAGACCAAAACTACATCGGATTTTAAACAATATTAGAATAACTACAATGAAAATTTTATATCATTCGTTTGCTATATCTCTTATTTAGATTTTTTTTAAAAAAAATTCGGCTATGTTGCAATTGAATGAAGTGATATGTTTCTTTGTCGTTTACATGGAAATTGATATAAAGGTACAAAACTAATATATAGAGAACACAGATCTCACAATTATGAGAATTTACTTCAAAGTTGAAAAAAAAAATGTGTCCATGTATGTTGGTTGTATGCTCTCAAATTGAGTTTGGGCACTCATTCATGGCTATAGCTTGATGTGTTCGAAGAAGTTGAAAAAAGAGAATAATATTTCCCAGATGCTACTTGTAGTACCTGCTACAAAATATAATATATGGACAAATTTGATCATAACTGCACATACAAATTTAATAGATTGTAAAAATCAAAAACCACAATAAAATGCAATGAAAGTCTGAAAATCGAGTTTGATATAGACATTATGAATATTGAACATAAATATAAATAAATCATAATATTACTCGAAGAAATTGAGTGACAAATTTCTTACAAATTTGTTTTGTAGAAGCTATAAAACCACAATAAAATGCAATTAAAGTCTGAAAATCGAGTTTGATATAGACAGTTTGAATATTGAACATAAATATAAATAAATCATAATATTAGTCGAAGAAATTGAGTGACAAATTTCTTACAAATTTGTTTTGTAGAAGCTATAAGGCTAAGCGAACATATCCAAAACTCGTTGGCTTAAAAGTACGAAAAAGATACACGTGCATATCAATTCAAGAAGATCTTCCATCGGTTGAATATATAGTAGCATCACTTTCCTACTTTTCACCTAAAGCAATGCATTCTATAATTAACACAAAATCAATGAATATATAGATTAATGATTGTATTGTTGATTGATTGATATTATTACCATAATTTTACATTATATATGTGTGCTATTTTATAAGGTGGGGGATATTATATTAATATGATATACATAATTGAAATTCACGGATTTGATTGACCAAAATACCGGTTCAATTGAGGAACAAAATTGTTAATTCATTAAATATCAAGATTTTCGATACATAGAATAATACAACATATATTATAGAAACAAAAAAATATTCTCATAAATCAATTGATGTTTCTTTCTATATATAATAATATAATATAATAATTATATAATTAAAATTTAGCTTAATTTTGGCAAATACATTATTCATTTATTCTGGTCAAAGACATGTACACATCATATCTACATATATATTCTGTATTATTATTATTATTATTATTATTATTAAATTACACTAATTAGATGTAGATTAATGATTTTAATTTACTTGACATATTTTGTTATTTATTATCCCTAGATTTGGAGATGATTATCAATAAAATAATAGTAAACATAATTGGGAGATATATGATGATGGATTTGCAATATATATAACCCAATATTTATGGAAATATAAAATTATGAAAAATAAATATTGAATAATACATAATATGATAATATATTTCTATTTTCGGAAGATGAAAATGAGCGGGAAAATAAAAAAATTCTATATACGGATCCGGAGTCGTTATTATATATTATATAGAATATAGATTGGTCCGGGCTAAAAAAAAAAGTGAAGTAATAATCCTTAAGCTCACCCCTATTTTATTTTCTATCCATGAAGCCCGGTTCCGTACGATGCGGGCCCCGACCTCGGCATCTCATCTCGATGCCCGAAAGCAAAAGGCACGCTTGCTAACTTTACCTTTTTAACCTCGCAATATATTCCCGTTACGCGCAGAAGCGTGCAATCTCCGCCACACACACAGTAAAAAAATAATACCCCAAATCCAATCTCCGGCGAAAATGTCGGCGACCAGCATTCACCTCACGGCGCTCGACGGCATCGTCAACGTTAATTCCCTCTTCACGCTGGCCGTCTTCATCGGGCTAACCTGGAACCCGACCGACCCGAGCAACAGCCTCATCGACTCGACCCAACCCTCCGCTTGCTCGCCCGGCCCGAATGTCGCCGAGGATCTCGTCGCCTTCCATGTCTACTCCTTCAGCTGCTTCCTCTTCTCCAGCCTGGTGGCTCTGGGACTCAAGCAGGCCACCCGGCTTGCCCGTGGGTCCCATCACGACGAGCACCGGGTTTTCTGGGCCTTCGATCTGGCGCATGCTAACCGGACGGCGCTCCGGGTCGGGTACGTGGTGTCGGCAGTCGGGTCGGTTTGCGGGTCGGTGTTCCTGATGCTGGCGTTGGTGAACGTGGTGCAGATCAAGCTCGGGGTGCTCGGCTGCGGCGGCAGCAGGCACGGCTACGCCGCCGTGGTGCCGCTCGTCATGTTTGTGCCGGCGGGGCTGCTCATCTACGTTTGTACCGTGTTCTATGCTTTTACTCGTTGAGATTAATTTGTTCGATCGCTTTTTGTGTAACTAAATTACGGAGAGATTGAATTCCAATATATTATTACATTTCTCATCGCTTGATTGACTGATTTTTCAAATGTATGATTTATGTTGGTGATGTCAACATTACGAGCAATATAATAAAGCAAAATAAAAAATCATATGCTACTTTAGTCTATATTGTTATTTAGATCGAACAATTGGACTAGTGTTTTACTAAAATGTTTCAATATTTCTACTTATTGGATTCTTAGTCCTCAACCACCGAAGAAGTCAGATACCATATCTTGTAAATGGGATTTACTTTTTCTTATTCTATTTCATTATTTAGATTGTGGACACATTTTTATTTAAATATAATTAGTAGTTATGATCAGTGTGATCTACACATTATGTATTTAATTAGCAAAATATAAAATAAAATAAGAAAAGTAAAATTAAAGACATGAGGGCGCCGTTGGGTAAATTATAGATGTTCCAACATTGTAGAAATGGTTTCTGCTGTTGCATGAGGAACAGAGGAAGAGGAAGAGCTATTTTTGCCGAAACAATGATTTCTAATTGTTTTGCCAAAACAACTGAGCCAAATTCCCATATACATTAGATAATCGAATCCAACAAACATCACAAAATCATTACATGTAATCTTTGTGCAATTGTGCTGCACTAGCACTAAAATAATTAGAAAAAAACATGCAGGGGGATAGGTTAAATATGTTTCCACTACACTGTACCATAAGTAAATAAAAAGTATCTCATCTTTTCCATTTGATTACGACTCGCACCATTGCATTTATATTTTGTTTTTCTATGAGTTGTGGGAATTATTGAACACCGGTATAATTAAGGGGGAAATATGAGTGAACTACAAGACTTTCTAGTTGATTATATATGCTGCAAGTGAAACTTTCACACGAACAAGAAATTGGAGTGTGATAATTAAGTGGTTAGCCCACTTCAAATCCTAATGCATTTCGAGTCAGCTACTGTTAAGCAGCACCCACAAATTAACTCTATAAATACCACCCCATTGCCATGAGCTGATGCATATTATATTCAAGAAAAACATATATACCATAACATGGAAGCATCACCTAAGGTCTTTTGTTTAGTCGGGGCGCTCATTCTTTTCCTTTCCGTCTCTACTTTGGATGAAGCAAATGCTGCCGGGGAGTGCCCAAGATCAACCCCGGACAACGAGGCGATGAAGCTGCTTCCATGCGCATCAGCAGCACAGGACGCGAATGCAGCGGTGTCGAGCAGTTGCTGCGCTCAGGTGAAGAAACTGGGACAGAACGCCAAATGCTTGTGCGCTGTAATGCTGTCAAATATGGCCAAAGCAGCTGGTATTAATCCGCAAATCGCCATCACCATTCCCAAACGTTGTGACCTCGCCGACAGGCCAGTGGGTTACAAGTGTGGAGGTCTCAACATCTCGATCTCTTAGCTTTAATTTACTACATATATAGTTTCTTCTTAATTAACTGCATCTTCTAATTAAATATTCGATTTTTTCTTTGTTATGATGCAGCTTATACGTTGCCGTGAAGGCGTTGAAGATGAACGTTTCTGTTTTAACGTTAATTGTATGTTTAATTGGCCTAAAGTAGCATCACTGTGTGCTTTGGCTTTGCTAGCTCTATCTGCATCCTAGGCTACTTCATGTAGCTAAGTAATCTGATTATATGCAATAAAGTATTATAATTAATTAAAGAGCCAAATTGCTACAAAGAAGGACAAAATCATAGATTCTTATAATTATTCTCAACATACATCGCTTTGGGATCGGAGCCTTGTTTCTGAACTCCAAAATCCATGCTTCCATGCAGCAACCACAAATTAAACTATGCCAAATTCAATTAAGCTTATTGAAATCTAACGACGACGTTTACATGTTGAGATGAAATAAAAGTTTGGGAATTAATTAGGCAGAATAAACAACAACAGGACTCCTCACTTGGTAGTTACCATCATACCACACCAAAGAACTCGACAGCGTAACATCGGTCACCGTTGCCGTAACAGTCACAGCAAAGCTCTGCGTCTCCCCCAGCGACGTGAACTTCAGAGTGTTAGGCTGGACTTGGATGGTCACCCCTCCCGCCGCCGCCACCACCGCATTATATGTGGACGATGGAGACCCCACATTTGTCACTGTACGGTGGAAGACGGCGCTGACGTATCTTCCCGAGTCACCGGAAATAGAGAATGACGGATAGTTGAAGTCGAAGACGGAGCCATTGTTGGCTGGTGTGCAAGTTGAGCTATCCCCTGTGATAAGTCGCAAGTTCTTCTTGCTATAACCTTGGCCACACAGAAGCGTCACGTAGTCGGCCTCTCCCATGTCGTATACCAAACCTGGCGATTTAGCCTTCACGGGGTTTATGTGGCCGGAGCCATATGCGAACTCTCCGTCGGTGTTGGTGTCCCTACTCATTATAGCAGCTGGAGAAGAAGGAAGTAATTATAAAATGATTTAATTTGATGATTAATTAATGGAAGCAGGTAGGTAGGTACACCTGTGGTCATGAGCGCAGATTTGATGGCGGCAGGGGACCATGTGGGATTGAATGATTTAACATAAGCGGCTGCGCCGGATGCGTGGGGGCAGGACATGGATGTGCCGGAGATGATGTTGTACGGTACTACCCTCTTATCTTGAGGATATCCGGTCAGACTCGTAGCCTCCGACCATGCTGCTAGAATGTCGACTCCGGGTGCAGTGAGATCAGGCTATATATATATATATATATGTATGAATTAGCTAGCTAGCTAGGATTATTAATTGGAATCATGAGATTTAAAATGTATGTAGTAGCTCACCTTAATAATGTTTCTTGTAATGGGATTAGGACCTCTAGAAGAAAAGGAGGCAACAAATGGAGCCAATGTCTCGTTGGCTTCTGTGCTTTTGAAAATGGTTGCTGTAGGTTTGCTGCATGTATACATGTATAAATAATGGGTGTATAATTAAGCTAAGGAAGATATTTATGAGTTGGAGAATGAAACCTTGTTGTGTTGAGATAATGATAAACTTGTTCGCCATCAGCTGATCCCAGGTAGGAGGCTGGTATGGGAAAAACGAAGGCGACATCTCTGAAGTAATCCTCATTCAATATAGCTCCAGTTCCATTGGCTGATACTACTGCATCTGGATCAGTCAGCCCGTCGCAGAGGACAATGCTACCCTCAACCAAATCGGGGTTCAGTGAATCAGGAATATTGCAATACCTGCCTCAGTAATTTTTGTGTCTCAATGTATAAACTATAAAATCAAAATATGCATGTCCTCCAGCACAAGAGTATATACTTGCCTTGATGTGGAGCTATCATAACCTCCAGCAGTATTGGGCACATCTCCTGCATAGACTAAAGGGTAATTCTCCTCTTTCAGGGTAAATGTGTTTATTGCTACTCCCTGTTCATATAAATATATATTAATTAATTAATTGCACTATCAATATGTAAACATTAATATTGGACAATTAATTATTAACCATGCACCTCGTAAGTTTTGTGGTTGCCTAACTGCACCTTAGACAGAAATTTCCTGTCAATTGTGCTGGCGGCAACGGAGAGGGACCAAGGTGAAAAATTGGTAATACTTGCCGGGAATGGTCCTGAGTTACCAGCAGAATTTGAAGTAAGAATCCCATTTTTCATGGCGTGGAAGGCGCCAATGGCGATGGGATCCACAAAGTAATCAGAGGGGAGGAATCCCCCTACAGAGAGGGATATTATGTCGACTCCATCAGCAATAGCATCATCGAAGGCAGCAAGAATGTCTGCGTCCGAGCAGCCATCAGACCAGCAGATCTTGTAAACTGCAATGCGAGCAGACGGAACCCCTCCACGGGCTGTTCCAGCAGCAAGGTCGTACAGATTAGCACCCGAAACCAACCCACCAGCTGCTGTGGACGCCGTGTGAGTTCCATGTCCCTCTGAATCTCTAGGAGATGGAAAATCTGGCTCGCTGATTTTCCCTTCGCTATGATAATACTTTGCTCCTATAATTTTGCTGCAATCAAACATAGATCAATGTGTATTAGTTAATTATGACTTATGAGAGAGAGAGAGAGAGAGAGAGAGAGAGAGAGAGAGAGAGAGAGAGTCTAATTAATATAATTAACTAATTAATTACTTGTTGCAAGTGAAGTTGGAAGAGGATTGGCAACTGCCCTTCCATCTGGTTGGCGGCGAACCATAACCTTTATGACTGAAACTCAGAGATTCAGGCCAAATGCCAGTGTCCAACATTCCGACAATGACATCACTCTCGGTGTTGGATCTTTGGGAATTCACAGGAAACCCCATGAAATCCCATGATCGTGTCGTGTGCACTTGTTTTTTGGTGCTAGGGAACACTGAAACCACTCCTTCCAAGCCTGAATAATATTATTAGCAATTAATCCAAATTAATTCATGATGAAGTAATAAACTCATTAACAATTGTGATAAAGATCAACTTACTAGCAATTTTGGTGCTCTCATCCTCAGTCAGCTTTGCAACAAAGCCACTGAAGCTTCTCGTGTAACTATACAGCCAAGACTCCTTTGCTCTTTTGCTGAATTATATATATATACACAATCCATTTATTAATTAGAGTAATAAACTAATAGCTGATATATTAATTATAATTATGTAATTATTAGCTAGCTAGTTTATCTATTTAGGTGATGAACCTTCCCAGAGTTGCCTGTAGCATGCTCATGTGCTGTGCCGTTGCAGAAAACTCGCCTTTCGGTCGATCGCCCATGTAAACAACGTATACCTGTAAACAAAAAATATTATTTATAATGGATCACGATATATATACTATATCAACATCAAATGAAATAGCAAATTCGTTGATGAAAATAATGTATGAATGCCTTTTGATTTTGATCAGTGATGCTAGCTTGGGAATTTCCTCTGCAGCTCATGATAACAGCAGAAAATAGAGCGATGTAGATAATAGCCTTCCATGAAGGCCAAACTAGTGGTGTAGTTGCCATGGAGATCGAATTGCTCAACAACAAATTAAGAAGCTAACTAGGTTTTGACGTTGGTGTATTCATGCATGCAATATCGAGATGAATTTATAGTATACGTGATTACGTAATTTTCGAACTTTTTTGACATTGTTAAACCCGCCGACAAAAGAAACTGTCCGAAATCCAATAACAAAGTAGAACAATGTTGAGAACAGAACAAATTAAAGACAAACTGAGGAATTATTATATGATAATGAGATTGAGGAATGACGAAGCAACTCATTTTTCTTGCATCTAGTGTAACACATTTTTAATACGATACAATAGCAAGAGACAAACACGATTTGAACAAAAGCAAAGAATCACACATGCAAAATAAAGATTAAAGATAGTACACCACATATTTTTTCGTCTATTTTTAACTCATAAACTCTCCCGCGCGCCAGACTTTGTGAGTAGGGGGCCAGACCATCAGACGGGAGGACCACAGGTCGACCCGATCCGACCTGTCTAACTCGCCCATCAACAAAAAAAGGGTTCACGGTAAAAGTATCACATCTTATACTGAGATCGAAATATCACTTTTAACACTGAAAAATATTGATCTATACTTGGCTCATATGAATTTATTTCATCTAAATTAGTGAAGGGTTCAAATGAACCCTTAAACTATTTCAAAAATCTCATCTAAACACTTGAAAATATTTTGGTTTATATAAACACCTAAACTATATAAAAGGGTGCAAATGCACCCTTCACTGACGGAGAAGAGAGTTAATTAAACGCCGTTTGTCACTTTTTGTCCACCCATCAAATATTCAGAGGGTTGGAGAAGGAGTCGCTGTTTAATTTCAGTTTCATCTTTGTCAATGTCTCAACCACCGCGGGGGCGCGGTCTCACTCGTCTTCCGGTGGTGGTGGCGCCGCCTATTCCGGTCTGTAACAAATATAGGAAGCAAAATAATGGAAGTAAAAGAAGCTGTATGCGGAACTGTAATTCTTTTACTACTGAAAATGAAAGATGATTTAACTTAACAGATTACAAGAGAAATAAATAGGCAAAAGAAATCCTAAAAAATCTCAACCAATAACAGATATGGTTTGAGCTATTACTCCTAAATAAAAGACCACTAACTTATTAATAAAACAAACTCCTAAATAAATGGAAAACATAAATGAATTAACAACTAATACTAATTCAACTAACAACTAAGACTAATTCAACTAACAGTAAGTTTGACTAATTTTCAATACTCCCCCTTAGTGCAAACTTGCTGTCAACAACACCAAGTGCTCTTCGAAATTCTTCAAACTTAGCCTTGCCGAGGGCTTTGGTAAATACATCCGTAACTTGATCTTCACTGCGTATTTTCTGCAATTGGATATCTTGATTCAAAACCTTTTCCCGAACAAAGTGATGATGCACTTCAATGTGTTTCGTCCTAGCATGAAACACCGGGTTTCCAGCAAGCTTAACGGCACTTTCGTTGTCGCATCGAATCATAACTGGATACTTCAAATCAACAAAGATCTCTTGAATAAGCCTCTTAAGCCAAACGAACTCTTGAGCAGCCATAGAAGCTGCCACATATTCAGCTTCACAACTGGAAAGAGCAACAGTAGTTTGCTTTTTACTGCACCATGAAATTGTTGCCGATCCTGTATCAAAACAATACCCAGTTGTTGAGCGCCTATCATTGATGTCGCCAGCCCAATATGCATCTACAAAACCACTCAATAAGAATGTTGTTCCTCGCTTGTAGTATAGCCCGAAATTCAAAGTGCTCTTTATGTAGCGAAGAATTCGCTTTGCTGCAATCAAATGAGCATCTCTTGGCTGTCCCATAAACTGAGAAATAACTCCAACAGAATATGAAATGTCAGGCCTCGTGATAGATAGATAAAATAAACTACCAACAAGCTGACGAAACAGTGTTGCATCTTTCAGTAACTTTCCTTCATCTTTAGTTAACTTCAAGTACGGTTCCATAGGAGTTGTCATTGGTTTTGACTCCCTCATATGAAAGCGATAGAGTAAGTTTGATGCATATCCTTGTTGAGAGATGAAATATCCATCTGACTTCTTCACTTCCAGGCGAAGAAAACAACTAACTTCTCCTAAACTCTTCATATCAAAACGGACAGATAAAGCATCTCGAAGACGATTAATTTCAGCATCATCATTTCCCGTAATAATCATGTCATCCACATAAATAAGAACAATAATGCAATTAGAAGAAGTTTTCTTAATAAATAAACTGAAATCAGTTTCTGAGGACTTGAAACCACAAAATTCAAGGTATTGAGCAATTTTACCATACCAAGCACGCGAAGCTTGCTTCAAGCTGTACAAAGACTTCTTGAGGCGGCAAACATAATCTGGAAATTCTTTAGAAACAAAACCAACTGGTTGTTCCATAAAGATATCTCGATCCAAGTCTCCATACAGAAACGCATTCTTCACATCTAGTTGCCAAAGTTTCCAATCATTACAAGCAGCTAATGCGATAATGGTTCGAATAGTTACCATTTTAGCAACCGGGCTAAACGTCTCGTCATAATCCTGACCATGCTCTTGAGAAAAACCACGAGCAACCAAGCGAGCTTTATAGCGATCAATTGTGCCATCAATCTTTTTCTTCAACTTGTAAACCCATTTACAAGTAATAGTTTGAACACCCTTTGGCTTCTTAACAAGCTCCCATGTGCAGTTTTTTATTAAAGCCAAGATCTCCTCCTGCATTGCTTGCACCCAATTAAGATCCCCTTTAGCTTCATCATAGGATTTGGGCTCATCATCGCATGAATCTCCCGTCAGAACAGCACAAAGTACAAAACAAAGATTTAAGGCAACATTATAATCAGATAAGTGGGGAGGTGGTCTCTTTTGTCTGTCGGACCTTCGAATCCCACCATTTATCACCTCATCTTGCTGTATATTATCTTTCGACAGAGTATCGTTGCTCCCCCTTTCACTTGATGCAGCATCACCAGAAAATGGAGAAAGATCAGCCTTATTGTTTTCGGCATTTATGCCAAATTGATTTGATGAAATTTCATCAAATACCACATCACGAGAAACTATAACTTTCTTCGTGTCTGGATCCATACATCTCCATCCTTTCCTTTGAGTATCATAACCAACAAAAAAACAACGCTTTGCCTTCGGGTCAAGCTTAGTTCGATTAGCTTTTGACACATGGACATAGCAAATTGAACCAAAAACTCGAAGGTGACTCACATTAGGCTTGTGATGATATAATAATTCATAAGGAGATGGTTTTGTACCTGGCCATGGAGGTAGCCGATTTATAACATGACTCGCCGATTGAATAGCTGCTGCCCATAGTTGTCTCGGGAGGTTATTTTCATGTAACCATGACAAACATGTGCATGTGAGATGTGCCAACTTACGTTCTGCAACGCCATTTTGCTGTGGAGTGTCTGGACAAGTCATTTGACGTTGAATACCATGTACTTTGCAATATTTCAGAAATTGCTCAGACATGTACTCTCCTCCATTGTCGGTGCGCAAACATTTTATTGGTTGCCCAAATTCTTTCTCCACTTGCTCCTTGAACTGAACAAAAGTAGAAAATGCTTGACTTTTGTGTTCCAAGAAGAACACCCATGAGAACCGAGAAAAATCATCCACGATAAGCATAACAAAATGATAGCCACCATAACTTTGTATTTTTGTCGGCCCCATTAAGTCTGAGTGAACCAGCTGCAATGGAACAGATGCTCTATTCTTTGAATTCGAGAAAGGCAGACGATGTGATTTTCCGTATTGGCAGCCCGGAACAAACCACATCATGATGAATTTTCTTGAATTGTGGAATGCCTTCAAGGAGTCTCTTTTCAGAAATTTTCTGCAACAATTGATAACCAACGTGGCCTAATCGGGCATGCCAAAGTGAGGCACTATCATTTTGACATGTCTTCTCAATATATGCATCACTTGCTGATAATACATAGAGTGAATCTTTTCTTTTTCCGGTAAATAAAACATCAGCTTCAATGTGTTTTATATCGGAAATAATTTTCACATTATTTGGACCAAAAAGAACATACCTCCCAGAATCCGTGATTTGAGAAACCGAAACAAGATTTTTCTTTAAGCCTGGAACATGATAAACATCGTCAAGGGAAACATTCTTTTCAACGTAGAAATGTCCTTCCTTTACTACAGGATGTAGCGAATTATCCGCAGTAACGATAACCTTCTTTTGACAATGTGGGCGAACAGCTATGAGTAAAGAATCATTTCCAGTTGCATGGTGAGAGCATCCCGAATCAACAATCCACTCCTTGTTGTAGTCGATGGAAACATTTGCACTTTCTTCTGTCTTGCAGTCTTCAATAGCACAATTTGCAACATCAGGTAGATATTCTTCAATAAATAGGCATTGATCCCACTTAGGTTGGTCAGACTCATTGTTTTCATGAGCGGTGTTTGCTCTTTCTTTAGTGAAATCTGTGCGGCAATTTCGTTGAATATGGTTAGTTCTTCCACATCGTTCACACTTTATCTTCACGCGACAATTGCGTTTGATATGCCCTGGCTTTCCACATCTATAGCATTCTGTTGAAGAATTACTAGAATGTGCAGATTGATTTCCGCCATTTGAATAAGCTTTGGAAGCGAATTTGCTCTTTCCTTTCTTCTCTTTTGTATAAAGAGCATCATCTATTTGAGAAGAGGATTGGTTGTTCCCACCAATCATTTGTTTTACCAATGCTTCCTGGTTTGAGAGCAAATTTTCCAACTCAATGATAGTTGGTTGTGCTGCCCACCCTTGTATTGAAGAGATAAATGGCATAAACTCTTCACGCAAGCCCCGAATAAGATAACGACGCAATCAAGCTTCTTTTACAGCCCCTTCCGCATCCAATTCTGAAATTTCAGAACACAAACTCTTGACTTTCAGAAAATAGTCTGAAATCGAAAGTTTACCTTGAATCATCCCGGCAAGTTCGTTCTCCAAGAATTGGAGTCTCATTGTGTTCTTTTGATTGAACAACCTTTCTAGTGTCTCCCATACTTCCTTGGGTGACTTGACATCACGAACATGCTCGATATACTCTTTACTGATGGACGTTCGCAAAGCAAATAAAGCTTTGCCACACTTGATCTTCCACTTCCTCTGCGCATCAACATTTGCTGTTGTATCTTCAGGAATTTCATCATCACCAGAGACAAGATCCCACAAATCCTGCCCTTGTAGATAAGATTCCATACAAAGCCTCCAGTAACTATAATTGTCACCGACGAGCTTATCTACAGAGGCACTGCTTCCACCATTCATTTTGATAGAGTAATTAAGTCAAACACCTGATAGGCAAACCAGGCTTTGATACCATGTAACAAATATAGGAAGCAAAATAATGGAAGTAAAAGAAGCTGTATGCGGAACTGTAATTCTTTTACTACTGAAAATGAAAGATGATTTAACTTAACAGATTACAAGAGAAATAAATAGGCAAAAGAAATCCTAAAAAATCTCAACCAATAACAGATATGGTTTGAGCTATTACTCCTAAATAAAAGACCACTAACTTATTAATAAAAAAAACTCCTAAATAAATGGAAAACATAAACGAATTAACAACTAAGACTAATTCAACTAACAGCTAAGACTAATTCAACTAACAGTAAGTTTGACTAATTTTCAATACGGTCCTCCACAACCTCGCTTTCTCTGAATTTCCCCTTCCTTACAATCTCGCTACCATCACATCATTCTCCAATTTTTTGCCATACCATCCCTTTCTCTCTTCAATTTCTCTCACCGGCGGCAGTGAACCCCTTCTCATCGTGGCAGCTTTATGCCCCAACCTTCGGCAACTTCGCTACTTGAGTGACCCGACTTCCTTGTTTGGCCTTTCTCTCCTCCATTTCTGTTTCTCTCTCTAGGCCCCTGTCTTTTCATTGGATGCCTTGAAATCTCTATCAGTTTTCCCAACTTTTCAGCAGAATTAGATGATCCTGAAATTGAAGAAACGGAAGATGCTGTTTTTTTTAATTGTAAATTGAATTTGCTTCTTTGTGTGGGATTTTGCCCGGAGACAGTGGGCTTAGTTTTTTGTGGGGAAACTGCAAGAATGTACAGAAATTGCAGCTTAAGAGCTGTGAAAATGTTGGTAATAACACTTGATTTTCTAGTTTTCTGAAATTCTTGAATAGTCTTCGAGGAGTTGAGCTAAGGACTTGTTGAAGCATTGTTGACGCACTGTTACTGAAACTGGTTGAGGCTTGTGTCGTGTGTCGCTCAATTCGTTGAAAGTTTACAACGGTGGTAGCAAAGAGATGTTGCTTTTGAGAAGGCTAGATTTGATGTTGTCTCTTGATCTTGATACCCCTTTGATCGCTATAGCTCAGAATCCGAATTTAAGTAGTTTGGTGACTTTAAGGTCAAAAGTTGTTGTGTTGTCATCGATGAAGGTTTGAAGGTTGTGGGCGAGCAGAAATAAAACTAACAAGATTGTTGACAACGGTGAAGGAGTGTTGCAGCAGAAGCCGGAGAGGTGGAGGTGGGGGTTGGTTGAGCTTGTTGAAGACCGTTAACTTTCCTGTTAGTGAAGGGTGCATTTGCACTAATTGCATAGTTTAAGTGCTTATTTGAACCAAAATAATTTTAGGTGTTTGGATGAGATTTTTCTAATAGTTTAAGGGTTTTTTTAGACCTTTTCCCTAGAATTTATTCAATTCAATTAATGATGAGGATAGAATTACACAAAAAAGGGAAACAACAAATAAGAACGCCGAACTCGACTTCCAAATAGGGACAAGGAATAAATAACTATTATCCTCAATTTATAATATCAAAATATTCAAAATACTCAAGTATGCAATCAACTACAAAGTACCAACTATTTATAAACTCTAAAAGACTCTCGAGAGCCAACGACTATAAATGTGGCCCTCTTGATTTGACCATTAGTTCAAACTGTCATAACGCCCTGAATATTTAGAGTACGAGAACGAGTTGAGTAATCTTTAACTTTATATATATAAAAGCAGAACGTTCCTTAAAATAGTAATTTTTTTTTGTTTTCCTGCCAAATAAGAAAACCTAGAGGCCACGTTTTAGATGTTCATTTGTGTGAAATGAGGACTTGAGTTGTACACATCCTCATTATAATTATTGAAGAACAAAAAGTATTCATGCATGCATTGGTCTTTAAATTTTGTGCCCAATGCATAAAACAATATAAACATATATATAGTTGTTGTGTACGTACAAATGGTTTCGGCCTCCCATTTATTTAAAAGTTGGCTTCACATTATTAGCATGATCATTTGTTATTTGTTTTTTTTTCCTTCTGCATTTTAAACTTTTGTTTAATTTTAAATTTATAATCACACCCCACATTCTCCTGTTAGTAATTTGTATAGGTGCCAAGTTTGTATCACGTACTTTTATATGTTCACTATATTCTATAAATTGAAAATTAACAAAAATATTTTTATATAATCAATCTATAAAAGTAATATATATATGTATATATATTTCTCTTTCCATTAAAAAAATTAAAGGGAGTAAATTATATGTGATAGATATATAAAAATTATTTAACTTCTAATACACATATGGAAAAGTGTTCAAATAATCTTTACCATACCTTCATAATAAAAGGGTGTTATTGAATTATATTTTAGCTAGAATATAACATGCCACTATTTATTTATGTTTTAGAAGTAAAAAATCATGATTAAAATATTTTGACCAATAAAATAAACCCATTCTAATAAATATGAAATTAATTAGATTTTCATATGAAACTCCTTAAATTTAAAATTATGGTTATTGATCAAGTACTTTTTAAAAAATACATATGATATGTTTATATACTATAGAGTTTTATCGTGTATCACACGAAAGCCATACTAATATATTAAAAGAAAGATAATTGAACTAGCGTTCCAATAAAATTGGTTGTTCATCAGTCGGACATTTCTATAAAAAATGATGATAGAAATTGTCGCTTTTAGAGAATAAGATTCATCAAATTTGCACTACATCAATTAAGATTTATGGGTTTTGGGCTTTTTTTTCTTAGAGTTTAACAAGCCCACGAGGGTTGAATGAGTTGGATAAAAAAAAATTAAATTAATTCACTTGTAGTTTACTAATTTCATTTTAAAGTATATATTTATTTTGAAAAAAATTATTTGTTGTGTAGCTGGGTACGAGCCTAACTACACGTTAGTATCGGGTGAGTGCATTGCACAAGTAACCAGATCAAAAAATTAAATTAATTCACTGTAATTTTAAGGTTCAATAACTCTATCTTATATATATATATATATATATATATATATATATATATATATATATATATAGGGGTGGGTTCAAATAGGAACCAACCCCCCCTGAAGGAACCTAGGAACCAATCAAATTCAAGGATTTTGATGACGTGGCGGATAAAAAAGCGGTGACATAGTTGTAAATATGTAAAATTCGAATTATAAGGGGTAATTCCAGATTTTTTTAATAAAGTGATGACATCATCTTTTAAAAAAATTCCTAAAAAACTTTAAATAATCATAACTTATTCATTTTTTTATCCAATTTACGCAAAAAATATATCAAATTAAAGATTTTTTCATGCTCTTTCATTTAAGATCCATAATGCATATGTTTATTTGAGCAAAAATTGATGAAAAATACAAAAAACTATTTTTCACGTATATTCAACTCGTAACTGTCAGATATTTGCTAATATGATATCACAATATTGCTCATATCTTGTGTTTATGTTGCTAACATGAAATTTTTTATGCACAACTTTGAATTTTAAGTTGATTTCATGAGAAAATAGTTAAAGTATGAGCTATATATAATTAAGTTCATAAACAATTATAACTTTATCAATGCTTAATATTATTTTGAAAACTTGTAATATTTGAGAATTTAAGTCATGCTAGCATATCATTATTCACATATTAGCAATGTGTTACTAACATATTAGCAAATTAATAGTCACATATTAGCAGTGTGTATATTCTCTAACATATTAGCAATATGTTGTATGTATGAATGATGCTACACAATATTATTTTAAATGTGGTCCAATGTTATATGTGTGGTGTTTAATACGTGTCAATTTAATATTATGATCTCGTCAAGTTAACAATATAAGTCTATCTCATGATAGCAACAAAATCTGTTGATGTTAGCAATATACATCTTTCATGTTAGCATGTTAATACAACGCCAGAAAAGACAACGGTTTTAAAGTGTTGTCTATTTAATTCCGGGAATTAGGCCCAAAATCCGAAAAAACATAACAGAATTTCTAAATTACAAAAATAACCCCGCTTTCATTAAGTTCTCAAATATTACAAGTTTGCCACCTTACTTTGACTAAAACTTTGACTAAATTATGGTCATTAGATCTAATCAAATCTAAGGCTAGGATTGGTTCCTAGGTTCCTTCAGGGGGAATTGGTTCCTATTTGATCATTCCCCTATATATATATATAGGGAATAGATCAAATGAGAAGTAAATACTGGTGAGAGAACAAGAGAACCATTCTCAACCATAGATTACGTTCATTCAGGTGGCCCAAATTATTTCAAAATTTTGGTGGTAATTTTATAATATTAGAGCAATTTTAGTGTTGCAGGGTTATATTTGTAATTTGATAATTCTAATTAAAATGCTAGAGTTTGTTCTTTCTCTTCTCGTCTCCTCTCTCTCTCTCTCTCTCCGATTTTCCTTTCTATCTCTATATCTATCTATACTTCTCTCGATCTCTGTGATTTTAGTAAACTATCAAGATCAGAGTAAGGAAAACTTGATTACATGATTTGTGCTCTTTCTTTCTTTCTATATATATTGGATGAATACTTTGAATGCATTGATGATGAGTGAGGCAAAGATATATTCTTCAAAGACACATGACTATTGTTCAATTGATTTTCAAGGAGTGCATCTTTCTTGTTAAAGTAGCACAGACATAGTTTTTTATGACGATTGCGACAGGTGACTCGTCACGATGAGTCTATATGATGATGTCGGTGTAGTTGCAAAATTTATTAAAATTCTCTCGTCAATCATCATTGTATTTTTTAGATTGTATTAAATTTATTATCAACATGTATGATTTATTTTGTTTTGCAATCTTTTTTATTGAATGTATTTGTTAACATTATTATCGAATTTCGTTAGCATCATAGTTGGGTCATGTTAACATTATATTATTATGGTTTTAGCATCGGTAATTGAAATATTAGTAGTGTCATTGTATTATTTAGCATGATTTATAATGGAATGTTATTGTGTTTTTTTAATTGCAATCTCTTTTATTGAGTGTATTTGTTAACATTTTTATCGGATTTTGTTAGCATCTAGTTGGGTCATGTTAGAATTATGTTATTACGATTTTAGCATCGTTAATTGATATATCAGCAGTGTCATTATATTCTGTAGCATGATTTATAATGTAGTGTTATTGTATATATTTTTTAAGTAGATGCATATGCATAGAAACTAATTATGTGATGTTAGCATTGTTAATTGATAAATTAGCAATATCATCTGATTATGTTAGCACAATAAAACGTGAATGCTTTTGATACTTTACTTCAGTAGTATATAACTGATATTCTATGATAACATTAACATTTAAAAATTCGACTGAGAAAGTTTACATATGTGATATGTTAATGTTAACCATAATTTCACCCATTCTATTACTTTCACCTTATGTGTATCATATTTTTCTAATGCTAACAAGAGCAATGATAATGTTAATTAACACTATCTAATGATAATGCTAGTACAACAAAATTCTAACATCGTTATTCATGGTTAGTTTATAACGTTTCTGATAAGTTTTTCTGCTAATGGTAACATTAGTTATGATAATTCTAAAATGAGCAATAATAATGCTAACACTATCGAACGATAATACTAATACAATAAAGTCTAACAACATTGTTAGTTTATAGAACCAATATAAAAGAAGGAAAAATATACCAGTTCAAAATATTGTAAGGTGCTAAATATATTCTTTATTGATGTTTATTATATATGAAAAAAACATAACGGGTGCTAAATAATCTCCTAAAATAATATCTAGAAGATTCCTAATATATAAGGTAAATAACAAACTCCTGACAAATCTTATCTAAATAATAAATAACTAATTAATTTGTAGATTCAAATTCAAATATTCAACAATTGTTCATGGTTAATTTATAGTGTTCCTGGCAAGTTTTTTTTTTTTTTGCTAATGCTAACATTAGTTATGATAATGCTAAAATGAGTTATGATAATGTTAAAACTGATGTACAATTATGCTAATAATTCAAAATGTGCAACTAAATCAGACAGTGCGAACATTGTTGTTCATGAGCTAAGTTTTATATATTTTTAAAAGTTTCTTGATGTTAACAAAACAAAATAAAATTGTTGATTCATCATGAAACACTGCTAACAATGTTCATTCATGATTAGGTTATATATATTCTATCAAATATTGTTATACTAACAGAACAAAGTAAACTGTTAAATTATCATGAAAGAAAGCTAAATACTTTTTGAACGTAAGATATTTTTTCGTAATGCAAATGACAATAGTCTCATAACATTAGCATCATCAATGTTAATATTAGCTTTATTAATGCTTATATTAGCATCGCCAATGCCTTTGTTAGCATATGATTCTATTTCTATTATTATGCACCTAGGAAGTCTTTTTTTTTTACCTTGACATTGACAAAATTATGAAAATACCACCATGTTTTTCTTATGCTCATTTTATTTACAGTAATATCAAATCTGAAATATATTCATGTGTAGTTGGCTACCTTTAATCAAACTCATATAACTTCGACCACGGTTAATATTTTTTTGAAATTCTTTTTTTTATTGAAAACTAGAGTTCACTAGCTTTCCAACCATATAGTTTGTTATTTAATTATTTACTAATAAAAATAGGTTTGCCTACAAAGTAATTAGATATTTTTTCGTAATGCATATGACAATAGTCTCATAACGTTAGTATCATCAATATTAATATTATTACTATCAATGCTTATATTAGCATCGCCAATGTCTTCATTAGCTTATGATGCTAGCTCTGTTAGCATGCGTCCAGAAAATCTTTTTTTTTTTTTAATTTTGACCTTGATATTGATAAATTACGAAAATATCACCGTGTTTTTCTTATGTTCTTTTTATTTACAGCTATCCCACCATCTTTTTTAACCAAATCTAAACCATCCAATCTTAAAATTGAAGGATGTGGATTGGTTACTAATTCTCACACCAAAATTGGTTCTCTCTGGAACCACTCCCTATATATATGATTTGGTTCAAATGAGGACTGGTGCTTCATGTAGGAACATGAGATTGCTTGTTTACTATAATTTTAGTATTTTTTTTTTATTGTATTTTGATGCTATTTTTAATTTTTTTATTGTATTTTAGTGCTAAATATTTTAGTATCAAAATAAAATAAAGTAAAAAGCATTAAAATTACACTAAACAAACATGTTCTCACATCAAGCTTAGTCAGTGGCGAAGCTACATGGGAACAAAGGGGTACAGTTGTACCCCCAATTTATTTTAATTTTTGTCTTATATTTATAGTAGAGGTTGTGCAAGCTTAATGAAAATGGCGGTTGTGTTGCTGGTTTGCAAAGGAAAGGGGATTGGAGAAGAAGAAATGTTGGGAGGAGGAAAGTAAAAAAGTTGATGGGTCCCACCACAATTAAATATAAAAAAAAATGCTATTTTGTTAAATATTAGAAGGAAAAAAAGTATATTTACTTTGAAAGTATTGACTTCTTTTTCTAAGTATTAAAAGTTGCCAAAATTTCTTGTTTGCCGATTTTTTTTCTTTCCAATTTTAATACTTATTCTTAGATTTTTATTAATAGTTATTTGCTCAATACTTCTTCCATTTCGTTTTGTTTATTGTTTTAGAATTTTAATCTAGAATTAACAATTAATATTTTGGACTAATATATCCCCTCTTTTATATTACATAAAATCATATTCATTTATATTTTCCTAAAAAAGTTGAAAAAATGTTCTCTCTCTCTATATATTTGTAAGGTTAAATTTGAGAGAGACGGTGTACAAAAAAAAAACTAAAATAACAAATAAAATGAAACGGGAGGAGTATTTGTGTTATGTGCTAGGTATCTAATTATTTGAGATTGTTTGTTAAATATTAATTTATGAGTTTTATTGATTATAATAAAAAGAAAAATTTATGAGTTTTCAATTTAAATTGTGATTTATGAATGTTACATATTATTAAAAGAATGTTAAAATTTAAGATTTCATCAATTTTAATTTATATTATTAAAAATTCGAAGAAAGAAATCAAAATAAGAAATGGAGAAGTGTAACCAATAGGGATGACAATGGGTAACGGACCCTATGGGTACCCGCAAAAATTACCCATGATGGGTAGGGTAATTACCCAGTGAATGGGGACGGGCACGGGCACGGGTAATTACCCGCATTTTTTTACGGGTACGATTGCGGGTATGGGTACCCATATATGTATTTATACATATAATTTTATATATAATTATGTTTATGAAAATTATTAATATTACTATTATAAATCAGAAAATAATAAATATTTAAATTTGATTTTATTTTCTATTTTATTTCATATATATTATGTTTTAATTTGTTTCCTAGTTTGTACTTTTTATAGGAAATTAATAATACATACACACACACACACACATATATATATATATTATAAAATTTGAAAATATTTATTGATAATTGAAAATAAGGCAACATTATACTTGTGTATGGCCATCGCCTAATTTGTAGACATTTTGTAGTCATTAGTCTACGTAATTATAATTTTAGACAAGTTAATTGAAGATGATTTATTTCGTGTGTTTTTTTCAAGTTAGTTTTTTTAATTGAAACACATAATACAAGAAATAAAGAAAATTAATATGATTTTCTGCTACAGGTTCACATAAATGTCTTCATTTTTTTTGTTATTCATAGTATTGTAATGTTTGTAGAGTTATTTATTTAATATAATTTTTTATGAAGATTGTATTAATCAAATGATTATTATGATTTTAATTTTTTAATGTTTTTAAATTTATAATTTTTTATAGTTAGTTAAATTGTGGGTAATAGGTACGGGTATGGGCAGTTAGGTACCCAGAGGGTATGGGGACGGGCACAACAATTGCTACCCACGCGGGTATGGGGATGGGTATGGGTATTTTTTTTAAATGTGGGTATGGGGACGGGTACCATAGTACCCTACCCATTGTCATCCCTAGTAACCAACTCCAAAAAATAATAAGGAAGAAAATTTAGTGTATTAGTAAAATAATATCATTTCGTTTTACACGTGTACAATTTAATACGAATAAGTTATTAATCACCCTATCAATATATATTCTTCATATGCCATGCAAGAAAACTAGAAAGCACAAAACAACAATTGCTCAACCAAAATGTCGCCCCCCATAAAAAAAAATTCAATCCGCCACTGAGCTTAGTCCTATATATATATATATATATATATATATATATATATATATATATATATATATATATATATAGGAATAGACTATAATGAGGATTAGTGTTCATGTGAAAATTAGGAACAAATCATAACTCTTCATTTTGTGATTATGTATGGTGCATATTAAATTATTAGAATATAAAATTATGGTAATATTTTAAATGGAAGGATATCGATGTAATTGGGATGTATATATTATATAGGAACATATAATAAGAATCATAAGAAGATACATATCTCATGTTCCATGCATATCGCAATTAATAAACCATATAATCACCAAATTGGCGTCTGTGGGGGGAGAGAGAGAGAGAGAGAGCTGACCCAGTCAAAACGCAGTCCCCCGGCAAGAGTACATTACCGACCCCCAAGCGACATCATCCCGCTGGCTTCAACATAACGTCGACAAGCCACCTATAGAATTTGAATTTCATTGTCGTGTCATCCAACCACTATGACCCATCCATCAAATTGAACCGTCGTGATGGTGACGACTACAACACTTAATGCTGCAACGCTCTGTCTAAGTAAAAACATCGTCAATGTTGATAATTATTTATTGCTTTATTTTTAATAAGTTAAAGCATGGATACAACTAGTTTGGACAAAATTAGCATTGTTGTATTTTCAGTTTTAATTGCTTAATTTATTATTAACTATTGCTTTGTGTGTGTTTTGTTTATTGCTTTGTTAGCTCCCTCAAATTAATTAATGTTTATTTACTGATTCTTTAACTGAGGCAAATTTATCTTTTTTTGTAATGCTTTGATTTTATAGATTTGTTGCTTGGTTTGTTCAAAGTGATTTCTTTAGTTACTTGTAAGATTTTGATTTCCAAAAAAATGATGTTTAATGCTTATTTCTTGGTAGCTTATTGCATACTAGCTAATAATTAATAGTTTGATGTGACTAAGTGAAAAGTATGTTGGCATCAATAGAACGTGTATGGAGAGGCTAAGAATACCATGGAGGGATGCGAAAAACACTTGACTATGGCCATGGAGACGTACATGGGATTATGGGAAGAGGTGTCGAAGGTTGGAACTGTCGCCTAAAAATGGGCAATGATGCACATATCGATGATATATTTTAGTGTTGTATATATTGTGCAACTATAATCTATATAATATATAATAACGACTCCGCATCTGTAAATAGAAATTTTTTATTTTTCCGCCCATTTTTACCTTCCAAAATTGGAAAATAATATTTTATATTATTAAATTATTTATTTTATGTGTAAAATATTGAATATTAATATATTTCCATAAATATTTCTACATCCATAATATATTGCGTCAAATATATATCCCTATACATGAAATTTTGTTACATTATTAATTATGGTATATATACAATACCCCCTTATATATATTTCTAGAATTTAGGTTAGCTACAATACAAGCATAGTTACGTAAATTCATATACTATTAATTATGTTATATATTAGTATATTTAATACCTATATTTACGATATAATTATGGTATATTTATTATATAGATTGATTACATTTCTATATTTAAAGCATGAATTATGGAGATATTTATTGCTATTGATTAACATGAATCTTGGTAAAATAAAGTTTTTGAAAGTTAAATTTGATCTGCAAAATATCTGTCTCAATTGTGTATATGTATATCAATATATATATATATATATATATATATATATATATATATATATAGGGTATGGTTCACATGAGAACCAATCCCCATGTGAGAACTAGGAACTAATCTCAACCACACAATGTTTTAATCTTATTTAAACTTTAAACATCTATAACTTGCTCATTTTTCATTAGATTAACGCAAATTATATATCAAATTAAAGCTCTTTTCGTGCTCTTTCATTTAAGATCCATTGTTTATATGTTTATTCGAGAATATATTTTTTCGTCCATAATAGTGTGATGTTAAACTCATAATAGCATGACAAAATATTCACGATAACATAGAAGTATACACATAATAGCATGAAAAAAATATTCATAACAGCATGAAAAAATATTCATAAAACACATAAATTTTACTCATAATAACAGTAGTAGTGTCGTTAATAGTAAGACATTATATGTTCATACTAGCATGTATATATGTTCATACTAGCATGCATATATATATATATATATATATATATATATATATTCATATTAGCATGTATATATGTTCATAATAGCATTATAGTACTCTCATTTTAGCATACGAAATTTATAAGAATAGACAACGGTTTTAAAGTGTTGTCTATATGATTTCCGAAAATTATGCTCAAATATTACAAGTTTGCCACTCCGCCTTTGACCAAAAGTTGACCAAATCTTAGCCATCTAAATCAAAACAATGGATGAATGAGATGAGTTCCTAGTTCCCACATGGGGTATTGGTTCTCATTTGATCCATCCTCTCTCTCTCTCTCTCTCTCTATATATATATATATATATATATATATAGGGGTGGGATCTGGTGGGAACCCTTCCCCAGGTGGGAACAAGGAACCCATCTCATCCACCCATTTATAGATTTGGATGGCTAAGATTAAAACAAATTATGGGTGGCAAACTTGTAAATATATTGAACTTTTTAAAAAAAGCGGTGGCATATTGGTAAATAAATTGAACTTTAAAAGTGGAGGTTAATTTCTTTCCGTCAAAATATGATGATGATGTCATCATATTTTTACAAATATTATAGAAACTTTAATCAATCATAACTTGCTCATTTTTAATCGGATTTACGCAAATAATATATCAAATTAAAGCTCTTTTCATACTCTTTCATTTAAGATCCATATTGCATATGTTTATTTGAAAAAAATAGATGAAAAATACAAAAATCAATTTTCAGACATATTTTTCATACAAAACAACCCCATATTTATATTAGCACGACTTATATAATATTTTAGCACGATCTATATAACATTTTAGCATGAAACTACTCGCATAATAAAATGATATATATAGGACATTTGAGCATGATCCGTAACTTATATCAGCATTTTGTTCATGACTTGCTCGTTTTAATTAAATTTATGCAAATTATATATCAAAATAAAGATATTCTCATTAGATTGGGGTGAACTCATTTGGAGGCATGTTATTAAAATTCTCATTTTAGCATTTTGTGTAATACATTTTAGCATGTTCTGTAATATATTTAAGCATGGTGTGTAATACATTTTAGCGGGTGATATTATGAATATTTTTCTAACAATTTTATATAAACATCTACACCTATACAAATACTATAAAATGAAAAACACGAGTTGATGATAAAGAAGAAAAAGAATGAGAAAGTGAAGCAACGAATGAGATGACTGACAACTAAGAAAGAAAATGAGAGAATAGTTCCCGAAACGAGATAAATTAAAGTTTATGAGAACAAAATATATGCTACAATTCTAAGTACAGAGAGTAACATACAAAGTGAATGGAACAAAGCTGAGGAAAACCTACACTACAAGCTCTCATGTGAAGATGGTCCAATTAATGTTGAAGCATTTGTTATGTCGAAGTGATTTATACTGTTAATAAAATTTCTACAAGTACTATTAATTTCAAGACATATTTCTTATGAATATTAATTTATGTTGATAAATATTAGTTCAAGTTGAAGAATATTAGTTTAAGGTGATGAATATTAGTTTCAGACATTTGTTATTAATATTTGGAAATGTCATTGTTAGCGTGAATTTTTCTTTATACGAGCATGATATTGTTGTTTTATTAGCATCATATAGTATTTCATTTTAGCATCATACAATATTTCATTTTAGCATCATACTTCCGTGATTTTAGCATGATATTCTATACCCTAATAGGAACACAATAAACCTTAATCGAACTGGGTACACTTAATTTAATCACATTCTCACTTCATTTTAACTTGATGTTATGAACAATAAATCATAATGCGATGTAATAAACTCTAATGAAAATGTCATACATCCTAACGGGAATGTGACAAAAAAATTAGCATGCTACTTCCCTCATTTTAGCCTGATACTTAATTACCTCATTTTAGCCTGATCTACTAAACAACAATGAAGGATCTAGAAAATCGTAATGCGAATATAATAAACCCTACTTGGGAATAATGAACACTAATGAGAATGTTATAAACCCTAATTGAGAATAATGAACCCTAATGGGAATGTCATAAACCCTAATTGGGAATAATGAACCCTAATGGTAACGTGACATCAAATTTAGCCTTATTCTGCCCTCATTTTAACCTGATACATCCCTCATACATCCTAACGGGAATGTGACAAAAAAATTAGCATGCTACTTCCCTCATTTTAGCCTGATACTTAATTACCTCATTTTAGCCTGATCTACTAAACAACAATGAAGGATCTAGAAAATCGTAATGCGAATATAATAAACCCTACTTGGGAATAATGAACACTAATGAGAATGTTATAAACCCTAATTGAGAATAATGAACCCTAATGGGAATGTCATAAACCCTAATTGGGAATAATGAACCCTAATGGTAACGTGACATCAAATTTAGCCTTATTCTGCCCTCATTTTAACCTGATACATCCCTCATTTTAGCAAGATACTATACACAGTAACGGGTATTGCGATAAACCCTAATTGAGAACAATGAACCCTAATGCGAATGTAATAAATCCTAATTGGAAAGAATAAATCCTAATTGAGAACAATGAACCCTAATGAGAATGTGACATCAAGTTTAGCATGCTACATTGTAATACCCCAAAATTTTATTACATAAATTTAATTAGAAATATAAATTTAATAGTTAGAACAAGGGTAATATCCAAAAATATTTTAGTATTAAAATAATAGCCTATAATTGCCTTAAGGGTAAGCTAGGGAAGGAAATAGACCTTTAAATTTTTATTTTTTTTAGGTAAGTGTGTTGTTGAATAGATTAAAGATAGTTTGATATGTTCTTATATTTTTATTACGAACCCCGATTTCATATATTTTTTTTTAAAGGTGTATCTTATTATTACATCCAAGGTTAAAAGATATTTTTTTGGGTATAAATTATCCTAATTTAAATAATTATCATAATATATATATATATATATATATATATATCATGTAGAAACCGATAAAATGTATATACCTATATATGTCTAAATACATAAGAGTCAAGATTAAATATTTGATAACTATATTATATAGTATGTGTAGAGATTAGTTCAAGAAAAAAAATATTAAAAAAATATGAAATACATGCATAGATTCACGTAGGCCTATATTGATAATCTCAAAATTTGCAAAAGTAAGGCTAGGATTAATATTTTAATGAATAAATCATTAATAATAATAGTGATAATGCTAAAAAAAAAACAATTAAAAGAAGTAGATGGTGACTCATCCATTCATTAGCTATAAATTACCTAAGGTAGTTCATTAGTAAATAAAAGAAAAGACGAAGGTGAGTTCAAGGAAAAGAAAACAATACAAGGTTAGTTTCTAATTTTTAAAAAGAAACATGTTCTTATAATTATAGGTAGATTTTGATATTCTTGATAATGCAATTTATGTAATATTTTTATCACAAATTCCATTTTATTATTTAATTTTACACAAGTATCATAAATATAATATATTATCTAATGTTTGAGATTGTCATATTTTTCTAATACGAAATTACTAGAACTATTAGTTAATTTAATTTCATTCATGCTATCTTTCTTATGTGTTACGAAAAAAAAAATTAGGACAAGGATTAATTTAAAACAAAATGTTTCAAGGTGAGATTTAATATATGTGTTCGATTATTAATCAGATCAAAAATACTAAGTAGTCTTAAATCAGGGAATTAGTGATTGAAGCATAACTCTTGATTATTTTATTTTAGGGCAGAATGTTACATTTGTTTATATAATAATAATAATAATAATAATAATAATAATAATAATAATAATAATATAAAGTATTAATTAGGGATGAATATGCTATATGATTTGCAATTTTGGGGTTTATGGATATGGTTCAGATAATATGTTTTATAATATTTGGTGAAAATCATAATAATAAATTTATTTATGCAGAGCACTAATTGTATAACTCTACTAGGCTATGAATACAAAGTAAAAAAAATAATAATAAGGTTGGAGAAATTATAATTACACAAAACAAAGTACAAAAGTTTAATTAATAGAAAACTAAATTAGAAGGAAGCTTAGGGATTGAGTTTTAATTAGGGTCGTTTAACAAAGCTAAGTCAAGGCTGGTTGTTGTAGGGGCAGAAGAAGCAATAGAATTTGAGGAAAACCAATCAAGGATTTGAAAGCTTATTTAGTATCCAGGTGGGCTATTATATCTTTGCAAATTGTATCTTTCGAGTTATTAAGCTCTGCTTTGTTAAAATTTGCATATGTGACTATCTGTGTTAAATATTTACGTGCTACTGTATGTTGTCGGAGTCTCATATACCAGCGCTGTGTCAATGTGAGTAGCTACAGTATGCATGCATTGTTTGTCCTGCCCTACTCCTTGTCGGTGAGACTAAAATGAAACACTTATTGGTTATACTCATTGGGTATACTATGGCCATACACAACTTTATGCGCTGGTGATGTAGTTCGGGTTGCAGGCAGTGACGGGTTATACTCTTAAGCGCTTCACGATAAAATATTTTGGTGAACTTAGGTTGCTTCCAACTTTTAAAACCTCCTAAGCTTCACTACCTGCATGAACACAGATAGATTACTTTAACAAAATGATTTGCATAACTTGAATTATGAAAACTTGCCCACTGAGTGCATTAGTACTCAGCCCAAATATTTCCAAACATTTTCAGGTTAGTAGACTGGCGCGTGGATGTGACGATGCTGAGACATGGGCTTTTGTTATTTACGTATTTTCTTGTTGTCTCTTTTTGTTAAGTATCCTGTTAATAATGGAGCTTCCGCACTTGTAATATTCATTTGTTAAAAACTAAGAACTATAGTCTTAGTGTTATGGATAAGTATATGTTATATTATAAAGCATATTTGGTTGTTCTGAGTCTTCTGTTGAGTTCTCATTGATCAGGTTACCCCCTTTCTTTCCCGCTTCTTAATTCCCACCCCTGTGGCGTCCATTTCCACGGTCTTTCGGGTCCGGGGCGCTACAGAGTGGTATCAGAGCAGGTTTGCAACTCTGCAGACCTGTTGGGTCATCTTTCATTTGTGAGTTGTAAATTCTTGTGTGATATTATATAAGCCCTCAGCTCATCACTCACGCAACAGCCTAAAAGGTACGTATGCTTTTATGCGGATATTAATTTTAAAAGTTACATTAATGTTGAATGTTATGTTTCTTTGAAAATGAAAGATTAGGATTCGCCATAGTGATGAGAATTCCTCGAAAGATTGATTTTTATGTTGATTGCATACTCTAATTAACTACGCGGATTGCGTACTCTGTTGCTATTTTGATAGCATATTGGTTTTGAAATATTTCTGTGAGCATATTGGTTTCTGTCTAAAAACTATGTTGATTACAAAATTGTACGGATTTGTTTATCTATGCCTTGTGCATACTTGTGATATTGAGAATGTGCAGAATGCATACTATTGAACTGTGATAGCCGAAAAGCGTTTGTTGTATATACTATAGAATGAGTACGAGAACTTGAAAGCTTGATAACGTAAGATTAACTTAGCCTAGTTGCTGAACTTAGGCTGAACTTGCAAACACTTATGAGATCTTTAAGAACATAGTTTGACTAAGGAAACGTTTCATTTTGATGACTGAACATAAACTTATGACTCAGAAGAATTGTCACACGTACATCATGATTGATGAGAGGATTACGTGATTTTATGTGTATACCAAGAAAAAGATATCGATTCAATATTCAAGTTTATTGGGGAAATAACTTAGTTTATGAGAGTTCATATCTGGTAGAAAAATCCTTTGAGATTAAAGTTGTGTTAAGGTTGACCAATATTTTGCCCAGCTGCTAGAAAGATGAACGTATGATGGCCCTAGACGATTGTGCGATGTTGTCGGGTCAAGTTTGGCAATTTGTTGTTAGATCAACTTAGCACCTTTTGTAGATGTGGAATATTGTCTTCTCTTGATATGTTTATCCCAATGTCACGTGCAAGAAGATATCGGAATCTACCACCCTGGGGAGCTAAGGAGATAACATGTGCTATGAATGGAAAAAAAAAGCAAGAAATACTCGAATATTTTTATAGTGGAACAAGAGATTTTTATCGACTGATATATCATACAAATCAAGATAGAGATAGAGTAAAACAAGCTAGCTTATCTATACATATGAGGTATGGTGCATCTATGTGGAATACTTATCTCGGTCACGACGGATCGAGAAACCTGATTCACATCAACATTCAGTCAGAAAACTATGGATATGAAATTGAGCTTCACACGTAAACAAATAGCTAAATCGAATGAGCGATAGAAAATAAGAGATACAGACTTCAAGAAGTCATCTTAGATGAGAACACAAGTTGGAAAATGTTCTACAATTATCTATAGACAATGAGAAAAGCGCAGTGAAAATAAAGGATGCATGATGTGTTAAATGTATCGATCCTAATGAAGTATGTGTTTGTCCCGGACCATATGCTCAAGAATGGCGAGTTGATCTTGTGTGTACTTATAACAGACGATAGGAGCCTCGCTAGATAGAACCGTCAAGATCAAGCAACATAGGAACTTGAAAACAAGGTGTGATGATGTCTTGATGTTATGGGCTAACATAAGACTTTCACGATATAAGTTATTCTGATAGGTGCTCTAAGTGTATTATTTTTACTTGTTTACCTAGCTTCTGTGCATCCCTGCACACTTGATCGAGTATTTTGATTGAGCTTTGTTTCTTTGATAGTTAAGGGGATGAATCCCTGCTTCTTTTGAGCTATTTCTCATTACCTTAAGTCTCGATCTATGGATGTGTCCTATTTGTTTATCTGTTCATTTTGATTTACTTTCAATCGACCTATAAAGAGGTCTAGTTGTTATTTGTTTGTTCCGTCCTATGAAGAGGACTTAGATAGTTTTCTTTTGGCCTATGAAAATGTCCATTTTCTTGCTGATATTAGTTTACTTCTTTCTTTGTCTATGAATGAGAATCTTGATTCATTCTAGGTTCCATTTCCTTCTTATAAGCCATTATTAGATGGAGATTTGCTCTAGCTACAGAATTTATGCTGCTTGATTTTCCGAAAGGCATAACCTACTCTTGGATCTATAGACTTTCTATCATACTATTCTTGATGGCTTTCCATTAATTTATGTCCCCGAATTTATTTTTCTTTTTAGTTAACATCCTATCCCTCGTTTATTGCCTACTTTTCGGGATCAGGTCATTACACCAAGCAAAGTCAAAGCCATTAATAAATAATCTGAACAAACAAATCCTTTAGAAGTACATAGTTTTCTCGACCTTACAGGAGACTATCGTAGATTTGTTGAAGAATTCTCAAAGATAGCCTCTCCTATGATACACTATTTAGGAAGACGTAGTCTTTAAGTGTACATAAGCTAGTAAACAGAGTTTTCAAGAGTGTAAGAAGAAGTTGGCAATGACTCCCGATATAGACTCAATTCTACTCTTAAAATCATGTCATCTTCTAAATCTCTCTCGATCACCTATCTTGTTTCTCATGACTAGAAATTTCTATGAATCTTTTCTATTCATCATTTGGACGTTTATTGAATCTTGTGCGTCCTAGTTATTGAAAGACCATCTATTCATCCTTAAAAATTCCACCATTTTATTTTAAACTCTGAAGTTGATTTTATCTTTGATTAGCAACCTCAAATTTTTTCATTATCATGCAGTCATTGATTTCATTAAAAATGGAGTTTGCTTGACCTTCCAACGGAATTTTATACGTTCTCTATTTCAACCTAATACCATATATTAAAATATATCACAAGTTGATTGCTACCACTCAATCTTATCTTGCTCTATGTGTCACCACACATGTTAAGGGTGGGGGCAGCTGAACATCCTCAACCATGAAAATAATGAGCAAACATAATGAAGCATCACTCATTTATCTTCTCTCTTTATCATCTCGGCCCTCTCCTCCCCAAATATCCATCTTTCTTTCAATCTTTTAGGAATGAAATCCGTTGAGAAAATTCTGAAACTTTATACACACATTTCTTTGTCATAATAAGAACAAAATTCATTTTGATGTTGTTTCCATCTGGTGCCCTAAAAGTTGGGGAAATGGGCCTAGAACCTCAGTGGTGTTGCCAGTCAGCGAGTTGTGTTGCAGCCCTATTGCAACATCTTTTCCTATTGATCCAGCCATTTTCTTTCCCCAAGGTTTACGTCATTGTAAACCTAGCATTTCAAGCTTTTCATAACAAGTCTCGGATCCTCAATATGATATCATTTGGTCTATCAAGGCACGTCACAAATCGACGCGTCAAATCTACCACATAAATCATTATGTTGTAAGTGCAACTTCAGAGGTTGATTTTTTTTTCATTTCCTCCATGGTATGGACTTGATTTTTGGCCTATATCAACTCAACCTTGCAGACTTCCAATCCCTTATGTTCGATCTAAGATCATATATCATTTGATCCTCTAAGTTTGAACTGTAATTTTTCTCGAAAACCACATTTTTTTTTCTGGCAGATTCCATATATGTTGAAGATGTTATATTCCTTGCTCATTTTCAGTTATTGTAGCCATTTTATTATTGACCCATTTGTTTCATTAAATCCCTTATCTTCCATACTATGAAAATTGTACTTTTGATCGAAAATCCGTTGAGTATCGAGCTTCATCAAGACCCAAACTTTTTGTTGATTAATCTGTTTGGGTGAACAGTTACAGTTGCCTTTTCGGCCGATTTATAGGCCAGGGTGATCGGAATTTGTCTCCGACTCCTTCTGAATGATTGTAGCTCTTCTTAGGGAGAACACATGGCCACTGACCATGTATCAATCAGATTTAAATTGAAATTTTTATGATTTTCTATAGTTACTACCATGTTTTAAAGTTGTTCCATTTTTTTTAGAATTATTTCGAGTTAATTGAAAAGTATTGTAAGAACCTATTATTAAGTCATGATGGGTTTAAAACCCGAGTATTATGTTTTCCTAGTCGAAGTAAAATAAATTAAGCTCCCGTTAAATTAAAGTAAATATTAGATTAATTCTGAAAGTTATTTTATTGGTCCTTGTAGGACTTGAAAACATATTTCTGGTAGAATAATATGAAAAGAGCGATAGTAGCATTGTATAGAGATGTGTAGCATGTCATCAAGTGAAAGTCGTACATCAACGACCTTCAGATTTATTGCAGCCATTGGAAATTCCAGAGTGGTAATGGGAGCATATAATAATGGATTTTGTGGTAGGCATAACAAGATCAGTGAAAGGGAACTCAATAGTGTGGGTCGTCGTGAATCGATTAAAGAAAGCAGCACATTTTATGCCGATCAAAACAACATCGGAGTTAAGCAAATTAGCACAAATTTATGTAAAAGAAATTATTCGTTTCCATGGAATTCCAATTTCTATCACGTCGTATTGTGATACTCGTTTTACATTAAAGATCTAGAAGAGTTTCTAGGAAACAAATAGAAAGAATCTAAGCTTCAGTACCACTTTCCATTTTCAAACAGATGGCAAGTCAGAGAGAACTATACAAATTTTGAAAGATATGTTCGTAGAGTTGTGTTGGATGAAAATACTAGTTGAGAAGACATTTTACCCTTGGTAAAGTCTGCATATAACAACAGTTATCAATCAACTATAAAGATGAAACCATATGAAGCATTGTATGATCACAAATGCAGATGATTCATATATTAGGACAAGGTTGGAGAAAGGAAAATATTAGGTCTAGAGATTGTACAGACCACTGTTGAGATAATCAACGTAATTCGAGCGAGAATGAAAGAAGCACAAGAGAGGCAGAAGGCTTATGTACACAAGCGCAGGACAAACCTATAGTTCCAAGTTGGTGAAAAGGTTTTCTTAAAGGTATCTCCAACACAAGTTGTTGTGAGATTCGGAACTGAGATCAAGATTTATTGGGCTATTCGAGATACTAGAAAGAATTGGCGAGGTTACTTACCAATTAGCTCTACCACTTGACATGTCACAGGTTCACGATGTATATCACGTTTCAATGCTCAGGAAATACGTGTTTGACCCAGAACACGTTATCAAAGAAAGGTGAGTTAGATCTACGTTCTGATATGACGTACGAAGGAAAATCCCATGAGATTTTAGATAGAAAAGTTGAAGTCCTAAGAAATAAGCAAATTCCATTGGTGCTTGTGCAATGGAATCATCATGATTGAACTAAAGCAGATATTCGAAAGTACGTGAATTTCGGGACGAAATTCTTTTAAGGGGGGAGGAGTGTAATACCCCAAAATTTTATTACATAAATTTAATTAGAAATATAAATTTAATAGTTAGAACAAGGGTAATATCCAAAAATATTTTAGTATTAAAATAATAGCCTATAATTGCCTTAAGGGTAAGCTAGGGAAGGAAATAGACCTTTAAATTTTTATTTTTTTTAGGTAAGTGTGTTGTTGAATAGATTAAAGATAGTTTGATATGTTCTTATATTTTTATTACGAACCCCGATTTCATATATTTTTTTTTAAAGGTGTATCTTATTATTACATCCAAGGTTAAAAGATATTTTTTTGGGTATAAATTATCCTAATTTAAATAATTATCATAATATATATATATATATATATATATATCATGTAGAAACCGATAAAATGTATATACCTATATATGTCTAAATACATAAGAGTCAAGATTAAATATTTGATAACTATATTATATAGTATGTGTAGAGATTAGTTCAAGAAAAAAAATATTAAAAAAATATGAAATACATGCATAGATTCACGTAGGCCTATATTGATAATCTCAAAATTTGCAAAAGTAAGGCTAGGATTAATATTTTAATGAATAAATCATTAATAATAATAGTGATAATGCTAAAAAAAAAACAATTAAAAGAAGTAGATGGTGACTCATCCATTCATTAGCTATAAATTACCTAAGGTAGTTCATTAGTAAATAAAAGAAAAGACGAAGGTGAGTTCAAGGAAAAGAAAACAATACAAGGTTAGTTTCTAATTTTTAAAAAGAAACATGTTCTTATAATTATAGGTAGATTTTGATATTCTTGATAATGCAATTTATGTAATATTTTTATCACAAATTCCATTTTATTATTTAATTTTACACAAGTATCATAAATATAATATATTATCTAATGTTTGAGATTGTCATATTTTTCTAATACGAAATTACTAGAACTATTAGTTAATTTAATTTCATTCATGCTATCTTTCTTATGTGTTACGAAAAAAAAAATTAGGACAAGGATTAATTTAAAACAAAATGTTTCAAGGTGAGATTTAATATATGTGTTCGATTATTAATCAGATCAAAAATACTAAGTAGTCTTAAATCAGGGAATTAGTGATTGAAGCATAACTCTTGATTATTTTATTTTAGGGCAGAATGTTACATTTGTTTATATAATAATAATAATAATAATAATAATAATAATAATAATAATATAAAGTATTAATTAGGGATGAATATGCTATATGATTTGCAATTTTGGGGTTTATGGATATGGTTCAGATAATATGTTTTATAATATTTGGTGAAAATCATAATAATAAATTTATTTATGCAGAGCACTAATTGTATAACTCTACTAGGCTATGAATACAAAGTAAAAAAAATAATAATAAGGTTGGAGAAATTATAATTACACAAAACAAAGTACAAAAGTTTAATTAATAGAAAACTAAATTAGAAGGAAGCTTAGGGATTGAGTTTTAATTAGGGTCGTTTAACAAAGCTAAGTCAAGGCTGGTTGTTGTAGGGGCAGAAGAAGCAATAGAATTTGAGGAAAACCAATCAAGGATTTGAAAGCTTATTTAGTATCCAGGTGGGCTATTATATCTTTGCAAATTGTATCTTTCGAGTTATTAAGCTCTGCTTTGTTAAAATTTGCATATGTGACTATCTGTGTTAAATATTTACGTGCTACTGTATGTTGTCGGAGTCTCATATACCAGCGCTGTGTCAATGTGAGTAGCTACAGTATGCATGCATTGTTTGTCCTGCCCTACTCCTTGTCGGTGAGACTAAAATGAAACACTTATTGGTTATACTCATTGGGTATACTATGGCCATACACAACTTTATGCGCTGGTGATGTAGTTCGGGTTGCAGGCAGTGACGGGTTATACTCTTAAGCGCTTCACGATAAAATATTTTGGTGAACTTAGGTTGCTTCCAACTTTTAAAACCTCCTAAGCTTCACTACCTGCATGAACACAGATAGATTACTTTAACAAAATGATTTGCATAACTTGAATTATGAAAACTTGCCCACTGAGTGCATTAGTACTCAGCCCAAATATTTCCAAACATTTTCAGGTTAGTAGACTGGCGCGTGGATGTGACGATGCTGAGACATGGGCTTTTGTTATTTACGTATTTTCTTGTTGTCTCTTTTTGTTAAGTATCCTGTTAATAATGGAGCTTCCGCACTTGTAATATTCATTTGTTAAAAACTAAGAACTATAGTCTTAGTGTTATGGATAAGTATATGTTATATTATAAAGCATATTTGGTTGTTCTGAGTCTTCTGTTGAGTTCTCATTGATCAGGTTACCCCCTTTCTTTCCCGCTTCTTAATTCCCACCCCTGTGGCGTCCATTTCCACGGTCTTTCGGGTCCGGGGCGCTACATACATCCCTCATTTTAGCCTGATAATTTTCTAATTTTAGCATGATTTGATAAACAATAATTGGGGATGCAATAAACCATAATGGGAACATATTTAGCCTAGCTCATACTTCTTTGATTTTAGCATCATATTCTAAACAGTAATTGAGATTGACAAACCTTAATATTAATGTAATAACCATAAAGGGAATGTCATAAAATTTTTGAAAAAAATCATATATTCTTGAAATAAAATAAAATAAGTCCTAAAATGAATATTTTATATATTTTTTTCATATTTCTTCGGATAAACAAAGCCATGTGAGATCTTGAATGAAATAGTATGAAAATAAATTATAATTTGATATATTATATGAAAAAACATTGCGTTTATGAATTTTTAGCATTAAATTACTCTCATATTAGCATAGTGTATAAGAGATTTTAGCATGACGTTACATATCAGTATTACGTTTATATGTGGATAAAGTTATTGTTGTTTAATTGAAACTTCCAATTTATTGTGAAATTTATCCAACATGTAACTTACATCAGCATCATTTATCACATATCAGAAATAAATTTGAATGATATTATAAATATCAGCATAAGTCATATCATTTTAGCATCGATTATGAACCATTCCAGCATGATGTATATGTCATTTTAGCACGAACTATAATAATAACAGAATCATTGACGAAAAAATGAAAATAAATACAGGAATCAGAATTGGACGAGATAATTAAAAAAGATAAATACATGAATCAATAACATTATATGAAAAAAGATGAAATAAGGTAAAAATTTAATTGGGATAATTGAGAAAAAAATAGCATTTAATTCAAAAAGAATAATAACGTTTACAAACAAATCAAGAAATCTTAAAAATTTAAAATGTGCATGTGATGTAAAAAAAAATATATCAAGAATTCAAAAGCGTGTCTGAACCGACAACATCAATTTTGAGTTTTTGCATAAAAAATCATCTTAACCACATATATATTTATAGTTATAATATTTTATTATTTTAATATATTATTAAATTATCATAATGTTTCAATTTGTATTTAGTAAATGGTTTACAAAACAAACAGAGAGAGGGGTGAGGAAATATATGGAAAATAGAGAGAGAAAGAGTGGGAAGAGAGAGAGAGAGAGAGAGAGAGAGAGAGAGAGAGAAAAGTGGACAAAGAAAAAAAATCATGAATGTGGAAGAGTAGAGAAAATCATGTTTCAAAACATAAGAATTATTGAATTACCATAATACCCTATTTTACTTAAAGTTGTAAATAATTACAAATATGCCACTTTGCATTTGACCAAACTTTGACTAAATTGTGGTCATTAAGATCTAAGTAATGGAAGGTTTAGATGAGTTCCTAGTTCCCACATGGGGGAAGGGTTCTCATTTGATCTCTTCCATATATATATATATATGTGTGTGTGTGTGTGTGTGTGTGTGTGTGTGTGGGCGCGCGCGCGCGCGCACGTGTGTGTATATATGTACCTGTGCGTATGTTGTACACTTTCATATTTTTTTCATATATATTTTAACTAATCTTTGCAGTTGTTTCATTGTATGCATGTATTTACTGACACACTTATTTATCATTTAGTTACATATTAAATATTACATATTTAATGTTGAAATTCTATATTTACATATTTTTTGCTCGGTGTATATATCTGAATGTCCTGTATCCATGATCCATCCATTAATGCCACAATTATTTTGAAGTTTGGAGGTTCATTTGATCCACCTCAAGGCTTGATGATGTTGATTTTGTGTGATGTTAGCCTAACATGAGATTAATTTATTTCAATTTGTGAAGGAGACCAAAAAGGTATCTAGCTACTCGAAATACATATACCATCATGTTTGTTCATTTTAGATCAGTTTTTTTTTTCTTAAGGAAAACCTAAGTTACTCATATTTTTTTTAATTCTATGAAATATTACCTCTATATTTTCTCTCATGAATAATTGCCTCGATTTCATTTAATCGCAGCTTTTTATTATTATTTTAGAGGGGCCATTTAATTTTCCCTATAAATAAGATTATGATTGTCATTTTGGCATTTTATGTATTCTTTTTTTGCATCATCATGCCTTTTTGCATTACAAATTATATATTGTTGCTGATATTCTATTCATTTATTTTTTCCTTTCCTTTTTTTTTTTTGCATAATCTATTTTTGCATCTTGGCATCATTATTCAATAGATCAAGGTGATGATGATTTTAATGATGACATCCATATGGAGAAATATGATAAATCATCATAAATTCACAAAAATTAGCGTATGTTGAATGCAAGCGTGAAAATGAGATTGGGATGGATCATTAATGCGGTTTTAAATTATGTTTAGTTATTCTTATAATTAGACATGATTTGTATATATATAATCCGGCTATATAAATGTAATCTTTATTAATTGACTGAATGAGAATTAGCTATTCCTTATACATACGGATGTAAAATGGGCTAGCCCGTCAGTTTCGGGCCAACCCTATTGGGTTATCGGGCTATTCGGGTCGGGCCATTCAGGCTGAAATTTTTTCGGGCTAAAAAATCTTGGCCCTAACCCTAAAACTTCGGTTTTCGGGCTAGCCCGTCGGGCCAACATGTTTACGACAAAAGTTAAGTGTAAGGAGAATACTCTTTTAAATAGTAAGTTTTCATGTCCTATATTAGATCCAAAACTATAACAGAGACACCATATGTTTATACAAGCATCATATAATTACAAGAAAAATTGATACACGAGAACTTAAGCAGCACAGTCTATATAGATGCATAGGTTAAAATCCTCACATAATCTACAGTTCTATATTACGATGCATTACAATTTATTCATTGAGGAATTTCGTCAAATAGTGGAAGCATTCTTCAGTGTCGAATTGATTGCAAATTGTATTATATTTTTTTCACTATATTCTATAGAAGAGTTTCCAAAACATATATTCTAATTTATTTGATTGTATTTATCTCTTCCGCAGCAGTGACCATTTCTTCAACAGTGAGATTTTTTTTTTTTGAGAAATTTAGATAATAGATAGTCGACTGAGAGCATAATCTAACTATTTTATAATAATTCATTTGTTTATTATAAGAAAATTAAAATCCAAGTTCAACAAAAGGAAAGAAGAACAAAGAATGGTGAGTTACCAATTGAAAGCATAATCTAACTATTTCTAATATCCATTTGTTTCTTATCAAATAATAATAAGAGCGGATTAAAAAAAATCAGCCCTACGGGCCAACCCACGGACCTAGTGGGCTAGCCCGTTTAGCCCGTCGGTCCGTTCGGACGGGCCCGTTCGATTAAAATTTATTTCGGGCCTAAAAAATATGATCCTAACCCGCCTTTTTTTTCGGGCGGTTCGGACCAGCCCATCGGTTTCGGGCTAGTTTGACATCTCTACTTATACACAAATGCACTATTATGTTAATTATAGAAATTGTTATAACCATAATCATCTTAAATATTCAAACCATAATCAATGTTTTCGATTTTTATTTTTATTTTGTAGAATTCAATGGATTTAGGTCTACTAAATGTAATTATTCAGAAAAGAATTGCCCACCGATAATGTAAAAAATTATAAATGGTTTAATTTATAAAATTATTTTATTTTATTTTATTTTATTTTTAATTATGTTTGTTAAAAATTTGTAGTACGTTTTAATATTAGCTCATATTGCAATTCTATCTCTTCATCTTTGCTTAAATAGAAATTCTTTAAAAGATTATGATAATAATTATATATATCGATAATAAAACAATATTACTTTGTTATTTAATTCTATATATTGTTAATACATCTTATAAATGTTATATATATTATATGGTTTTGTATTTCGAAATTGACAAATGGTACTTAGGTAACATTATAAAGATCTCAATTTCAAGTGTCTTTTTATTGATTTATCAAGTGACAAGCTTTAAACCAATTCATGAGATAAACACCTAAAAAAAAATTCATTTCAAATATAATGTAATAAAATTTATATTTCTTTTACTTAGACAAATTTTGTATATATCTTCCTTTTTTATTGTTAATCTATATTTTAAAAATAACAATAATTGAGTATAATGTTAATCTATATTTTAAAAATAACAAGAATAGATTGATTTAATACATCTGATGGGATAATCTCATCAAACAAATAGTATATATCATATGGATTTTTGTAAATTTTCGTCCGAAATAGGAAAAGATTATATCAATCTATTCTTATATATTAAATCGTATTATAATATTATCTATTATGTACAATATGTCCTAATTAATTATTAAATTTCAACTATTGTTGATTTTACATATAAAAAATGCAGGAAGTTTCAATTCATCGTCCTCTAAATCATTGCAATCTGAGTTTGTTTCAAGCTCATATTCGACATTCGGGATGTCATCACAATCAATTTATGACTAACTTCAAAGATCACTGATATATGACACCAATAATTATATATACGTACAAATATTAAATGGTTTTTCTCTCTATTTTGTGTCCATTAAGTTTTTACAGAAAACTTAATTAAAATTAATTTAAACTTTAATATTCTTTGACCCATTTATATTTATGTAATTACGTTTTTAATATGTTTTGGAAGTAATACACACACACACACACACACATTCATTTATTTTTGTTAAATTGGTATCTACACATTTGTAAATAATTAACTTAAATAAGTATGGGAGTTTTATCTACGGTGTTGTATATATGTTAGCATAATTTATATGTTATAGAATGAATAAAAGCGTTTTTTTTATTTTTATTTTTTAAAATGTTTAGGACCATTTTTCACGGATTAAAATTCGTAAGATGAGTCCAAATATGAATTCAAACTTATATTCAATGGCACACGTTTATAATTTGGTAATTGTTGATCTTAAAGACTGTAGACTTTAAAAAATTTATTATATAGATTTTAGTGTGAATGTATGGAGAAAATTGCAAAAGTGGTCTCATAGGACATGTCCCTTTGTAAAAATGGTCCCAATACTTGCAATTGTGGTCCCAAATCAAAATTTATATGCAATATTGGTCCCATAAGACTCAAATATGCAATTTAAGTCCCAAAATTTAACGGATCCGTCAATAACTAACAAACCTCATCACGTGATTCACACATGTGACTGCTTAATATTTTTTTTTTAAATTCTAACATCTTAATAGTTAATATACACACTTGTGCCCTAATTTACAAACATTCCCCAAATCAGACCCCAAATCTCCAAATGAGAAAAAAGCCTTCCCGTGCTCGCAGCGTTGCTTGAGTTGAGAAAATAGGGAGAAACAACCTCGTGCTCTACTCGATCGCGTCTTCGAGATGAATCCAAATCACAGTAAGTTTTTATTTTCATTTTGCTTGTATAGTTGTATTGAGTGATGGAGGGGATGAAATGAATTGTTATCGAGGATCGCTGGGTTTGATTGAGATTTTACTCATCTATTTTTTAGAGATTTTACTCAGAACACACTCGATTTTCGCAGCAGTTTCAGTCTCTCTTCTCTCTCTCTCTCTCTAGAAAGTATCTATGTGTTCTTAAATGCCCTGAAATCTTGGTGATGTTGGTATATTAAATTAGGCCCTGTAAATTCTCCAAGTACTCTGTTTTCTTGGGGCTTGTTTGTTGTTTGTTGAGTTGAGTTGATTAAGAACAAGAACAGATTATTTTTTTGTAGTTGTATATTGCTCGAGTATGGTGTTTTGTTGGATAGTAGAAACTTTAATTTTGATTGATGAATGCTGCCTTTATTGATTGTGAATTGTGGGATTTTCATCTTCCGTTTTACAAAGTTGAGAAATTGGAAATTATGGTCAATTTTTGTTTTTGTTTATTTCTTGCCTTTATTTCTTGTTTTGTTATTGTTTATTTCTTGGGGCAGAATCGATGCTTAGGTGGAATTTGTGTATATCTTTTAGTCATATTGAGTTTTTTATTTGATAGGATTGGGGCAGAATCTTGAAGATTTGGTAGAGTTGGGACAAAATGTTGAAGATAAGATAGCTACAGAAAGTGATGATGAGGATTTTAGTTGCAAGGAAGATAGTTGTGATGAACTAATTGACGACATTATCTTTGATGAGAATATGATAAGGATGTTGAGTGGGTAGGTACAAAAGAAGGGTTAAATGATGATGGGAAGAGCTCAGATTCAAGTGAAATTTCAACAGATGCAAGCAATGAGAGTGATTTTGATAGTGTGGGTTCTGATGATGGGGTTGGAGAATACAGTGAGAAAGTATCATCAATATCATCTGAGAATCCGAAATTGCAGTTGGGGTAGATTTTCAGCATAAAGAAGGAGTTCAAAGATGTTGTGAACAACTACTCAATTAAGGTAGGAAGACCAATGAAGTTTGTTAAGAATGATGCAAGAAGAATATATGCTAAGTGTAAGAAGCAAGATGAAGGATGTGGTTGGCATATCAATGCACTAAAATTGAATGATAATGCATCATTTCAGATCCGAGAGTTGGATCTCACACATACATATGCAAGACAGTACCATGTGTCTAATGCAAAGTCAGGATGGTTGGCACAAAAATTTGAGCAAGATTTTTGGTGTGATCCCAAGAAAAGTGTAAAGGGTTTCAGAACTAAACAGAAGGCACTTAAACAAATCCAATGGGACACTAATGAACAGTACTCCAAATTGTGGGATTATGCAGAAACATTGAAGGACAAGAATCCAGGCTCCACGGTTATTCTACAACTTGATACTGGGAAAGAATTCAAAAGTTTTTATGTATGTTTGAAGGCTGTAAAGAATGGTTTCCGGTCCGGATGTAGGCCATGGATAGGTGTTGATAGCTGTCATTTGAGAGGAGTATATTCCGGTGTTTTGTTGACTGTTGTTGGTATGGATCCTAACAATGATCCATACCCATTGGCATATGCAGTAGTTCGTACTGAAAATAGAGAAAGTTGGGAGTGGTTTTTACAATTATTGAAGGAGGATTTTCTAACCGAAAGGGAAGATGCTTACACCTTTATGTCAGACAAACAAAAATAGTTGATTGGGGAATTTGAGAAAGTACTATCAGCTGCGGAGAATAGATTATGTGTAAGACACTTGCACGGGAATATGAAGAGGGCAGGGTTCAAAGGTCAAAGCTTCAAGAAACTGTTGTGGAAAGCTGCTAATGCTTCTACTGTTTCTGACTTCAATAATGTGATGTTTGAGATCGAGAAACTTGACAAGAACTATTTAGAGTGGCTTCAAAAGGGAAAATCAGCAACAGAATGGTCCAAATCACACTTTTCAATATTTGGAAAGTGTGATACTTTGGTCAACAATATGTGTGAACAATTCAATGCATGCCCTAGAGAGAAGCCTATTCTCACTATGTTGGAGTGGATTAGAGAGTACATGATGTCAAGACTCCAAAAAAATAGAGATAGAGCTAAAAGAAAGTGGGAAGGGAGAAGAATTTTTGGAAGAATTAGGTTAGTTGTTGAAAAGAATCAAAAGGCTTCTTCAGATTGTATTCCCATAAAATTAAATAAACGCAAGTATGAGGTGCAAAGCTATGATGGATCCAAATATGATGTTAATTTGGAGGCTCACACTTGTGCTTGTAGGAGGTGGGAATTATCTGGAATACCATGCAAGCATGGCATCAGCGCAATATGTGCCGAGGGACATAAATCGGAGGATTATGTGCACAATTATTATTCGGTTGAAACTTATACCTCGGTGTATGTCTATGCTATAAATCTAATAAATGGAGATGAATTGTGGCAGAAGACAGGTTACATTCCACCTCTTCCACCTTCTTTTGCTAAAAAGAATAAAGGCAGACCTCAAAAAGAAAGACGATTTGGGCCCAATGAAGAGCCAAAGAAAAACAAAAGTAAGGGCTCTCTTATGAAAATGACAAAGCAAGGATACAAAGTTAGTTGCAGAGGAGAGGGACACAATCAACTTGGGTGCAAAGTGCGAAATGTAAGTACTAGAAATTTAGTTATGCTTATATATTGTTTTTTATTTTTCCTCATTTTCATATCTGAGCTATCATAAATTTTATTTGCATGATGTTTAGGAAAATATCAATTCCGAGGCAACATCAATGGCTGAAGCTGAGGAAATTACACAAAGAGACCGCCTACTTTTATTGATTGGGAGAATGCTAGGATATTTGTCAAATTCCTGCGTACTTTTTATGAAGTCACCCTTAAGTTTAGTAGTACCTTGCATGTTACATCTAACACTTTTTATCATGAAATTTGTGAAATTCACACTTAGTTGTCTGAATTTGCTTCAAGTGATGAACATTTGTTGTCTACGATGGCTGCTAGTATGAAGATAAAGTATGATAAATATTGGGGAGATGTAGAAAACATCAATGTTATGTTATTTGTTGTTGTGGTGCTTGATCCTAGGTATAAGTTGAAGTATCTTAAATATTGTTTTGAGAGTGTTTATGATACTGAAATTGTTGCAAAGATTGTGCTAAAAGTGGAGGAAACCTTTAATCATTTGTATACTAGTTATAAACTGGATAACAAAGATGATGGTGGGTCTGGAAGTAATAGTGTTGCATCGCCACCAAAAATTAAGGCTAAGGGAACTTAAAGTAGAAAATTATTGACTCTGTATTTGCAACAAGAAGAAATGAGGTGTTTGAGTGAAAAGGCCAATGATATTGACATGTACTTGGGTGATGACATTGTTAATTCACTGACTTCTTCATTTGAAATTCTTACATGGTGGAAGAACAATGCTACAAGGTATAAGGTTTTGTCATTGATTGCTAGAGATGTCCTTGCTATTCCAGTTTCTACTGTGGCCTCTGAGTCAACTTTTAGTACCAGTGGTCGGATTTTAGACTCATTTAGAAGTTCTTTGAGCCCAAAAATGGTGGAGGCACTAGTTTGTACTCAGAATTGGTTGAAGACATCACATGAAGGCCTCCAGGTTAAGGATAACTTTGATGAAATCCAAGAATATGACTTCCTTGAAGAAGGTGAATATATTACTTTGTTATTTCATTTTGAATATTTATTTTCAATTATAATTTGATAAGTTTTTTCTCCTTTAATCTATAGAGCTAAACACCCCAAAGAAAGGAAACACAACACCAAAAGGAAAGAAGACATCAGAAACAGTGGTTGTTGATTGAAGAGTTGTGAGGTATACAAATTCCAAAGTTCTACTTTTAGTTGTAATTTAATTTATATACAATCTATAGATTACTAACTTATTTTTTAAATGTATGCAGGTCATTTTTTTTAAGGACATGGAGTTAATTTTATCTTTCTTACGGCTTAATGAGCTTTCTTTATAATTTTTGGACTTTTATATTTTTTATGGAGAATTTTAATTTTTCTTGGTTGTAGAACTTGTCATCAATTGGTTCGATGACTTGCAGTATTGTTGGAGGAATGCAAGTTTACTTATAAATTTAACACCCTTATGTAACTCTTTACTTACATGCTATTGTGCTAGTTAAAATAATTTTTTGTATTTGCTTCTAATATTTCCAAATAATTTCTTGTATTTGCATCTAATATAGTAATACTTGTCCTTTCCTGAGCAGGAGTTTAATTTTCTCTGAACCGTTCCAACTCTAATTTTATGACATGCATATTTATTTTATTTGATATGTTTTTTATTTAATATTGTTTATAATATTAGATTAATGATTTAAAATATAAAAAAATTAACTAAGTTTTGGTAAAATTGATTTCAATTTTTTTTTTCATAACCCGATGAACCCAACCCAACCCAACCCTTACATCCAAGTGAGAAGTAGGGTTGGGTTGTGAAAGAAAAAAAAGATTAACGGGTTATAAATTCTTCAAACCGTTGTCTATGGGTTGGCCTATTTAAACACCCTCAACCCGGCCAACCCAACCTGTGTGCACCCCTATTAATCATAACTAACTAAAAAAACATTATAAAAAAAGAGCAAATGGTCAAATAAACACCCAAACTATATGGCAAGTCTTACCTAGACATATGAACTATTTTTTGACTCAAATACACATTTAAACTATTTAAAAAGTATAATCGGCCTCCTCAACTTTTCAAAATATATCAAATTCATACTTTTCGTTTAACACCGTTAGTTTTTTTCGTTAATTAAAATGCGCATAAATTATTCGACCTAAATATGATTGATTCGAATGATAATACCATGTAATGTGGTATATGGTTAGAAAGCCCTGGTCATGAGCTTTCTAATTATAATCTTAATTTGTTAATTGGGCGTCAAGCAATAGAATAATTACATGGAGAAATATCAAGGAGTGCAAAAGAAACTTTTGAATATAAATCCTATAGCTTTTTATACTCCTTACGGTTGCCATAGTTTTAACTTAACATTATGTGATATGGCTAACACATGTGCTAAAGTTAGAGATTTTTTTGGAATTATACAATGTATTTATACGATATTTGCATATTCTATGAAGAGAAGGCAAATTTTGAAAGATAATGTAAAAGGACTGACTCCCAATTCATTGTCATCCACTTGTTGGGAGAGTAGAGTGGATTTTGTTAAAGCTACAAGGTTTCAAATGGTAGATATAAGATAGGCTTTATTGCAAGTAGCAGAAAATGATAATGATTCTAAAATAAGAAGTGAAGCTAAATCTTTAGCAACAAATGAGCTTGGTGATTTTGAGTTTTTGATGTTAATAATCATTTGGTTTGAAATATTATTTGTAATTAATATAGTTAGCAAACTCTTATAATCGAAAGAAATGCTTATTGATATTGCTATTGAAAAAATAAAATGTTTGATTTCTTATCTTGAGAAATATAGAGAAAGTGATTTTTATGATGTCTTGGATGATGCTAAAAAAATTGCCATTCAAATGAATATTGATTCAATATTTTCCTAAAGACGTACAATTAGAAGAAAAAAACATTTTAATGAGAATTCAAATGAATCATCAGTTGCTGCATTATCTGGTGATGAATCATTTAGAGTTAATTATTTTCTTTACATTGTTGCTCAAGCCATAACTTTTCTAAAAAGGAGGTTTGAGCAATATCTTGATTATGAAAAGATATTTAGTTTCTTATTTGCTTCTCACAAGATTAATTAGGGGTGAGCAAAAATCTGAATAAATCAAAAATTCAACCGAATCAAAGCTAATTCGATTATTTTGGTTCAATGATTCGGTTATTTCAGTGCGGTTCGGTTGAAAATATTTATAAAAATTGGTTTTCGGTTTCGGTTCGGTTTGCTAAAATTAAAATCGGAAAAACCGAAAAAACCGAATACTCCATTCAAGTAAAAAAAAACCTATTTCCCCTCTCCGCATGTCATGATCCTCGAGCCTACCCCATTGCTTTTCTCTCTCTTAATCAATCAATTTCATACGTACCCACATACTTCATTTCCCAATTCCCTAAGCACTCTCTCCAAATTCAACTCACTTTCATTTACACACAATCTCTCTCTCTCTCACTCACGTGAATCAAGGAATCAAGATCTCAATATATCAAGAGAGCCCAAAACACACTACCTTTCTTTTTTTTAATCTTTCTCCACCCAGTTTCAATTTTCTCACTCTATGCAAATTCAAGATAAAAATCTAGAATCCTTGAAACACTATTTATCTTTCTTTCTCCCACTCTATCGTAAATCCAAGAAAATAGATTCAAAAATTGAAAAAAAAAATCAAGAATGCTTCGCGTCTGGTGCTCCTGCTCCAACAACCGTGTGATCGTCCACCTTTCTCGCACGCACCTCCTATTATATCTCTCGTCATCCAATCCATTTTTCGGTTCTTCATTCAAGGAGAAAGAAATCATGTAATTTGACTGGGTTTATTGGTAGAGGCATCGTGTATTTTAAATTGGTAAAGGTTTGAAATTCTGCAATCCATTTATTGCAAGTCTAAGAAGCACATTTTTTTTTGTTTATGTGAAGCTAATTGTTGGAATCTCTAAGGAAACTTTGTCAATCTTTTGTTTTTGCTTACTGAATTTGCACCACAGGAACCGAAAATCGAAACCGACCGAAAATTTCAGTTTGGTTTGAGTCGGTTCTCATACCCATATCGGTTCGATTTGGTCAATAAAAAATTGCAAAATTCGGTTTTCGGTGTATACGGTTCGGTTCGATTTTGGACCGAACCGACTGATTGTTCACCCCTACACAAGATGCAGTCACTAGATTATATGAGTTTAGAATCTTGTTGTAATCATTTTGAAAGTGCATTTAAGCATAATGAGCAATCTGATGTTGATGAGAATGGGTTATTTGTGGAGTTAAAGTTACTTAGAGAAATCCTCCCTAAAGAAAAATAGGACCTCTTGATATTTTGAAATTTTTGAAAGGTTTAGATTGTTTTCCTAATACTATTATTGCATATAAAATTTTGTTGACTATTCATGTGACTGTTGCATCTGCAGAAACAAGCTTCTCAAAGTTAAAGTTGTTGAAGTCATATCTGCGTTCGACAATGTTACAAGAAAGACTCAATGGATTAACGATGATAGCCATAAAAAATGATCTTTTGGATAAAATAGAATATGAAGATTTGGTTGATAAATTTGCTTCAAAGAGTGCTAGAAGAATGTCATTTTTTAGGTAGAAGATTTGTATTGATTTGAAATTGTACTTAGATGTTAAAAATATAAATAAAGTTGTTTGAATTTTTTATTTTCATTTTTATCAAAATATAATTGTAATATAGTAATGTTAGAAATTTATAACTAAAATTAAAATTTAACATTCTTTCAATACTAGGGGGGCCAATTTTTAAAATTAGCTCAGGGGCCACCAAAATTTTAAGACGGCCCTGCTTACACACACAGTAACTAGCAAATATATCTGCAGCTTGTAAAAACATTTATATTATTCTAAAATTTAATAAAATCTGCATATCTAGTTTTGAAATTAAGTGATGCTATATTTTGTGTATTTCTTGTAATTAATAAATTTTTTATTAAGATTGATTATTTTATAATTATTTTTTTTAATGCAGCTTTTTAGTTTTTTTTTTTAAATAGCTTTTAGTTAATAAATGTCAGTTAGGACTTAGGACTGATCAATTCATGGTCTATTTATTATTACTAGCTTAGAAAACGTGTGTTGCATGTGTTTTCAATATTTGTTGTTATATTGTGAATATCTAACATACCATGGTGTGTTTGTGTGTGTGTGTGTGTGTATCTATATATACTTAACAATTAATATCTATAAATGTCAAAAAGCTTGACTAATCCATATAAACTGCATGAATATTCATAGTACTTCAAAACCATTCAAATAAATATATATATGAATACCAATATAGTAAAAGGCATATAAGTATGTAATGTTTGGGAGATTTGAAAAAAATAATATTCATGAAATGCAAAAATAAAAGTTGTATATCATCTTTTTGACATTATTTTTTTTCTTGTTTGATCTTGGTGAATGATGAAGTTTTATACTTTTTTTTAATGGTCTCTGATGAGATAAATTTGTCCAATGTTTGATTGCCGTCGTTTGCAATTTCAATGCATTCCTTAGCCTTTTTTCTTGACATTCTTCTTCTTTTTTCTCTACTTGGCCTTCTATAGAATTTAACTCAGTAAATGAACGTAGTTTTCGTCCCACTTTAGTTGTACTTGAATCTTGTTTGTCTACCACTTTACTTTTTTTGATCTTTTTGGTTAAATTCTTCTTTCCTCCACTTTGATTTGACTTAGGGTCTTCAATTGTGTCACTTTTTTTTTTTTGAATTGCAGTGGCTACAATATTCAGATTTCCTCTTTCATCATTTCTTGCATTCCTTAAATTTGTCATGAAGGCAGATTTTTGTTGATGTTTTTAAGTTCAATCCTCTGTAGTACGCACAATCATTTTTTTCCCTAAAGAAATAACTTGTTAAAATTATCAAATGTTGAAATTATATATTTTTAAAAATATAGTAATATAATATGAAAATTTACAAGCAAACCTTCATGTTATTAATGATGTAGTAATTTGTTAGTCAATAGCACATAAATTTTTGTTTAAAAAGGTGTATTTAAAATTTGTTGAAGCTATCAATAGCACATAAAATTCTGTTTGAATATATGTATTTAAAATTTGGTAAAAACTATTACTGTAAAATTAGGTCTAATTGTCCTTGCATGCAAAAGTTCATATTAAAATAACAAATACCTCATTGATTGATGCTAGATAATCTTGTATTGAGCATCCTACAAATGTTATGTAATTTGAGAAAATTAGACAAGCTAGTTTCGCTGCTGGATTGAATAAAATATAGAAAAATAAAGTACTAATGTTACGTTCAATGTTTAGAGCATAGATCGTAACAACAGATTCAACACGCAACGAAAATTTAAATATGCACAGAAAAAATAATTTAATGTGCTACAAATACAAAGTGTATTTGTAACATGACCTCATGGCGAAAACTTCACTAAATACAAAGTGAATTACAAAAATACAAGGTAAAGATACTTCCCTTAAAGATGTCGTCTTCAAGCACGTGAATCTCTCCAAATACAAACGTGTTATGAGTGAAGACCCAATACCAAACGCAACAACCTTAAACAAACTATTCGATGCAAAAGACCAAATATGGGATGTTGAATAAAAGATATCTAAACACTCAGAACAATATTAAAGTCTGCATCAGCACACGATTCTTCAGAGATATAATGCACAACTTCTATCTCTCTTATTTCTTCGAAAATTTTGAGCCTCATTTTATAAATGTGTAGTAGGGCTTGATATGGTCCAAATTTCGTGATCTTCCTTGCTACAAAAGAAAACAATATAAAGATAAAGAAAACAATATAAAGATAAAAACAAACAAGGTTATCAATGAGGAAATATTCCTATCCAATATCAAATTCTACTAAATAAATATTTTCCAGCTCTTATATTATTAGATATCAAATCAAATAACCCATCTATAGCAGTGATATATAAAATATATTAAATTCAAGTATATCAAGTATCTACAAAAATCAGGAAATATAAAGAATATCAATAAATTAGAATAGGTGTGATCAACATCAGCACTAACACAACTTTTTCGAATATTGTAACACGTGCATTGTAGTTGGCTTGAATTATATTAAGGGTGATTTTGTATCTACATATACAAAATAATAGTTAATTTATATGTATGTTTGAACGAATGGTTTATTTATTTGTATATTGATTATTAATGATAATTCCTGTAAAATAATAAGAATCTTCCTGATATATTGATGATTTATTTTTGATCGTGTCAAAAATTCCCGTAAAATAATATGAATCTTCTTGATATATTTTTCATGAGAGTTAAAATAATTATAATATGTTAATCATAATTTGGCTAAATATATAATATGATAATAATTTTAAAAGTATAAAATTTAAAAAATAACAATGTATGATATATAGTATCATCTAAGGATAGCTTCACAATTTTAAAATGGGACTATATGAGTTAAGGTTGCATGATTGCTGATGTTGTTGATGAAAGCACTTGCAGCAACTTTTGTATATTTAGCTAACCAAGTGGGTCTAATATTTGGGTTGATTTTTTTTTCTCATTCATTTTTCTAATTCTGACTCAAGATTGAAATTATTTTTAATTTCAGTCTAGTCTAAAAAAGAGAAATTTAGTTAAATATGTTCTAATACATAACTTTTATTCAATTGAGCTGAGATTTTTATCTCTCTTAATTAGAGGCACAAAATAAATGTCTTTCTTTCTTTCTCGCATTTTTTCCTTATGGAGATAAATGAATAAAACCTAAGTAATAATAAAATAAAACTAAAAGGTGTAGGAGAAAAATGGATCTTAATTTGAGGACTGATAATGGGAAAACGGAAAACGTGGAGGGCGGGAATGAAACTTATGGCATACTGCAAGACTTTTTTAAAAAAATTAGTTAATATAACAGTATAAATATTAGTTAGAATTATAATAGTATTACAATTGTATATTAGATGATTACATTGATGATTGAGATAGACACCATATCGTATATAATGTCAAACATCCCAACCTTGTTGATTTACTTGGTTGTTATGTTTATCAACATAATCAAATTTTGGTGTGTGAATATTTAGAAAATAGAAGTATCGATTGTGCACTAATGGGTAAAGCTAAATCAAGGGCTTAAACCAAGATAAAAATTGTATGTTGCTCATAGACACTTTATAATATCCGTAGTTTTAATCGATAGTTGATTATTTCTAATTTTATTACTTATATTATTATACTTTAGTGTTAGTTACCACTCAATGTAATTAGTACTAAAATATAATAAGATAAGCAATACAAATTAAAATAAAAAATTAGCACTAATTAAAATACAATAAAATAAGCATTAAAATTATAATAAATATGTAAGTGCCTACGTTCTCTCTCTATATGTGTGTGTATATATATACACACATATAGAAAGAGAGGGAGAGAGAGAGATTTTATAAGTTTAAATCATACTTTGTTGTCCCGGTGGCGATGGTCTAGTGGTGGAGTGAGATTACTTGGAGACCAAAGGTCACGGGTTTGAATCTCCTCAAGACCACAAGTCGGGTGTGTGAGTTAAAAAAAAAACCATACCTTGTTGTTATCTTGATATAATATTGTTTGTAGTTATAATTCTAAATATTGTAGAAGTATCATCGAGATCATATCATGAATTGTAGACATTAGAACAAAATAATTAATATTTATCACAATGTATAAATGGTAATAATTCAATATATATCATCAAATTTGAATATACTTTGCTTTATTATATATATAATAATGCAATATGTAAAGGAAATAGGGTGTGCTTTATTATTATTGGCAATGGACTTGTTGGAAATAATCTTCTTAATATTTTGATGCCAACCGATTTCGCCTCTTTGAAAAAAGAAGTGGATATTGCAATAGATTATAACACCCATAATAATGCTTTATTCTATGCTTCTCGCTTGAAAGAACATGATCTACAATTTCTAGTTCCATTGGTATGTTTATAGTATTCCTCTCAACCCATATAACTGCAAGTTAATCCGCATGTGGAGAATTATAAATTCTTTGATCTAAATTCACATTTTTTGAGATATGAAGTTTAATATTCTTTCAATCTTCGGAAATTTTTTGAATATGGATTGATGTCTAGAACTTTCATGAGTTTCTTTACAACAATCTCTAATATATTTTTATTTTTCAATATGTTCATTATATTATCCACTTTAGTCCCATTTCAAAAAAGTACATGCAATTGAAAAAAATCAGGACTCGTATGGCTAGGGATCAATCCTAAAAGATTATGAAAAACCATTTTTTGTGCTCGAAAAGAATATACGTCTTCGTCTAGCAAATGCAATCTCTTTATCCAATGTTACACCAAACAAAATGAATGAAAATATGCAATTATACGAACGAAGGTTTCTTCGAAAATCAATAGTCTCTACTAATTCAGATGTATATAGATTGTAAAATTTATCAGGAACTTCAGAAGATGCAAGAACAATTTTACCATTGTCACAATAAAATATAGGAGGTTCATATTGAAATCTTGCAGCACCACAACGAATGCAATCAGACATTTTTAGTAATTTATGTAATGTTGAACCTAAAGGAAAAAAAATATATAGAGTTAAATTCTAAAAATATGGTTTCTTACAAACACACTCAATATTGAAATTAAATATAGGAAGGATTACATACCATTCAAATCACGTGAACTTTGTTGTTTTGAATGGGAATATTTCTTTTTCATGTATAAAAGTCTTTTTTGTCGAAATACACCAGTAGTTGTAGTGTATTATTATAAATATAAATTATTGATTAAAAAGTTATTTGAGTAATAATATACAAACAAACTTTTAATATTAGCTCTAAAGATGGAAAAAATAACAAAAGCTTGAAAAGTATTTAAATATATATTATGGATAAAATATTTATCCTAATGATTGAAATTACGTGAAGTGGACATGCATTATAAAAACTCATGTTTTTCTTCGGTATAGAAAAGTAAAAAAAATATAATTAAAAGAACAATTATTTTTATTATAATTATTTTTATGGATGTTAAATTTGAGGGGGATATTTATTCCTATTTGCAGGGGTGGGTACAAAATTTAGAGGAGACAGATTTAAATGAGTGCGATAGGGTTACAAAGTTACAACACACACATGCATAATATTTTAGGCAACCATACCTATTTCATTAATTAATTACCACTATATTATAAGGACTCAAAATATTATGAGGAGAAGTTATTATTATTAATCACAAGGTGGAGTATTTATACAATGAGGAGAAGGATCTAGAACTATACAATTAAATACAGTATATTTAATGATATCTAATTATGGAACATTATGATCTATGAGATCTGGAGGATCCATAATACGCCCCCGCAAAATTGACGTGCCGTCGGCCATAGAAATTTTGGATCAAAGACACTCGAAACGCGGGCACGGGAGAGTTTTGGTGAACAAGTCGGCGAGCTGATCAAGTGTGCTGACATAGGAAAGACGAAGGTGACCCTTGGAAGCAATATCTCGAACAAAATGGATATCAACAGCGATTTGTTTCATCTGGGAATGCTGAATAGGGTGGAGAGCTAGTCGAGTTGCACTAATATTATCACAAAGAAGCCGAGGTGGGGTCTGGATAGGAACGCCGAGTTCCTAGAAAAGCTAGGATAACCAAACAACTTCGGAGGCAGTGGAAGCAAGCGACCGATATTCGGCTTCGGTGGAAGACCAGACAACACCAGTTTGCTTACGAGAACGCCAAGACACCGAATTGTCACAAGAAAGATGATATATGCCGATGTAGACTTGCAATCACGAGTATCTCCAGTGAAGTCAGAATCGGAATAGGCAGTGAGACGCAGATGAATAGGGTGTCGGAGAAGGAGGCCATGATGAAGTGTACCCTTGAGATAGCGAAACAATCGCTTGACCTCGGCCCAGTCTGAACCGGAGAGGGATGACATGCGTTGAGTAAGGCGATTCACAGTGAATGGTATATCAGGACGAGTGAATGCCAAATATTAGAGTCCACCAATAGCACTGCGGTACTCCGTAGGATCAACATGCGTTAGGGAGTAGCGGCAGATGGGTTGGTTGGTGTGCGCAACGGTTTGGCCCCATCCATGTGATGACGTCGGAGCAAATCAACCACATGCTTGTGTTGAGAAAGAAAAAGGCCCTCTTTGCAGCGTGCAACCTCCACACCTAAAAAATAAGATAAGGAGCCAAGATCTTTGATAGAGAATCTGAACTGTAAATGAAGAAATAAGCGTTGGATGTGGGCATCATGAGAGCCAGTGACAATGATGTCATCGACATAAATCGGCACCAAGAGATGGACGCCAGAATGGTGATAGACGAAGAGAGAGGTATCGGCCTTAGATTGTGTGAAACCGAAGGCAGCTAAGGAAGAACTAAGAGCGAGATACCACTCACGGGAAGCCTGTCATAAACCATATAAGGACTTGTGAAGGAGGCAAACATGGGATTGACGAGTAGCATCAACAAAACCAGGAGGCTGACTCATGTAAACAGGAGTGCTGAGGGTCCCATGGAGAAAAGCGTTGGACATATCCAACTGTTTGAGCGGCCAGTCGGCGGAAAGAGCCAAGGTATGCACCGTCCGAATAGTCGCTGGTTTGACAACAGGACTGAATGTCTCTTGAAAGTCGACACCGTGCCGTTGATGAAAGCCCTTGGCTACAAGACGGGCTTTGTAACGTTCAATGGTGCCATCGGGATTACGCTTGATTCTAAAAACCCATTTGCAACTAACAATATTAGCATTAGAAGGAAGGGAGACAAGATCCCATGTACCAAAACGCTAAAGGGCGGTGAACTCTTCAGCCATAGCCGATCTCCAGTGAGGCGATGAGAGAGCTTGAGAGACAGTGGTAGGCTCGACATCTGTAGGCATGGGATGCTTAGTAGCAGAGTAAAGCCGCTTGCGGGGCATGAAGATGCCATTCTGAGCCTGAGTGCACATAGTGTGAGTTCGGCCCACCGGAGGAGCAGGTGGTGCAGTGGCGTGAGGAATCGGCGCAGTCGGGATTACTGAAGGAGCCATAACTGGAGAGGGGACTGGTGACGGCGCTATAGGGGGCCGAGATGGAGATCGCATTGGTTCAACATTTTGAGGCACTGATGGAGGATGAAGTAAATGTAAGAACTTATCTTTGTCACTGTCATACAAGGCAGTCTTGGAAAAATCCCAAAATGTGAATTCAGAGAATTTGACGTGGCGGGAGACAAATATGCGACCGGATTCGGGATCCAAACACCGGTAGGCATTTTGACTAGTGGAATAACCAATAAAGATGCAAGGGCGTGACGGAAAATCCAGCTTATCAAGGTTGTAGGGGCGGAGCCATGGAAAACAAATACAGCCAAAAGTCCGGAGCTTAAGATAATTAGGAGATTGCTGGAATAACAGTTCAAAAGGACTAATCGATGTAGTAATGGGAGAAGGGGTCCGATTGATCAGATAAGCAGCCGTCTGAACCGCGAAGCCCCAAAATATAGGAGGAAGACGAGCATGGTGTAACAATGCACGGGATATCTCAAGCAGATGACGATTACATCTTTCAGAAATGCCATTTTGTTGTGACGTGTGAGGTGTAGTAGTGAGCCAAGAAATGCCACTGCCAATTAAATAAGGTTTTAAAACAAAAAACTCTCCACCATTGTCAGTGTAGAAGTGGCGAATAGGAGTGTTGAACTGTTTTTCCACCAAGAAGCGGAACTATTTGAAAATATCTGAAACTTGTGACTTAGCATGAAAGGTGTAAACCCAGCAATATCGACTATAAAGATCAACAAGAAGCAGAAAAAATCGACAACCATCAAAAGCAACATGAGAAGCAGGTCCCCAAACATCAGCATAAATATAATCCGATGGGCAAGAAGCAACAAAGGAAGAATCTCCAAATGGTAGTCTATGAGCCTTGCTCACATTACAAGAAAAACAATCATCATCGAAAAATCCGTTCTTAGACAAGACAGGTAAATGAAATCTAGATAAAATTCCAGTGCACGTCCGTTTGGATGGGTGTCCGAGACGGGCATGCCAGTGGTGTGGTGTTGTGCAAACTCCAAGAGCAGCAATCTTTGGCTTAGAGCTGGTGATAGGAGCATCCAAATTATACGTCCCCTTTACTAAACGGCCCGCGATCCACCACCGCCCCCGTGATGTGATCCTTTATGAAATAATGGAACGGAAAGAATTCCACAGAAACTTTGTTAGCTTTAGTAAACTCATGGATAGATATCAAATTCCGGGCAGCCCGAGGAACACGTAGAGCATTAGACAAGGTGAAGCAACGAGCAGGTGTATGAACGAAAGAAGTACCAGAATGAGTGATGGGCATACCATTTCTGTCAGCAGTCTGTATTTCATCAGTGCCGCCGTATTCAGAGTGCAGAGATAGGTTGCTCAGATCATTGGTGATAGTGTGAGACGCACCAGTATCCATCACCCACGGGTTTGGATTGTGATGATAAGTGGGGGACTAAGCCAAGTTGGCGGTGGGCTGGGAGCGACGGCAAGTAGGAGCTGTATGGCCCTGAAAACTACACAACTGAAAAATAACATGCTGCGAAGAATAACCAGAGTAATTATAATTACCAGGATGAGGTGAATAAGTACGACCACCCCCGCGTCCACCACGACGGTGGTCTCCTCAGCCACGCTGATAACCAGAATTACTGCGGCTGGTGCTGCCCGAGGTAGGACGTCCAGAAGAGGAGCCCGAGGAGTTCGCGGACCGGCTTTAGGCGATGTTAGCTGTGGCGATGAGCTGTGCAGAATCGGACTCAAGCTGTTTAAGGTACAGTTCGTGTTCGACAAGACGGTCCCGAAGTTCTTCGAAACGAAATGCTGTTTTCCGAGTTCGGACTGCACTCATGATTTCTCGATATGAGGGACTGAAGCCATTGACGACATAAAGGGTAAGGTCATCGGTGGAGATGGCGGTGTCGACGAGAGTGAGTTCGTCGGCGATAGATTTGATGGAGTTGACATAATCGGAGATGGAGCGGGATCCGAGCTTAGCCGTCGTGAGGGAGGTTTTGAGATGGATGACATGGGCACGTGATGTACTAGCAAATGCACGATTGAGGATGTACCAGGCATCGGCTGCGGTGGAGACAGCGCCGAGCATCGGAAGAATTTCCGACGAGACAGAGCCAAGTATCGCCGCGAGTAGCAGCTGGTCCTGGCGGAACCAGGTCATCGACGCGGCGGCGTTAGTTACTAGATCGGGGCAGGGCCGCTTGCCGTCGACGAAGCCCATGAGATCGTGTCCATTGAGACCAGCGCAGAGATGTGTGCGCCATGAAGAAAAGTTTTTCGGCGTAAGGGTGATCGGCAAGTTGTGATGGGCAGTTATGTGGACGATGGGGGGAGGAGAAGCAGCGGTGTTGGTGGCGGTAGCGAGGGTGGAGCCGGTGGGATCGGGGAGAGGAGGATTCACCATTGCGGCTAGGGCTTAGGATCGTAAAGAATCTCGTGAGAGAATGGTCTCTGATACCATATAAGGACTCAAAATATTATGAGGAGAAATTATTATTAATCACAAGGTGGAGTATTTATACAATGAGGAGAAGGATCTAGAACTATACAATTAAATACAGTATATTTAATGATATCTAATTATGGAACATTATGATCTATGAGATCTGGAGGATCCTTAATATATATCTCTTCTCGAATTATGAAATTAATGTGTATTTTGAATTTAATTCCATTCAACTTGAGGATATCCGAATCCCAACTTAAATCTTGCGCATCTAAAATCTAAATTAACTCCAAAATTTACTCAACTCAAATTCAACTGGAAATCCGACACGTTATACCATCTCAGCGTACACACTAAAATCTAAATTGCACCAACAGAAAATTACCATTTTTTTTAGATAATTTTGAAAGTAAAAATTGTTGGAAATTACTCGGATTCAAACACAACTTCAAATTATATCCGTCGTTTTTCTTGAATCAAGCAAAAGTAGAAAACGTATGAAAATGTGATCATAAGAATTAAATTTATTTCAAATTTTGAAAAACTATATTTTAATATTGACATCGATCAAATTCATGATAATCAAATTTATTTATTTTATATCTAAACAAGAGAAAACAAAAAAAAAATACATTGATCAATTCTCCTCCAATACTTCTTCGTCTTGTTTATGATTGGCGTGATTGCTGCAGTAAAAACATCTATCCCAATCTATTGGGATATATGTACTCATTTTATAGCCGGATAATTGTCACTACAAACGAGTTTAATTGCGATGTAAATGGGATTAGTGTTTTGTATGTAAATAGGATTTGTAATAGGCCAGAATTTCCCAACTCCTGTCTTTCAATATTCAAAGTGGTACTTTTAATCATTGTTGTTGATTTACTTATACATATAAGTAATGGTTGAGTTGTATTACAAGAAGAATGTAGAGTGTATTAAAGTATTGAAATACATCAAAATAGGTGTATATATATCTAGTTGACACAGATTGAATTCAAATTTTGTTAATGTATTTACAAATAATTATTAATCAGTTCCAATATTGTGACTGATCTGACAACACGCGTTAAAGAGGTAATAATATAAATTTGATCATGTTACAGTTACTTTTATAAAAATATAAATTTGAATTGTGAATTTCAGATTATAATTTCGTAGGATAGAGTTAATAATTGAGATAACTTACAAAATAACATGCACGTATATTTATTGAAGAGCAATAGTTTAATTTAATGTAAGAAAATTCTGAAGTTTATTAATGTAAGGTTTATAACGAATTATATTTTTTTAGGAAAGTTGAATATTACAATATTAATTAATCATATAGATTAGTTAGAATGCAAATAATAATAAAATATTAAGTAATATAAGATGATTACATTATTACTCTTACATAAAATTTAAAATAGAGTTATAATAGGTAAAGTCAAAATTAAAAAATAAAATATTAAATAATATTAGATGATTACATTATTGCCCTTAAAATAAAATATAAAATAAGGTCATAATAGGTAAACTCAAAATTGTAAGATAACACACTTTTTATAATAAATAATAATATATAGATATATATAGATATAGATTATTATTATTATTATTATTATTATTATTATTATTATTATTATTATTATTATAAGTGCAGAACACAACAGGATAAATGTACAATTAAGGATTTGCACTGACTCAAAATATAGTGCTGTAAATAAGGAGTTGTTGAAGCTCAAAATTAGATGTGTGCGTGTGTGTGTGTTTTAATTTTTTTTATGGGATACAAAATTAGGTAGAATGAGTAACAACAGGGCTCCTAACTTGGTACGTACCATCATCCCACACCAAATAACCCGACATCACTGCACTCTCAATCGTTGCATTAACACTCACAACAAAGTTTTGCGTTTCCCCCATAAATGTGAATGAGAGAGTACTAGGTTGGACTTGGATGCTCATCCGCGGTGGCGCCACCACAACCGCCGTGTAGGTGGAGGATGAAGAGCCCACATTCGTGACAGTCCTGTGGAACACGACGCTGACCGAACTGCCATAAACACCCGAGACTGAGAAAGATGGATAATTGAGGTCGTAAACACTAGTGCCATTGTTGGCCGCAGCGCAGGTTGAGTTGTCCCCAGTTATAACTTGCAGATTCTTGGTGCTGTAACCTTGACCGCACAGGAATCTCACGTAGTCGGCCTCCTTCATATCGTATACCAAACCCGGGGATTTAGCCTTGAGAGGGTTTATGTGGCCGGAGCCATATGCAAATTCGGCGTCTGTGTTGGTGTTCGTACTCATTGAAAAAGCTAACATGCAGTATTAAAAATGAAGTATTAGCATTGCTGCTTGGGACTAGAAAATGGATTGATAACAAAGAAAAAATTACCTGTGGTCATTAGAGCAGATTTGATGGCAGCAGGGGACCATGTGGGATTGAAGGATTTAACATAAGCTGCTGCAGCAGAGGCATGTGGACAAGACATGGATGTTCCTGAAACAATGTTGTATGGTACTACCCTCGTATCTTCAGGATATCCTGACACTGTATTAGCCTCCGACCATGCTGCTAGAATGTCGACTCCAGGTGCACTCAGATCAGGCTAGGAAAATATTGAAATAACTTAATCAAGAAAATGCATGGAATAGTTAGTTACAACTTAGAACATCAAAATTAATTAGTTATAGAGCTATATCTGTCACTCACCTTGAGAATGTCCATTGTAATGGGATTTGGACCCCTTGAAGAAAAGGAGGCAACAAATGGAGCCAGTGTTTCATTGACTTCATCACTCTTGAAAATGGTTGCACTTGGATTCCTGCATGCCCAAAATTATGAGTAACTAGTAAATGAAAACATTGATCTTAACTATTTCTGAGAATATAAACACCTAGTTGTGTTGATATAATCATAAACTTCACCACCATCAACTGATCCCAAGTAAGAGGCTGGCAGGGGAAAAGAGAGGGCCACATCTCTTAACCTATCCTCCTGCATTATAGCTCCGGCTGCACCCACTGCTACCACTGGTTCACCATCACTCAGCCCATCGCAGAGGACAATGGTGCCATTAGCTAAACTGGGGTTCAACGAATCTTGCAGGCAGTACCTACATTAATTAATACATTAATATAACATTGCATATGATGACTTACATTTGTGCTCAAACATTCTCCAAAATTACCTCGATAAGGAGCTATTAAATCCTCCAGCAGTATTGGGCACATCTCCTCCGTATACTAAAGGATAATTGTCATGTTCCAGTGTGAATGTGTTTACCGATACTCCCTAGAAGAGGCATACCACAAAATCTTGAATATTTGACTCACAAAATACAATAAACATGAGAAGAAATTTTCGAATACTTGATGACCTTACCTCATAAGTTTTGTTGTTGCTCAACTGCACCTTAGTGAGATATTTCCTGTCTATGGTACTAGCAGCAACAGAGAGGGACCAAGGTGAAAAATTGATGATGGATTTGGGGTCTGGTCCAGAATTACCAGCGGCATTTGATGTAAGTATTCCACTCTTCATGGAATGGAATGCACCAATGGCAATGGAATCATTGAAGTAGTCAGCAGGGGATAATCCTCCCACTGATATCGATATTATGTCCACACCATCAGCAATTGCGTCATCAAATGCAGCGAGAATGTCTGCATCTGAGCAGCCACCATGCCAGCAGATTTTGTAGACTGCAATACGTGCAGAAGGCACTCCTCCACGAGCCGTTCCTGCTGCAAAACCATACAAATTTGCCCCAGAAACCAAGCAACCAGCTACTATGGATGATGTGTGAGTTCCATGCCCTCCATAATCTCTTGGAGATGGAAAGCTTGGTGGAGTAATAGGCCCTTCACTGTGGTAATACTTTGCTCCTATAATTTTGCTGCAAGAGTTGGATAATTGTTAGTTATGCGAGTCTATAATCTATATATATATATATATATGCACACACACAGAGACACAGAAATGGTGTAGACACGTATGTTTCTATAAGTCTTACTTGTTGCAAGTGAAGTTAGATGAGGATTGGCAGCTACCCTTCCATTTTCTCGGTGGTGGACCAAGGCCTTCATCGTCGAAACTCTGGGATTCCGGCCAAATGCCAGAGTCCAGCATTCCAACAATGATATCACTCTCTGTTTGAGTTCTTTGGACATTCACTGGAAACCCCATGAAGTCCCACGATCGCGTCGTATGCAGTTGCTTTTTCATGCTAGGGAACACAGATACCACTCCTTCCAAGCCTGCAAAAATCAGTAAGATCAAGAAATTGACAAAAAAAAAAAAGAAAGAAAGAAACATTTTCAAGTCTTAGTTGAGTTACTACTTACTAGCAATCTTGGTTTTCTCTTCCTCTGTCAGCTTGGCGACAAAGCCATTGAAGCTTCTCTTGTAACTATAGAGCCACGAGTCTTCTGCTCTTGTGCTGAATCCATCACATATAAGGAACAACAAACAACTCATTATTCTATCTAAATTTTGTCTCACATTGAGTTGAGAAATTAAATTATGTGGTAATTGGTAAGCAACCTTCCCAGAGTTGCATGTAGCAAGTTCATGTGCTGCGCTGTTGCAGAGAACTCGCCTTTTGGACGATCACCCATGTAAACTATGTAGACCTGTAAATCAAACAGGATGTGATTGGCTTTAATTTTAATATCAATTATCCAATATTCAAAACCAAATGAAATAGCAACTTCAATTCTTTCATGGAAAGATCTAGTGCAGTATTGCGTGCCTTCTGATCGATACTATCTTGAGGTTCTACGCCTCTGCAGATCATAACCAATGAAAAAAAAGCTACCGTTATAACAGCCTTGCATAAAGGTGAATTTGTAGCAGCTGCCATAGAAAAGTTGCTGAACAAAACAGGTTTTTTTTTTTTAGTTTGAGCTGCACTAAGCTAAGTGTTTCGTGCATACAATAAGGAGACGAGTTTGTAGAAGAAGATGGGCAATTTCGTTGACTTCAAGTAATCAAACAGTGATATTAACGAAGCGGCTGACAAATTACACTGTCCAAAAGCCGGCACTATGAAAGTTGAACTGTGTGTTGGAGAAAAGAACATAAAACAGAGGATTTTTTATTTTTTATTTTTACATTTTTTTTAGTTAAAAACAGAGGAGTGGTGATATTATAAAATTTGATCAAGTTGAACTCGTGGAAAATGCAAGACGTGGTTATCTGCTAAAAAATATTTCGCTCATCTTATTTCAATATTATTAATGTCACTGTTTATTTTTCCAATTGATTACCCCGATATTATTTTTTCCGCGGTGGTCGGCTTATTGGTATTGTTCTTTGGCAAAGATTACTTTTAGTATTTAAAAGTTGATTCATTGTTTGATCCATTCTCAAATTTTAACCTATTGTTATTCGTAGCCTCTCCGATCTTCTTTTCTTCTTTTGAAGTAAATTGTATTTTGTGGGCTCAAGCGTGTTGAATTTTGTTATTCCGAGCTATACATACAGTTGTTATCTAGTCATATTAGCAATTGTGGATTCAAGACTTATTTGTTAAGGCTAAAACTAGAGAGGAGTAGAGTGTTTAATTTAATTTATTTGCCGGTTTTATAAAATGACCTTATACATGAAACAAATATGTAATTTAAAAATGATTAGAGTGCTGCAACATGCTAACAATAGGGGTCCTAACATGGTACGTACCATCGTCCCATACCAAGGAACCCGACACCACTCCATTCCTAAACGTCGTTTTCACGGTGACTACAAAGCTGCGCTTCTCTCCCAACGAAGCGAACGACAGCGTATCGGGTTCGACTCGGATGCTCAGCCCTGCCTCCGCCATCACCACCGCCTTATACGTGGATGACGGAGACCCCACATTCGTCACCGTCCGGTGGAAGACGACGCCGTCAGCTTTGCTCGGCACGTCAACCACCGCAAATGATGGATAGTTGAGGTCGTTAACTGTGATATTGCCGGCACAACTTATGTTCTTGCCGGTGATATGCTTCAGCTCGTACTCTTTGTAGCCCTCACCGCACAAAAACTTTATGTAGTCGGCTTCTTCAATGTCGTATACCAAACCAGGGGATTTAGCCTTCACCGGGTTTATGTGGCCGGAGCCGTACGCAAATTCTGCATCGCCGTCTTTCGTTTTACTCATCGGAGTAGCTAAACATGCATCATATAACACAATTGAAGAATTAGGAATTTGAAATCTGATCATAATGCGCCGGAATTTAAGAATGAAAAAGGTACTTACCGGTGGTCATTAGAGCAGATTTGATGGCGGCGGGAGACCACGTGGGATTGAAAGATTTAACGTAGGCAGCTGCAGCGGTGGCGTGGGGACAAGCCATGGATGTGCCGGAGAGGATGTTGTACGGTACTACCCTCGTGTCTCTTAGTTTTCCGGTCACCGTAGTAGCTTCCGACCATGCTGCAAGAATGTCGACTCCGGGTGCACTCAGATCAGGCTGCAGCAAATTCGAATCGGAAAAAAAAGGAAAAATCAAGAAATGGATTAATCATTATGAATGCCACATATATATAGTTAAGTTGGTCTCACTCTGACCTTGAGAAGTTGCCTTGTAATGGGATTAGGACCCCTTGAAGAAAAGGAGGCAACAAATGGAGCTAATGCCTCATTCACTTGATCACTCTTGAAAATGGTTGCTGTTGGCTTGCTCTAAATCATGTTCAAAAAGTGATGAACATTTGGATCTAAAACGTATTTAAAAAATATATGAAAGAAACAAATCAAATTATATAAAAATAAAAAACCTCGTTTGGTTAATATAATCTAAAACTCGGTCGCCATAAGCTGATACCAAGGAAGAGGCTGGTAGGGGGAAAGAACGAGCCTCATCTGGGGTGTGATCGTGGCCTATTATAACTCCGGCTGCCCCTGCAGCTGCTGCTCCTGCTACAGAACCACCACTCAACTCATCACAGAGGACGATGCTACCGTTAACTAATTTCGGGTCTAGTGATCCCTCCCGCCCAAGTCTGAAATAAATATATATATAAATGCATATTATATTCATAATAATATATATTGATTTGATGATTTATTTTTAAGTTAAGTTATACTTATACCCTGGTAATGTGAATCCATCATAATCTTGATCAGTATTCTGCACATTTCCTTGGTAGACTAAAGGGTAATTCGCATCTTTAAGGGTAAATGTGTTGAGTGATACTCCCTGGGAATTCAGCATCAAATTCATGAATTAACTCCTCTATGTAGTCATCACTGGTTAAATATAAGGTCTTAATTATACATACACAAGAGGGAGGGAGGGAGAGAGAGAGACAGAGAGAGTAAAAATTAAAAAAAAAAAAAAGAAAAGCAGCGTACCTCATATGTAATATTGTTACCCAAGCGCACCTTAGTCAAAAACTTCCTATCTATAGTGGTAGCAGCAACAGAAATGGCCCAAGGGGCGACGTTGTAGATGGTTTTGGGGAGGGCAAAGTTACCAGCAGAAGAGGAGGTGAGGATCCCATTTTGCATGGCGTGGAAAGAGCCAATAGCAATGGGATCATCATAGTAGGCACGAGGGTAGTCCCCTCCTGCGGATATAGAAATGATGTCAACACCATCAGCAATGGCGTCATCAAATGCTGCCAGCATGTCCATATCGGAGCACCCACTAGAGAAGCAAACTTTGTAGACTGCAATGCGGGCAGAGGGGACTCCTCCGCGAGCACTTCCAGCTGCCAATCCGTATAGATTGGCACCTGGAACTACGCCCCCGCCTACAATGGAGGCCGTGTGTGTCCCGTGCCCCACCGTATCTCTCAGAGATAACATATCTACTGCAGGATTAAGATCTCTTCCACTACCATAATACCGTGCACCTATAATTTTACTGTTAAATATGGATCAATTTTTTGTTTGTTAATGGTTAATACTACACGACCAAGAGAATTAAACAGAGCTTACTTGTTGCAAGTGAAGTTATATGAGGACTGGCAAATACCCTTCCATTTTGTGGGTGGAGGGCCGAGGCCTTTGTTGGAAAAACTTGGGGATTCAGGCCATATCCCACTGTCAATTACTCCCACAATTATATCACTCTCTGTTTGTGCTCTCTCCACATTCTCAGGTAAGCCCATGAACTCCCATGATCGCGTTGTGTGCAGCCCGATTTTCGTGTTAGGGAAGACGGAGACTACCCCTTCCATGCCTGAAACATATATATATATATATATATATATATATATAGCTTCAATATTTATATTAATTTTTGGAAAGGAAAACCAAATTCATGATGTTATGTTTAGTGAAGTTACTAGCAATTTTCTTGCTCTCTGCCTCACTCAGCTTTGCAGCAAAGCCACTAAAGCTTTTTGTGTAGCTGCATAGCCAAGAATCGGTTGCCCTTATGCTGCATGCATTCGTTACATATTACACAAACTAATCAACTATATATTAGAGACAAACAACAATTAATATATCTACTCATTTTTATTCTTTTCAAATCTATCTTGTATCAAACATATATATTAATTAATTGTGTGTTATAATAGAGAATTAATTAGTGAGATAGTGCGTGTGTAGGTAATCAAATCAACCTTCCCAAAGTTTCTCGTAGCATGCTTCTGTGTTGTGCCGATGTAGCTATGTCACCTTTTGGGCGATTGCCCATGTAAACTATGTATACCTGTATATCAACATATATACTTACTATTAATTAGTATCCAAACCCACACCTCCATCCAATGAGATCCTCTAGTTCAAATTGTGTGTTACATAAGAATTGAAATTTTTAAAAATTATATACCCTAAATTGGAAAAATCAATTATATCAACTAAAATATTGAAAATTAAATGCTAAAAAAATTATAAACCATAATTGGGTGAAACAATCCTAAATAATAATATAAAATTATACTAAATAAAAATAAATTAAAATTGAAAAAAATAGAATAAAACTAATAATATTGATGTTTGAAACACTATTGGCACATATAACTTTAAACTAGATGATCTCATGTTTCCTTCACTCTCTTCAAGAAAAGGTGTATATGTGAAATTTAAAAAAAAAAAAAAAAGACTAAAATATAGTTATTTTTGTCAAAATTATAAACATACTGTATATACGCTTACCAAGTGCTCCCATATTTTGCATCTATCTAAGCCGAATGCACGCGGCTCAAATTCATTGATGCGGTTCTCTATGTTTCACTATTAAATTTACAATTTTCATAATATTTAATTCTAACACAAATAATTATAGTTAATATTTATTAATAAAATAAAATGAATTAAAAAATTAATTATGTAACAATCAACCATAATAATGAATTATTAATTTAAATAATAAAAATTAAATTAAAGACCATAATTGGGTAATTAACAATTATAAAATGAAATTAAGATACAAAAATTAATTAAAAGTGAAGAAAAAGAAAATAAAAAAAAATAAAGTGAAGCAGATGGCGGATCAAATTCTCTGTTGTCATTCCTATTCCGGTTGGGGGTTGCATAACTATATTTTATTTTTAATTTTTTTTTAAAAAAATAATATACTCTAATTGGAGATGGATGAACCCTAAATAAAAAATTTAAATTAAATAAAATTATAATAAATTAAAAATTAAAATATATATATATATATAATTTTTTTAAAAAAAACAAAGGTTTGAAGCAAGAAATGCAATAGTGAATAAGTGATCCGGTGTGAACTGAAGGAGGGTGTCCAAAAGAAAATCTCAATCGGATCGCACGAACACATCACTCACATGACAAGATCACTCGACCACATTACATTAACACAATTAGTCACGACACGATCACATGAATCAATAAACTACTCAGGATGGATGTACATTAATAGTGTCGGCTTTCACTGATCAATCAATAACCAATTATATTAAAAAAAAATTGCAAGGAAGGCTGTTTCTTTAATTAGGATAAGTTGGAGAAGAAAAATGAGCCATTTAAATTAAATTAAACTAAAACATTAGAAAATAAGATGCATGAATGATGAATGTATGCCTTTTCATCTTGAGAGTCTCCCCAGCTCATGAAAACCAATGAAAGTAGAGAGATCGTTATAATAGCCTTGGGTAAAGCCGACATTTGAGCAGTTGCCATGAACCGGAATCTCTCTAAAATCAAATATACATATAAATAAAAAAATTGAGTTTGAGTTGCAGTCGTTGCAAACTCTTGTACCCGCCTACACAAAACTGCTCAAATTAGTGGCGTTAAATACAAAATTAATGTTCAATAAAGTTTTTTTTATTAATGAACACTGAAACATATATAGCCGCTGAAGCTTACTTAATACACATTTAATGAGCTATTTAATTTACTTGTTAATTATTAGTTCTCTAAAATTGCTCACTTATAATTCCCTCCATCTTACCCTCATAACAAAAAAAAAAGTGCACATTTCTTACAATTTTGATACTCTTGAGTGTTTATTTCAAGGGTAATAACGTAATAAAATGAACATTTAATAGAATTTATATACTATATGTATGATTTCATTAATGACCCAAAATTAGATTTTTATTTTTTCCTTTGCATCTCTTGGAATATCTGGTAGACCCGACAAGGTCCAAACTTTGATATTGTTAAACCCGCCTACAAATGAGAATGTCCAAAAGCCGGCACTCGTAAATTAATATCATTGACTTCTTGGATATATATACTTTACTAAAACTATGAAATCGTGTGTTGCATTATCTATATTTTGCATAATAATAATTATTATTTTCTTCATTTTTTCTCTAATTTTTATTTCTTATGATTTAGTTTAATTTTACATTTGTTCTTAAAGATTTATTTTAAGTTTTTAGTATTTAAAGCACAAGAAGTTAAAATCCAAAAAAAAAAATTAAAAGATTTAATTGTGCAATAAGTAATGCAACACGAAAATGCAAAAGACATTTCAACATTTACCAAATGTATGAAGCTCAGATATCTACTTTAATTTTTACTTGACTTGTAAAATATACAAGTGGAATCTATTTTAATTAATTTTAATTTTTGTATATTATCTAACTAGTAGAGGAAAGTTGCAATTCAATGCCCTTAATTTTATTTGTATCATATTCCAATATAATTGATACAGATTGCATGTGTGTCAATGATGTAACTTCAATTTGAGTGTCATTAGTTTTTTTTTTTTATGTAGAATGGTATATATTGGTGTTTTTGTTGGGTGAGAATGGTTAAACTACTCAGGGTGGAAAGAATATATATTCCACATTTTTTGGAATATAGATTTTCACAACAATGGTGATTATCAATTTTAAAACATATCAATCATAGGAATGAGAATGAATATTCTCTGTTAGTTGAGGAAATCATTGAAATTAACGAATTGAATTTTTTTCCTTTAGATTGAACTACTAATTAAATTTTTTAGCCATTGAATTTACTTATGAGATAAACCATATCAATTGATGTGCGATAAACTGTTTTGTCATGACAGTAAAAACTCATATAATTAATAATATTTTGAACTCATTATCTATCTAAACTATTTTAATAAGTTTAATTAACTTTATACTCAATCTTTTTGAAATTGATGATGCAAGATTTTGGGAATTTATATTAAATAAAAAATTATATTTTTATTAGACAATAAAGTCAAAATAAAAATTATTGAACAGAAAATTTGAAGTGTGTTAACACACACACACACACACATCAACAATCAAAGAAGGTTGAAAATTGTTCTAAAAAAAGAAGTTTGAGAAAAGATACATCATACATGCATCTCTCTCTCTCTCTCTCTCTCTCTACATATATATATATATATATATATATATATATATATATTAAAATAACAAAAATAATTAACAAATTAAAAGGGTATAAAATCCAAGTTCTTGTTCGAATTGTTACAATTTAATTATACTTTATGTTTATATCATTTTTCTGTTTATTGATTAATTTGAATTTTTAGATATTATTATATTTATAAAGTTATATATATATATATAGAATAAAATATATTTTTTTAATTGACCACTTAAATACTATAGTATAGTAAAATTATTCAAACTTTAATAATTAATTTTAATAAATTAATTGAATTGCATGCAATACATGCTTTTTTCTGCTAGTATAATACAAATGTTGCAATGTGAATGGAGTAAAAAGAAATGAATAATGTTTCAATCAGCATGAGAAGTATAAATCATTTCCTTGCCCTTGGGGCAACCACAACTCCCATGCTTAATTATAAAAGTAAAAACTCACCCAAATTTAATTGCCAGAGAATAAGAAGCTAGCTAGCTGCAAACAATTAAGAACTCTTGTCTAATTTTGAAACAACTTACTTATTCTTGAAAATGAAAATCAAGCAATATAAGCAACAACAGGGCTCCTAACTTGGTACGAACCATCATCCCACACCAAAGATCCCGACATCACTGCACTCCCAATCGCTGCATTAACACTCACAACAAAGCCTTGCGTCTCCCCCACCGACGTGAACGACAGAGTGCTAGGTTGGACTTGGATGGTCAGCCCTGACGGCGCCGCCACAACGGCCTTATATGTGGACGACGGAGATCCCACATTTGTGACAGTCCGGTGGAAGACAGCGCTGACAGACTTGCCCGAAGTGCCGGACACCGAGAAAGAGGGGTAGTTGAGGTCGTAGACTGTGCCATTGTTGGCTGCAGTGCAGGTGGAGTTGTCCCCAGTCACGAGTAGTAAGGTCTTGTTACTATAACCTTGGCCGCACAGGAATCTCACGTAGTCGCCCTCCCCCATGTCGTATACCAAACCGGGGGATTTAGCCTTGATCGGGTCTATGTGGCCGGACCCATATGCGAATTCTGCATCTGAGTTTGCCTTCACAGTCATCACTGCCGCTGATGGAACAATGTAAATGTTAATTTAATTTCCTCCATTAATATAAAAATTTCTCCATGTGAGAAGAGATATATACATACCGGTGGTCATTAGAGCAGACTTAATTGCAGCAGGGGACCATGTGGGATTGAAGGATTTAACATAAGCTGCTGCGCCGGAGGCATGTGGACAAGACATGGATGTGCCGGAGATGATGTTGTACGGTACTACCCTCGTATCTTCTGGAAGTCCGGTCACACTAGTACCCTCCGACCATGCTGCTAGAATGTCGACTCCGGGTGCAGTGAGATCAGGCTGCAATAACATAATTCAGAAAAGCAAAATTAACACCTAGCCTGTTGTTGAAATATTCATTACAAATTAACTTGTAATTAATCATAGAGAAAGAAAACCAATTAAGACCTTAAGAATGTCTCTTGTGATGGGATTGGGACCTCTTGAAGAAAAGGAAACAACAAATGGAGCCGAGGTTTGATTGACTTCAGTACTCTTGAAAATGGTGGCTGTCGGATTGCTGCATGCATGCCAACAACAGAACAGTGTTTAATTGGATATATAAGAAACACAATGGATATATCGAACAAGAAATTAATTAAGAGAATGGGGCCGGGAAACAAAAACAAATTAAAAACCTTGTTTTGTTGATATATTGATAAACTTGTGCACCATCTACTAATCCCAAGTATGATGCCGGCAGGGGAAAGGCGAAGGCGGTATCATTGTAGATACTATCCTGCAGTATAGCTCCAGTAGCACCCACAGCTGCTGGTGGTTCTGCATCACTCAGTTCATCACAGAGGACTATGGTTCCTTTTACTAGTGTCCGGTCCAATGAGTCAGGCTCGCAAAATCTGCATCAACACATAGATTTGTTATGTGCTCTCAATGCAAATATACATATATATATATATATATATATACATACAGTGCTGCAGTTTACCTTGATGAGGATCCATCAAAACCTCCAGTAGTGTTGGGAACATTTCCTCCATAGACTAAAGGGTAACTGTCCTGTTCTAGGGTGAATGTGTTCACCGATATTCCCTGAAATATAGATAGTAATTTAGTTTTTGCTATATAAAGAAAGTTTACATTGCAATTTGCAAGTGAATATATATAATATATACCTCATAAGTATGGTTGTTGCCTAACTGCACCTTAGTGGAGAACTTCCTGTCAATGGTGCTGGCTGCAACGGAGAGGGACCAAGGTGAAAAATTGGTGATGGTCTGGGGGTCTGGGCCTGAATTACCAGCAGAATTAGAGGTGAGAACCCCATATTTCATGGCATGGAAGGCACCAATGGCGATGGGGTCATCAAAGTAATCAGAGGGGAAGGAGCCTCCAACAGAGAGGGATATTATGTCGACACCATCAGCAATAGCATCATCAAATGCAGCAAGAATGTCAGCATCGGAGCAGCCATCAGACCAGCAAATCTTGTAAACAGCAATGCGAGCAGAGGGAACCCCTCCACGGGCTGTTCCAGCAGCAAGGCCGTACAGATTAGCACCCGAAACCAACCCACCAGCTGCTGTGGACGCTGTGTGCGTTCCGTGCCCCTCTGAGTCTCTTGGGGATGCAATATCAGGTGGACTAATACTCCCCTCACTGTGGTAATACTTTGCTCCTATGATTTTGCTGCAATTAAACATAATGTATAATTAATGATATATATGAAAATGAATGAATAACTTAATTCGATCATGATATATATGGATCCTGACTGACTTGTTGCAAGTGAAGTTGGATGAGGATTGGCAGCTGCCCTTCCATTTGGTCGGCGGGGGACCAAAAGCTGAGTCGTCGAAACTCTGAGATTCCGGCCAAATGCCGGTGTCCAGCATTCCGACAATGACATCACTCTCAGTTTGCGATGTTTGTGCATTAACGGGAAACCCCATGAAATCCCATGATCGTGTCGTATGCAGCTGTTTTTTGGTGCTAGGGAACACAGAGACCACTCCTTCCAGCTCTAAATTAAATCAAGAATTAATGAAATGGATATATACATAAATCTAATCTAATTAGTAAAAGCTTAATTAATTAGTTTACTCACTAGCAATTTTCTTTCTCTCTTCATCCGTCAGCTTTGCAACAAAGCCATTAAAGCTTCTCTTATAGCTGTGGAGCCAAGACTCCGTCGCCCTTTTGCTGAATCCAGTAACATTACATATAATATAATTATTAACAATCAAAGTATAACTCATTTTGAATTATATATATATAGTAATTGATAATTATACCTTCCGAGAGTAGCCTGTAGAAGGCTCATGTGGTGTGCGGAGGCAGAGAAGTCAGCTTTGGGGCGATCACCCATGTAAACTACGTATACCTTTTGATCTTCTTGGGAGTTGCCATTGCAGCTCATTATAACCATACAAAATGAAAATAGAGCCACCATTAATGCAACTGCACCCGCCATGGGATGGGAAATTAGGAAATATATATGATCAATAACACTTTTGTACTGCTGAGATATGTATATGTAAAATGTGTGTTGTGTTTGGTCATTGGTGCATGAATTTATAGAGAAGATTTCAAACTGTGATGTATTGTAAAACCCGCCTGTATATCAAACTGTCCAAAAGCCGGCTTCAAATTAAACTCTTTATATATATATATATATATATATATATATATATATATATATATATATATATATATAGTTTATTTATTACTATATATATCGTAAAACTTGCTAATGGTCGACTGGGATTTTTCTTCTTCGATCTACCTGTATATATAATTATATATCCTACTTCGTACTAGCTAAAAGTAAAAAATACAAAGGAATTACCTTTTTTTTCCTTTATTTCTAAGAATAACTCGATCGAAATAAAACATGATCGATATTTTCGTTACGTAGCATGTTAAGATGACGAAATCTGCCCAAACTTTTTGCTAATAGAGTTATTTTATCCCTCTTTAGGTAAAACACATCAGACGGTAACTCTAGCTTAATTTAATTAGTTTCGTCTCATATTTGGTGATTTATTTAGAAGCTAGCATGCATGGTTGATGATTTTTATGACTTATAATTTATTGAACGTGCCTTTCACCCACATAAAGATAATTCTTTCCTCTTTTTTTTTTTTCCCTCGAGTGAATCTGAATTTTAGAGATGAACTTTCTTATCTCAACAAGTCGAACTCTCTTTGTAAATATTATGTATAGTACTGTCGTCTCGGGACATCCAAGCGATGGAGACTTCGGTGTAAAATGGAGATTTTTTGGATTCGAGATTTATTGTTCCCCTTCCCCCAATCCCAATTAAAAAAGAATATATAATAATCCATATACTTACAAAGTAAGGATTAACTGTAAGGCTCTGTTTGGTTGACATGGATTCTGACTTGGGAAAGTGATCTGATTCTCTATTTTAACATTGTTTTGTTTGGTTCAATTTTTATGTAATATGGAAAGGAATCACATTCCTCAAAATAAGAAAAATTGTGCAACTTTCCTGGATTGTGAATACCTACTCCAAGTAGGTATTCTTTTTCCTTATTTTTGGGAATCTGGCGTTAAATGATTTCATTGTTTGATTTCTTCATTTATTATTATTTATTTTTTATAAATTATTATTATGTTTGAATTTATATTTTTAACTAAAAAATAAAAAAATGGATTTTTTTAAATTGAAAAAATAAGATTTATTATCATCTTTTTTTAATTATTAATACTAAGTTTGGAATAAAAAATTTCAATAAAAAATGAGTAAAATTAAATAAAATAGAAAAAATAGAAAATTTTATAAATGAAAAAAATAAATTAAAAAATATGATACTTTTTTATTGAAGAAATTACGACCAAAATTCGACTATTTTATCAATTATTTTTTTTGTATTTCTATCAAAATTTCAATAATATCATTTTTGAGATAACGTTGCGGACTAAATGACGACCATGTCATTGTCAATATAGATAATTTTGACTTTCAATTCAATAAAAAAATATTCATATAGATAATTTTAATTTCCAATTCAATAAAAAAATATTTGGATCACCAATACAATATTTACCTTAATTGATTATTCTTTTAGTCATATCATTTTATTTAAATTGAAATAATATGATGCATTCAATATCTATAGTACTAATGCAAATTGAAGAATTACACATTATATGGTTTGTAATTTAAAATTATAAATATTGGTAGTATGAAATAAGATACATTATATATTTTAGATACTTAATTATCCCCTCTTGTTTAAATTTAATCCAATAATAAAAAGAGAATCATTACAATTTCCTTGTTGTGTTCCAAACACATAATAATTATTCTGTTAGTAATCATTTTCCTCAAAATCACATTCTCATAAATCATATTCCCAAAAAACTTTACTTTCATGTCAACCAAACGAGCCATAAAGGTATTAAGGGCCTATTTAATTTAGAGGGTAAATTACACTTTGATATCTACATTTTGGACAATTTTTTAAAAATGGCCCACTTTTTTCAAAATTAGCAAAACAATACCTATATTTTCAAAAAAATTACAAATCTAACATTTAATCAATGTTACGACCCGAAAATTATATGTAATTAATTGTATTTTAATATTCTTATTTCCCCAACCACGTAGAAAAGTCCCTCCAATCAAGAAATGTTAAAATATAATCAATTACGTACAATTTTCGAGTTGTAGAATTTTAATTAAATGTTAGATTGATTTGCGAAAATTTTGAAAAAGTGGATATTGTTTTGTTAATTTTGAAAAAGTAGGTCATTTTTAAAAAAAGTGTCCAAAATGTAGATATCAAATTGTAATTTACTCTAATTTAGAAATGGTAATTCTATTCATAATTTCTATTTTTTCTCTTTACAACTCCAAAATCATTCAAAATATTAATTTATTTTATTAGACATCTTTAACTCTACAATCGGTACAACTCCCAACTTAGAATTATAACCAAAAGTAATAAAGCCTCACTATGTACACAACCCCAATCCTCCAATAATTATCTCTGCATCCTCTATTTTCTGCCCCCAGCCTGTAAATATAAATTGCACGAATCTTAGAATTTCATGATTTTTATATTCAATACATAAATAAGAATACTAACCTTGATAAGCTATAGTTTATTCGATGATGAAGAAATTGGTTTCTCTCCCTTCATCATTTTAAGCACAGAACGTCTTTAGATGATAGGGTTGAAATTGTATCCCTTCTCGATTGGAATGATGCTTGATGAGCACTTTTTCATCTGAAATCTCTCAAGAACTTTATTAATATAAGTTTTCTGAGACTACCCTAACATTCCTTGTGATCTATCACGGGATATTTCTATTCCAATCACATAAGTTGCATCTCCCATATCTTTCATTTTAAAATTCTTCGAGAGAAATTTCTTGATTTCATACAATAATCCAAGATCATTAGTTACAAGAAAGATATCATCAACATACAGGATTAGGAAAATTAATTTGCTCTCACTGACTTTCAAATATATACACCGATCAACAGTGTTTTCCTTGAATCCAAAAGATGTAATGGTATCATTAAACTTAAGATACTACTGGCGGGAAGCTTGTTTAAGCCCGTATATTGATTTCTTGAGTTTGCACACCATATGTTATTTTTCTTCAATGGGAAACCCTTCAGGTTGATCCATATAAACATTTTCCACTAAATTCTCATTCAGAAAAGCAGGTTTAACATCCATTTGGTGTAACTCCATATCATAATGAACCACCAAAGCCATAATAATTCGAAGAGAATAGTTCTTAGATACGGGTGAAAATGTCTCCTTATAATCAATATCATCTCTCTGTGTAAAATCCTTAGCAACAAGTCTAACCTTGTATCTTTAGATATTGCCATTAGAATCACGTTTGGTCTTAAAGACCCTTTTACATCCAACTCTTTTACAAATTTTTGGTAATTCTACAAGGTCCCAGACTTCATTGTGAGCCATTGATTTCATTTCTTCTTTCATCGCATTTACCATTTTGTAGAATTGTTACTTTTCATGGCTTGTGGGAAAGAAACTAGATCATTATCATCAATTCCAATGTCAAATTTTGACATTTGTAGATAAACCATATAATCATTAGAAATAGCAGGCCTCCTTTGTCTTTCTGACCTTCTTAAGGCTATTTGATTTGGTTCACCTACATCATGTTCATTGATAATGTGTTCATTATTGGGAGGTTGATCATTTATATGTTGTTCTTGTACAACAATTGTAGGAACAACAACATGAGAAGAAGTTTTGGGCAAAGGTATCTCCACCCTAACTTCTTGAATGTCCATATTTCGTGATTGTTCACTCCTACTGATTTCACCATTTTCAATGAATCTATCATTTCCAGTTTCAACAATTCTCGTACTATGGTTAGTGTTCGGTGTTTTATTTCACTAAAAACCAACATGTAAGTGTACGAAGTAATTTATAGCAAATAATGGTGAGTAAGGTCGTATCCATAGAGACTGGATAATAATCACAACTAAGTACCTAATTATCCTATTTCACTTTATCTAGAAACTCGTAAATTAATTTGGGATTTTGGAACAAATAATTAAAAGAGACAATTAAAATAAATTAAAGAAGCTAAAAGAACTAGGAAATTCAAACGAGGGAAGTGGAGTCTAGGGAAGCTTTTATTCAAAGGAATTCATGCAAACAATTAATTATTAAACCGATTTTAATTTCATAATTTATAGGAGCAGCCACAAATACAATTATAACCTCTCTCTCGAGTAAGTTATAAGATAAAATTAGATTGGAATTATCACCTCTCGGTCTTAAATTAGCAATTAAATTTCTAAATAGCACAAAAGACTGATTTCTCTTCACAATTCCTACAAATCTTTCGATCTAGCAAAAATCATGTCATGCAATCTTGTATTTTATTAATTTACTATCTTCTTTCGAACTCAAGTAAACTAACTAGCATGCAATAATTATTGGCCAAATAATCATACATGAACCATCCAAAGCAAGATGCACAAATAAATAAAGGAAAGAAAAAATCAATTAATCGTTAAAGCATGAAATCCAATGAACTAATCACAAATCCTAGAATCACAAAGTAATTACCTACACATGTCTTGTTCAATCTCAAAAGAAATCAAAATAAACATAGTATCTAATGTCCTCAAACAAAAACAAAGATAAAACTTATGCTCAATCTTTGATCTTGAATCTTCTCTTCAATCTTCACTCCTATGGTTCTTCAAGCCTTGTGGTGTGTAGATGGATGTTATGGAATGATTTTGGATGGTGGTAGATCATGGTTGATCCTTATTTTCTTGCCCTATGACCTCTTTATATAGCTAGAGGAATACAAGCCCAAAGATGGGAAGAAAACCCGGTCCAAAAAGGAAAAATCACAGAAAAATGAATAGGAGCACAGTCTGTGCGTTATTCACGGCGTTAGGGAGAAAAACACAGAGTATGGACCGTGCTCCCTTCGTGGTAACTTGATTATCTATCTTCCTCGGCACTTTTCAAGCTCAATTTCATCTCTTAAAACATTTGACAATAAATCCCTTCAAAATGAGCAAAAATGTGATATTGCACAAAATATGAAATACTATGCGCAACTTCTCAATATATGCATGCAATGACATGAACTACTATCTAAATGAACCTTAAAATGCATGAAAACCATGAGTTTATCAGTTAGGATAGTAAAATCTATACTCTTTAGATTTTTCCGGATAATCAATAAAGAAACCACTTATAGTTCTTGGATCCAATTTCTTTTCTTGTGGATTGTAAATCATTAATTATGTCAGACAACCTTAAACATGCAGGTGTCTTAAACTAGGTTTCCTACCCGTCCATAGTTCAAAAGGTGTTTTAGGAACTGCTTTGCTAGGAACCCTATTTAACAAATACATGACAGTTTTAAGTGCATACATCCACAATAAAATTGGTAAAGAAGATTTACTTAACATGCTCCTAACCATGTTCATAAGAGTATGATCACGCCTTTTTGCTACACCATTTTGTTGTGGTGTCCCTGACATAGTATATTGAGCACATATACCACGCTTTTCAATGAATTTAGCAAATGGGTCTGGGCATTGCCCCGGTTCATCATATTTGCCATAATATTCACCACCCCTGTTAGACCTGATGATTTTCACTTTTCAATCTAATTGTCTTTCAACCTCATTAATATACACTTCTAAAGCATTTACAAACTGAGATTTTTCTTGTAATAGATAGATATAACTATAACATGAAAAATCATCAATAAATGTGATGAAAAAAATTTCTTTCCCAAAAGAAGGAACATCAAAAGGCCCACATATGTCAGTGTGTATTATTTCAAGAAGTTGTGTGCTTCTTGTGGCTCCTTTCTTTATGTGTTTTGTTTACTTTTCTTTAATATACTCCACACAAATACCAAGATTAGTAAATCTAAATTGGGAAGAATTTCATTCTTTACTAATCTTTATAATCTTTCTTTGGAGATGTGCCCCAAACATTTATACCACAAGTAAGCAGAATTTTTATTAGCTAAACCACGTTTAGTTCCAATATTATGATGCAGGGTTAAGAGAGCCTCAGTAAAAAGATGATCTAGTTTCAATTTATATAAGCCATCATGCAGAATACCAGAACCAATAAGAAGATTTTGCTTAAATAAACCGAAATATCCATCACTAAATTTAAAAGAATATCCAACATAATCAAGTTTGGATATAGAAATTAAGTTACGAGAAACAGAATGCACATAAAGAGTTTCAAGCAAATCTAAGTGATGTCCATTATCTAGAATCAAACGAAAGGTTCCAATGGCTTCAGCAAAAGCTTTGACTCGATTTCCATATAAACGAAGTTTTCATTTGGATTTGTGATTCGGGTCATAAGGAATTTCTGCATCGTATTTGAAACATGAGTGGTACAACCAGAATCAAGCGACCAAGTGTTATTAGGAACTTCAACTATATTAGATTTGAAACATACAAAAACATTATGTATACATTTCTTTTCGAACCATGTTTTATGTTTCAGATAATCTCATTGAAAGAGTCCATGCTTTCTACAAAACCGGCACTTAAGATTGCCAAGTTCCTTTTTTCTGGATGGGCAGATGACTCATTCACTTTATGTAGTCCTTGCTTGCTCTTTCCCTTCTTTCTGATGACTTTCTTACCAACTCCTTGATTAATTACGAGATGAACAGAATGAGTTCCTTGATTCTTAAGCCTCGTTTCCTCCTGAACTAACATTCCATGAAGTTCATTCATATTTCACTCATCTTTTATGGTGTTATAATTCATTTGGAATGGATTGTACTCAGAGGGAAGTGAGTTTATGATAAACTGCACGAGGAAATTCTCATCTACGCTCATCCCCAATGACTTAAGTCTTGTTGCAATGTTTGTCATTTCAATGACATGTTCATACATGCTACGAGAACCATCAACTTTCATGGTGGTTAAAGTATTCAGTAAAGTCCCAGCAATAGATTTATCAGCAGTTTGGGAACGTTCTTTCACAAATTTTAAAAATTCCTTAGCACTTTCAGTGTTAGGAATAGTAGACTTGATATTGTTTGCTACACTCATTCGCATAAACATAAAGCTTAGTTTGTTTGATTTCATACAAGCATCATGTATAGACTTTTCAGCAGCACTGCTAGTGTTAGTAATGACAAGTTTTTCAACGTCAAGTGATGAATCAAGATCCAAAACACCAAGGTGAAATAGGATTTGTTCACACCAATTAAAAAAGTTCAATCCATTAAACATTGGAATAGACGAAATATGTGAATGAAGAGCGATGAGAGTGGGCACTGCAAGAATAGCGTAATTTTTACACATTAATACTTTGCGTTACTTTAAACAGATTCAAGATCGATAAACAATAAATGTACATTGATGCTCTTCTTTGGGCGATACAACAATATACAATCATAATCATAATGATGCTTGCAAATTCACCATAATTTGATAATTGAATATGACAACTTTAAACCATTTTGTTATCTTTGGATACCCAAAATAGTTAGAACATGATATATCAATTATCACACTTATATTCATAAATTATAAGAACATATAATCAACCTTTGAGTGATTTTTTATGTGTCTTATAATTATGAAAATTCAATTACCCATAATTTAAAATTACTTAAATCAAGCATCACTTCATTATAGATAATTAAAAATAATTATACAATTAAAAATTTATTCATGTTAGACCACTTTGGTGATTAACAAACCAACATTAAATAAATTAAAATCATATAATGATAATCAAATTAATAATCTAGAATATTTCGTCATGGCCAAATATATAATATAATCATGTAATTGGCATAAAAACATTACGGGTATTCAAAGAAAACATTCAGCAAAGCAATTAAATAACATTCAATAAATGCTCCGCAAAAACGAGACTTAAAATTGTCATAATATTTTCTGGGCTAAATATTAGAAGCTACTTACCAATTATTTAATTCCCGGATTGCAAAACAATAAATAGATCGAAACTCTCATTCTGAGTTGAATTGGATCACCATATTATTATAGCAGCAGAATAAAATAATAAATATTTATCTAACTCATGTCATAAATCATAAATCTAATCGGTAATCTTAATCAGCAAATTAATATCATTAAACTGTAAGAATTGATGTTTGCAGTAGCAAATTGGAATTCGATCTCATTATAATATTCAACCTTGATCATTAGGCAATCCATTACGTCAACTGCAAAATAAATTGTAATCCATCTTGCGATTAATGAATAAATTGGTATAGGGTTCGTAAAAATATTTAGGAATGAAAAATCATGAGTTTCAAAATCATGCTTTGATACCACATATAAATATAAATTGCACGAATCTTAGAATTTCATGATTTTCACATTCAATACATAAATAAAAATACTAACCTTGATAAATCATAAGTTATTCGATGATGAAGAAATTGGTTTCTCTCTCTTCACCATTTTTCTTAAGTACGGAACGTATTTAGATGATAGATAAATAAAAATACTAACCTTTATAAGTCATAACTTATTCGATGGTGAAGAAATTGGTTTCTCTCCCTTCACCGCGCGTATTTAGATGATAGAGAAAATATAATTATGTGTATTCTCTTATCACGTGATGGATATCGTGAAACCACCTTTAGATAAATATGATCAATTTATTAGATAAACATCAAATTATTTAAATTATACAATTAAAATACTTAAATTAATATAAATATCTTAATAACTTAATTATTAATGATATGTGATCATTAATAAAATCTTACACCGCCTTCTTCAACAACCCGTGCGGCAATGGCGGTTGCCGGTTGAATCGAAGGCGGAAGGGCGTCTCCGCCTCCTATGCTGCTCATGCACGCAAACCCAGAAGTTTAAGGGCAAATAAGTTTAATAAAATAATTTATACACGCACACGCGTGTATGTATTAATTAATTTTAAAAATTGTGAATTGAATCACCCATTATTATATTTTAGTGAAACCAACTGATGATACATGGCTCGAGCCCAATAATGACACGTATTGTTATTAGAGGTGGACTTGCGTGCAATAACGGTTATTTTCGCCTATTTCAGGAGGCCACGTGGCACATGGTACTTTTTATTGTAGTTGAAATGATGATAGTATTAATCTCAGGTTGATACCTTTATTTATCGTACTAAATACTTTTCTGCTTACCACATGGTACTTTTTATTTTACCGAACTCGTGTTTTGCTTTCCTTTGCAAATTCTTAGAATGATGATTGTTTTAGATTAATCTCAACACATACAATATAAAAACTGAAAAAAAAAATCAGAATTTGAACTAAATAAACTTATATAAAATAATTAGCAGACCCTTTACTTTTTAATGATACAGATGGTACTTTTCGAATGTTTTGTAATACTTTTTAATAGGAAGGTTGGTACTCACTTTGGACAGGTTTTTTTTTATGGGTTGACCCGCGTTGATCGGGTCAAAGCGCGGGTTGACCCGCGTTGACTGAGTTAAAAGTGGGTTTAACTGACCCGTCTCATATAGTGTTATTTACATCATGATGCATGCAAGTGTTTGCCTTGTTATTAATTACTACTAGATGAAGCATTGAAATCCAGGGAGCTCTGTGAGGCCGAAAGGCGGCCTACACGGCCATTCAAATTAAATGACAATATAAACACTATTTAAAGGAATATTATTCTCTTTCATTTAGAAAATATATATTATCCAATAATAAATTATATATATATATATATATATATATATTGAGTTATCAATATATATAAGATATACATATAGATATAATAGTATTAAGTACATAAAAAATTACATTGCACGTACGGGTGCTACTCTAGCTAGTGTGATATATGTGGCAATGGTAAGTGTTAATTTGAAACTGAAGAGTTGCAGTGGGGAATCTGGATATGGCCGGAGAAACCATGATTGGTAATTTGGTGCAATAATTTGCTAAAATTACATAGGGAATTTATATATTAAAATTTTATATATGCATTGATAAATAAATTTTAAATAAAATCTTATTGGAAAAAATATAGAGAGAGGCTCAATATTTATAATATAAGAAATTAATTTGTATATAAAAGAACTGACTATATATTGTGGAATTAATCGAAGGTGGCAATACCATATATAGGCCTCAGTTCCTGCAAAGAAGAAGCTGTGAATGACCGTTTAAATCCCTGTTATATCGCTCATTCTGTTTATGTTAACAGGAAACCTGCACTTTTTCTTTTTTCGTTTGTTTCATTTTTTACTTACTTATATTTTATTATTTGAGTTTCCGCCAGTACGGCACTTAAATTTTAACTTCTCTCTCTCTCACTGACAAATCAAGAATCTGTTTTGTAAATTGACAATGGTGAACCATAGAAAGATCGGTTGATTAGTGTGGTGAGTACGTGTATGTATGTATATATATATATATATATATATATATATGATCTCCATTAATGAGATCGAAGATATGTAAAATCTGAAATATCTCTGATATATTAATTTTGATTTGATTGTTAATTTGGTGATCTGCAGAGGGAAGAAGAAATCAATGGCGTATAAGGTAGATCACGAGTATGATTATCTGTTCAAGATTGTGTTAATTGGAGATTCAGGTGTTGGAAAATCCAACATTTTGTCCAGATTTACAAGGAATGAGTTCTGTTTAGAGTCCAAATCCACAATTGGTGTTGAATTCGCAACTAGGACTCTCCAGGTAATTAATAAACTAACATAAATTAGAAATTGAGAAATTAATTGAGAAAATTAGGAAATGATCATGGGATGATTGATGTGTATAATATATATGTGGATGGATGCAGGTAGAAGGTAAGACAGTGAAGGCGCAGATATGGGACACGGCGGGGCAAGAGCGGTACCGCGCCATCACAAGCGCCTACTACCGCGGCGCGGTGGGGGCGCTGGTGGTTTACGACCTCACAAAGAGGCAGACATTCGAGAACGTGCAGCGGTGGCTGAGGGAGCTCAGAGACCACGCAGACTCCAACATCGTCATCATGCTCGCCGGAAATAAGTCCGATCTCAACCACCTCCGCGTCGTGGCCGAGCAAGATGCTCAGCTCTTCGCAGAGAAGGAAGGCCTCTCCTTCCTCGAGACTTCCGCCCTCGAAGCTCACAACGTAGAGAAAGCGTTTCAGACAATTTTATTGGATATTTATCAGATCATTAGCCGGAAGGCGCTGGCGGCGCAGGAGGCCAACGCGCCGCTCCCCGGCCAGGGCACCACCATCAAGGTTGGGGACCCCAACAACTACAACCACAAATCCTCCTCCTCCTCCTGCTGTTCTAGCTAGCTAGTTCATTATATTCTTTAAATTGAATTATATGTAAAAAATTTTGTAGGATATATACGGTTAATGTTTGAGTGTTGTAGGCAGACATTTATTTTTATGTGTAGGTGAATAATTAAGGCTAGCTCTAAGTTATAATTTAGCAAATTTTAATTTTCCTAGCTATATATATATATATATATTCTTAATTTTGTCTGCTTATCAATGGATTCTTGTTTGAGTGAAACTATTGTCACTTAGCTCGGGAGACAAATTAAATGCATGCATATGAGACTCATACAATCACAATGTACTGATCATTCAATTTAATTTATCTGAAGCAATTCGGATCATTCAATTTTTATTTTATTAAACGTGAAATATATATAAGATCGAGATACAAACTTTTGTAAGGTTGTGATTTCTTTAAATTATATAAGCAGCCAAATCAAGATTGTCTCAATATGTTATTTTCTCTTGGATAATAAATGACCACTTGTTAGTTATAGAGTTAATTAATCCGTGCGTTTGCATGCGAATTTTGTGTGGTATATATTTCATTGACACCAAGCAGAACCGTCACATCCTTTGTGTTTTAATTGTAGTTTTTATATGTGTTTATTACATGTGCATGAATGTGAGCTCATATTTATTTTGTTTTTGGATGAGTCTAAAAGTTATTTTGCAGATTAAAAATTCTAACAATTATTATGAAATAAATGTATTTGGACAACAATTTTATTTTAGTTTTTGCCAAAAAAAATTAGATAAGTTTTTTGCCAAGTTAAAATAGTACGATGATAGCACCTCCAAATTAAGAAATACAAATATTAGATTCTTAAATAATTGTAGCAATTACAACACTGGTTTTTATTAATTGCAATTAAAACATTCATCAAAATTAAAGTAAAAAAAAATGGATCCAATACATTCGACATATTTAGCAAAACTGTATAATTTTGTTGTGATGAACTTCACCAAAAAAATATTTATGGATTAGTTTTACAAAAAAAAAATAGTGATATTTGAAGTGCAAAAAATAAAAATTAGTGTTCTAAGAATTTCAAAGTCACGTTGAATTATTATATAACTGACTATAATTTATAATGATTTGGGTACTGAATGATTTATCTACGACACAAATCCTAATAACTATTCCTAGTATTTCATTTTTGTTATTATGATTATATATATATATATATATATATATAGGATTACATTCATTTGTGAACACATGTCTTATGTGTAATTTGTGGACAAATCATATCCATTAATATTTTCAAATCAATGGATATTATTAATCCTTGGTGAAAGGTAATAGAATGTTATTTTTTCAATTTCTAATGCAATAAAGGCTAAAATTGTACAATCATTTTTTGTTATTTTTGGTATCAACGGTTTTTAGGGAATTTACAATGAAAAAATTAAATACTCTCTATGATCACAAGTCATTAGTTTTTAGTAAAAAAAGTTATATTCATCTTTCATCCCTATTTGTTAAAATTTGTTTAGTTCTCTTTTATTTTTCTTTATGAGAAAGTTATGATACAATTATTATTTTCACTATTTTTTTTTTGTTATAATTGTCTGATTAATGTTGTGATATTGACTAGTTAGGCGATGAATTTTTTTGATGAATTTCTATGTTGAGAGATGCCACTATTTTTATTGAATTACTGAAGAGTTAAATTTCTATAAGGCATAAATATCATTCATTGATTTTTTTTAGTTAACTTTGAAGATTAATTATTATAATCATTCTTAACTTGAAAAAATAATAATAATAACACTATACTAGTAGGTAAACATCATTGTAAAGGGCATAAACAGTATCATCAAAACTATTTTGATTTTATTAAAAATATGCAGAGTAATGGTCCATCATCATTCTTCATTACAAAAACTCTATAGGAATCAGTGAGAAAAAAACATTACAAATGAAGAATGATGATGGACCCTTACTTTGCATATGTAAATAAAATCAAAATAGTTTTGATAGTGATGTTTATGCCCTTTATATTGTTGTTTGCCCACTAGTACAGTGCTGCTATTTTTTTTCAATGCAATAGGACTAAAGAACAATTGTCAAAACTATATATAATTACCATAAATTAATTACAACAATAGAAAAGCCGAAATAAAGCAATACAAAAATAATAAACAACATTCGTCAAAACTATTATGAATTGAGTATGCAGATTACCTCTCTGTAATCATTCTTAAGCACAAAAAATCAATCAAAGCACTATAAAATTTTAAAACAAGCTACGCAAATGGCATAAATAATATTAGTCGAAATTATTGTGATTTCATTTATATATAAATTTTAGTGTTCATTTTAGCAACGTGCTAAAAATATTTATAAACTTACGTAAGCTTCCAATGAAAGCACTATAAAAATTAAAAGAAGCAATACAAAAGCCATAAATAACATTCGACCATATATTCATTATGCAACATTTCTCATATTCACCTACAAATTTAGTGTTCATATTCATCAATCCAGTTTTTGGCTTTTTGTCTATTATTATTCTTTCAAAACATTATAAATAAAAATAATTTGTCACTATATTTTTTTATTCTAAAGATCATAAAGATAATGCATGCTCAATAATTAGAATCCCCGAATATATATTTACTTCCTTAATTTTAGTATATTTTGTTCAAAAAAATGTCCCAACCTTCAAAATATGCCAAAAATTGCCTAAACTTTTCATAATTTTGCAAAAATGTCATATGATCCAATTTTCAGTGTCGTATAGTTTTAGGGATAAAATTTTCTAGTCCACATTTCATATCTCACTATTGTTGTTCCACTATCAAATTTAATATTTTAAAAATATTTATTACAAAAATAAAATTTATTATAGTATAACCATTCATAATTAACATTTATTGTTAAAAATTAAAATTTTAAAAAATTATATACCCTAATTTTGGAATAATAAATCCTATTAATTAATTATATTAACTAAAAAAAATAATTATTAAAAAATAAATATAAACTTTAATTGGGCAGAATAAACCCTAAATAGTAATTATAAAATTAAACTAAACCAAAACAAATTGAAATTGAAGAAAAAATAGGGAGGAAAATCTAATAAATATTAATAATATTAGTAGAATAGGGATCGAAAAAGAATATTAAAAGTTACGATCAAATATGGTTGCTGAAGATGTCAATTTCACTTGTGCATGTGGTATCACCACATAGCTGCAAACACGTTAACTTGTGTTCATGGTAGGTAGGTAGATAGTTTTGATATGGTACTCTAGTCTACTTAGTTTTAATATGTTGGAAAATTGGATTTGGTAAATTGAATTTTACTCATTTTATCTGATTTTTTGTGATCGGATTATCTAATTTTGGAGGAATTAAATATCATACGATTGTTCTATGATTTTAGTAGATAATCGTAGTATTTTTATTTGCTCAAATCCAATTTTCGGTGAGTGAGAAATAAGTTGTTGAAGTTGGTTACACGATTAGGCATTTATGGTGTGTGGGATAATGTGTTTAAGACACATTAAATGATCCCACATTGATTTCTTAATCAAGTTAAGAAGTGTATTTAAGTGTATTAACACTTAAGTGAAGTAATTAAGTACACAAAGATGTGGGTTATAAGCCCATACGCGCGCGCCCGCCCGTGCCCGGCTCGCCGTACTAGTTTTACAGTACAGAAATGGTCGGGTTGTGGAGCGGGTCGGCGGATCGGCTGTCTGGATCGTCAGGTCGTGGGTGCACTTAGTGGTGCATGTCCAGCATTGAAGTGTGTAACTCCTAGCTAAGTTAAGTGGCTTCAATTGTGTAACTCTCACTTGGAGCGTTGAAGTGTGTAACTCCTAGCTGAGTTAAGTGGCTTCAATTGTGTAACTCTCACCTGGAGCTGGTAGAGTTAGTGGGCTGGAATGTAACTCTTGTCAGGAGTCAAAGTCTGCAGCTGTCTTGGATACGTGTTGGGCTGTCTTGGATACGTGTTGGGATGGAGTTAGTGGGCTGGAATGTAACTCCTGTCGGGAGTCAAAGTCTGCAGCTGTCTTGAACACGTGTTGGGATCCGAGCCGACATGGAACACCTATCGGGATCTGCAGAAGGTAACTCCTGGAGCTCTTAATTACAGAGCTATAACTCCTGGCAGTTACAACACCTGGTTTGAATGCCCTCAAACCCTAGTTGTCCCCTGCAGTGGATATGTGCCTATAAAGAGGACTTCCTTGCATGGTCTAAATTGCTACATTCTGCATAAGCTACAAACATATTGTTGCATACAAAGTTCCCTTCGAGTCACAGCTTCCCAGTTCTCGACGTTGTCTAGTTCGCCGGAGCCTTGCCGAACTTGTGGTGCTACTGCCGTCGCCGGAGCCTTGCCAGACTTGTGGTGCTACTGCCGGAAGGACGAAAGTCGTTTCATCTTTGAGAGACAATTCGCCAGACCGTGAGCACTAGCCGGGGCATAATTTATCTTGCGGAGAGAGGTCCCCTCGACTCGGCTTGTCGGAACCTGCTTCAGTTCCAGTTTGTTGTTAATTTGTGTCATTTCAATTACTTGTATTTGTTCTTCTTTTACTCCTTCTGTTTCCGTGTAATTCAGATTGTAACGAGTTCCAGTCAAGTGTAACATCGTTTCTATATAACATAATATACTCCTTTATTCTTGTACCTAAATACATGGTAAAATTTGATTATTAAACCTCACAATTTACAAATAAGATATTGTACATTTCGCTGACAATAATTTAAATTTAATTTCATATGATCGAGGGTTATATAGTGTACATGTAAACTCTTGACACTAATTTATTTAAACATATGTTGTGATTTACTTTATCTACTAAACTCTAAAGACGCAACAATAGTGGATGAAGTTCATCCCGAACATATTGTACCACTCAAATATCCTTAAAGGATAATTCATATTTTATGTTGCATATTTATAGTAACCATTTATTTAAGGGAGATTTCAACTTTAGAAAATTCAAATTATATTAGGACATTATCAAAATAGTATTAAAAAATAAAAAACTTCCTTTTAAGTAGGTAGGACTCCTTTGGTCTGCACGTTTGTTTGGATATTTCTTAAGAAAAGAAATAGTATAAAAACAGAACCTAGTTAAAATAATCCTCGAATATGAAATTAATAATTTTACACCCAATGTCGGTTTAGAAATTGAAAAAACAAAAAAAGGATAAAAATTGAGGCGAACAGGTCGGTTTGGTAAGAACATCTTAGAATTACTGTGCCCTCGGTGGTTGTAAACGTCGTCATCTCCCACGTTTTTACTGCGCCTTCGTATTGTGTACGCCAACAGCATTTCATTATGAGCTGTTTCAGTTTGTACAAACTGCGCATCACATAAACTGATAAACACTCCACTCCTAGATTTCCTTTTTTGTCGGGTTTTCTTCTAGATTACGCCCTGCCTTTTATTATCTTTTTTCTGGGTTTTTTTTTAAATTTTTAATTAGAGGAGATAGATAGATATATACACGGCCGCGATTTGTAAAATGCAGACGGAAGCGAGGGTCGGAGTGGTGGTGGAAGGAGGGGGGCTGAATGCGACGACGTCGTCCGTGGTGGTGGAGCCACAGCGGCAGAGGCAAATCGGGACCGCCTCGCAGCTTCTTGCCGGTGGTCTCGCCGGAGCTGTCAGCAAGACCTGTACGGCACCTCTCGCCCGCCTCACCATTCTTTTTCAGGTGTTGTTTCTTCTTTCATTCGGCATTCACTCCTTTTCAATTGAATTTTTTTTATAGGTTTTTCTCTATCTGCGTATTTGGTGTATTTATGTGAATTTTTCTTGATGCGTTGGGAATTATTGAATTGCTTTGTGGTGAATTGATTTCTGGATTAGAAAGGGTTTATTTTTAACCCCTTTAGTGTAATTATGAGATGAATTGAAACACTTTCGATGTTTGAAGGAGGATATGGAGGGTTCTTTCTTTAAAGGAAAATACGACATTGATATCATGAAATTTCATCATTTTTGCAGCTCCAGGGAATGCACTCCGATACATCTAGGTTAGAGAAGGCCAGTATATGGCGTGAAGCATCAAGAATTGTTAGAGAAGAAGGCGTGAGAGCATTTTGGAAGGGAAACTTGGTCACGATCGCCCACCGTCTTCCCTATTCTTCCATCAGCTTTTATGCATTTGAACGCTACAAGAATGTTGGTACAATTGTTCTGTAAAGAACTTCTGTTTTTAGTAACTTTTTCATGTCGCAAGCTTTTTATGTTCGTGTGTAGCTGACTGAACTTTTGTATTTCTTCTCTTAGCTGTTGCAAGTTATGTTAGGAGTTGAAAACCAAGGAGAGAATATCGGTGCAGACCTTTCTGTACGACTTTTAGGTGGTGGTTTGGCTGGAGTGACAGCCGCTTCAGCTACCTATCCCTTGGATCTTGTGCGGACACGTCTTACAGCGCAGGTAAATGAAGAAATCGGCCTTTTGTACACTTATTTTCTGTTTGATACTGCTGCAGGATGCTTATCTTTTTCTTAATTGGCATGCATGGGATCAATAACTAGTGAGCACACACTTCTCCTTGCAGCAATCTCTCCATTCTAATAGTTGTTATTATTCCAGTGCTGTACCTATTAGATGTGATAACTTTTTAACAACCCGAAATCCTCTGTTTTCCCACTTAGTTTTACTTGGGAATGAAGGGAGGGGAATAGGTGGAAAATAGGTAGTGAAGTCTCCGTGTCAAATTAATGTACGCCAAAAGTAAGAAGTTCCTGAGAAATAAAGGAGAGATCGAAATACTGACTGAAGTGCTGCTACCCCAAGTTCTATTACTTTTCCTTTTATGCCTTATCAAGCATTTTCAAATCCTTTGATGCATGCAAACATGTTAATTGACATTTTCTTGACAACTCGATCAAAACTTCTGTATATGCAGACAAACATGATCTATTACAGAGGGATATTACATGCCTTGCGTACCATTTGCAAGGAAGAAGGTTTTCTTGGCCTTTATAAAGGACTTGGTCCAACTCTATTGGTATGTATCCACTTTTGCTGATTGATTATTATTGGCTTAATTTGGTTACTTATTGATGCCATTCTGCTTATGCAGGGTGTTGGCCCAAATTTGGCTATTAGCTTTTCAATTTATGATACTGCAAGATCTTATTGGCAGCTTCATAGGTTAGGCTAACTGTCCATCTTTTGATGGGTTTTGAGTTACTATTATTTACTGAAATTTAAAAAATGAGCTTGTATACAAGATTTCACTTTTTTATTGACTTCAGGCCTGAAGACTCGATTGTTCTAGCAAGCCTTGCATGTGGGAGTCTTTCAGGAGTTGCATCATCAACTGGTGAGTTGCCTGATCAATTGTTTTCCCATCTAAAGTTTGAAGTATGACACCTGGTTTCCAAGTTCTAAATTTTTAAATCAGGTTCAGGTTTCTAATTTCAGCTAACGAGTGACTCCTTTTTAATATTGACAAGGATGTTCTTTTTTATCTCTTAAACCAGTTAAGAATAGCATAAAAAAATTTCTGAACTAGAACTAATGATCACTAATTTAACAGATATCATGATTGCTTGTGTGAGTTGCTCCCTTACTACCTTATGTTTGTCGCCTCTTGATGATTCCTACTTCTGTGCTCTGTTCTTGTGATTCTGGTCTTTATGAAGAAAAGTTCTTGTTTTAACGCCCCAAAATAATTAGATTAAAGATGTTACAATTTATTAAAATTAAATATTTGAACATAATACAACAGAAAGGCATTAATAGACTTTTCACGGAAAGGAAATTTCAATAATGTATTTGTGAAATTTTCTAAATTTACGCTTTATTTGACAATCACTACACCGCTTTCATCGCATTGGTCGAGGATCATCACCCTAAATAATGAATAGTTTGGGGTGATTGGGTGAATACTAAGAACTCAAGCGGGATTTAAGCATTTATCCAAACTATACAAAAATAATGGCATATGCAATCAAACTTGATTTAAAACACATAGAATCACATGGTGGTCTCAAAGCTAAGGACAATTTTTATGGTCTTGAACCTATTTATGGCTCCTAACAAGTATAGCATAGGATGGAGCATTGTGATACCAAAGATTTTGATCCAGCAGGTCAAACCAAAGAATTGATAAAGGTAAAAGGGGCTTAAGTAAAAGTAGAGATGAAATATAGTATTGAATAAGATGTATAACACATGGAGCATTGTGGTACCAAAGATTTTGATTCGGCAAGTCAAACCAAATTGATAGAGGTAAACGGGGATTGGAGTAAAAAAAGAAATGAAATATAAGTATTGAATAAGATGTAACAATAAAGAAACAAGGTTCACATGACAGAAACCATTCCCAAGCGATGAATGTCGAATTCCAAGCATCGTAGATGCTGATGCTTAATTGAGCTAATATCCTAGAGAAAGAGTCCATAATCCAACAATGAAATCACCTAATTAATCCAACAATAACATAAATAAGAATAGTAAAGATAATTTGCTAATTGCTAATTGTTGCTGCTCCTACTCCCCAAGATTCAATCTGCAACATCGGGACCGTAAAAGTTATCCTTTGTTTTGAGACCACAGTGCTCTATGGTATGTAAATATACTCGCTGGGAACATAAAATTAAGACCATATAAGTTGTCCTCCCTTGATTTTGAGATCACTATGATTCATTGTGCTTTGAAGCATCAATCATGTTTGATTGTATAATCTGGATAAATACTTAAATCTTACTAGGTTGTTAGTATCCACCCCAAACTATTCATTTTTTTAGGGTGAAGATCTTTCAGCTATGCTATAAGAGGGGTTCAGTGATGGTCAATAAAGAGAAAGCATAGGAAATTCTTCACAAATAAGTTATTGGAATTTCCTTTCCATGAAATGTCTATTTCTGCTGCATTAATGTTCAAATATTTATTTTTAATAAATGGTGACATCTTTATTCTAATTATTTTGGGATGTTACATTTCCCATTTAACCAGCCTTTTGAGTCCTTTTCTACATTATTATGTGGGCATAAGACAGAAACATGGAAGAAATGTTCAATTTGTTTTTTTTCTTTATTTACTGTTTTCAGTACATTACTTTCCCCTATCATCATGTATGAGTAAACATCCAAGTCAGAAATTGGTACAAGTGACTTCATTTATTTGTATCTAATTAGATTATCTAGTGAAACAATGGGAAATCTGAATGCCTGTGGCTGTCTTCAATGCTTTTGCAGAGAGGCAGATTGAGGACGCAGGCTTCTCAGTAATTATCTAATCAGATTGACCACCCCCTAGTGCTTGAGGTCCAGACATGATAATCTGGCTATATGAATTTTTTGTAAGAAGTTAAAAAATATGTTCTGCTTGATTGTTCTCCGGAACTAAGCTTTATATTGGAAAAGGTTGCTTTTGCTAAATAACTTGGCTCTCCAAATATGCAGTGGCTCCATTATTAGGTGACTAATTTCAGGTGAGCCAAGTTTTGGAGTTTTCAAATTGTGAGAGGTGTCCTCTTTGAGGTATGCTTCGTCATTATAGCTTAGCGGCACATTTATTAGTAAACTTTTGGTCAATTTCATAAAGGTAATGAAATTGAGTTAAATCTTATCATCCATCCTCCCCCACCCCTTCCCCAGAACAAACGAGGAAGTAGTGTTTGCTGAAGAGTGAACACATTAAAATTGACATGTTGTCAGGGTCAGTAAAATGAAAGTGCCGCAATTAACCAAGTCCAACTGATGATTCGCATATGCAATATATGCCTTTTATTCGTATCGTGGTACATTCATTCTCACTGGTGTTGAGAATTGCATACTACCTTACTAATGAAAGATCTTTGGTAAGACATATTTCCTTTTGTAACTTTTGGGCGGCACTAAACGAGCAACGTTTTAGTCTGCGTCCAATTTCAGTTGAAATGAAAGGAGCAGATTGTTTGGTATTGAACCACCATGATGCTCGTCTGCTTTTTGTTAAGCTAGTTGGCGTTGCAATTTTGGGGTCTATGTTTTGATAAAGATGTTTTGCCGTAGCACTGCTGTTGAGATATTTGTTTTACCATAATGGAATCATGTTAAGTGAGGCAACCTAGAGTTGATAGAAACCAGTCTCTAATATTGATATTTTTGCAGTAGCATATCCCCTGGATCTTGTGAGGCGGCGAATGCAGCTGGAAGGAGCTGGTGGTAGAGCACGTGTTTACAGAACAGGTCTGCTCGGCACAGTCAGACAGATAATCGGAAAGGAAGGCTGGCTCGGCCTGTATCGGGGGATTCTGCCCGAATATTACAAGGTCGTGCCAAGTGTGGGCATCGTCTTCATGACATATGAAAAGTTGAAGCAGATTCTCTCAACCATGCCTGAAAGTTGACAAGTTAACGACTGTCTGATCAAAATACGATATTTCCAATTTTCACAATGTCCCTTTGTGACGCTGCTAAATTTTCTGATGGTTGGTGGGGTTAGCTACCAAACAATACATTGTCAATGTATAGATACGAATGGAGGAAAAAGAAATCATTCTACTACAATTCTAGTGTATCAAACATTGTTACCAGGTCTTATTCTTATAGTTGAATTTCATTTTTTTCCACGCTTTTTTGGTCGTTCGTTGTATTTGTTTTTCCTTTATACACAATGATTTAGTTAAATCTTTGAATTGTTCTTCGAAGTTTGATTTTAACACAAAATCGATGTATTTATTGACACAGTCGTGTACTAATGTGTATGTAATACTTCAGCCATTCATTATAAACTAGAGTACTAGACAATAAAAGTATAGATCAACAATCAATGATTTCACATATAATTGAAGCGTGTTATAGTTCCATTTTGATTACACAAATGAGTTTTTTTCTTTTTCGCCCAACAGCATGATTTTCCTAAATAATACAAATTTACTCTAGGCAGAGAGCCTTTCTGCTATGTTTTTTTTCTCTGTTTTTTGGTATTTAAGGAATCCAACTCTCTGCAGGAGCATAGGAAGCGATTTAGTTTTGTTGATCTTCAACAGGCAGAAAGCTGCAGCGTTACTCTGGAAAAGTTCCCGTGTAGTGAATGTGATCCAAGGTACGACGTAAACCATACTTATTAACTGCTACCATGGCTGATCTGTATCCTTCACCATAAGCTGGAGATGCATCATGTTCGATCTGATGCATGAAAAACGACCCCAGCTTATTCTCAGCAATGGATTTACCACCTTTCTTGGACGATGACCAAGAGGAAAAGGAGGATGAAGCCATTGATGTCGAGGATGATGTTGATGCAGATGCCGTGTTTCTGGAACCTGGTACCTCTGATTCAAGCCACATATGAGACAGTACTTGACAGATACCTTCTTCTACCTCCGGCCTTAGATTACGGAAGTCTGTACATGCATGCATAGATTTGACAGATGCGAATATATCATAAATGGAATGCATGGGACCAATATATATATATATATATATATTGATTGAAGCTTTCAATTTTGACACCACTATTTTACCATTAAGACGTAACCATCCATGCATAAGCTCATGTGCCAGTATTGCTCCAGTCAGCAACCTGCATCAGTAATTGATTAAACATACATGATTTGTTTCAATTATGTATCAATTAGGTTGTGGGAGTCACACTAATTACCTTGGGAGGCCGTACAATACGAGAATGGCTGTAACTTCACACCTCCGCGTTAGCTTCTGTGGCTGTGTTCTGATACCTCCTAGTAAACCATGACGGTCCATCCTTGGCTTCCTCATTATCTGTGGAAGTCAGAAAGGATCAAAGTTTTAGACAATATATACCTTTAGACTGTAAATAAATTGTGAACAAGGAGAAGTCTCTAATGAAGTTCTTACACTTGTAACCGTCTGCTCTTCAGAAAGGCACAAACCTCTTGTTTCAGGCATGTGGTGGTAACCCTGTAAAAAGTAAATAGCTCAGTAAATTTTCTACACGAATATTATATATTATTTAAGAAAAAGAAAGAGAGATGATTATTTACATGTTTCTCCCCTTCAATAGCCTCATTAAGGGCTTGTCTTGGAACAAGAAGCATTGAAATTTCCTGATTGATTCTCATATTCATTCCTTCATAGTAGTCTCTGATGGAATGGTATAAAGGTTGACAGTCACCAGTGTCCATGATGGCTGATTCCATGCACTCTAAGCATAAACATCGCCCGTCTCCCAGGGATATATATCTTGTGTTCCGTGACTTGAAACAAAGAAAGGACACATTTATTCGAACAATTTGATGGAAGACCATAAACGTTTTTTAGTTCTAGAATCAAATGTTCATACATACCTCCAAACGTTCACAACTACAGCACCGAGGTGTATTGTCATGCTCATGAGAAGGACAGTACTTCTGTAACCAAAACGGGTGGCATCTATACTCGATCAAGCCAATGTCATTGGTTGGAATCTGCAAAAATCAACAGGAGCATTGATATTGATGGAAGACCATTGATGTGAAATGTTGTATTGGCAGAAGAAGACTGAGGTTGCTTACAAATTGATGACAAACTTCACATTTCGGATGATTGAGCTCTTTGAAGCATGACTTGTGGTATGTTTCTCTCCCTGACAAAGAGAACTTGAATCAAAAATGAAAAACAATAAGAACTTGATGAGGGAAAAAATCAGGCAGCATTCAACATGATCAGTGCTAAAGAAGAAGATTAAAGAACATGCCTGTGTGGTGTGTGTGTGTAAATATATATATAATCAGTAGAGAGCAAAGGACTTACCTCGTGTTCAGTAATAGGGTAACGACATGAATGACAACGGAAGCATTCTGGATGGAAAAAGGCCCCCATGCATCCTAGATAATTCCCATACCCAATTTCACGTTTGCAACCAGCACACGTTCTGCAAGTCATAGGCAACAACAAAGAAGATCAGTCCTTTTTTTTTTTTTTTTTTTTTTGTTGTCGAAGGTAACCCGCAGCCGCTACCGAAGTGCGCACTGGGTAAACCCCGCCCCTGTGTAATAGCCTGCAAACCACAGGTAAACTACACTTGGCAAGCCAGGTGTGACAGGCTCACACCTAGTGGTGTTGGTGGGATTTGAACTTGAGACCTTTGGCCTCAAGATATCACCACTCCACCACTAGGCCATCCCCAAAGGGACAAGATCAGTCCTTTTTTGTCGCTAAATGAACTTGTTAGTTCATATTAGTGGAATATATGTAAAATGAGTTCATGTTGCAGGTCATCAAAGCTTGACACATCTGTGAACTGAAAAAGTTCCATTGCTGAAGCTTTTAAGTAGAAAAAGTTCAGTAACATTTCAAAGCCTGAATGTAAATTCATCAGTGAATCGAACAGATTCAGAACATCACAGGAATGTTGAACCTTCTCCTACTGTTTGATTGACAAAACCAGCTACATCACATCATATTAAATCAGATTAACAGAACCATGCTCTGCAGGCCTGATCCAAAGAAATAGTTCTTCAAAAAATATTATAACGAAGATATAATACCTAGATCCCCTTGGATAATGTTCTCTGGGGGCATATGAAGGGAAAGGTAATGGTGCTGAGTTAAAACTATCATGAAGTGACCTTGCTAGATCATCATCATTGTTTGTTCGCCATCTGTTGTATCCTGCAGAATTAGATTTCTTAGCTTCGATTATAGAAACTGAAGAACAGTCAGGCTACTGAATACTCTAGAGAAAGGCACAGGCGATAGTACCACTTGGTCTCTTCAAATCTTCAGACATAGAGAGTGCAATTGCGCGATCTAATTCCTCTTTCTCTCTATTGGCTCGAGAGCGGTCATCCTGCAAAGAAATAACAAGAGGATGAGATAAATAATCACTGAATTCAGTTTGTTCATAACTGAAATAACTTCCAAGAGGAAATACTATAAATTTTACTTCTCTTTGGAGACAACACACAAGCAAACAAAAGATAGAGAGAACCAAAAAGTTTAGCCCTTTGCATTACATTATTCACCATCAAGAATTATAATACTCATATTTCCTTTTCTCTCAATATAGCTACGCAATGCATATTTTGAGCTTAGAGTCAAAATTATTTGCATCTGCAGCTCCAGATGCATTAAGTGCTAACTGGTAACTTTTGATGGGATAAAGACATTTGAATAATGCAGCATTCCTCTCAGTAAAATTGCATCTTAATTATGATTTTTTTTTTCTATAATACTCCTACGAATCTCTTCATAAATTTGTTACTGCTGAGAGATGGCATGCATTTACTATATGTTATTTGTTAAAAATTTAAAATAGAAAGAAAACTAATGTGCACTAACAATCATCTCGTTGCCTTATCATGTCCAAAGAATCTGAAAGGATAGCGAACAGATATAATGTTCATATCCATATAGAAGCATCAATATTGTTTCTAGCTAATGTAGCACTTTTTTCTCTATCAAGTTCCTAAAGAGAAAAATACATGTGAATGCACATGCAAGTAATGTTCGATAAACAAAGAAACAGCCATACAAAATATGCTTATCAGAAATGAACTTTATTCCAAGAACTGGTAGATTAGATAAGTATACTTGTCATTTCCAAGGAAAACAGAATAAAAAAAAGAGATAGATATGAATACCGAGGATCTAAATGGAGCACGCCACGCCATGTTTTCGTCTCCAAGAAACTGAGGTTGCTGTGAGCCGGTTGAAACTCCCCTGCTACTAGCACCAGTACCCTTGAAAAACTTACTTAGCCATTTCATAAACCGCGACTTTCTCTCTGCACATGAAGAAAAAACATGCCTCTTAAACCCCCATTTTAGCTCATGCATGAACAATTCAATCTTTCTACTTGTAAAAATGATGGGGCATAATATCCTATGAGTATCAAACAGAAAGGGAATAACAACACAATCTTCATACGTGATAATCTTTGAATTGCAATCAAACAACCAACCACTGAAATGCACAAGACTCCATCCTACCACACACACACATATATAGACAACTAACAAGATATATAAATATATAGATTGGCATAACAAATAATTAATCTTCTCATGGAAGCCAAAAAACATCACCGTTAAACATTAGTGGCATCAACTGAAATGTCAAAAGGGCATCTCATCTTTACACAAAACCACAAAAAAAATGCAAAAGGGCATCACTCAAGATCCAAAAAGACACAATCTTTACCTAATAAACTACAAACACAACCCAAATCACGATGCAGGCATCAACCAAAAATGCCAAAATAGTAAATCTTTTGAGTGAAAAAAGGTGAAAAGCATACCGTAAATACACGGATGAGAGAGATGGTTGACATTTGCTGAAGACATGGGGGGGCCAAGGGGGGGGGGGGGGTGGAACCTTATGTGTAGAAGGAGGTGTTCAATTCCCGTATTTTCGAGGAAGCGGAAAGGCGAGTCTGAAACGGTGAAAGGGACTAACACATACAGATGGTGAGAAGAATAGAATAGGAGAGAGAAAAGAACAGGAGAACAATGGCATCGTTGATAAAGCTAAGTTTTTTTTTTTTTTTTTTTTTTTTGCCTAGAGAGAGAAAGGGAGGGGGAAAAAGAAGGAATATCTGTGAGAGAAGAGATTCTTGGCTTGTGGGAAAGAAATCAAGAAAGTGTATGGGGTGAGAGAATCTGATGAGAGAGATGGTGATGGAGGAAAGGGAAAAGCAGAAGTCTGCTGAGATTGGACGGCTGAGGTTTTTATTTTTTGTTTGTTTGGAGTGATCAATACTGTAATAATCGGAGAAGAAAATAAAAGTTCAAATTCCATTTCCCTCCCAAAATAAGATTTCTAGGAAATCTTAGCAAATTTCAGATGGAAAAAAAAAGTAGGAGTGTGTCAATGTCAAGAAACATGATCCACTAAAAAAGAAACGTGCAGTTTAATGTTATGATCTCTCCTTCGCCAGTGTCAATGTGAACAAAGATGGTAAAATTTCTCCTCATTTTGATCTCTCCTTCGCCAGCGAATTCGAATTTCAGCTGCATTCAAGAATTCAAGATTTCATTTCCCTTTGTAGAGCACATTCAATTCACCACGTAAAATATATAAGTTTATAAACTCACATGTATGTATATATATCGATTCTACATATAATTTCTGATGATAGTTTTTTTTTTCATTTTTATCAAAGTAGATGATATTTATTTTTGAGTGTGTTGATGAACAAAGCTAATGATCTGATAAAATTCAAAACTTGTTTATCTCTAGAAAATAAGTACGTATCAAATTTAAAAATTAAAAGTTCAAATTCACATGGGCTGCATGGAACTCAAAGGGAGATCGCATTTTTTTGCAGTTCAATTTAAAAAAGATCGAAAAGTCTACAAAAAAATGCCTCTCATTGCATAAAGTGGGGCTACACATATTCCATCTGCATGCAACTCTTCTTAAAGAAGGTAGACAAAAGCGTGACATAAAATCTTCATAGTTTTCTGCCTCTTGTTTAACCATATTTAGCTAAAATCTAGTTAGCTGAAACCCAGCACAATCCATTAATTTCCCCATTTTTTTTTCACTGTATGGAAAGTTCATACACAATCATCCATTGAAATGATCGGACAATAACATTAGAGTACAATATTTGAGGTTGAGATCGTGTGAGTTAATTACTAGTAGACGTCGACCTAGCCTATGTGACAAGTTTGCCACATAGAATATTATCTTATTAAGTAATTGCCATGCCTCAAAACTTGGCTTGGAGCATTTATAGTTTTGTTATATCAAAATTGGCTAGGTCCCAAGGTAAGTTGAATTGAGATTTTAGTAACTCATTTGGGCTGGCTCATTTCTTTCTTTCTTTTTTCATTAAATGATGAACTTTACCAAATTTAATTTGCATAAATAATATGATATATATAGTATAAGGTAATTCTAAATAGAGTCCTCATTTTCATATTTATAGTCCCCAAAATTAATCAAAATTTAAATATTATTTTATTAGACATTTTTGTAAGTTTAAACCCACCATTTAAAAAACTCTAATAAAATAAATATCTAATGTATATCCCCCAATTTTTTGTAATTTAAAAACAGATTTGAAAGCAAAAGAATCGTGAATTGAAGTTGATTACCCATGAAATTGATGGATAGTTGTAAAAAGATTTTTCCGGTTTGCTTATAGCTTTCTTTTTCATTTTTATCTTGAATTGAGTATATCTCATTTCTCGATTACATGAAATGATTTTTGATAGAAAATAGTTATTTTTGTTTAAGGTTGAAATCCCAAAATTCGTCATCTCTGTATATGATTAAGAGATTGAAGAAGCATGTTGCTTTTAAATTGAAAGAAATTTAGATAAATTGCAAAACAATAATATACTTCTCAGGAAAAAAAAAAGAAAAAAAGATGAAAATGAAGTTTAATTAAATAAAACGTAACAATATATATGGATTATTGATCACGAGCAGCGGCCATCCTTGGAACAGTTTTTTCTTTTCATTTGAAACCCAGGTATCGGTCATTATCAATTTTCCTAATCTGATTTTCCCCTATTATGATGGAGAGTGGGGTTAAACGAGCTATTTTTTTCATGAATTTCAAAATATTGGGCCAAAAAAATCAAATAAATAACATTTATATTTTAATTATTTCAAGGGACTATGAAGATAAATATGTGAGTGTGTTTAGAATTACCCTAGATTACAAGGGAGGTTTAGAGATTAAGCTATGGAATTTAACATGCATATAATACTTGAGTTTATTATATTACAAGACAAAAATAGTTTATGTAAATGAAAATATAAAAAAACATGGTTTTCACGAGTTTGTTTTTTTTTTTTGTTCTTTTGTAGTTGTTACATATTTGCTAGCTATTTCTTTTATGTCGGGATAACCCGCAATCTCTATCAAGGTACGCATTGAGTAAATTCTGTTCTTATGTAATAATTTACAAATCACACATGAAAAGTAAATCACACTTGAAAAATCATATACAACAGACTCACACTTGGTACTAACTATTTTGCTTTTTGGGCAGGTCAGCCTAACTAATCCGTAGTTCATTGTGGGTGGATTGCAATTCTGCTTTATTACATTATGTAGTTTATTTTTTATGTCATCGTAGCAAACCACGGATGTGTATATTATTTATACAATAAAATGTAAATGAAATGAAAAGAATGTGAACTTAAACTCACTAGTTTAGTAATTTATAAACAATGGGGTCCAAGACTAGTGATATAATTAGATACATACATATATATATATATATATCATTTTTTTAGTTGGTTTTAAAAAATTAGTTGGATATATAATTATATACCTTTTTTAGAATAAATTATATATCCTTGATGATTGATATCCTTTTTATATTCGCTCGTTGGTAAATGTGATAGTATATATATATATATTTTTTTGTTGGCATATGTTATATTTGAAGTATTTGACCTTCAAGGCCTGAATATAATTAATAACTAGTATATCTCCCGTACGTTGTACGAAAATCTATTTACACAATTTAAGTTTAAAATTTGATAATAGTTGAAATATAATTGTAATAGTATTAGCATATGATAAGAAATAATAGTTTACATATATAAAATTATATTTGTGATTTTTCAAATATATTCATAAACTCATTTCGAATGTTTTTTTTATGTTTTTAAATTGAATTAATTGGAGATTTATATACACTTATTTTGTATGAACAAATCACATAGTAATTTTATTTTTTGATAGACAAAATTAAATAGCTTCTTTGTTTTATAGATTTAAAATATTAAATATATTTTTTGCAAACACACATAAATTTAAATAAATAGATTTCATACCACAATATGATAATGATGATAATAATAATACTACTAATAATATAATTTATTGTTATATTATATGGCATATGTGTATAACTTCTTGACATGATTTAATTTCTAATTGTTAAAATAAATAGATAATATTTATTAGTAAATATGATATTAGCATTTTAATTAATAGATTTTATAATCAATTGTTTGAAATTTTCATGAATTTGAAAGATTGATGCCAACAATTAAACACATATTATTATTATTATTATTATTATTATTATTATTATTATTATTATTATTATTATTATTATTATTATTATTTAGCAATTTTCTTTGTTGGGTGTTTGTTTTTAAATTTTTTCATTTAAAAGTTTGCATTTATTATAATTTATAGGTCTCTTTGATTACACGATAAGCGGATGGAATTATAACCCACACTTTGTGGAAAAGTAATAACTTTAATCGTGTAGCGTAGAGTGTTACACAAAATGCAGCATATAATTTCATCCACACCATAAGAAGTATATTAATTAGAATTAAAAATAAGTAAATTTTAAATTAAAATTTTTGATTATTTTATTTTAAACGAATTGACCTTTTTTTATCTGTCTCTCTTTTTTTTCCCATTAAAAGCTCTTGTCCCTTTATTTAACCATAAGTAGTATTAGAATTCAAAAAATTAAAAATTTAAATGGTTGCCATTCAAAAATCCCCCGTCAATTATATAATAAGTCATTTGATTACACCAAAAGTAGTATTTGAATTTAAAAAATAATGAAAATTCAAATATTTTTTTATGGTCATTTTGTTATGTTTTGGCGGTATATTTTTTAGATAATATAAAAAAATTAAAGATGTTGAATGGTTGTTAGTTGTTATCTATTCATGTTTTTATGATATTTTTTTTCATTTAACAGAATCTAAAAAGTTAAAAATATAAGTGTTTACACCATAATTAGGTAGTATTAGAATTAAAAAAAATAAAAATTTAAATATTTTCCATGGGCATATTTTGGTGATATTGTATATTTAGAAAATCTAAAAAATTAAAGATGTGATTGGTTGTAAATTATTATCTATGCATGTTTTGGCGATATTTTTCTATTTAAAAAAATTCTAAAAAGTTAAAAATATGAATGTTTACACCATAGGTAGTAGTACAATTAAAAAAATATAAATATGAATATAAAGATTTTCCATCGGTATTTATTAAATTTTAATGATATTTTTATTTAGAAAATCTAAAAAATTAAAGATGTTAATGGTTGTTAATTGTTATTTGTTGTGGTGATAGTTTTTTATTTAAAAAAAATAAAAAGTTCAAAAACTTGAAATGATGGTGCAAGGAGGAGTCAAACCCAAGCAGCCAGACATCAAATTGTACATACAAACCAACTGCACTAAAGACGTTCCACTGTAAATTTTTGGAAAATAATTTTATTTTAACAAACTTTTTGGTTGATTTATTTTTATGATAATTTTGCCCCTGCGATTTTGCTTTAATATATGTATAGATTATTAGTTTATTACTATGCAAACATTAGATGAATATTTTCGATCGATGCAGGAGAGAGAGAGAGAGAGAGTTTCTAACAATTAAGTCCGCGCGAGTTGCATGGCAACCCTCGCTTCTCTCTCCTACATATATTTGTATTTTATTTTATTTGTGTTGGATGTATCACAAATTGTTATAAGGTCCCGATGGGAATAGACGGATAGTCTAGTGGTGGAGCGAGGTTATTTAAAAATCAAAGATTATGAGTTTGAATTTCCTTAATACCACATATCCGGTATGTGAGGAAAAAAAAAATTATTATAAAAAATTGTAGATAAACTATAAAGGAGAACGCTTTCTGTAAATTAATATTCGAGAAACGATCATAACTGAGAACCAACGGTTACAAATTAAATTGGAAGGGAAGCTATAAACAATAGCTAGGAGTTGACACTTGAAAGTTGAAACTAAGTGCCATCATTCAGCTTTACGACTCCCCCTTCTTAATTTTTTTTTTCCTTTGTCAATTAAGTAAAAGATGGACGTTTAATTCTGTAATAACAGAATACTACTTTACGGTTGTCAGCATAAAATTATTCCATCGATCTAAATAGGAAAAAGGAAAAATATAAAAATATATAGACGAATATTGTGCTTTTTTATTTTAAGCGCCCATTTGTTGATCCAACATCAAAAGAAGGGAAAAAGGCGGGTTATTAGATCGAACCAGCATATTCATTTTGTAGCGTCATTGGATTGCTTAATCAAATATATGTATGTAACAGAGCTTTTTTTACCACTATATGGAGGTCAATTCCACTCAAATTTATGTTAGATCATTCACCAACACATCAAAATTCATACATATGTATTCAAATCCGAGAGTTCTACGGAAATATTTGTGTGAGCAACTAACTATTTGCTCCCTAATATTTCGGATAAGATTATCTATTCCATTATTCGTTACACTATCAAGTTTAATAGTTTTTATTTTATTTTTCTACAATTTTTATTTCTCGTGATTTAGTTTAATTTTATAATTGTTAATTGAGATTAATTCTATCCAATCAGGATTTATATTTATTTTTTTAGTATTTAATTTCTAATTTTTAGTTAATAATTTATTATTATGGTTGATTATTTCATTTTATAATTTTTAAATTTATTTTTTCGTTCATAAAATATGAAGTAGGATCGAGTGTGGTATACCTAACTTTTATTTTTGCTAAAAACTATCATTAACATCATAAACTTGATAGTGGAATATGGAGTTCGGAATAGAGGATCTCATATATCCACTAATCACATGGAAGAGAGAGAGAATTGATTAAATGAGAACCAGAGTCCCACGTGAGAATTAAGAATCAATTAGAGTTGTAGATCTTTAATTTTTGGACAGTGAAGATCTGTACCCGAGTTTGAGTTATACAGTGATATTTTTGTAATATTATGGTTATTTTATTGATCTGAGGGTATTTTTGTAATTTAAAAATTCTATTATATCTGGGTTGGATCCTTTTAGTATTACTATGATAGGTTTTAATATTGATGTAATTAGTTTTAGTATTATTGTGACTAATTTTAGTATTATCGAAGAAGATATAAATTTTAGCATTAATGTGATTAGTTGTGTCTTATTTAGTCTGCAGATTGTGTTGGCACCACTTTAGAGATTTATCCTGAGTTGTCTGAATTTTATATACCCAATTGATGGGTATGTGGTTATCTGCAATTATGAATATTTGTAAAATGTCTCATTGTTTCTATCATTTTGATGAGTGTGAGTAGTTTTTAGGTTTTGCTCTCCTTGTAGTTTCATTTGTTGTCGCTCATTTAACACTGTAATGCACTCAGCTGTGTCTTTTGTATTTTTTATTTTTCTTTTTCCTATTTTGGCAAATCTTGTGATTTATGGTATTGTATGTATTGGATTAGCAATAAAGTTGCAATCTTGACATAATTTTGTAACAGAAATGGGGGAAGTTTTTTTAGAGGGGGAAGTTTTTTTAGAGGAAAGAAGGTTAGGGAGAACAAGAAGAAAGGAGGAAAGCAGATATATTTCTTCTTGCATTATATGGAGAAAAAGTTGGTAAATTTTTACCATACATAATAGTGGGACCACCATATAATTTAACTCTAGCAAATTGGACAAAAGTCCTTCATTTAATTAAATACTAATAAGTCCACTAACAAGGCCCATTAAATATTAGCCCAACACCACTTGGCCATGCACTTCCTCCGACCCGAGACATTGGTCAACGTTCTTTTTTTTCAATTTCATCAATTTTCCCCAATTCTTTCCCAATCGCAGATAACTCTAAAAATGAAACCTTTAACTCTGCTTGTCTTTCCTCAACCTTATTGCCATCCTTCTCTACTGCAAGCCCTCTGGTGTCGTCCATTTTAGATCCCAAAAGCCTACCATGAGTTAAACTCTCAACATTACCCCTCCCAAATTTCGATCCTTGTCCACAAGGGTCAAAATTTGGAAATTTCTTTAAAATAAATTTTGTATCTTCCCATGAAATCATCCCCTCAGCTTCTTCGTCCCAATTTACCAAAATCTGTTTCACTGATTCCCGACCACACTGGACAATGCGGGAGTTGAGGATATCCACAAGCTCAATTCTGAAGACTCCATCTGCAGTGACATCAGGTAACCTTGGTAAAGCTACTACTCCTTCACTCACCTTTTTCTTAAGGAGGGATATGTGAAACACGGGATGTACACGGGATCCCTCCGGCAGTTCGAGTTTGTATGCCACAACACCTATTTTTTCCAGAATTTTATAAGGCCCATAATATCGAGAAGATAATTTTAAATTCTTTCTTAACTGCACTGAACTTTGTCGGTAGGGCTGTAGCTTTAAGTAGACCCAGTCGCCCACCTCATAAAATTTTCTTCCCTTCCCTTGTTAACATATAGCTTCATACGATTCTGAGCTGTTTGTAGGTTTTCTTTTAGCTGTTGTAGCATGAGTCTCCTTTCTTGTATAACATCCTTTACTTCTTGATTGAGAGTGTCAAGATAAGGGCCTGTGTTGGTCCCGGGTGAGTCGATATCAGTTTAGAGGGGGGGTGAATAAACTGATTCAAAAACTTTTACTTTAGATGTGGAAAACAGGGCCCTATGACTCGCTTGATGAAACTTATTTATGCACAAATTTAATAGTCAGTTAAGATAGTTTAAGTGCAGCTTGTGTGATGTTGTGTGCAGTTAGAGATGCAATGAACAATATAGTACAACACACAAGAGATTTATAGAGGTTCGAAGTCTCAAACTTCTACGTCCTCTCTTCCTTCCGTAGAAGGGCAACTTCACTATATAACTTGAGTTTCTTTACAAATTATACAATGAAGGACAGTTGGCTGAACCTGGTAACTGCTCACTACCTCAGCTGGTCGACGGCTCACACTTGAAGTCCCTAACTGCTCGCTAGGAAGGTAGGTGCTATTGTCGTCTTTACAAGGTTTTAGATCTCTTTCGATCTTCAAGAGGTTAGTCTTGAACAAGGGGGTATCAACTGATGTGCTCCTTTGATTTAGCTGAGTAGTTGATCGTTGAATAGCTGGAACTGAGAAGGTTGCCCTGGCTGGATCGTCAACAGCTGGCTGGATGTCTTGATTCAGTGAATTTTTCTTCTCAGTTTGACTTTCGCAGTTTCTATCAAACGTTGCACTTGAGCTTGAGTGGGAGGGAGGAAGAAAAGCTCGAAGGTTGGCAAGGTGTTATGGTTGCGAAAAGTATGCGAAAAGTTATTTAAAACTCTGATTCGCCCGTCTTTTATAGAGGAGTGATTTTATGACCGTTGAGCTCCATTGTCCATTTGATCAGTGACTCTGTTGGCTCATCAACGGCAGGTGGTCTTTAATGATCGCTTGGATCATTTAGTTGAAGTAGCCGTTACTCTGCCAATCGATCTTCATTAAATTCCAGGATCTTTGAAGGAGCATTTATTCCAAGATACGCTGACTTAAGCAATATACTCCAGGAGTCTTCTGGCTTCAGCTCTCTTGGCAATTTGGAATTTCAGTTGGTAGTTTTGGATTTCTCAGCTCAGTTACATTATTGTCCCAGCTGGCAGTTCTGAGCTTTGTCAGCTAAGTCTGGCTATCGCTCCAGTTGGCAGTTCTGGGCTTGTCAGCTGAGATTGGCCATTGCTCCAGTTGGCAGTTCTGGGCTTGTCAGCTGAGATTGGCCATTGCTCCAGTTGGCAGTTCTGGGCTTGTCAGCTGAGATTGGCCATTGCTCCAGTTGGCTACTGCCAGTCTCTGGCATAAACTGACATTCTATCAGTTTCTTCAGTCTTTGGTCAACTCCTTTCTCCCTCAGTTCAGCTGACTCGGTTGTTAGCTTGCTTTGACTGGTATGATTCCTCAGCCAAGTTGAACTTTAAACTGGATGACGTGTCTTTCAATTTGGGTCATCCTTCAGATCGGTTGACTTTGACTCTTCTAGAGTTCTTCTTTGATGATGCCCTCCTAGGCTGGTCAGCTTCGATCTACAGCTTGAGATTTGGTCAGTTTTTCACAAATAATTTTGACATCTCATCAAAACCTGATCTAGGGGTTCCTTGATAGTTTTTCCTAACAATTTCCCCCTTTTTGATGATGTCAAAACTTTGTTGATGATGATGATGGAAAAACTGCAAGTGTAGCAAATGCTTTAAATAGAGTCTTTCAGTCAGTGCACATTCGTAGCATATTGAGACAAATTGGCTCATGATTTTCACTCAGTTATTAGAGCATTTGTCATTCATGCTTAACTTTCAAATATCAGAGCATGTCATATTCATAGCATATTGTGACATATTGACTCATGATTTTCATTCAATTATTGGAGCAATTTTCATTCATGCTTATCATTCATATATCAGAGCATGTCAATTTTAAGAGCAATTTTAGGCTTATTCATGCTTATATTTCAAATATCAGAGCATGGCTGAGGTATTAGAGCATGAAGAATTGTTTCAAGGCATTCAAGCTTGAAGTAAAATCATGATCAAGACTTGTATTATATATTCATTTTATTGGCATGATTTCAAGAGATTTAAGAGTTAGTAGTTAAGACTACTAGTCTACTTCCTGAATGTTGCTTCGATTGCTCTTTTTCCTTCTGCTCGATTCTCCTCCTTTTTGGACTCCTTGTAGTGTCCATGCTTCCCCCTGAAGCTGATCTTCCCCCTCATGATGAGTTTCTCTTTAAATTTGATCCCAAAGAGTCATGCTTCCATTATACTATTCATCATCATTCTGTCCATCTTCCCTCTTTTTGGCATCATCCAAAAGGTGAAGAGGATCACATGAGGGTAATGACGAATTTGGCAGAAAAGTGAAGGCGGTTGCCAAATTGTCATCATGAGCTGTAGGAACTGAAGGGATTTGCATGGGTGGAGAAAGCCATGCATAGGCATCTTCAGTTGACATGAACTGACCTGGATCAGAGATGTCTTGCTCTCTGAAGCTCATGGGGCCTAAGCTGGTGAAGATCTCATCAGCTGAAGGAAGTGGTGGATCACCAACGAAGGGTGCGCAGGAGGAGTTGGGTGGTTCATTGTCGGGGAGAGGGGCATCAGTGAATATACCAAGCTGGAGTCACTTGATCATCGAATCCATGATCTCTGAGAGCGTTGGAAGCGATGAGAGTGGATGATTCATCCAATTTTGACTCCACGTGCCCTCGCTGATCCAGAAGGCTAAGCCACGGGTGTGGATGAGGTGAAACATAGTTGACTCATCCAGTTGGAAGTGCCAGATATGGTACTGCAAGTACCGCCACAGTTGCGTGAAGAGGGAGGAGTCGGTGTCCTCGATGAGACCAAAGCAGCTTTGGAGCTGGTGATCTATAACCGCTTCAAAATCAACCTCAATATAGTCGCTATGGGCTAAAGGTGGAGGTTGGGAGCTGGCTGATATTGTGGGCTGATCACTCAGCCGTAAAAGAGATGCATTCTCCAGTAGCAGCTCTCTTTCGTCAGTGGAGCTGACGGTGGCCTCCAAAGGCGCCTTTCCATTATCTGAGCTGAAAGGCCCTTGTGGGTGTGGATACTTTGAGGTCGGATGGCAGTATATTGTGGGGAGCATGTCCTGTCTTCCAAGTAGTTCGCCAATTGGTATGATCTCGTCAAACTGACTTAGTATGATGTGGCTTAGTCGGTTCATAAAGCCAACTTTTTCTCGGAATGTGCCAGTTGACGGATCAAACATCGCTCGCTCGACGTTGGCTCTCAGTTGCGCTAGGATGTAGGAAGCCCAGTCGGCTTGACATCCAAAGTAGAGGGCGGCTGTGATATGAGCCTTGATCTCGGAGAGATGAACGATCTCAAAGTTTCCATGGACAATATGGCTGGTGATATCCAGAAGTTGGATGATATCACTTTGCAAGCTCCCCTTTAATCTGTGCGAACTGTCGTTGTGGAGCACATGAGGAAGCTTCCAGATTTTCCATAACTCATGTTTGGATGGCAGATTTAGGTTCATCACGTCTGGACCTCTGCCGGGAAGGTGTAGAGTGGACATCATTGTGTCCTTGGTGACTATGATCACTTGATTCTTTATAGTGGAGATGATGTTGTCGCCGTCGATAGTTGCATTGTAGTAGAACTCGGCGACATAGACAGGTATGTTCTTGACCGGCAACTGTGTCAAGAAAGGAAGCAGTCCAGTCGCTGCCAATGGTTAATAAATCTGTTAAAAGACATCCGGGCCAAGACGTGCAGTTAGCTTCTCTAGATTTAGAGACTTGTTCTTTCTCATTTTGCGTGCAAGAGCTTCAATATCCACCCGGGAAAATGGAGGCTTCATTTCTGCAAAGATGTGCAATTCAGTTTAGAAATGCAAGAGTTTTGATGAGTGAGAAAAGGCTCAACAAAAGATCAAATAATAAAGAGAGAATTTCAGATGATCGAAGCCTTCATCTCTGTACTCATATTTATGCATCTTGTGCATGCAAGAATCGAGAGTACTCGATTGCTTTTCTTGACTGATCAGCCATCTAATTTGATGGTTGATTAGCTGAATTAATGATGTATGAATCTCAGCCGATTATCGGTAAATGACTTTATGATCGTATGGCTGAGATGAGATCATTTTGAAAATGGGGTAGTTGCCATAAATATGAAATATTTTATGCAGATCTTTCTATTAATAGCGCAATAAAATATTTTTTTTTGTTTGAAGAGTAGGTTTTAAGATCCATACAGAGATATTAATGACAACTTTGAGATATAGAGCCCCATTTTCAAATTGTAACCGTTGACATATAATATAAGATATTTCATAATCACAACGGTAACAATATAATTAAGATAAGCTTTTGAAAAATGAAGACTTATCCTTAGTTAGTTGGGATACAGTCCAACTGATTGATGACGTGGCGGTTGGTTGAGCAGTTGAGTTTGGACACTCATTTGTCATGGCTGAGCTGGCTGATGTCGAGGCTGCAACTGAATTGATCAGCCTATTTATTTAGTTGCTCGGCTTTTCTGTAGACAATTTCCGCTTCTTGAATGGCCTAGCTGGACTGGCTGCATTGCTTGCTTTAGATGCAGTTTCATGCTTTGATGGTCCAGGCCTTTTCGTCTTCTTGGCTTTGCGAAGATGAAGCTGGATCTCAACTAACGAGCTCTTCATTCTTTGACTAAGGGATTGTGGGATTCCCTTTGGCGATGACCGAAACTGATCATGTTTCTTGGTCAACTACGCATCTTTTGAGCCTGACGTGAGCAGTGGAGTCACATAGCCTTTGGATAGGAGATTTGGTAACGTGGCAGTATCTTCATCATCACTGTCTCTTGCATCATTATGCCTTGTTCTCCTTTGAGAAGCTATGACTGCAGTGTGGGATAGGTGGGGTTCTATCCTCTGAACAGCAGGTGGAGTTCGTCGAGATGGCTCAGCTGACTGACTTGATAGATTATCAAAGTTCAGCTGTCGACAGAGTGAGTTAGTTAGGCAGTTGACTGGTTGACCTGCAGTTTCAACTGCTTGAAACATGAATCTGGATTTAAATTCGGCTAGTAAGGCGGTTGCTGGAATCTTGTTCACCATTCGGTGATTCATAATGTGTTGAACTTGCACAATGGTTGGAAGGAATAGATTTGATGATCCTATCCATTTGATGCTCCAAGTTTCTTCTCTTTGCCAGAAGCTCATGCCATGAAAGGCAGGTAGCAAGAAGTGAGACTGGATAGACATAGAATGTCTGCAGTTGTACCAATAGAAATATCAGTGAAGTTGTTTGTACAACTCTTGATCTCGTTGCGCAACAACTGTGAAGTGCGTGAGAAGGAGATTGCTCACTTTCTTTTGTGCACTTTTGACTGCATATTCACCACTGTAGAAAGTGCGAATATTCTCTTCAGTCAGCTGGAGCAGAGGGCATGTGCCTCTGAAGTAGTCTGCTCCATAGTTTGGATGGGGTATTCCAATGAATGGAATAAGCTTATTTGGATCAGAGCAAACCTGGAAATCAACTAGTGATCCGTTTTTTGATTTTGGAGAATGAACGGCATTGGCAGTTGAGTTGCTCAAACTTTGGTTGCTCATCTTGGCCTTTCCTTTTCTCTTCCTCTTCAGGGACTGTAGATGAGCAGTTCCTTTCTTAGGGATCCAGTCGGAGATCAGAACTAGTAGTGATTCATCACTTGTGAGCTTCAGCAGGTCTTCAAGCATTTCGCTCATCCTTAGAACAAGTCCGACCTTGGTCTCAAATTTGCCAGACTTCTTTGAGTCTGCAGCCTTGATGACTTGATGCTTGAATCGTTGAAAGACAAATTCTGCCCAGTTTGTTTGTCTTTCTTCAGCAAGGTGAATCATGACTTTGTATCTCTCTTGGGTGAGTTGGCTTAGACTTCCAATTGCTCCGAACATCATCTTGTTCGTTATGTCAAGTAGAACTCCAAACTCAGGCTTGAGATTAGTTTTAGCTGTGGTAAAACTGAATTGCTTGTTGCAGGTTGAGGCTTTCCAGTTTCTCCAGTGCGACTCTGCAGATTCCTTTAGATCTTGAACGGATAAGCCTTCTTGCGGGAGTTGGAATAATTCAGCAATTGATTTCTCATTGATGTGTAACATCCTTCCTTGAGCCACTGAAGATATCATCTTTCCATCTGCAGATAATTTTGCTTAAAGCAAAAACTCACTCACCAAATTTTGTCTAATGAATTTTGGTGGTGTTTCCAGGTAGTGAAGAACTCATGTTTTGTGAAGATTTGACAGAAGGGTTAGATTCTTTGATTCATCAAAAATCAATTGAAATTTCTGTCTATCAAGGAATTTATCTCTCATAAGTTGGTTTTTGAAGAAGTTTGAAGATCTGGATAATTCGGCCATCTTTGAGGTAGGTTGAATATTTTTGACAATTCAAGATTGTTTGAGAGAGAGATAGAGAGGTTTTGAGATCTTTTTGGAGGAGGAGGCTTTTTTGAGAGGCTTGAGAGAGAGAGAGAGAGAGAAAGAGGGGCTTTTATGAGTTTTGGGACAGGCTCATAGATATGATGGTTGGAATGGTACTAGCCTCTGATTTCTTTTGGTCATTGGCAATTAATGACCTTGACACGTGTCCTTGTTTTGCAACGGTCAAAATTTCAAAATAAATGTGAAGCTTGACATTTATTTGAAAATAAAAAGAAATAATCTTTTATAATCAAAAGATAGTTACAATTGATTAACAAGAAGTGTACTTAAGGCTTTTCTAATCATGTTTAAGAGTGATCAGCCTCTAGTCCTTCTTGTGATCAGTTTTTCTTCTCTTGGCCAACGGCTCGCTGGGCTCCTCATCTTCATCCTTGGAGCGGCTATCTGACTCAGTTTTAGCAAACTGAAGTCTTTGTTGGGCTTGCAGCTGCTTGATTTGTTCAGTGTGCAGTTTAACCCTTTGCTGCAGGGAATTAATCAGTTCCACATAATGTGGAGGGAGCTGGACCATGGAACCGCTGGGTTGAGCCATGAACTGGACTGCTCTTGAGTTCGCTTCCTCTCATTCTTTAGTTCCAATAAGTTCCTCACAAGAAACTGTGTGGGAAATGTCGTCTGTCTCCATACTGCGTTGGCAGACAGCCTGGTTATTTTGAGCTGACTGATCAGTTGATTGATCAGTCTTATCCATCACTGGATCAGTTGGAGGAATAGGTGAGGCATTTCCTTTCTTAGGAGTTGGCTTCTTGTGTCATGACTATTTGGGGCCCAGCTGTCTTATCAAACTGACGAGTTTGATCAGCTGACTCTTCTGATTCTTCTGGAATGATGTTAATTTCAACTCCAGCTCCTTGAGTGGTCTTTTCAGCGCGAATTTCTTGAATTACTTCATCAAAGAGATCATCCATTGGAATGAGTGTTTGATCTCGTACTGCAGTTGATGGCTGTTCAGTTTGGTGACTATATGATTTCTTCAGTAACTCATTGAATAGCCATTTATGTTGAACATGAAGGTGCAACCATCTTTCTTGTTTCGTTTCTATAGTGATAACTGGCAGCTTCAATCCTTGAATTCTGCACAGTTCATCAAACACGTCTCTCATCGATCCTTCAGCTGGATTTGAGCATTCTTTCCTCAGCCGTAGCTGTCTCATGAGGTGTTTTCCTTTAGTGATACTGGCATTCTCACTGTCTGTCCACCATAGGCTCCATTCTTTTTCTCCCCTCCAGAAACTCATTCCATGAAAGGCTAGCAATGATAGAAACTGTTCTGACTTGTATACGTGCCTCCATAAGAACCAGTAGATGTACTTGGTTAAGGTGTGGAAGAGCTCCTCATGACCAGTTATCTCATGGGCAAAATGTTGAGCTATGCGCTTCTGCGTGGTTTCATCAGCCCATTTCTTCACGGACTCTCCTTGGGAGTAGGCTCTTATATTTCCTTCGACTTGAGCCTTTGGTGGGCAGGTCAGTTAAAAGTAATCAGCTCCGGCTCCATTGTGAGGGATCCCTCTTGCAGAGATGATATCTTCTGGGTTGTCACATGGAGCTATATCTTCAATAGTTAAGTTTGGTGGAATTGTTGGATCTAGTATAGGACTTGATCGTTTTCTCCTTCTGGACTGAGAAAGCAATATTCTTCTCCTTCGTGGTTGATCAACTGGCTTCTTCCTTGTAGCTGATCTGACAGCAGCTGGCCTAGCTGACTGTCCGATCATGTCAGGTCTGGTAGTAACTAAGCTATGTTGCTTGAATCTCTGAGCTATTGGAATTTCGTCATCAGAGTCAGCAGTAGCTGGCTTCTTTCCCTTGCCTTCAGCTGCAGGCTTCTTTCTTCTTGACTGGTCAGCTTGTTCTAGATCAATCTAAACAATTCTGAGTAGTTTCGAGATGAAGTCATTACTGACTATTGTTTTGAATTCCTTCTCCTCAGCTATCCACGGGAATTGCTTCTCCAGAATTATGCTGACCCGGCTGATATATCCAATCCTTTGAGGAAATTTCTCACCGTTCCAACTTAGTTCAATGATATCAACGTACCTCTTCAGTTGTTCGAAGAAGTACTGTGCCCAGTTGATTTCCATTCTGTTGTAGATGGCAACACAGATTTTGTATTTTGTTGCTGTCATTTCCGATTGGCTGCCAGTTGTTCCAACCATGATTTTTGAAGCAATAGCAGCGAGTACCTGGAATTCATCTTGGAACTTTGAGATAAGATGATTGCTCTTATATGGTTGAGGCTCTCCCTCCTTTTTCCAGAAATCATAAGCTTCCTTGAAATTTACTTGAACGTCCTCCAGCTTGAGTCTATTGTTGGGTAGTTCGAATATGTTGCTCAGGGACTCAGCTGTTACGACAATAGCGTGTCCTCTTACTTCCGATCTAATTTCCCTGGAATTCGAGGATCCGTCTGAATTTAAGTAAAATTCAGCAACTGGCTCGATGTAGATTCGTTCTGGAAACACTTCTAGAAACTTCTTCAGCCTGGCCTGAGAAAGCTTTTCGACGATCATTCTACTGAGCGGAGAAGCTTTGCAAGTTTGAAGAAATCCGGCTGGATTGAAAAACTTGTCTCTATCGAGCTTATCACAGAAAGCTTTAGAGTCTTCTCCGGATTGATGAAAATTGAATCTTCTGCGTGATAGATTTTGAGCCATGATTCTTCGAGAAAGATTGACTTGTGAAGCTGAGGAGTTGATCTTTCAAGATTGAACAAGTTTTTGACGAGAAATAGATAGAAGGCCAGTAACTTTGTGGTAAGAATTGGGAAATTTATCTCGATTGTTTAGCCGACTTATTTATATATAGAGATTTAGCTCATCCAACAGTTATGACGCTTGGTCTCCCCAAATTCAGCGGTCGGATTGGATTAATCGACCTGTTGATTGGCTTTTCAATTCTATCCGTTGGGGAGTGAAGAGGAGAGAGAAAGACAATTCAATGGTAACATTTGGATGACACATGTTTTTACCGTTTCCACTAATGAGATTTTTGAACTTATCTCTTCTCTTCAGCAGTTTCTCCTTGGCTTGAAAACTGATTACGTCATTAGTTGGGTGTGACCGTAACTGATGGTTTTTCTGTTGATCAGTTCCAACTGGGATATCTTCTCATCAGTTCCTGACTGATCTTAACTGCTCAGATCTTCATTCAGCTGCTTCTTAGTTCAGCTGTTCTCCTTCAGCTCCTCATTGAACTGATATCTCCTTTTGAGTTTACTTCAGTTCCTATGACTTCTTCGTCAGTTTGATCAATTTGCAACTTGTAAGTTCTGCATAACTGACTGGATCATCAGTCTGAGCGACCGAACTGATGATTCAGTTAAATTGAAGGGGTAAACTGATCATTTCCAGTTTGCTTATTTCTGAGCAACTTCTTGCATATACTTCAAACTGATGGATTATGTGGCGAACTGATCAGTTTTTTGTCTTTTTGACTCAGTTTCTCTCTCCAGCTGGAGTGTTTCCTTGGCCTTTTTCTTCCAGTTCATCATCTTTATCCTGTGATGCTAGCTCCAACAGTCCCAACTGTATGCAAAGCTCCATAAACCTTGCTTCAGTCAACGGTTTGGTGAAGATGTCGGCTATCTGCTTCTCAGTATTGACATATTTGATGCATATGTCTTTCTTCTCGATGTGATCTCTGATGAAGTGGTGCCTTATATCAATGTGCTTAGTTCTTGAATGTAGAACTGGATTCTGAGATGTCGCGATTGCACTATTATTGTCACAGTAGATAGACACTTCTTCAGTTTCAACTTTGTAATCCTTCAACTGTTGCTTCATCCAGAGTATTTGAGCACAGCAGCTTCCAGCAGCTACATACTCTGCTTCAGTTGTTGACGTGGCAACTGAGTGCTGCATCTTGCTAAACCAGGATATCAGTTTACTTCCAAGAAACTGACATGTTCCACTGGTGCTTTTTCTGTCAATCTTGCATCCACCAAAGTCTGAGTCTGAATATCCAATTAAACTCAAACTGTCATCTCTGGGATACCATAATCCAAGATTTATGGTTCCTTTGAGATATTTGATGATTCTCTTAGCTGCTTCAAGATGACTTTTCTTTGGATTGGCTTGAAACCGTGCACATAGACCGACTGAATATGAGATGTCTGGCCGGCTGGCTGTTAAGTAAAGTAAGGACCCAATGATTCCTCTGTAGTAAGTTTGGCTAACTGATTCTCCTTCTGCATCAAGAGTTAGCTGAACTGATGTGTTCATTGGAACCTTAAGAATTTTTTCCTTACTTACTCCAAACTTCTTGACTAGTTCCTTGGTGCACTTTGCCTGGCTGATATGAATTCCATCTTTTAGCTGCTTCACTTGAAGTCCTAGGAAGAATGTCATTTCTCCCATCATGCTTATCTCGAATTCGCTTTGCATCAGTTGAGCGAACCGTGTGCATAGATCTTTGCTCTTTGATCCAAAGATTATGTCATCCACATAAATTTGAACCATTAAGATCTTAGTTGATCGTTCTATTCTGAATAGAGTTCGATCGATGACTCCTTTTTGAAACCTATTTTTCAGCAAGAATGTTGTTAGAGTTTCATACCATGCTCTTGGAGCTTGCTTCAGTCCGTAGAGAACCTTTTTTCAGTTTGAAGACTTGATCACCAATTTCAAAGCCTGACGGTTGCTCGACATATACGTCCTCCTTGAGCATTTCTTGAAGAAAAGCACTCTTGACATCCATTTGGTAGACTGTGAAGTTAAAGTGAGCTGCATAGGCTAGGAACAGTCTGATGGCTTCCAATCTTGTAACTGGCACAAATGTCTCATCAAAGTCAATCCCTTCACTTTGTGAGTAACCTTTGGCTACCAGTCTAGCCTTGTTCCTTGTGATCACTCCTTGTTCATCCAGCTTATTGCGAAAAACCCATTTTGTACCAATGACCTTCTCGGTTTTCGGCCTGTCAACAAGAAACTATACGTCATTTCGTGTGAACTGGTTCAGTTCTTCCTGCATAGCCATGATCCATTCTGAATCTACTAAGGCTTCCTTGACGTTTGCTGGTTCAGTTTGAGAGATGAAGCATGTGAATAAGGCATGCTCGATTGATCCTCTGGTTTGAACTCGACTTCTTGGATCACCAACTATCTTATCAGTTGGATGGCTTCGGAGCCACTTGGGCATCATGGCTTTAGCTGAGTCTCCAGCTGGCTCTTCTGTGATGACGTCGTCAGTTGCTTATTCATCAGTAGGTTCGGCATTCTCATCATTTCTTTCCCCTGCTTCATTTGTGGGATTTGCGGTCTCAGCACGATTTGTGTCTTCATTGACCAAGTTGTTCTCAACTGGCTTAGTACCAGTTTCATTACCTTCTTCTAATAAAACTTCAAATTGTTCTGGAACAATGTGATCTACATAGTCCTGCGAATTTTCAGTTTCACTAGGTAATACTTGAACTGATGTGTCTATAGTTTCTTTGTTCCTGTACTCATTAGCAAATTCATCAAATACCACATGACATGTTATTTCCACAACAAGAGTTCGTTTATTGAACACTCTATAAGCTTGTGCATGAGGAGAGTTATACCTAAGAAATATACCCTCATCAGCTTTAGCACTAAAAGCTTTCAATTGAGTCTTGCCATTGTTGTGAATATAACATTTACAGCCAAATATTTTAAAATATGAGATAGAAGGCTTACGACGCTTGTACAGTTCATAGGGTGTCTTGTCATGGGCTGCTACAATGGCACTTCGATTTTGAGTATGGCAAGCTGTGTTGACTGCTTCAGCCCAGTACCCTTCAGCTATGTTGGCATCAGCTATCATCGCTCGAGCTGCTTCCTTTAGTGTTCGGTTACGCCTTTCAGCTACACCTTTTTTTGTGGAGTTCTTGCAGCTGAATGTTCATGAGTAATTCCAAGCTGGTTGAGGAAGCTAATCATATGTTGATTCACAAATTCAGTTCCATTGTCGGAACGAATCCTTTGAACTGATCTTTCCTTTTCAGTTTGTAGTCTTCTGATCAGCGCCGTGAGCTTGTCATATGTTTCATCTTTGCTCTTCAAAAATTCCATCCATGTATATCTTGAGTAATCATCAACTACTACAAGAGTGAATCTTTTTCCTTTTGGAGTTTGAGGTCTGACTGGACCAAACAAATCCATGTGCAGTAGTTGAAGACAGTCAGTTGTTCCTAGTGGATGATTCTTATTCTTGAAGGATGACTTCACTTGCTTCCCTTTTTGACATGGTCCGCATACACCTGTTTTCTTGTATATCTCCTTGGGAAGCCCCTCAACTAGATCTTTCTTTGCTAGGTAGTTGATTGTTTTGAAGTTGAGGTAGTTCAGTCATCGATGTTATAGCCAGCTTGCTTCAGTTGATCCTTTTGAGAGAAAGCAAGCTTCTGAGTAGCCGGTTGACCAGTCAACAATGTATATGTTGCCTCTCCTGATGCCGGTTAGCAAGATTACTCCAGTTGACTTGTCTCTTATTTTGCAGGAGTTTTTGGTGAAGTTAACTGAGTAGCCATCGTCGCACAACTGGCTGATGCTGAGTAATTTGTGCTTTAGTCTATCCACGTGGGAGACTCCATTCACTACTACTTTTCCTTTAACAACGAACCCTTCTCCAATGGTTCGACTTTTGGAATTATCTCCAAATGTGATGAGTGGACCTTTGATTTCTTCATAACCGTTGAGATCTTCTCTATCTCCGGTCATGTGCTTGGAGCACCCGCTATCTAGATACCAAATGTCTTTGGTTTTCTTCATAGATAGGATGCTCTTGTCCTGCAGAGAAAATGATTAGCATTTAGGGACCCGTTTCATATCGGGTCCTTTTTGATACATTAAGTCTTTTGGAATCTAGACTTGCCAAACTTTTGGCTTTTTATCATTCAAGGAGTCAACTGATTTGGATTGTTTCATCAGTTTCGACTCTCTTTCAACTCTCCTTGAGTCGGTTGAATGGTACCTGTGTTGAAAGTTAGTGAGATAAAACAATTCAACTAGCACACAATTGTTTTGAGATTTTTGGGCTCTTCTATCAGGCCAATGCCTTGTGTGTTTCCAGTTTATTGGAATGAACCTTTTTGGCTCATTTCTGGAATCTAGATAATTATTATAATGATGATAAGGCTCAAACTGGTTTATTTGATCTCTCCTATAGGTGTTCTGATTGAACTTCTTAGCAGGGTAGGCTTGAGATCTAAACCGGTCTTTCTTTTCATAGTGAACTGATCTGCCAGTTTGCCTTGAGGGCTTTTTATATTGAACTGGTGGCCTTTGTTGAACTGGAGGCTTTGGACGAGTGGATTGACTTGAGTGAATTGAAGGTCTTGACTGGGAACTAGGCTTTAGCTGACCGGGTGTTTTAGATTGGTAGAACTGACCAAACTTTTTAGGCTAGGTCTGGGGATTTTTCAATATTCCCTTTCCTTTGTTTGACTCAGCTGGCTGATCCTGAGATCTCGTGAACCCTTTTAGGATACCCTTGTCACTAGGTTGAGCAACTGCTTTTCCCTTTTCTAGGGCAGTGAACTTGCTATATCCTAGCCCTGAGCTGCCAGTTCCAGTTCTTTGATGACTGAGTATTTCATCTAGAGTTTGAGATCTCTTTTTGAACTTTAGGTTTACCTTTTCTTTTTCAAGGATCTCTTACTTGAGTTTTTTATTTTCTTCCTCTAGATCAGCAGTTCTCAGTTTCAATTTCTCAAATTCTTTAAGCTGAGATTCAAGATAATTTAATCTTTCATGATCAATGCTCAGTTTCCTGACTTTGTTCCTCAGTTCATCATTTTCATCTTTCAGTTCAACATGCAAACAGGAGATTGAAGCTAATTGGTCTTCTAGCATCATGAGTTTCATATCAAGTTCATTACTAGAGACAGTTGCTTCATTTATATGATAAAAAGGAGGTTTGAGAATCACCTGTACTAACCTCTTCATCATTGTCGGCCATGAGGCAGAATAGTGCTTCATCATCTGAGCTGTAGCTGTCAGAATCGATTCTAGATGGATAGTCTGAATCGTCCAGCACAGCATTCTCAAGATTTGCAACCATTGCTTTTCTTTTGATGAAGCTTCTCCTCACCTTGGCTTTGTTGTCTTCAGGAAGTTCTGGACATTCAAACCTGTAATGTCCTTGTTTATGACAATGAAAACACTCTCCAAGATTGTGATTGCCACTCCTGAATGGTTCAGCTGGCCGTTCAGCTGGTTGGTAGGTTTTTTCAACTTTTAGGACTTCATCAGTTTGAGGTGAAACTGATTCTTTATCCCGAGCTCTCTTCAACTTTTCTAACAACTTGGTAACTGATTGGATCTGATCATTGATGTCATCAGTTAGATTCTCCTTCTTTTCAGTTGCCTCCCTTTTTCGTTCAGTTGAAGATCTGCCTTGGTTTTCTTTGGTTAGTGAGCTCCTAGGTCGAAAATTTTTTCTTCCTCGAGCGTCTCTAAACCTGGTCCTTTCGCCATAGAAAGCTGCGTCTTCAGCTGACGATGTGGACGCTTCTCTTTTTCGGTTTAGACTGTACTCATGAGCTTTAAGAGAACCAAATAATTCCCTTGGAGTGATGTTGTTTAGGTTTCTTGACTCCTTAGTAGCGATCACTTTCATATCCCATTCGTCAATGAGATTATCCAGTATTTTGGAATTCATCTCTGAATTGGGATAACTTCTTCTGAGGTTGTTCATCTCACTGATGATGCCTAGAAATCTAGTTTCAAGGCTTGAGATGGACTCTTCTGCCTGTATTTTGAAGGATTCATATCTGTCAACTACCAATTGGGGCTTGTTTTCTTTTATGGCTTCAGACTCTCTGCAAAGATCTGCTAGCAGGTCTCATATCTCTTTGGGAGTTGTGCAATTCTTGGTATCCTTCATACGATCTTCATCTAGAGTCTGGAATAATGCAGCTTGAGCAACGAACTCTAGATTCTTCAACTTTTTCTCTTCGCTGGTGAGAAGATTAGTTGGCTTCGAGATCCTTGCCGGTTGATTGATATCAACTATGTGAGCATCATTGTCCATCATGATGATGATTGAGCCTTCTTCAATGACTTCCCACATAGTCTCATGAATTGAGCAGAGATGCGCCTTCATTCTCCTGCTCCAATTATCATAGTTCTCAATTGAAAATATAGGTAGCTTATGGTTTCCCATAGCTGGAATGTTAGTACAGATAAGTAGATCTGATTCAGTTGATCTGCAGAAACGGCTGATCCTTAGAATCAACCGCTCTGATACCACTTGTTGGTCCTGGGCGAGTCGATATCAGTTTAGAGGAGGGGTGAATAAACTGATTCAAAAACTTTTACTTTAGATGCGGAAAACAGGGCTCTATGACTCGCTTGATGAAACTTATTTATGCACAAATTTAATAGTCAGTTGAGATAGTTTAAGTGCAGCTTGTGTGATGTTGTGTGCAGTTAGAGATATGCAATGAACAATATAGTACAACACACAAGAGATTTATAGAGGTTCGAAGTCTCAAACTTCTACGTCCTCTCTTCCTTCCGTAGAAGGGAAACTTCACTATATAACTTGAGTTTCTTTACAAATTATACAATAAAGAACAGTTGGCTGAACCTGGTAACTGCTCGCTACCTCAGCTGGTCGACGGCTTACACTTGAAGTCCCTAACTGCTCGCTAGGAAGGTAGGTGCTATTGTCGTCTTTACAAGGTTTTAGATCTCTTTCGATCTTCAAGAGGTTAGTCGTGAACAAGGGGGTATCAACTGATGTGCTCCTTTGATTGAGCTGAGTAGTTGATCGTTGAATAGCTGGAACTGAGAAGGTTGCCCTGGCTGGATCGTCAACAGCTGGCTGGATGTCTTGATTCAGTGAATTCTTCTTCTCAGTTTGACTTTCGCAGTTTCTATCAAACGTTGCACTTGAGCTTGAGTGGGAGGGAGAAAGAAAAGCTCGAAGGTTGGCAAGGTGTTATCGTTGCGAAAAGTATGCGAAAAGTTATTTAAAACTCTGATTCACCCGTTTTTTATAGAGGAGTGATTTTATGACCGTTGAGCTCCATTGTCCATTTGATCAGTGACTCTGTTGGCTCATCAACGGCAGGTGGTCTTTAATGATCGCTTGGATCATTTAGTTGAAGTAGCCGTTACTCTGCCAATCGATCTTCATTAAATTCCAGGATCTTTGAAGGAGCATTTATTCTAAGATATGCTGACTTAAACAATATACTCCAGAAGTCTTCTGGCTTCAGCTCTCTTGGCAGTTTGGAATTTCAGTTGGCAGTTTTGGATTTCTCAGCTCAGTTACATTATTGTCCCAGCTGGCAGTTCTGAGCTTTGTCAGCTAAGTCTAGCTATCGCTCCAGTTGGTAGTTCTGGGCTTGTCAGCTGAGATTGGCCATTGCTCCAGTTGGCAGTTCTGGGCTTATCAGCTGAGATTGGCCATTGCTCTAGTTGGCAGTTCTGGGCTTGTCAGTTGAGATTGGCCATTGCTCTAGTTGGCTACTACAAGTCTCTGGCATAAACTGACATTGTATCAGTTTTTTCAGTCTTTGGTCAACTCCTTTCTCCCTCAGTTCAGCTGACTTGGTTGTCAGCTTGCTTTGACTGGTATGATTCCTCAGCCAAGTTGAACTTTAAACTGGATAACGTGTCTTTCAATTTGGGTCATCCTTCAGATCGGTTGACTTTGACTCTTCTAGAGTTCTTCTTTGATGATGCCCTTCTGGGCTGGTCAGCTTCGATCTACAGCTTGAGCTTTGGTCAGTTTTTCACAAAAAATTTTGACATCTCATCAAAACCTGATCTAGGGGTTCCTTGATAGTTTTTCCTAACAGTCTATAGTTAGATAGGGAGGAGCATACCCATATAAGGCCTGAAATGGTGTCAACTTCAGGGCAGAGTGGTAGTTTGTATTATACCAATGCTCTGTAAGTGTTAACCATTTTAACCAATGTCTGGGACTGTGTGAAGTCATGCATCTTAGATAGGTTTCCAAACATTGGTTCAATCTCTCTGTTTGCCCATCTGTTTGTGGGTGGTAAGCAGATGAGAAATTAAGAGTTACCCCCATCACCTTAAAAAGCTCATTCCAGAACTGACTAGTAAATACTTTGTCCCTATCAGTAATGATACTAACAGGCATCCCATGTAGTTTATAGATGTGGTCAAGGAAAAGTTTGGCCACAGCTTGGGCTGTAAATGGGTGGGACAAAGCAATGAAGTGGCCAAACTTTATCAATCTATCAATGGCTATCAAAATCAAATCTTTTCCCCCTGATTTGGGTAGGCCCTCTATGAAGTCCATAGTGATATGGCTCCATGGTTGGTCAGGAATATGCAATGGCTGAAGGAGCCCTAGCGAGGCTCCATGATGTGGTTTGTTGAGTTTACATATATCACAAGTCTTCACCAATTCTGTAACCTGTGATTTCATCCTTGGCCAGTAGAAAGTAGCTTTCAATCTTATATAAGTCCCTTGCACCCCTGAGTGTCCACCATAAGGAGAATTGTGCATAGCTGAAAGAATATGTGCCCCCATGCCTTGTCCAACACCCACTACCACTCTGCCTTTGTATCTGATCAGACCTTGAGAAAAAGAGTATCTGGAATCTGTGGTGTCTGCCTTGATAGCATCCCTAATCTTAGTGATGTAGGGATCTCCCTCATAGCTGTTTAGGACCTCTTGTGCCCAAAGAGGAGTAACTGTAGTGAGAGCATTACAGACTCCATTCTCTCCTTGCAGTCTAGATAAGGCATCTGCAGCTCTATTTTTTGAGCCATTCCTATATTGTATGTCATAATCCAATCCCAGTAACTTGGTAATCCATCTCTGCTGCAGAGGGGACATAACCTTCTGATCTAGCAAGTATTTGAGGGCTTGCTGATCAGTTTTAATTATAAACCTTCGTCCTTGCAGGTAATACTTCCACTTCTGTATAGCTAATAGTACAGCAAAAAATTCCCTTTCATATATAGATAGAGCTTAGTTTTTAGGACAAAGTGTTTTGCTGAGGAAGGCAATTGGTCTACCTTCTTGCATCAGGACAACCCCAATACCTATTCCACTTGCATCTGTCTCAATAGTGAATGGTTTGGTAAAATCAGGTAGGGCCAACACAGGAGCCTGCGTCATTGTTGCCTTCAATTGATTGAAGGCTACTTCAGCCTCTGGTCCCCAAGCAAAGATGTTTTTCCTTAATAGGGTGGTTAAAGGCTTGCTAATAACTCCATAACCCCTGATAAACCTCATGTAGTAGCTTGTTAAGCCTAGAAATCCCCTAAGCTGCTTAACGGTCCTTGGTTTTGGCCAATTGACCATACAATCAATCTTCTGGGGATCTGTGGCTACTCCTTCTCCACTGATGATATGCCCTAGATATTCAATTTGTTGCTGACCAAAGTGGCATTTTGATCTCTTGGCATATAAAGTATGCTTCCTTAGTAGGGTTAGGACTTCCCTCAGATGCACCAAATATTCTTCCCAAGATTTGCTGTAGACTAGGATATCATCAAAGAAAACTAAAGTATGTTTCCTCAGATAATGTTTGAAGACTTGATTCATCAAGGATTGGAAGATGACAGGTGCATTGCACAAGCCAAATGGCATGACCAAGAACTCATAGTGGCCACTATGAGTTCTAAAGGCTGTCATATGTCTATGCTCAGGCTCCATAAGTATCTGGAAATAACCAGATCTGAGGTCTAGCTTAGAGAAAAATCTTAAGCCATTTAGCTCATCCAACAACTTCTCTATCACAGGTATTGGGTAGTTATGTTTGATTGTCATACCATTCAAATATCTGTAGTCCACACACATCCTCCAAGCCCCTTTTTTTTTCTTGACTAACAATACTGGTGATGAAAAAGCACTCTTACTGGGTTGAATCATCCATGTGGTTAAGAGTTCCTCAATTATTTTCTCAATTTCATTCTTGTGGTAATGTGAAGTCCTATAGGGATACTGGTGCTTGGGTTGGCTTCCTGGCTTAAGTAATATTTGATGCTCTATTCCTCTTGATGGGGGCAAGCCGTCCGGTTCCTTAAAAACGTCAGTGAATTCTTCCAGTAAACCCTGCAGCTAGGGGTTTTCAGAGTAGTTAGGCTTCTGCATAGTCACCATATAAATTTCTTCTATCTCTTCCTGGGCTTTAGAGTGCAGCAACTTGTAGAGGGAGTGATGTGTGATAAGTCTGCAGTCAACTGTGGACTTATTTGCATGTAACTTGATCCTTTTGCCTCCACATTTGATGGTCACTGTCATTTGGTCATAATCAAGCTCAATAGGAGTGCATGCCTTTAACCAGTCTCCTCCTAAGATAATATCACAACCCTCATGTTGTAACAATTTGAGGGAGTGAGTAAGCTTATGCCTTTGCATTTCCCAGCTAAAACCATCAGCTTGAGATGAGCTGATAAGTCTCTGTCCATTGGCAACCTTAATGAGCAAGGGTGAGGCTGATATAGTCCCACATCCTATGAGGTGTGCAGTGGATTCTTTTATGAAACTAAGAGTACTCCTTGTATCGATGAGAATCTGAAGCTCGTGCCCTTGGCTGATGCCTTTGAACCTCAAGGTGGTTACCCCTGCATCCCCCTTTAGTGAATTTAGAGTGATAGGGAATTCCTCTAGAGTCTCTGGTGCAGCTATATCCCCTTCAATATATGTTGTAGGATTAAGTTGGGATAGTTCTTCTTCTTCCTCCTCAGTCATTATCAAATAACTGATTCTATTCTTGCATCTATGTCCCAAAACATACTTCTCATCACAATTATAGCACAACCCTTGGGCTCTTTTCTCTCTCATCTGATCTGATGTAAGGAACTTGGTAGGTGCTTTTTGGGGTAGACTTCCTTTGGTGACCATGTTAAAGTTGGTTCCCTGAGGTAGATACCTAGAAGGATTAACAAGGATAGGCCTAGTACCTACCTTAATTTTCTTGGTGAGAGCTTCCATAGATATTAGCTGATTATGCCCTAGTTCTATAGCTTGTTCCAAGGTTGTTGGGTTAAACATCTTCACAGCTGCCCTAAGCTCCTCACTGAGTCCACTCAGAAAGCTTGCTACAAAATATGTCTCAGAATAAGCATTGTGGTCATAGAGAGTCATACATTCTTTAAGCTCCTCAAATCTTTCAACATAATCAGAATAACTGCCAGTATGCCTCAACTTGTTGAACTCCACCACTATGTTAGTTTCCCTTAGGTCTTCAAACCTAGCAGCTACAACATCCACAAATTATTTCCAGGTAAAATTAGAGAGCTTAGTGTTGTAAGACTGATACCATAGAGCTATTTTTTCTTCAAAGTTCGTTGTAGCCAAGGCTATACTTTGATCATCATGAATGTTTGGTATCATCTTGAAGTAACTATTACACCTTAGAATCCAGACCCTAGGTTGTAGACCATCAAACCTTGGGAAGTCAATCTTAGGTAAAGGTGTGATGGCTTGCATAGGTTGAGGATCAATAAGATGCCTATTTCTAGCTGTATATTGAGTTCTAGAATAAGAGCCTTCTTCTGGAAAACAACTGGGAGGTTTCCCTAAAATGAAGTCTCCTTCCACTTGACCCTTGTCTTTAGTTTGGGTTTGTAAAGATGTAATGAATTCTGACAGTTGATCAAGCTTACCTAACATGTTTTCCTGCATCTTGGTTACAATTTGGATCTCTTCCTTGAGCCTTGATTCAGCAGCATCACGTTTTAAGCTCTCTGCCTGGAAAGTTTGATCAATCTTCCTCTGGGCTTCCTGCAGTTCTTTCAACCTTGTGTTCTCAGCCATATCCAAAGACCGGTGGCTCTGTATACGAAATGTAATGCACTCAGTTGTGTCTTTTGTATTTTTTGTTTTTCTTTTTCCTATTTTGGCAGATCTTGTGATTTATGGTATTGCATGTATTGGATTAGCAATAAAGTTACAATCTTGACATAATTTTGTAACAGAAATGGGGGAATTTTTTTTAGAGGAAAGAAGGTTAGGGAGAACGAGAAGAAAGGAGGAAAGCAGATATATTTCTTCTTGCATTACATGGAGAAAAAGTTGGTATTTATACCATACATAATAGTGGGACCACCATATAATTTAACCCTAGCAGATTGGACAAAAGTCCTTCATTTAATTAAATACTAATAAGTCCACTAACAAGGCCCATTAAATATTAGCCCAACACCACTTGGCCATGCACTTCCTCCGACCCGAGACATTGGTCAACGTTCCTTTTTTTCAATTTCATCAATTTTCCCCAATTCTTTCCCAATTGCAGATAACCCTAAAAATGAAACCTTTAACTCTGCTTGTCTTTCCTCAACCTTATTGCCATTCTTCTCCACTGTAAGCCCTCTGGTGTTGTCTATTTCAGATCCCAAAAGCCTACCATGAGTTAAACTCACAACAAACACCTATAAATTTTGATATAATACTGTTAAGTAAACAAAATAATGTTAGGTTTGTTCATGTTTGGTTTATAATTTTCTTGGCAGATTTCCATGCTAATACTAAACAAGAGTTATGTTAATACTAAAATTAGAAATGACAATGCTAAATTCACAAAATGTACACATAAATCATACATTGCCAACAATGTTAGGTTTTACATGTTCATACAAGTTTCCCTTCACCAACAAAACAAAAATAAACTGCTAAATCATCATGAAAGAATGTTAAATCATTTTTTGTACGAAAAAAAAATACAATAAAAATGGAAAAAAATTAAACAAAATATCACCTTTTTCTGGTTTCAAGATTCAATCTTTTGTTTTTGTTTATCATCGTTCAAAAGATTTGAAACATCTATGGAATTGTTATTACTATTGTGTTTAGTCTTTCTCTTCCATTTTCGTGAAAAATTGTGTGAGTAAGCTGTGTAAGTTGTAAATGGCGATTCAATCTCTGCAAAATCTGATTATTTGAATCTTTTTAAAAATTTTCCGATTTTTCCTTTACTAATCTCACGAGTTGTTTGATTGATTCTTATTACAAAATTGCCATCACTTAATTCTTAATATGGACAGTAAGTTTTGGTTTAGATTAAATAGTAGGCATAGGTTCTTAGTTCTCGCGTAGGGCTTAGTTCTCTCTAGAACCACTCCCTCCACACACGTAAATTTTGATTAGATTAAATAGTGGGGACATGGCTTAGTTCTCTCTAGAACCACTACACACGCTTAGTTCTCTCTAGAACCACTACACACACATATTTTTTTTCTTTGAATCATATACATACATACATATATATATATATATATATATATATATCTCGAGCCGTTCATTTTTTGGTTAAATCCAGCCTCTTATTTAACTAACTTATTAACAATCCGTTAACTTTGGCATGTAACCGAACTTGGGCGAGCATGCAAACAAAAAATACTACAAGAAAACATATATTTTAAAATTAACACAATCCACTTATCAAACAATTAGAAACAAAATTTGATTATGTTAACTTTTTGGGGGTTTAAAAAAAATGTTTTGGGGTTAATTACTTTATAAAACCAGAAACTCTATATGTTTTTGCAATTATAAAGTGGTTTTTTTTGCTGTAGTATTAAAAATATCAATTTTGTTTTTCTAAAAAAACTCTATATGTTTTTGCAATTATAAAGTGGTTTTTTGTTGTAGAATTAAAAATATCAATTTTGTTTTTCTAAAAAAAATATCAATTTTGTTTGTTATCAATTTTAATAATAGTTTCCCGTTTTCATATATATTGTTAGTGCTAATGCTTGGCGCTCAGAGAAGATACACCACTAAGGAGGAGATTGTCAGTACCATGCTATGCACTAAGATTTTTTTTTATCAAGTGATCTACTTTGCACTTGCTATAGTAATTGATTATCATTATCTTTATGGCATAGAATCATCACTAAGTATTTGTTTTTTTTCAAAGTACAAGTTTGTTGTTTTGGACAACGTTCATAAAGATAGACATGAACGTGATCTGAACTTTCTGAAGACAGCTCAAGCAAAGAGTTTAGATTGAGCTGAAGATGAAGATAGTTGTGCATTATGCCACAACTGAGATTGTTCAACATAATGAGTTCTGTCAGCTAGCTTGAGTGATAGCCAAAAGTCAGTTTGTGAACATACAAAGACATTCCGTTGTGCTACCTGATGTGAAGGTTCAGAGATCAACAATGTTCATTGCAATGTTCGTAAACATTTGCATGAACATCCTTTGTCTGGATTATTCTTCCAAGATCATTGAAGCTGTTCAAAGTTGCCGATCAAGAAGAAATTCAAGATCGTTCTAGAAGATGTCTTATTTAGCTTAAAGGGCACATGATTAAAGAGAAGACATAAGTTTAAAGATGGAAGAATTCTAACAAGGCGGATCCTCAATTTTTGAAGCTAAATAATGAAATTTTCTTATTAGATTTCTGATAGGATTAGGACTTCTGATTTCCTTGTTAAGACTATAAATAGCCTGGGATAAAAAAATTGTTAGTAACAATACCGAACGATTAAATGCACTAAAAATATACACCTGCATAAGAGCTCTAAATTGTTTAAGAGCCACATAGGTTTCAGTTGTCATTACTAAGCTAGATATTAGTGTTCTAGTCAGAGTGTTTTGAAATACTTTTCATACACTGTCAAAGAGTTCTCGGGAGAGAATATATATGAGAACTAGATAGAGAGAGTTTAGGTTGTGAGGAGATCTCACGATTCAATTCAACGATAGAGGGTGTACGGGTAGAAAGGATAACAAGTGACGGGAGGTCAGCTGCGTGTAATATTCCAAGTAAACGTTGCATCGGAGTAGTGAATTATTTTTTCACGAACCTGACAAGTCCCCCTGACATAGATTAGTTGATCGAACATGTTTACCAATCTCTTGTGTGCTTTACTTTCTGCTATTTACTTTAAGTTCATTATAACGTTCGTGAACATTATAGTAAACATTATCTAACAACATTCTAGAATATCTTTGAGAATGTTTACAAAATAGATACTTTGTATGAGTTGTGCACTTTCATTTATATATATATATATATATATGTGTGTGTGTGTGTGTGTGTGTGTGTGTGTGTGTGTGTGTGTGATTGGTTATAATATAGACTAAGTTATGTATGGGATCATGAGTATATATATAGGGGTGCATTAGTATGTGAATATATGACATTATGTGTAAATTGTAAATGAATCTTATCCATTCATTTGTTATAAGATCAGGGGTCATTATTAGTTTGAAGAGAATTAAGGAAAATTCTATTATTTTCATTATAGATGCACTTAAGGTCAAATATATCAAATCGCCATTTTTTTTTCTACGGGTGTCTTCAATGTGAAAAAAATAGTAAGAAATAACAAATTAACCATTTTGAAACGTTGGTCCCGGGCGAGTCGATATCAGTTTAGAGGGGGGGTGAATAAACTGATTAAAACTTTTTTACTTTAAGTGCGGAATAACAGGGCTATTTGACTTGCTTAATGAAACTTATCTATGCACAGACTTATTGAACAATTAAGACAGTTTAAGTGCAGCTTGTGTGAGATTGTGTGCAATTCAAAGATATGCAATAACCAAAATAGTACAGCACACAAGCAGTTTATAGAGGTTCGAAGTCTCAAACTTCTACGTCCTCTCTTCTTTCTGCAGAAGGGCAACTTCACTATATAGCTTGAGTTTCTTTACAAATTATATAATGAAGGACAGTTGGCTGAACCTGGTAACTGTTCGCTACCTCAGCGGGTCGACGGCTCACACTTGAAGTCCCTAACTGCTCGCTAGGAAGGTAGGTGCTATTGTCGTCTTTACAAGATTTTAGATCTCTTTCGATCTTCAAGAGGTTAGTCTTGAACAGGGGTTAACAACTAGTGTGCTCCTTCAATTGAGCTGAGTAGTTGATCGTTGTGTAGCTGAGACTGAGAAGATTGCCCTGGCTGGATTGTCAACAGCTGGCTGATTATCTTAACTCTGTGAATTTCTTCTTCTCAGTAGAACTCTCGCAGTTTCTATTAGATGCTGAACTTAAGCTTGAGTAGGAGAGAGAAAGAAAAGCTCTTGCTTGTATATGCGAAAGTTGTGCAGGCGAAGGATTCTTCTTGGTTCTGCTTGAGAGTTGAGAGTTCTTAATGTTTAACTTATTTGAACTCTGATTCACTCGCCTTTTATAGAGGAGTGATTTTATGACCATTGAGTTCTATTGTCCATTGATCGGTGGCCCTGTTGGCTCATGAATGGAGAATGATCGCTTGGATCTTTTGGTCTGAAGTAGCTGTTACTCTGCCAATCGATCTTCATTGGATATTTAATTTCAGGATCTTTGTTGGAGCATTTATTCCAAGATTCGGCAGTTTGAGCAATGACTTCCAAGGATCTCTGGCTTCAGCTTTCTTGGCAGCTTTGAGTTCCAGTTGACAGTTCTGGACTTGTCAACTGAGTTTGACTATTGCTCCAGTTTGACAGTTTTGAGCTCGTCAGCTGACTTTGGCTGTTGCTCCAGTTGGCAGTTTTGAGCTCATCAGCTGAGTTTGACTATTGCTCCAATTGGCAGTTTTAAGCTCATCAGCTAAGTTTGGTTGTTGCTCCAGTTGGCAGTTTTAAGCTCATTAGCTGAGTTTGGTTGTTGCTCCAGTTGGCAGTTTTAAGCTCATCAGCTGAGCTTGGCTGTTGCTCCAGTTGGTCATCAGTTGGATACTTCCTATCTTCAGTCTAAACTGATCTCTTATCAGTTCCCTTAGTTGACACTTTTCTCCCTAGCTTAGCTGACTTAGTTGTCAGTTTGTTTCAACTGTTCAACTTCTTGACTTCTCAGTTCAGTTGACTTCTGACGTATCCTTCAGCTTGCTGACCATACTCTTGATTAGTTGACTTTAACTTTGCTTGATATCCTTTTTGATGATGCCCTTGATTAATCAGCTGTGATCTGCAGCTTGAATTTCAGTCAGTTTTTCACAAATAGTTTTGACATCTTATCAAAACCTAATCTAGGGGTCCCTTGATAGTTTTTCCTAACAATTTCTCCCTTTTTGATGATGTCAATGGTAAATAATGTAATTATGATAAGCTTTGAAAAATAAAAACTTATCCTGATTCAGTTGGGATACAGTCCAACTGATTTGATGGCTTTGACGGTTGGATGATCAGTTGAGGCTTGCTTCTCAGTTGTCGCTGAAGAACTGGCTGAAGGGGAAGCTCTATTTGAACTGATTGAACTGAATTGATCAGTTGGTTTGATCAGTTGCTTGGCTCTCAGTAGACAGTTTCCGCTTCTTGAAGGGCCTAGCTGGACTGGCTGCACTCTTTTCTTGGGATGCAGTTGTGGTCTTTGGCAGTTCAGGCCTTGCAGTTCTCCGGGCTTGGTGAAGATGAAGCTAGATGGAAACTGACGACTCTTTCATCCTTTGACTAAGGGATTGGGAAGTTCCCTTTGACGATGATCGAAACTGATCATTTTTCATAGGCAATTGCATGCCTTTTGAGCTAAATGTGAGCAGTGGAGTGACATAGCTCTTAGATAGGAAGCTTGGTGATGTGGCAGTGTCTTCATCATCACTATCGCTCTCGTCAGCACGTCTTAGATTCTTCTGGGTAGCCACAGCTTCAGTTTGTGATAGATGTGGTTCTATCTTTTCAACAACCGGTGGAGTTTGTCGTGAGGGCTTAGCCGACTGACTTGATAGATTATCAAAGTTCAGTTTTCGACAAAGTGAACCAGTTGGGCAGTTAACTGGTTGATCTGCAATTCCAACTGCTTGAGGCATGATGCTGGTCTTTATTTCTGCTAATATGACGGTGGCTGGAATCTTGTTGTCAATCCGGTGACGCATGATGTGCTGGACTTGCACAATGGTTGGAGGAAATGGATTTGATGAACCTATCTATTTGATGCTCCAAGTTTCTTCTCGCTGCCAATAGCTCATGCCGTGAAAGGTAGTTAGCAGAAAATGAGACTGGATGGATATAGAATGTCTCCAGTTATACCAATAGAAATACTGGTGGAGTTGTTTGAACAACTCTTAGTCACGTTGTGCAACAAAGGCAAAGTGATTGAGAATGAGATTGGTCACTTCCTTTTGTGCATTTTGACTGCATATTCACCACTATAAAAAGTGTGAATATTCTTGGAGAGGAGGGCATGTACTTCTGAAATAGTCCGCTCCGTAGTTTGGATGAGGGATTCCAATGAATGGAGTAAGCTCATCTGGATCAGAGCAAATCTGAAAGTCAACCGGTGATCCGTTCTTTGATTTTAGAGACTGAACGGCGTTGGCAGTTGAGTTTCTCGATGAGTGGTTGCCTGTCTTGGCCTTGGCTTTTCTCTTTTTCTTTAGCGACTGAAGATGAGCAGTTCCTTTCTTGGAAATCCAGTCAGAGATAAGAACTGGTAGTGACTCATCATTTGGAAGCTTCAGCAGGTCTTCAATCATTTTACTCATTCTTAGAACAAGTCCAACCTTGGACTCAAATTTACCAAAGTTCTTTGAGTCAGAGGCCTTGATGACTTGATGCTTGAATTGTTGGAAGACAAATTCGGCCCAGTTCGTTTGTCGCCCTTCAGCAAGGTGAATCATAACCTTGTATCTCTCTTGGGTGAGTTGACTCAGGCTTCCAATGGCCCCGAACATCATCTTGTTCGTTATGTCAAGTAGAACTCCATACTCGGGTTTCAGGTCAGTTTTAGCGGTTGTAAAACTGAATTACTTGTCACAGGTTGAAGCTTTCCATTTTCGCCAGTACAATTCTGCAGATTCCTTTAGATCTTGAACGGATGGACCTTTCTGTGGGAGTTGGAACACTTCTGCAATTGTCCTTTCAGTGATTTGAAGTGGTCGTCCTTGAATCACTAATGACACTTTCTTTCCATCTGCAGATAATTTTGCTTGAAGCAAAAATTCACTCACCAAATATTGTCTAAAGAACTTTGGTGGTGTTTCCAGGTAGTAAAGAATTTATGTCTTGTGAAGATTGGACAGAATGAGTGGGTTATTTGATTCATTTAGAATCAATTGGAATTTCTTCCTATCAAGAAATTTATCTCTCATAAGTTGTTCTTTGAAGGTATTTGAAGATCTGAATAATTTGGCCATCTTTGGGTTGGCTGAGATTTTGGGAATTCAAGATCTTTTAGGAGAGAGTTTTAGAGATTGTAGAAGGAGGGGGCTTTTTGAGAGGTTTGAAAGAGAGGGGCTGTTTATGAGTGTTGGGACAGGCTTATGGATCTGTTGGTTGGAATGGTACTAGCCTCTGGTCTCTTTTGGTCGTTGGCAATTAATGACTTTCACACGTGTTATTGTTTTGCAACGGTCAAAATTTCAAAATAAATGTGAGTCTTAACATTTATTTGAAATAAAAGAACTTTTATAAATATATCAAAAGATATAATTACAAACTGATTAACAAGAAGTACACTTAGGGCTTTTCTAATCAGGTTTTAACTTGATCAGCCACTTAGTTCTTCTTGTGATCAGTTTTTCTTTTCGTAGCCAGTGGTTCAGGGAGATCCACTTCTCCATCCTCATCACTGCTTTCTGACTCCGTTTCAGCTGACTGGAGCCTTGGATGGGTTTACAGCTGCTTGATCTGCTCAGTGTGCAGTTTAACCTGTTGCTGCAGGGAGTGGATCAGCTCTTCATAATACGAAGGGAGCTGGACTATTGAACTGCTTAGCTGAGCGATGAACTGTACTGCTCTGGAGTCCACTTCCTCTCCTGCTTCAGTTCCAACAAGTTTCTCGCAAGGAACTGTGTGGGAGATTTCTTCTGCTTCCACACTTGTTGGGTAAGCAAGTTGTTCATTTCTTTGGCTTGTATGATCAGCTGATTTGTCTGTAAGAGCTGGCTCTGGATCAGCTGGGGGGAAAGATGATGTGATTTCTCTCTCAGTAGTTGGATCTTGTGAGGTAGCTGTCTGGATTTCAGCTGCCTTTTCAAATTGATGAGTCTTCTCAGCTGATTCTTCAGACTCGTCAGGGATTATGTTAATTTCAACTTCCGCTTCATGAGGAGGTTTCTCAGAGTGAAGTTTTCTCATCACCTCATCAATGATATCCTCCTCTGAGTTGTATATTTGATCGCCCACGATAGTTGATGGCTGTTCAGTTTGATGGCTTTGTGGCTTCTTTATTAATTGACTGAATAGCCATTTGTGTTGAACATGGGGGTGCGACCATCTTTCTCGTTCCATTGTAGTGATGGCTGGCAATGTTAAGCTGTGAATCTTGCACAGTTCATCAAACACGTCCTTCATCGATCCTTCAGCTGGATTTGAGCACTTTTTCCTCAGTTGTAGCTGCCTTATAAGGTGTTTGCCTTTAGTGATACTTGCGTTCTCGCTGTCCATCCACCATAGGCTCCATTCTTCATCTCGCCTCCATAAACTCATCCCATGGAATGCGAGCAATGAGAGGAAAAGCTCTGACCGATATACATGTTTCCATAAAAACCAGTATATGTACCTGGTCAAGATGTGATAGAGTTCCTCATGGCCAGTTAGTTCCTGGGTAAAGTGTTGAGCCATATACTTTTGTGTGGTTTCATTAGCCCATTTCTTCACAGACTCTCCTTGTGAGTAGGCTCTTATATTCCCTTCAACTTAGGCCATTGGTAGGCACGTCATTTGGAAGTAATCAGCTCCAGCCCCTTTGTGAGGAATCCCTCTTGCAGGGATGATATCGTCTGGATTTTCACACGGAGCTGTATCTTCAACAGTTAAATTTGCTGGGATTGTTGGATCTTGTATAGGGCTTGATTCCTTCCTCCTCCTTGATTGAGAAAGTAAGATTTTTCTCCTTTTTGGTTGACCAGCTTGTTTCTTCTTTGGAGCTGATCTGGCAGCTGCTTGCCTAGCTGATTGCCTGATGATATCAGTTCTGGTGGCAATTGAACTTTGTTACCTGAATCTATGAGCTATTGGTATGTCATCATCAGAGTCCTCAGTAACTGGCTTCTTTCCCTTGCCTTCCGCTGCTGACTTCTTTCTCTTTTGCTGATCAGTTTGTTCAGGATCAATTTCCACAATTTTGAGGGGTTTCCAAATGAAGTCATTACTGACTATGGATTTGAACTCTGTTTCCTCAGCCATCTGAGGAAACTGTTTCTCCAAAATAATGCTGACTCGACTGATATATCCAATCCGTTGAGGGAATTTCTCACCATCCCAACTTCTCTCAATGATATCAAAGAAATATTGTGCCCAGTTGATCTGCATTCGGTTGTAGATGGCGGCGCAGATTTTGTACTTTATTGCTGACATTTCAGATTGACTGCCAGTTGTTCCTACTATTATTTTTTAGGTGATGGCAGTGAGCACCTGGAATTCATCTCGCAGTTTTGAGATGAGATGATTGCTCTTGTATGGTTGAGTTTCGCCTTTCTTTTTCCAGAATTCATAAGCTTCCTAGAAATTGACTTGAACGTCTTCCAGCTTGAGTCCGTTGTTGGGTAGATCGAACATGTTACTCAGAGATTCAGCTGTCATGATAATGACTTGTCCTCTTACTTCTGATCGGATTTCTTTGGAATTGGAAGATCCATTTGAATTTAGGTAAAATTCAGCAACTAGTTCTGTGTAAATCCGTTCTGGAAATACCTCCAGGAATTTCTTCAACTTGGCCTGAGAAAGATTTTCGATGATCATTCTGCTGAGAGGGGAAGCTTTACAGACTTGAAGGAATCCGACTGGATTGAAAAATTTGCCTCTGTCGAGTTTTTCGCAGAATATTGTAGAATCTTCTCCGGACTGACGGAAATTGAATCTTCTGCGAATTGGGTTTTGAGCCATAATCCTTTGAAGAAAGAGTGATTTAGGAGACTGAGAAATTGATCTTTCAGAGCTGAAGAGTTTTTGTCTATGATAGAAAAGGATAGATCTTCAGTAAAAACCGAGAAGATTATCTCGAGTATTCAGCCGCCTTATTTATAGAGAAATCATCCAACGGTTGTGACGCTTGGTATGCCCAATATTCAACGGTCGGATTAACTCAATCGACCCGTCGATTGGCCTTTTGATTCTGTCCGTTAGGGATAAATGAAAGAGGAGAGAGAAAGTTCAACGGTAATATTTGAGAGACACGTGTTTTTACCATTTCTAATATTGAAATTTGAACTTATCTTTTCTCTCTAGCAGCTTCTCCTTGGCTTGAAACTGATTACATCATCAGTTGGCTTCCACTGTAACTGATGATCCTTTTGTTGATCAGTTTCAACTGAGATGTCTTTTCATCAGTTCGGAATTGGTCTTGACCGTTTAGACCTTTGTTCAGCTGCTTCCCAGTTCAGCTGTTCTCCTTCAGCTGGTCTTTGAACTGTCATCTCCTTTTGATTTGACTTCAGTTTCTAGTACTCCTTCATCAGTTTGATCAATTTGCAGCTTGTGTGTTCTACATAACTGACTGGATCATCAGTTTGAACGACTGAACTGATGATTTAGTTGAACTGATGGAGTGAACTGATCATCTCCTATTTACTTTTCTCTTAGCAGCTTCTTGCCTTTTCTTCAGACTGATGGCTTTTGTGGCCAACTGATCAGTTTCTTGTCTTTTTTATTCAGTTTCTCTCTACAGCTGGAGTGGTCCCTTGGCCTTTTTCCTCCAGTTTATCATCTTCATCCTGTGATGCTAGCTCCAGCAGTCCCAACTGCATGCATAGCTCCATAAACCTTGCTTCAGGTAATGGTTTGGTGAAGATGTCAGCTATCTGCTTCTCAGTGTTGACATATTTGATGCATATGTCTTTCTTCTCGATGTGATCTCTGATGAAGTGATGCCTTATGTCAATGTGCTTGGTTCTTAAATGCAGAACTGGATTTTGAGATATCGCAATTGCACTATTGTTGTCACAGTAGATAGGCACTTCTTCAGTTTCAACTTTGTAGTCCTTCAACTGTTGCTTCATCCAGAGTATCTGCGTACAGCAGCTTCCAGCAGCTACATATTCTGCTTCAGTTGTTGACGTGGCAACTGAGTGCTGCTTCTTGCTAAACTAGGATATCAGTTTACTTCCCAGAAACTGACATGTTCCACTGGTACTTTTTCTGTCGATTTTGCATCCACCAAATTCTGAGTTTGAGTAACCAATTAGGCTCAAACTGTCATCTCTGGGATACCATAGTCCAAGATTTATGGTTCCTTTGAGATATTTGATAATCCTCTTAGCTGCTTCGAGGTGGCTTTTCTTTGGATTAGCTTGAAACCGTGCGCATAGTCCGACTGAATAAGAGATGTCTGGCCGGCTAGCTGTTAAGTAGAATAGCGACCCAGTGATTCCTCTGTAATATGTTTGACTAACTGATTCTCCTTCTTCATTGAGAGTTAGCTGAACTGATGTGTTCATAAGAATCTTGAGAGTTTTTCCTTTGCTTACTCTAAACTTTTTGACTAGCTCCTTGGTGTACTTTGCCTGGCTGATAAAGATTCCATCTTTCAGCTGCTTTACTTGGAGTCCTAGGAAGAATGTCATTTCTCCCATCATGCTCATCTCAAATTCGCTTTGCATCAGTTGAGCGAATCGTGTACATAGATCTTTGCTTTTTGATCCAAAAATTATATCATCCACATAAATTTAAACCATTAAGATCTCAGTTGATCGTTCTATTCGGAATAAAGTTCGATCAATGACTCCCTTTTGAAACCCATTTTTCAGCAAAAATGTTGTTAGAGTTTCATACCACGCTCTAGGAGCTTGCTTCAGTCCATATAGGGCTTTCTTCAGTTTGAAAACTTGATCACAAATTTCAAATCCTGGCGGTTGCTCGACGTATACGTCCTCCTTGAGTATTCCTTGAAGAAAAGCACTCTTGACATCCATTTGGTAGACTGTGAAGTTAAAGTGTGTTGCATAGGCTAGGAACAGTCTGATGGCTTCCAATCTTGCAACTGGCACAAATGTCTCATCAAAGTCGATTCCTTCACTTTGTGAGTATCCTTTAGCTACCAGTCTAGCCTTGTTCCTTGTGATCACTCCTTGTTAATCCAGTTTGTTGTGAAAGACCCATTTTGTACCAATGACCTTTTGGGTTTTTGGCCTATCAATAAGAAACCATACGTAATTTCTTGTGAACTGGTTCAATTCTTCTTGCATAGCTATGATCCAGTCAGAGTCTTCTAAGACTTCTTTGACATTTGCTGGTTCAGTTTGAGATATGAAGCATGTGAATAATGCATGCTCAGTTGAACTTCTGATCTGGACTCTACTTCTTGGATCACCAACTATCTTGTCAGTTGGGTGGCTTCGAAGCCATTTGGGCAAGGTAGCTTCAGCTGGGTCCTCAGCTGACGCTTCTATGGTGACATCATCAGTCGCTCTTTCATCAGCTGGATTAGCATTTTCATCAGTTCTTCCCCCTGTTTCAGTTGTGGAGTTTGTGGTCTCAGCACGATTTGTGTCTTCATTGACCAAGTTCTTCTCAACTGGTATAGTGCCAGTTTCATTGCCTTCTTCTAGTAAAACTTCAAACCGCTCTGGAATAATGTGATCTACATAGTCCTGTGAGTTCTCAGTTTCACTAGGTAGTACTTGAACTGATGTGTCTATTCTTTCTTTGTTTATGTACTCATTAGAAAATTCATCAAATACCACATGACATGTTATTTCCACAACAAGAGTTCGTTTATTGAACACTTTGTAAGCTTGTGCGTGAGGTGAGTTATACCCAAGAAATATACCCTCATCAGCTTTAGCACTAAAAGCTTTCAATTGAGTCTTGCCATTATTGTGAATATAACATTTACAGCCAAATATTTTAAAGTATGAGATAGAAGGCTTACGACCCTTGTACAGTTCATAAGGTGTCTTATCATGGGCTGCTACAATGGCACTTCGATTTTGAGTGTGGCAAGCTGTGTTGACTGCTTCAGCCCAGTACCCTTCAGCTATGTTGGCATCAGCTATCATTGCTCGAGCTGCTTCTTTGAGTGTTCGGTTACGCCATTCGGCTACACCGTTCTGTTGTGAAGTTCTTGCAGCTGAGTGTTCATGAATGATTCCAAGCTGGTTGAGAAAACTGATCATGTGTTGATTCACAAATTCAGTTCCATTGTCGAAGCGAATCCTTTGAACTGATCTTTCCTTCTCAGTTTGTAATCTTCTGATCAGCGCCATTAGCTTGTCATAAGTTTCATCTTTGCTCCTCAAGAATTCCACCCATGTATATCTTGAGAAATCATCAACTACTACGAGAGTGAATCTTTTGCCCTTTGGAGTTTGTGGTCTAACTGGACCAAACAAATCCATATATCGCAGTTGAAGACAATCAGTTGTTCCTGGTGGGTGACTTTTATTCTTGAAGGATGACTTCACCTGCTTCCCTTTTTGACATGGTCCACATACACTTGTCTTCTTGTATATTTCCTTGGGAAGCCCCTCAACTAACTCTTTCTTGGCTAGGTAGTTGATTGTTTTGAAGTTGAGGTGATTCAGTCGTCGATGCCATAGCCAGCTTGCTTCAATTGATCCTTTTGAGAGGAAGCAGGCTTCTGAGTAGCCGGTTGACCAGTCAACAATGTACATGTTGCCTCTCCTGATGCCAGTTAGCAGAATTACTCCAGTTGACTTGTCTCTTATGTTGCAGGAGTTTTTGGTTAAGTCAACTGAGTAACCATTATCACACAGCTGGCTGATGCTTAGTAGTTTATGTTTCAGTCCATCCATGTGGGAGACTCCATTCACTACTACTTTTCCCTTGACTACGAACCCTTCTCCAATGGTTCGGCTTTTCGAATTGTCTCCAAATGTGACAAGTGGGCCTTTGATTTCTTCATAACCGTCGAGATCTTCTCTGTCTCCGGTCATGTCTGGAGCACCCGCTATCTAGATACCAAATGTCTTTGGCTTTCTTCGTAGATAGGATGCTCTTATCCTGCAAGGAAAGGATTAGCATTTAAGGACCCGTTTTATATCGGGTTCTTGTTAATTCATCAAGTTTTTTGGAATCCAGACTTGCCAAACTTTTAGCTTCTTCTCATTCTGAGATCCAACTGACTTGGATCGCCTGATCTGTTTATATTTTTTCTCAACTCTTCTATTTTTATTTGAATCGGTTAAGTGATACCTACGTTGGGAGTTAGTTGGAAAAAACAATTCAACTAAAACATTTTGGTCTTGAGACCTTTGAGTTCTGTGATCAGACCAGTGTTTTGTATGTTTCCAATTTATTGGAATGAACCTTTTTGGCTCATTTCTGGAATCTAGGTAATCATTATAATGATGGTAGGGTTCAAACTGAGTTCTTTGATCTCTCCTATAAGTGTTCTGATTGAACTTCTTGGTAGGATAGGCTTGAGATCCAAACTGATTTTTCTTTCTGAAGAGGGCTGATCTATCAGTTTGTCTTGGGGACATGCTTTGTTGATATGATGATCTTTGTTGAACTGGAGGTTTTGAACGAGTAGATTGGCTTGAGTGAACTGATGATCTTGGCTGGAAATTGGGCTTCAGTTGGCCTGGTGTTTTTGTTTGGTAAAACTGACCAGATTATCTAGGATGAGTTTGAGGATTTTTCAATATCCCTTTTCCTTTGGTTGACTCAGTTAGCTGATCATGAGATCTGGTGAACCCTTTTAGGATTTCCTTATCACTGGGTTGGGCAACTACTTTTCCCTTTTCTAAAGCAGTGAACTTGCTATATCCTAGCCCTGAGCTGCCAGTTCCAGTTCTTTGATGGCTTAATATTTCATCTAGAGTTTGAGATCCCTTTTTGAACTTCAGATTTACCTTTTCTTTTTCAAGGATCTCTTGCTTGAGTTTTTGGTTTTCAGCCTCTAGATCAGCATTTCTCAGTTTCAATTTCTCAAATTCTATAAGCTGAGATTCAAGATAATTTAATATTTCATGATCAATGCTCAATTTCCTAACCTTATTTCTCAGTTCATCATTTTTATCTTTCAGTTCAACATGCAAACATGAAATTGAAGCTAATTGGTCTTCTAGCATCATAAGTTTCATATCAAGTTCATTACTAGAGACAGTTGCTTCATTTATATGATATAAAGAGGTTTGGGAATCAGCTATACTAACCTCTTCATCATTGTCAGCCATGAGGCAGAATAGTGCTTCATCATCTAAGCTGTAGCCTCAGAATCGATTCCAGAAGGGTAGTCTGAATCATCCAGCACGGCATTCTTAAGGTTCGCAACCATTGCTTTTCTTTTGAAGAAGCTTTTCCTCACCTTGGCTTTCTTATCTTTAGGAAGTTCTGGACATTCAAACCTATATTGTCCTTGTTTATGGCAATGAAAACATTCTCCAAGATTTCGGTTGCCGCTTCTGAATGGTTCAGCGGCTTGGTAAGTTTTCTCAACTTTTGGAATTTCATCAGTTTGAGGTGAGACTGATTGCTTATCTCGAACTCTCTTTAATTTTTCTAGCAACCTGGTAACTGATTGGATTTGCTCATTGATGTCATCAGTTAGGTTCTCCTTCTTTTCTGTTGCTTCTCTTTTTCGTTTAGTTGAAGATCCACCTTGGTTTTCTTTGGCTGGTGAGCTCCTGGGTCAGAAGTTGTTTCTACCTCGAGTGTCTCTAAACCTGGTCCTCTCGCCGTAGAAAGCTGCGTCTTAAGCTAACGATGTCGATGCTTCTTTTTTTCGGTTTAGACTATACTCATGAGCTTTAAGAGAACCAAATAGTTCCCTAGGAGTGATGCTATTTAGATTTCTTGATTCCTTTGTAGCTATCACTTTCATATCCCATTCTTCAGTAAGATTATCTAATATCTTGGAATTCATCTCATAATTGGGATAAATCCTTCCGAGGTTGTTCATCTCACTGATGATGCCTAGAAATCTAGTTTCAAGGCTTGAGATGGACTCTTCTGCCTGCATTTTGAAAGATTCATACCTGTCAACTGCCAGTTGGAGTTTGTTTCCTTTTATGGCTTCGGACTCTCTGCAAAGATCTGCGAGTAGGTCCCATATTTCCTTGGCAGTTGTGCAGTTCTTTGTATCCTTCATACGATCTTCCATTAGAGTTTGAAATAGTACGGCTTGAGCAACGAACTCTAGATTTTTAACTTCTTCTCTTCACTGGTGAGAAGATTAGTTGGCTTCGGAATCCTTGCCGGTTGATTGATACCAACTATGTGAGCGTCATTGTCCATAATGATGATGATTGAACCGTCTTCCATGACTTCCCACATATTTTGATGAATTGAGCAGAGATGCGCCATCATTCTCCTGCTCCAGTTATCATAATTTTCAACTGAAAATAAAGGTAGCTTATGGTTTCCCATAGCTGAAATGTTAGCACAGATAAGTAGATCTGATTCAGTTGATCTACAGAAATGGCTGATCCTTAGCATCAACCGCTCTGATACCACTTGTTGGTCCCGGGCGGGTCAATATCAGTTTAGAGGGGGGTGAATAAACTGATTAAAACTTTTTACTTTAAGTGCGGAATAACAGGGCCCTTTGACTCGCTTAATGAAACTTATCTATGCACAGACTTATTGAACAATTAAGATAGTTTAAGTGCAGCTTGTGTGAGATTGTGTGCAATTCAAAGATATGCAATAACCAAAATAGTACAGCACACAAGCAGTTTATAGAGGTTCGAAGTCTCAAACTTCTACGTCCTCTCTTCCTTCCGCAGAAGGGCAACTTCACTATATAACTTGAGTTTCTTTACAAATTATACAATGAAGGACAGTTGGCTGAACCTGGTAACTGCTCGCTATCTTAGCAGGTCGACGGCTCACACTTGAAGTCCCTAACTGCTCGCTAAGAAGGTAGGTGCTATTGTCATCTTTACAAGGTTTTAGATCTCTTTCGATCTTCAAGAGGTTAGTCTTGAACAGAGGTTATCAACTGGTGTGCTCCTTCAATTGAGCTGAGTAGTTGATCGTTGTGTAGCTGAGACTGAGAAGATTGCCCTGGCTGGATTGTCAACAGCTGGCTGATTATCTTGACTCTGTGAATTTCTTCTTCTTAGTAGAACTCTCGCAGTTTCTATTAGATGTTGAACTTGAGCTTGAGTGGGAGAGAGAAAGAAAAACTCTTGCTTGTATATGCGAAAGTTGTGCAGGCGAAGGATTCTTCTTGGTTCTACTTGAGAGTTGAGAGTTCCTAATGTTCAACTTATTTGAACTCTGATTCACTCGCCTTTTATAGAGGAGTGATTTTATGACCGTTAAGTTCCATTGTCCATTGATCGGTGGCCTTGTTGGCTCATCAATGGAGAATGATCGCTTGGAGCTTTTGGTCTAAAGTAGCCGTTACTCTGCCAATCGATCTTCATTGGATATTTAATTCTAGGATCTTTGTTGGAGTATTTATTCCAAGATTCAGCAATTTGAGTAATAACTTCCAAGGTTCTCTGGCTTCAGCTTTCTTGGCAGCTTTGAGTTCCAGTTGACAGTTCTGGACTTGTCAGCTGAGTTTGACTATTGTTCCAGTTTGACAGTTTTAAGCTCGTCAGCTGAGTTTGGCTGTTGCTCCAGTTGGCAGTTTTGAGCTCATTAGCTGAGTTTGGCTGTTGCTCCAGTTGGCAGTTTTAAGCTCATCAGCTGAGTTTGGCTGTTGCTCCAGTTGGCAGTTTTAAGCTCATCAGCTGAGCTTGGCTGTTGCTCCAGTTGGTCATCAGTTGGATACTTCCTATCTTCAGTCTAAACTGATCTCTTATCAGTTCCCTTAGTTGACTCTTTTCTCCCCCAGCTTAGCTGACTTAGTTGTCAGTTTGTTTCAACTGTTCAACTTCTTGACTTCTCAGTTCAGTTGACTTCTGACGTATCCTTCAGCTTTTTGACCATACTCTTGGTTAGTTGACTTTGACTTTGCTTGATATCCTTTTTGATGATGCCCTTGATTAATCAGCTCTGATCTGCAGCTTGAATTTCAGTCAGTTTTTCACAAATAGTTTTGACATCTCATCAAAACCTAATCTAGGGGTTCCTTGATAGTTTTTCCTAACAATTTCTCCATTTTTGATGATGTCAAAACTTTGTTGATGATGATGGATAAAGCTGCAAATGTAGCAAGTTTGCTTAAGCAGTTTCAGAGCAAATTCAGAGCAAATTTGAGAGAACAATTGATTTATGATTTTTATTCAAGTATCATAGCATTTGTCATTTATGTTGTTATTCAGGTATTAACGCATTTAAGATATGCATGAAATTCAAGTATTAGAGAAATTTAGACTTCAAATTTCAGCGCATGTTCTCATTCTTTCATTTTGGACATGCTTTCATTCTAGTATTAGAGCATTTTTCATTCAAGCATCAGAGTATTCAACCATGTTTCATTCAAGTAATAGAGCATTATTAGAGCTTTTAAGTTAATCATACTTGAAGTAACAGAGCATGAGCATTATAAGCATGGTCAAAATGTATATTATATATATTCATTTTAAAGCATGTTGTATTTTCAAGAGTAGTTAAAGCTACTAATCTACTCCCTGAAAGTTGCTTTTTTGCTCATTTTCTTTATGCTCGACTCTCCTTTTTCTTGAGCTCCTTGCATCTTCCATGCTTCCCCCTGAAGCTGTTCTTCCCCCTCATGATGAATTTCTCTTTAAATTTGATCCCAAAGAGTTAAGCATCCATCATCTATCTGTTCTTCTTCCCCCTTTTTGGCATCATCCAAAAGGTGGAATGGATCGTATGATGGTAATGGCAAGCTTGGCAGAAAGGTGAACACAGTTGCCATATTATCATCATGAATTAAGGAAACTGAAAGAATTTGCATGGGTGAGGAGAGCCATGCATATGCTTCTTCAGTTGTCATGAACTGACCTGGAGCAGAGGTGAGAGAGACTGCTTGCTCTCTGAAGTTCATCGAGGCCAAGTTGTTGAAGATCTCATCGGTTGAAGGAATGGGTGGATCATCAACGAAGGGTGAGCATGAGGAGTTGGCCGGTTCATTGTCAGTGAGAGGAGCATCGGCTGGTATGCTCAGCTGGATTCGCTTGATCATCGAATCCATTATCTCTGAAAGCGTAGGTGGCGAGAAGAGTGAATGATTCATCCAGTTTCTACTCCATGTTCCTTCGTTGATCCAGAAGGTGGAGCCACGGGTGTGGATGAGGTGGAACATTGTTGACTCATCCAATTGATATCACCATATATGGTACTGCAGGTACCGTCGCAGTTGGTCGAACAGAGAGGAGTATGTGCTTTCAACAAGACCGAAACAGCTTCTCAACTGATGGTCTAGAACTGCTTCAAACTCAACCTCAATGGGGTCACGTTCGACTGACGGTAGAGGTTGGGAGTTGGCTGATATTGTAGGCCGATCACTCAGCCTTGAAATAGGTTCGCTCTCAATCATCAGCTCTCTTTCGTCAGAGGAGCTGACTGGTGCCTCCAAAGGGTGCCTTTCCACGATCTGAGTTGGAAGGCCCACGTCGTCGTGAACGCTTCGGGATCAGATGGCCGTAGATAGTGGGGAGTATGTCCCTTCTTTTGAGTTGTTCGCCATTTGGGATGACCTCATCAAACTGGCTTTGAATGATGTGGCTTATGCGACTCATAAACCCGATCTTTTCGCGAAAAGAGCCAGTGGATGGGTTATAGGCCGTTCGCTCTACATTAGCTCGCAGTTGAGCAAGGATGAAAGAGGCCCGGTCGGCTTGACATCTGTAGTATAGAGCGGCTGTGAGATGGGCTTTGATGTCTGAGAAGTGGACTGTCTCAAAGTTGCCATGTAGGATATGGCCGGTGATATCCAAGAGTTGGAGGATATCATTTGGCATACTCTCTTTCAACCGATATGAACAGTCATAGTGGTTGACATGAGGAAGCTTCCAAGCATCCCATAGTGCATATTTGCAGGGCAATTGCAGGGTCATAACATCTGGACCGTCGTCTGGAAGGTGAAGAGTAGACATCATCGTCTCTTTCATCACTGTGATCGTCTTACTCCGGACGGTAGACATGATGTTGTCACCAGAGATCATTGCATTATAGTAGAATTCCATAATATGAGAAGGTAAGTTCTTTAGTGGCACTATCGTCAAAAATGGTAGTAGCCCAGTTGCCTCCAATGGTCTATAAATCCTTATAAAGCTTTCGGAGCCGAGGCGTGCGTTAAGATACTCTAGACTTAGAGTTTTGTCTTTCTTCAGCTTCTTAAGAAGTAGATTTGCGTCGACCGTCTAAAATGGGGGCTTCATATCTGCAAAAAGATGCGGTTTTAGTTTAGAGAGAGCAAGTGTTTAGGAGAGAGAAGACTTAGCAGATGATCAAAGCAAGAGAGAGAAAGGATTTTCAGATGATTGGAGCCTTCATCTCTGTGCACATATTTATTTAGCTTTGCATGCAGGAATCGAGGGCACTCGATTACTTTTGTTAGCTGATCAGCCATCTAATTTGATGGAGGATTAGCTAAATTAATGAAGATTATATCTCAACCGTTTGATGAAGAAGTATCTTTATGATCTTGTGGCTGAGAAGTAGCTTCTCTGAGAATGGGGTAGTTGCCATAAATAGCAAAATATTTTCTGCAGATCTTGCTATTTATATCTCAATAGGAAAGTATTTTCCTTTTCTTAAAGGGGCAAAAATTCACCCAGTTTTCCATGTCTCACTTTTGAAGAAGGTGCTTGGCCATAACATTGAACCCATTGAAGACTTGCCTCCTCACGATGATGACGGTGTTTTTGCTATTGACCACTCATCTTTGCTGGTTGAGAGGGTAATTCCACGTGGCAACTGTGAGGTGAGATAAAAATTGGTTCTTTGGAATGGCTCGAGAAAGGTATTGCAGTTCTAGGAAGATGAGAAGGTTTTGGCTAAATAGATGGGCAAGATAGATCCTTATGGGTAAGGATCTCAAAAAGGGAACGGCAACGTCATGAACATGACCACCAGTCCAAGAATTGGAAGCGCTAGAGTAGGAGTTGGAGTCGAGGCTAAGGAAAAATGCGATCTTGATTTGGAAATCCCTAATCTAGGAGTAAAGGGAAAAGAAGGAAACGTCATCGGGGCGAATTTGGTAGTTACCGTGGTCAATGGGTCGGGCTAGTGGCTTTACTATCCTAAGTGTTTTAAATTAATTCCAAAAAAGAGACCTATTAGGTTGTGGCCCAAAGTTGTCCACCTTATCTTATTTCTTTAATTATGCATTAGGGCTACGGAAATCTTGAGTATAAATTGTAGTAGTTGGTACGAAATGAGGCAAGTAATGAAATAGTCTAATTATCTTCTCTTTATTTCTCCCACCATTTCTCTCAACTATTTTCCCCCATTTCCTCATTGCAAGATCACATTTTTATTACACCAACACCATACAGTTACAAGGAAAAATATAACAAATTGTCATATCTACACATTAAAATCATAAAGTCCCGCCTTTCCACTACAACAATCTTCTTTTTTCTCAATATAGCCTGGCCTATAATTAAAAAATAATAAAAATATTAATAAATGTACTACTTTACCCTTATAGCCCCCAACTTAAAGCTAACTTACTTAAAATCTAATAAATAATATATTCTTAAAATAAATCATCCCCTATCATTTCATCATCAGTATAGCCTCCAACAAAGAACTCGACCATCCGCTAAATACCCACATCTTGTCAACAAAAAACAAAACAGTCCACATCATCATGTCTGCCTCATTAAAGGGTACATATTGTAAAGGATTATTAATCCTTCCTAACAACAATGGGGTGAAGAAGGGTGCTTGGAGTGAAGAATATATCTCAGCTCCTTAAGTTTTAATTTGGACCATATATTAATTACATAAAAAAAATATTCTCACAATTTCACAATAATAAAACAATAAACTAAAAACATGTGACAAATTATGCGCCAAGTGAGCACCGCCCTAGGGCCCCCATTTTATTAGGTCCACCGATTTTTATTTTTATTTTATTATTATATTTATAAAAAAATAATTTTAAAAATATTTAATGCAAGACCTAATATATATATATATATATCATCACTCTATTTATTTTCGAGACATTACTATCCAAGCCTAACAATTTTCATGTTTTGAATATAATCATCAAAATATAGACCAATAACAACAAAATATTTTATATCATATTTAAAATAATAAAGTCTATTTATATCACTTTATCTCATATTTTATAGGATGAGTGAAAATTTAATTAAATAAAAAAAGAACTGAATCGAAGTATTTTGCTTTATTTTTAATAAAATAAACTAACCAACATATCAATTTTATTATTCTTATTATTATTAAAAAAATTCAGAAATTAGATAATTTCTAGGATCTAAATGATTTTGATAATTATTCAATACTTGTATACTTTCTTGTATTTTTGTAAGTATTGATTATATTTTTTCAAAATTTAGGATGAAAACAACACTGGAAAAATCTCAAAATGCTTGCAAAAAAATATAAAAGCCTCTCTTTTTGTTTTTCCACTGGCCCTCGACATGTCAGGATCAACGCTGATTGTTCGGACAAGAGAATAATAGAAATAGCATATTGAGCCAAATATATCATCAACTTTCGCGCTCTCTCTCACTCTCTTTCATGCACGCATGCACTATACACATTAATGTCGCCGAGCATCGTTTGATCAATTCAAACAATATCAAACTAAATGAAAATATCATAAAATTTCCAGCATTCGGTCACAATAGATGAGCATCATTGCATGGAACAAATTTAGAACTAGTTAAATATAACAGTTTGGTCCCGAGAAGGGGATTAATTAATAGGGACAGGGTGTTAATTAAAGGAATTATTAATTTAAGCGGGAGATTGATGAAAAAGGTCCTCAATTAGGAAAGTGCTTTTGAAAGATAGGCAATGATTCTTGGCATAACTCGATTAAAGAAGGATTCAAACACGGTTAAGTATAACGAATGAAATAAAGATAATTAATAAAGCAGATACCAACAAGCAATGGGTCCATTCTTAGGCCGAGACAATTAATCAGAACCAATCATGCTCAAGCCTCTTCATATGCGGAAATTGAAACACGAGATAAGAAATATAAAAAGATTTAATAGGCATCAATAGATTTATCATGTCCAAGCATGTCTTAGAATGTATTCATAGATCATTTAAATTAGATAACGATTCAAGTAGTAATAGCTAGGGTTTATCAGACTTATATTCATAGTGGGGTAAAACACCTATATTATCAAAATAAGATCTCAGCAGCCAACCCACATCCACAGCCACCAATGACCTCAGCATCATAACCTGAAAAATATTTGAAAAGGGGGGCGTGAGCACTAATGTACTCAGTGGGTTTTAAAAACTCTTTAATGAAAACCTCAGAAATATCCAATTACAACTGGTGGTATATGGAGAGCAAAACACAAAAGCCCTCTCCATATCCGCAAAGCATTTTCCTTTTCCTGTGAGCCCTTCCTGGCTCAAACTTCATGTCTACTGCACTTTGAGGCATGCCTTAGGATAAGAGAGGAGTTACCTCAATTATTCCACTAAGTATATGAGGGGGTTACCCAACTCGAGTGTACGAGGGGATTACCCAGCAGTGATCCCCTTAGTGATCAAAGATCACATCCTGGTGATATAAAATCACAATCCTTTAAGCTCAAAATCCTGCTTATCAAATATACAATCTTTCGTACCTAGCTTTGCTAGCATAATCATGGCCTAGAGTATAACATCTAGGACCTTCAATTATCAACATGATCTTATGGCCTATAAGGGATTCTATCATTACCCTAGAAGGCATTGCCCATCTAAGTAACTTCCAAACAATATCAACATCAACTTGAGATCATGATCACATATACATATGTACTCCTCGCAACAATAAACAATATCACAATATCTCATGATAAACATTTACATCATATCATGCTTTACGAGCTCAATTAACAATTCTCATCATCAATTCTTATAATATAACTTTCTTCATTCCTTTGTACAGAGACTAATCAGGCAAAGTATAAAAATATTTAATTGGATATTTTATCTTACCATATCATGCTTCTAGAGCTCATTAGCTCAAACAATAGATGAGTATAAACCCACCTCGATCACAGTGAGGAGGATGAAGCAACGAGTTGCAATTCCTTTCCCAGGTTCCCTCGAGGTTCACCTTTTCCTACAAAAGCTGATTATCGACTTAGCAATCTATTCAAAGATCCTAAGCTCTAACAGAAACTCAAATCGAGATTAAGCCCTTCTTTCCTTAACTATAACCTTATTATAGATTGCACGACTTTAGAACTTTAATAAAACATGGGATTTGATAGACTCAAGATTAAAATACATTTCAAAGTTTAAATGGGTTGAGCAACCCTTGCACGGGCCGTGCAAAAAGGAGTCAGGAGTGCACGAGCCGTGCCTGAATAAATTCAAGAAGAATTTCTCCCTAGAATTCCCGCATGGATCGTGCGAGAAAGGTGGCTTAGCGCACAGTCCGTGCGTGACTCGCGGTAGGCCTCCCAGAAGGCCTTGCACAGGCCGTGCGTGAGGGGTTTCTTAACACACAGTCCGTGCACACTGACGGACTTCAAAAATATTTGATCAAGAGTTTGGTTAAGGCAATACTTAGTTGTCTCTCCCTTTTCTCAATGTTTTAGAATTTAAATAAGGCATAACATATTTCTATGATTTTTCCAAACTTTAATCTTTACAACATTTTAAATCGATTGAAAAACCAAAATAAAATTCGACGGAGTTCGATCTTAGCTCGACACGAATAAAATATGGGGCTTGAACATACATAAGCTTCTTTTATTCAAACACTTAAAGATTAAGATTTCAACGACATATATGCTACTAACTCTTCAAATACTTTGGATAATATGATGAAATTTAACGGGATTTGAATGGAATAGAACGAAATAAATGAAATTAACAACACGACATGATAATGAGGAATAATGAGAATGACAACAATGAAATATAATACGGAATTTAAATTACAAAATGAGAATGGAAACTGGGGTTGAACGAAAAAGAATGGACGGAGACAAGTGCATTGGAAGAAGGTAACTGGCGTCGGGATTCCGGCGGGTTGCAGCGGCGACAGAGCTGCATTGCTGCTATCCGATGATGCCCTTGCCCTTCAGAATTAGCCAGAGGCCAGTCCGGCTACTGGCCGGCTGACAGCACCTTCCTCCACCGCCTCTCTTCCCCACCACTCTGATCATCGTCGCCCCGAAGAACACTCACCAAGAACTTGCTCTCAACTCTCTCTTACTTCCCTTCTCTCTAAAATGAGAATGAGATGGATTTTGGGGTGTGAAAATGAGTGAGGGATGGGGGGTATTTATAGGTGGAGTTTTAGCTTCCAAGGTAAGCCATTGCAGTATAAAAATACTGATAAAGCAATTCCGGACTTGATCAAAAGTTGTTTTATTCGATGTCGAGGTTCAAATGACCTCCGACACGAGATCTAAAAATATCGGGAAAGTCATTGGCTCAAATACTATTGAACCGACCTAACTCGGGATGAAGAGAATGTCATCTGAAGAAAGATTATATTTTCAAAAATAGATTTACTATTCATTCCGACTGACAGATTTCACTCTCGAGCATTCGATTGATCTCGGATTGGCAATCCATGAATGCGAATGGATTCCTTGGGTTATTTCCCATAAGACAAGCTTGAAAGAATAAGTCCCGGATCAATGAGGAAGATTTCATAAATTTTTCAAATCACGAACGCACTCAGATTTTACTATTCATAAATTCGATAAATATATTTTTCATTATCGGGATCTCAAATGGCCTCAGATTAAAATTTTGAGAGTACCTGCACGCTCCTTACATTGATACCTTTCCAACAAGACCAAAATCGGCTATAATTGAATTAAGATCAAAAATTTCAAAAAGACAATTTTACGAAAAATGACCCCTAAAGTCATGACTTACATCTGATTCTTCTTAAACATCATTAAGATCTATTCTAATATTTCTTAATTATACTTAGGAATTTCTTAATCCTATTTTGAAAATCCGGGGTATTACATTAAATTTTCCATCTCGATACTATTTTTTTGAAGAAAAATTCGATTATATATGCGACATAACATATAATTGAATGCCTTCTTCTTCTTCTTCTAAAGATTTTCAATTTAGTTCTTACATTATTTTTAATATGAAAGTATTTACCTAATGGATAGAATGTTTCACATGCACTTGAAAATACCTAAGTAAGAAATCTTCTAAATACAAGAAGAATCAAGAGCGTAACAGATGAGCGAAAGCCATATCGGTTTTTTTTCATGAAGACGGTTTAGTGCCTAAATGTGTTATTTTATTGTAGTAATTTTGTCATGTTTATTAAATTATTTTCTTTTATTTTATTTTGTTATGTGTTAAATTTATGTGTTTATTTTCATTTATTCCTCTAATGGTGGATCATGCCAAGTTGTGCAAAAACTTGAGCTTTTGATTATAAAAGCAGGATTTTTAATGGCATTTTGGTGGCAAGTAGAAAATCCGAAAATTGAACTCGGATTGTCGAAGGAAGGATAAAAAGGACGAGGACAAGGAGGAGTTGAATTGCACTGGATCACACTCAAGGAGTTGAATTGCACTCGAAATCAGAGCACGGAGAAGAATGGCACGGCGCGGCCGCGCCATCACCCGTGGACACGCGCAGGGGTCCTCGGCGAAGCTGGACACGCGAGCGCGCATGGGCGCACGGGCGCGCACGCCCTCTCGCCCGTCCCGGGGGCGCATACCACCCCGCGGCCGCGCGGGATCCCCCTTTTCCTCTCCGGATCAATTCTTCCCTCTATTTTAAAATGCAATCCTACTCCATTTCACTCCTAATTCTTCACAGCTGGATCAATCATAAAAGTGGACTTTTGTGGCTCTATTTTGTGGTAGGATTATAGAGATTAATTTCCCCTAAGATGTCTTTTTGGATTTTGGCTTTACTTCCCCCCTACAAAATCTCACACAAATCCCTCACATTAAATGCTCCCTTACCATCAACTTACCATCACCTTTTCTCTCTCTCTCTTTCTCACTATCTCCCACTCGATTCTCTCTCTCTCATATATCCTCATTTGATCTTGGGGATATTAACATTCATCAATTCATTCACCATTCACTTCATCTTCTTCACCACTCCATCTCTCCATTTCTCTCTACACACACTACCACCTTCACCATATTTCTTCACTATTTTCACCATCACCACCACCATTTAAGAGAAGAGGAGAAGGTAAAGACAATAAGGAAGCAAGCTAGGGTTGAAGAAAGAGAGACGAGAAGAAGCCGACTTCGAGCCATCCGCGGAAGCTAGGCTCATTAGGAGGCTTTTCTTTTGGTATTTTATTCCTCATTCTTAGATGATTTGTGGGGATTTGTCCCAAACTCTTGAAGGATATCAAATATTGTAGAAGTTTATTATATTTTTATTTGATTATGAGATGACGTACTTTTATGGTATTTGTGTTGTTTTGAGCATGGTTATGGGCTAATCTCTCTATTAGGGGGTAGATGATCGATTTGGTTTTTGATCTATGCTTGTTATGGTTGGTTGTTGTTGTTGGAATTGTGATTATTATGTTGAAGTAATTGATCACTACTTAAACATTGCTAGGTTTTAGTTAAAACCGAAAGGAGATTCTAAATCCCGACCTTGGTTCCTTTAACGTTAGGTGGATTGGGTTCATAAGTCTAAGATATTGATCTTGCTCATACAATATAGCCGATAGGGGTTTAATGGATAGACGGTGACAGTAATTGAAGTTAAACCACTTGAGGCGTCTATTGTGTGTTTGAGATTAATAAAGCCATCTTGAAGCAAGCTTAGTGATAAGTCATTGAGAAAATCTACACCCTAATACTCGTATCATAATCCTTTCCTCGATCTTGATTATATTGTGATTTGTATTTTATTAGTTTAATTGCTTGTTTTAATTCTTAGTTTAAATCATCCATCAAACCCATGATCAGAATGTTTAGGTTTTATTTTCATCGTTCTAGCATGTTACATGCATAGCCTTAAGAGAATTGCCCACAAGAAGTCTTCCTTGAGAGTTCGACTTGGGTTAGCTCATCGCGTCTACGATTGACCCCGTCCAATTGCAGGTTTGGTTTGAAGTAGTTTACCATGTTGAGTCTAGACCGGAAAATACAAATTTGGAGCGAAACAAATTTTGGCGCCGTTGCTGGGGAAGGATTTATGTTTATTGTCTTTTTGTGCTATAATTGCTTGTGTGTTTATTTTAGAATCGTGAATTTGTTTTCGTTTAAGTGTTTGTGTTTGTGTTATTTTGTTTGATTTGGTTTTTGTGTTTACTTTCTTTGTGTTTTGTTAGGTTTTCACCCCTTGTTCCAAAGTTAAGTGTGATCTCTTTTTGTGTTTTTAGTTGTGCATGCTAGAGAGACGAAGTCTCAATCGGAGATTAGCCCCCGTGTTTGACAACATCCATAGACCAAGGAGATTCGACGTGTTTGCTTGGGAAGAAGAGATGGATGCCAATCACCTCAATCTCGACAATGTCAATGCCAATACGGCTAGGAATATGAGGGATTTTGCTCGTCCCGTGATTGGGGCGATGACTTCTTGCATAGTCCTTGGAGAGGCTGCAAGGAACTACGAGTTGAAGAACATCCATTTTAGCCAACTTTCCTCCTTTTATGGGATGCCGGCCGAAGATACGTTGAACTTTATCCGGGAGTTCTATGTCATTGTTCAAACCTTCCCTCTACAAGGTTTGAACAAAGACCAATTGAAGATGAGGTATTTTTCTTACACCTTGAAGGATCGTGCCAAGACATGGTTTATGTCACTCCCGGCCAACTCATTGGCCAATTGGAATGCCGTATACGAGAAGTTCATGGCCAAGTACTACTCCAATCAAAAGACCCAAGATTTGAGAGCTCAAATTGTCACCTTTGCCCAATCTCCGGGTGAAGTATTCCATGAAACTTGGGATCGTTTCAGAGGTCTCCAACAACAATGCCCGCACCACCACCTCGCACCCGAGTTGCTCAACCAATTCTTCTACAACGGGCTTTCTCAAAATTTTCAATACATGGTGGACAATACCACGAGAGGAGACATTAGAGGCCGGACCGCCGAAGAAGTTTCAAACATCTATGAGATAATGGCCACGACTTCTCAACAAAATAGTGCTAGGAGGAAGTGAGCTTCCATCAATGAAGCCAACCCTAGTTATGATGTGATGAAGAAAGTAGCCGAGTTGATGAGGCAAGTGGAGATGCTTCGGACCTCCGAGAGACCACCTCAACAAGCCATGACCGTTGAGACTTGTGGTATATGTGGAGAGTATGACCATGGGGCCAATGTATGTCAAAAGTCAATCGAGCCGGAATCAAGTGAAGAAGCTCATTTCCATGCTCTTCAAGAGCAAGTTCATGCTCTTCAAGGATTCCAACCTCGCCAACCTTACAATCTGTACTCTTAATCATACAATCTGGGATGGAAAAACCATCCAAATTTTTCTTAGAGGCAACCTCAACAACCTCCTCAACAACCACCTCAACAACCGCTTCCACCTCAACAAGCCGGAGGTGGCCAAGCTCCGCCTTATCCAAGGCCGCAACAATATCCGGCCCAACCAAACCAACCACCTAGACCGACATTGCAAGACACCTTGCAATCCTTCATGCAAGCCACTCAACAAAGATTTGAATCTGTGGAAGCTTCTGTGAAGAGGATCGAGATTCAAGTGGGCCAAATAGCCGGAACTGTTGGAGAGTTGGCCAAACAAGCCAAGTCGGGAAAATTGCCAAGCCAACCAGAGCAAGCTCAAGCCATCACCGTTCTTAGAGGAGGCAAGGTGATCGATAACAAGGTTGGAGAACCAAGCCCAACCGAAGAAGTTGGAAAAGAAGAGAAATTTCCTCAACAAGAACAAAAGGAGCCCGAATCAAAACATGAAGAAGTGAAGAAGCCCACAATCTACAAGGCCACCAATCCCTACAATCTTCCAATTCCATTTCCAAACCGATTGATGAATGAGAAGCAAGACAACCAATTCCAAGAGTGTTACAAGCTCTTGTCCAAAGTGAACGTCAACCTTCCACTCCTCGATGCCATCCACAATGTGCCGGCCTATGTCAAGTTCTTCAAAGAACTAGCCTCCAAAAAGAAGAAGTTTGCGGAGGATGAGAAAATAGTGGTGTCTGAAGTGGCGAGTGCAATCCTACAATAACAATTACCACCAAAGCTCCGTGATCCATCTAGTTTTACTCTAAAAATTACCTTAGGAAATGGTAAAGAAGCATGTGGCATGCTAGACTTAGGAGCCAGAATTAATTTGATGCCTTACTCTATTTATAAATAATTAGAGTTAGGTAATTTGAAACCAACTAGAATGTGTCTACAATTGGCGGATAGGTCCGTGAGATATCCTAGAGGAATAATTTAGGACATTCTAGTTAAGGTGGGTGGATTGATAATCCTGGTTGATTTTGTTATTTTAGATGTGGGAGATGTACAAGAAACGGGTAAAGAGCACACACTACTCCTAGGTAGACCTTTCATGGCTACAACAAACACCTTAATTGATGTCAAAAATGGAACTCTAAAAATGTTAGTGTTAGGAGAAACCGCGTCTTTTTCTGTCCATGAAAATAAAGCTATTCCCGTCTCCTCCTTGGAGGAAAATTGCTCTTTTATCGATAATATTGATGCCTTGGCCGAGGAGGTTTTCTTGCAGGAAATAGGCTCCTATTGGAGAAGTGAAGCCTTGTCCGAGGAACTTGCTATGGAAGAAGCTTACCTCAAGTGTGGGGGAGACGACTTGGATGCCGAGGAGATGGAGATTTTGTTAGGAGAAGAAGTAAGCTTGATGGAAGTCCTTGCTTCGACCGAAAAGGAAGTGAAACCCTCTCCCGAACTTAAGCTCAAGGAGCTCCCATCTCATCTCAAATATGTGTACCTTGATGAAGAGGAAAAGAAGCCCATGATCGTCTTTACCGGGCTTGAAAATGAAGAAGAAGATCTCTTGGTAACCGTACTCAAGATAAACAAGCAAGCTATTGGGTAGAACCTTTCCGACATCAAAGGCATTAGCCCCTCGACGTGCATGTATCGGATCATTCTCGAGGAAGGGGCCAACCCTGTTAGAGAAGGACAACGACGGCTCAATCCCGTGTTGATGGAGGTCGTCAAGAAAGAGATTCTCAAGCTCCTAGCGGAGGGGATTATCTATCCTATAGCCAATAGTGAATGGGTGAGTCTGGTCCATGTGGTGCCTAAGAAAGGAGGAATCACGGTGGTGGAAAATGATAGAGGAGAGCATGTGGCTACTCGAACCACCATCGGGTGGAGAATGTGCATTGACTACCGAAAGCTCAATGCCGCCACTCGAAAAGACCATTTTTCCCTTCCTTTCATTGATCAAATACTTGATAAACTTTCTGGTCATAGTTTTTATTATTTCCTTGATGGTTTATCGGGTTATTTTCAGATGGCTATTGCTCCCGAGGACCAAGCCAAGACCGCCTTCACGTGCCCGTTTGGCACATTTGCTTGTAGAAGAATGCCATTTGGACTATGCAATGCACCGGGCACATTTCAAAGGTACATGTTTTCTATCTTTTCCAAAATGATTGGTGATTTCATTGAAGTATTCATGGATGATTTTTCCATCATTGGGTCTTCATTTTCCGATTGTTTGGATAAGTTAGAACTTGTTTTAAGGAGATGCATTGAAAGTAGCTTTACTCTAAGTTGGGAGAAGAGTCATTTTATGGTTACTAGTGACATAGTCCTTGAGCATGTTGTTTCTAAAGAAGGAATGAGTGTAGACAAGGCTAAGGTTGATGTAATTGAAAAATTACCTCATCCCATCAATGTAAAAGGTGTTAGAAGTTTTCTAGGCCATGCTGGTTTTTACCGTCGGTTTATAAAAGACTTCTCAAAAATTAGCCAACCTCTATGCCATTTACTTACTCAAGATATTCCTTTTGAGTTTGATGAAAAATGTTTGCATGCTTTTAACACTCTTAAGGAGAAATTGATCACCGCAACTATTGTCATTCCCTCTAATTGGTCATTGCCTTTTGAAATCATGTGTGATGCATTAAATTCCGCTGTGGGTGCCATTTTAGGTCAACATGTGGATAAAATTCTTCGTGTAATTTACTATGCTAGCCTCACCTTGAATAGTGCTCAAGTAAATTACACCACAACCGAAAAAGAATTGCTTGCCGTTGTGTTTTCATTGGATAAATTTAGATCCTACATCTTAGGTTCTAAAGTGATTGTGCATAGTGACCATGCGGCTCTTAGGCATTTTTTGACCAAGCCCCAAGCCAAACCTAGACTAATTAGGTGGATTTTGCTTGTGCAAGAATTTGATGTTGAAATCAAAGATAGAAATGGGTGTGAAAATGTTATAGCGGACCATCTATCTCGTCTCCCCGTTGATGAAAATTTTGATTTATCACATGAGAAGGGGGTTGTTTGTGATTCATTTCCATATGAGCATGCTCTTGCACTTAATTCCTCTCCATGGAATGCCGACATTGTTAATTATCTTGCTTGTGATAAAGTGAGGCCTAACCTTACTTTTCAAGAAAGGAAAAGATTTTTGGCAATGTGTAGGTACTACTTTTAGGACGATCCATACCTTTTCCACTTAGGGAAAGACGAAGTGATTCGAATATGTGTCCCAGAGGAGGAGCAAACTGATGTTTTGACCTTTTGCCATGCTTCACATTGTGGTGGCCACTTTGGAGGGCAAAAGACGGTCTGAAAAATCTTGCAATCCGGTTTGTATTGGCCTTCTATTTTCAAAGATGCTCATACCTACTGTTTTTCATGTGATAAATGCCAAATACTTGGTAATATAGGGAGAAGAAATGAAATGTCTTTAAATATCAATCTTGTTGTTGAGATTTTTGATGTTTGGGGTATTGATTTTATGGAACCATTTTCTAGCTCATTTAGTTTTGAATATATCCTATTAGTCGTTGATTACATGTCTAAGTGGGTTGAGGCAATCCCCACTAAGTCTTGTGATGCTAATGGTTATCAAGTTCGTACAGGAGCACATCTTGAGTAGGTTTGGATTCCCTCGTGCTATCATAAGTGGCGGTGGATCGCATTTCACCAACAAACTTTCCAAAAAATTGATGAAAAAGAATGGTGTGACTCACAAAGTGGCTACTCCATGTCACCCTCAAACTTTCGGTCAAGTTGAGACGAGCAACAAACAAATTCAAAACATTTTGAAGAAGACCGTGAATGTGACGAGGAAGGATTGGTCTACAAATCTAACCGATGCTCTTTGGGCATACCGGATGGCTTACAAGACTATTTTAGGAATGAACCCTTACCACCTCGTGTATGAAAAAGCGTGCCATCTCCCGGTTGAGATTGAGCATAAGGCCTATTGGCCCTTAAGGTGGTGAATTTTTATCTAACTTGTGCAGGAAAGGAACGAGCCTTGCAATTGACCGAGCTCGATGAGTTGAGGAATGAAGCATACGACAATGCGAAGATCTACAAGGACAAGGTGAAGAAGCTTCACGATAACTGCATTGTTAAGAAGGAGCTCACTCCGGGTATGAAGGTCCTCCTTTTCAACACTCGTTTGCGGCTCTTTCCCGGGAAACTCAAGTCTAAATGGAGTGGACCATTCATTATTGAAGAAGTGTTCCCTTACCGAGTGGTAACATTGAAGAATCCGGGAACCAACACCATATTCCAAGTGAATGGACATCTAGTCAAGCCATATTTTGAAGGACGACCCCGAGGAGTCGATGTCGAGGCTTTCAAGCTCGACAATTCCACCTAGTTACCCCGGAGGGTATGTCTAGCTCGAGACATTAAAATGAGCGCTGCATGGGAGGCAACCCATGATTTTATTATTCTGTGTTTTATTTTGTTTTGCCTTGTTTAATTTTTTTACACTTTGGTGAATTTTGAGGTACCTATACATTTTATTGATTTGCAGGAGCAGAGCAAAACAGGGGAGGAAATTGATCTAGTTTTGGGCGCCGCCGCGCAAGGCCCTCCGCCTCGCGCACCATTCCTCGATCATGTTCCCTCCACGAGCGCACGAAGCTGCGCGGGCATGCGGCTCCATGAAGCACCCCCTCGAGCGCGGCCCCGTCTAATTGCTGCGCGAGAGCGCACCTCCGCGCGGCCGCGCACACAACCCCTAGGTAAAGTCCCTTGTGCGAGCGCGCATGGGCACGCGGGTGCGCGCTCCCTCCTAGCCAGCCACCCCGCAGGCGCGCATAAGCCCGCGGCCGCGCACCCCTTCTCCGTGTTTCTCTTCCTCGCCTCAGAAACCCGTGCGACCGTGCATGGTCCCATGACCATGGCCCGTCCCCAATATAAAAAGGGCCCCAGCTCTTCAGCCCTAATTCACACTTCTCCTTGCGCCGCTGCTCTCAAATTGTTCCCCACATAAAAATCCCCAGCTCAAATTCCACAGCAAAATTCACCAAAAATTGGAAGCACCCCCCCAACCCACGCCATCTCCAACCGTGCACAGTAGCGCCACTGCGCCCGTGCCCGCCGCCGTGCACTTCTCTTGTTGTGCTCCTTCATTTTCATACCTCAAGCTCCATAGCCATGGCACCCAAGACCAAAAATCTTGCTCTTCCAAGAGGAGAATCCGGCTCTAGCTCCACAAGGGAGATGACAAACTATGCACACCAATTTGGAGCCCCCTTCCTTCTCATCTCCCTAGAAGAAGGTAAACGTTTCACCACCTTCCAAAAATTTGAAATTACTTCTCCGCGCTATATTGATTGGAGGTTGATGCAATCTTTGGGAATTGAGGACAAAGTTATCAAATATCTCAAAGCTTTGAGCTTGGAACAATTTGCACAAATGAAATTTGACGCTTATGATCATTTAAGTCTTGAATTTTTGGTATCTTTTGAGTATGATGAGAGGGAGCAGAAGAGAATTCATTTTAGGATGTTGGAGCAAAGATATGAGGTCACATTGTCCAACATGAAAGACTATTTTGGTTTTTCATCCAAGGGGATAAAAGAGCGGCCATCGAACTTCAATGTTGCCAAAGCTTGGTATAAAATTTCAGGTTTTCACAATTAGGACCCTAAGGGGACATCGAGCAAGTACATCCAGGACCCCGCACTGTAAATGGTCCACAAATTCTTGGTCTACAATGTCAGCGAAAAGGAGCAGGCCAACAAAGTGAATTCAACGGAGGTCTATCTTTTGTGGTGTGCAATGAAGAAGAAAAAATTTTGCCCTTCTATCTTTCTTTGGTCAGCCATCAAGGGCATGCTCCAACGAGACGTCCAGCACCCTTCTTTCTGGCCTTCACCTCAGCTTTAGCAGTGAAACTTGGGGTGCGTGAAGAAAATGGCTTGGCACCAATTGGCCAAACTAGAATTACTCAGTACAGCATCGATAAGGATGAGCTCAAACGAGCTCAGATTATATATGATGAGCGCCAGGTGAGACCTCACGCCAAGAGAAATTGTGTTGAGAAGTTGAGGCTCGCACAGCAGGGCACCATGCAACTTACTGGAGGAGACGGCACCTCGTCTGCACAACAGCGTGGTCTATCAGATGAGCCCGATGAAGCGGGCAACGAGGATGCCGACGAAGGAGAGGAGCAAGGCAGAGAAGAACACCAAGAAGCAGAGGGGCAGTACCACTACTAGCAGCACCCACATTACAGATACCAAATGCCGAATCCTGACTGGAGCACCTTTCAAGGATACTTCGACACTTCTATAGGGTAGAGCAATTTCAGCAAAACCTCTAGCAGTCGCTCACCAACACCATGGGCCAATTTCAACATCAAGTCCTAGACTCGATGAGGGAGTACAGGCAGGACCACATCACTCACATGATGCAAAACCAATAGCGTATTGACGCCTCCTTTCAGACAATCCACGAGGAGATAGGTGCAGTGCGCCATGATGTTAGAGGCCTCTACACTCGCATGGATACACATGAGAAGTGGATGACGTCCCTGGAACAAAGTTGGAATGCATGGACCCTCGCCTCTGCCGCCTGCCCGATGCCACCTCGTCAGTCTTTTCATTCACCACATTCTCCATCACCGGAGTAGTGAAGTCTTTTATATTTTCTGTTATTATTTTATGTATTTTCGTGTTCGTGTGCGTTGTTTTTCATTTTAGTATGTTCATATTTCGTTCGTGTGTTTCGTAGTTTTGTTTTGTAGGAACTCGCATCCGTTGTCGGTCTTCTACAATCTTATGATGTACTCTCTTCTCTTTTACTTTTATCTAGCATTTGCTTTTCATCCATTGAGGACAATGCATGGTTTAAGTGTGGGGGAGTCATGAGCTTGTTATTGTGATGTTTAGCTATGTTTTATTGTTAGTAATTGGATGATGTTTATTTTTGTTTTGATTGAATGTATTTGTGTTGTTGGATTTTGTTGAAATTGTGTTGAGATTGGTTGCAATTGTTCTTGATTTTATTGTATTTATTATGTTGCGTATTTTGTAATTCTCCCACTTAGCCTTATGTTTTGCCCAATTGTCAAACTTGAAAAATTTTGGATATGAATCTTCAAGGAATTATTTTCAAGTTAATCATTTTGAATGAATTGTTATCGTGGTTTCACTCTTGAGCGTGAATTGTCTTTGAATGTTGATCATAATTTGATGATTTGTGTTGAGGGGTCTTGTCCTTGTGGGATTAGGAAGCATGTTTAGCCTTGTTTCATGAAAATTATCCCCGTAATCATTTATCCACATAAAAAAAAAGAGAAGAAAAGAAAAGGGGTAATAAGGATCTCTACTCCTCTAGTTGATTAATTCGACTATAAGTATGGGAAACCACACAAGGACACTAGGGATTTCCTCCCTATGGATTTCACCTTGTGAATTTTGATCCACACCCCAAAAATTTGTTTAAATAAATGGGATTGCATTCGGGACTCTACTCCTCTCATGTGTGTGTCATTTCTTTTAACATCTTGCATGATGAGTATGGAAAACTGCATTAGGAAGCTCGGGTTGGCTCGATGATTATACCTAGTGACCCTCGTCCTATGTTTGTAATCCCTTATGTCTTTGAATTTTTGTTCTTTTAATAAATGTGAAGTTGATTCATGGGAAATTAAATTGGAATGATTTGAGCATAATTTGTTTTTCTTAGTCTTGAGAGGGCAAGCAACTCACTTGATTGGATATTACGTTCACGTTCTTGGATGATAAATTCTTTAGTGGGAAACATGAGACTTGATCAAAATTGCATGATTGCCTTGCAAATCTTTCCTTCTTGCTTCATGTTTTTAATTTCTTGTTTGCTTGAGGACAAGCAAAATGCTAAGTGTGGGGGGAGTTGTTTAGTGTCTAAATATGTTATTTTATTGTAGTAATTTTGTCATGTTTAGTAAATTATTTTCTTTTATTTTATTTTGTTATGTGTTGAATTTATGTGTTTATTTTCATTTATTGCTCTAATGGTGGATCATGCTAAGTTGTGCAAAAACTTAAGCTTTTGATTATAAGAGCGGGATTTTTAATGGCATTTTGGTGGTAAGTAGAAAAGCCAGAAATTGAGCTCGGATTGTCGAAGGAGGGATAAAATAATATATTCTTTTTTATTTTGCAAAGTTAATTCTACTAGAACAACATTCTATATGTATGAGAGACTTTGATAATTAACTGGTCATATTATGAGATAATTTATATTCGTATATTTTTGTCGGTTGTTGAATATTTCTAAGCAAAATATTCATATATTGTGGAACAAAATATTATTGCTGCATTTTATATTATATATAAATATATTCAATTTTTATAATTTGGAATTCAAAAAAATTCGTCCCCCACCTAAAAATCCTTGCTTCATCCCTCAATAGATATCAAAGCAAGTCCAATCATTCTTTGTGATATGGTCAACCACAAATAAGATTTGAATATCTTTGAATCTGAAAAACTTCTTTTTTTGTACACGCAACTGTAACATGTTTGGCTAATAAAATTTTGTAAGCAATATATGCATTAGGACAACTATTTAGCCTATTCAAGCAAGTTAATATCTAGAGTAGGGATGGGAAAATATACCGAAATACCGCACTTATCGTACAGGAAAAATATCGAAAATACCGAATTTTCGGTATATCGAGATTTTCGGTACGGTATCGTGAGTTTTCGGTACGGTAACGGTATGCACTTTTAAAAATTATGGCATACCGCGGTATACCGCGATATTTCGATATATACTGAAACACCACGGTATACCGGTAAACAGACGGTATATTGATGTCTCGGTACGGTACGGTATGTCGGTATACCGATACATACCGTCGTTTTCAAATTAAAAATACATCTATAAAATTCAATGTTGTAATTATAATATTGCAACATATATTAAAATTTACATTTATAATTATTACTCAAGTATTTAATAATATAATATTTAGTAAGTTTTTTTAATAAAAGTATTTAAAAAATACAATGCAATAATATAATATTTAGTAAGTTTTTTTATAAAAGTTTAGCAAAAATACGATATTTGAAAAATATTAAATATATATTAGATATAAATAAATTATGAGATTTAAGAAAAACGCTTCACCATTTATATATTGATTTTTGAATATGTCTCATGTTGAAAAATAATATACTAATGTGAATGAACTACTTAACTAATGTGATTTATGAGTAAAATAATTAATAAAATAAAATAAGAAATAATTAATCAAATAATTATATTAGAGTTCATTTGATTCTAAAATATTGCAATATTTATTTAAAATTTAGATTCATAATTATAACTCAAATATTATTCCAATACATCAAATATTCAAAATGAGAAAGAATAATACATGCAATAATATAACATTTAACAATTGTATCATACAAAAGAAAAAAACTTTATATTTAAATCGCACAATAATTAACGTCTCCATTCAATTAATAATTTAATATCATGTAACTCCTAAAAGATCCTAAGGTTTGATTCTTCTATACTATAATATACAACTATTAAGTATATCTAAAAATTACCGAGATCTATGTATATGAATGATGAAACAAAATTTTATTTGTCCATTAATTAGATATTCACTCTATTGCATAAAAAAATATTAACTATATAAAATTATATTTATATCTATATCTAAAAAATAATCATCATCGAATACTAATAATTAAATATTTAGTAGATAAATTTAATACATATTAGTGCATATTTATTTTAAGAAAGCATAATCAAGAATTGTTTATATAAAAAATCTCATTACTTAAGTCTCATCTAAAATGTGAATGACTCTCATCATCAAGATTATATTTGATTCTTCTATACTATAATATACAAATATTAAGTATATCTAAAAATTATCAAAATATATATAATTGAATGATGAAATCAAACTTCCATTAATTAGTTATTCACTATACTGCATAAAAAATTATTAACTATATAAAATTATATTTATATCTATATCTAAAAAATTAATCATCATGGAATACTAATAATTAAATATTTAGTAAATAAATTTAATACATATTAGTGCATATTTATTTTAAGAAAGCATAATCAAGAATTGTTTATATAAAAAATCTCATTACTTAAGTCTCATCTAAAATGTGAATGACTCTCATCATCAAGATTATATTTGATTCTTCTATACTATAATATATAAATATTAAGTATATCTAAAAATTATCGAAATATATATAATTGAATGATGAAATCAAACTTCCATATTAATTAGTTATTCACTCTACTGCATAAAAAATTATTAACTATATAAAATTATATTTATATCTATATCTAAAAAATTAATCATCATGTAACACTAATAACTAAATATTTAGTAAATAAATTTAATACATATTAGTGAATATTTATTTTAATAAAAATCATAATCACGAATTGTTTATATAAGAAATCTCATTATATAAGTTTCATTTAAATTGAATAACTCTCATCATCAAGATATTTTTTATATTACTCATGCAAAAAAATAATGACATATTTTATAATTATTTGATAACTTAATATGTATAGTAATTGATAAAATCTATCAAATAAAATAAAAACTAATAAAAAGGATTAAAATATGACTAAACGTATTTACTACTCATTCCAATTCCCAAATATCAAAATCCCCAAAATCAAACTTTCAAGTTTTAAAACCCTTTTCTTCGTGCTCTACCGCTCTCAATCCATCATCCATTGCTCCTCAACCGCACCACCGTGGTAGCTTCAAGTCTGGCGGCATAGCAGTTGCAAGTTCGACGCGCGTAGAAGAGCGGTTCCAACCTGCAGCAACAACAACACCTTCGAATTTCGCTCGCCTTCAACATAGATTATTCAACCATGTGAGTTTTCGTTAAGGCAATGTTTTTTGTTTCTTGACAAGAGCTTTTGCTGTTTTGTTGTTGAAGGGTTGTGAAATATATGTTTGTAGATATATTATTTGTGTGAGAAAATTTTTGAAGCATCGTTTGTCGAGAGTGAGAAAGAAATTTTATCTTCAAATGAAACCTCTTTTCTTGTTCTGATTTAGTAGTGTTTTTGTTGTCTTAGAATTTTTATTTTCCTTTTCTTGAACTAATTAGTAATTTGTAAATAGCATTTTATTTTTGCTAAAGTTCAAAATTGCTATTACTTACTTGATTGGTTTCCTTCTGATTTTTCTCAACTAATTCATGTGTGATAAATGATAACAAGGTGTTGTTTGAGACTTACAGAAAAATCGAGATAATTATTTGATAAACAAATTGATAAATGTATGAAGTCAGAGAATATATGGCCTACTAAGTAGAATAAGGCAAAGACTTTGCCACAAAGTTACCTGGCTCAGTCGCGAGTTGCCATACTTGCTTCACAGATTCAATGTCCTTCTCAAAGGGAGCATGTAAAACAATGCTAATGGATCCAACCAAACAGAGAATGCAACCAACAATGCCGAACATATGCAGTCTCTCTTTCAATATAAAATGAGCTAAGACTGCGCTGCATAAGAAATTTTGTATTCAAAATCTGAACAAACGAGCTTCTGTAAGAAGTACATATTCATAATTTAACCAAATATATATCATATTTCCAGTACATATTCCCAAACATTCAAACGTTAATGAATATTATGTTTGATTTTAATCTTCATGAGGTTATTTCTAGCGCATTCATTTTTTCCTCTGATATTATTACTCTTTATCATATTTTCACTTTGCTGTTAGCTTTGAACAATTATATTTCCTGTATTCATCTAACTATTCAAACATTGTAGCACCTATCTAGTTTGTATTAATATTTTGTTGCCTATATCATTTCAGGGTTGAATCTGAATCATCTCATACAGTGCCAAATCCACCAGAAACACCACATACAGTGGAATCTGAAAGACAAGCTGATATCACTGATGAGGGTACTAGTAAAAAACGACCAAGAGAAGGTTCGACACAAAAACCTCCTACAGTGCCTAAAAGAAGAAGTCCATTTTGGGAGCATTGTGAGAAAGGATCAAGAAAAATGAAGGATGGCAGCTTATAGCAAATAGGGATATGCAACTACTGCAAGACTGAGATCCTGGTGGCTACTGGAAGTACTAGTGGGTTAAAAAACCACTTAGTAAGGAGGTGCAAAGGAAGTCCATTGTACGAAGTGAGCCAAGATGAGAAATGTCAAACTACATTGACCATTGAGACTATGGGACAAGGAAGTGGAAGTAGTCACGTGGTTTCTCACTCTTTCAATCAAAAGCGGTGTGAACAAAAGATTGTAGAGTTTGTGATTATTGATGAAACATCGTTTCGAGCTGTTGAAGGGAAAGGATTTGTTGGTTTGGTGAATGAATCACAGTCGAGATTTTGAATTCCTGATCGCAAGAAAGTTGCAGGTATGGTTTATGACTTGTTTCTAGTTGAGAAAAGTAAGATACAGAGTGTGATTATTGGTCAAAGGGTTAGTATCACAACTGATACTTGGACTTTAATTCAACATATAAATTACATGGTCGTGACTGCTCATTTTTTGGATAGTGATTGGAAGTTGCATAAAAGGATAATTAACTTCACAAAAATCACTAGTCATATTGGAGGAGATATTGGCAAGATGATTGAAATTTGTTTAAGGGATTGGGGGATAGAAAAAGTATTTTCGATAGTAGTCGATAATGCTTCATCTAATGATATTGCCATTGAATATCTGAAAAATAGAATGAGAATTGATAATACATTGTTGTTTGAAGGGAAATATTTACATTTGAGGTGTGCATGCCATATACTTAACTTAATTGTTAAGGATGGCCTGAAAGAGCTCTATTTGTCAATTAAGGCTATAAGAAATGATGTTGTATTTCTTCATTCTTCTCCTTCTAGGTTGAATAAGTTTAAGGATTTTGCTGTACTAGCCAAGTTTTCTAGTGCATCAACAGTACCTATGGATGTCAAAACAAGGTGGAATTCAACCTACAAAATGCTTGATGTTGCATTGAAGTATAGAAAGGTATTTGAAAGGATGTCTGAAGAATGGTTGCCTTTTAATAAATATTTTCATGAAAAGGATGACAAGGGGAATGAGAGGATAAGGCCTCCAACTGTAGATGATTGGGAGAATGCAAAAGCATTTGCACATTTTCTGAAAAAGTTTTATGATGCCACTTTACAGCTAAGTGCATCAAAAACTCCTACATCACAGTTGATTTATCAATTGATGATTGCTCTAGAACTTGAGATTGAGAAAAAGATGATTGATGATACAGATCCAACTCTTAAGAAGGTTGCAAGTGCAATGAAGGAAAATTTTGACAAGTATTGGGGGGATTGGAATAAGATAAATCCTTTGGTTTTTATTGCTAATGTTTTGGATCCGAGAAACAAGTTTCAAATGATCAAAGTCAGTTTCAAGAAATTGGGAAGTACTCCAGAAAAGGTCAAAGAGTTCATTGATCAAGTTAAAAAAAATTGATTGCATTGTGAACAGAGTACAAAGGAGTGAATGATACCTTAATTGTTGAGAAACAAAACATGCAAGTTCCTTGTGATGGTGGAGTTGATAGTGTTGATCTTTGTGATGAATTGTTCAATGATATGGAAGCACAAAATGAAGAAGAACAACTTCAAGAGATTTCTAATGAAGTGGATAAGTACTTAGCTGATGAGATTGAGAAAAGATCTAATTTATCTTTCAATCTTTTGAAGTGGTGGAAGGGAAATGAAACTAGGTATCCAATCCTTTCATCTATTGCCAAAGATATATTTGCAATTCCAAGCTCAATTGTTGCTAGTGAGTCTGCTTTTAGCTTGGGCAAAAGAGTTGTGGATCCTTTTCGAAGTAATTTGAGTCCGAAAATGGTAGAGGCATTAGTGTGCACTAATGATTAGTTAAAGGCAGATGGTTTCAACATTTACAAGGATCCAACCGATGAAGACCTTGATTTATATAAGGAAATTGAAGAAATTGAAAAGAGTAAGAGTTTCATTGTATAATTAAATTTAAATTTAAGTAATATTTATTTATATTAATATGAAATGAAGTGTATTGATAATTTCTAATATTTCTTTTACAGATGCTAATGCTAATCAAGACCGTTCTCAAAATTCAAATCCAATTTCCATTTAGTCTTTGTCTCTTTAGTCTGCCTTACAACTTGAAAGTAAGATTATATTTGTAGAATTACATGTTTTCACTTCCCCGTTGAATATTTATAAATTATAACTAATTATTTTCTGATTTTGCAGGTTTCTTATGATGTTGGACTTTCAAGTTGTAAAATTTTGGATTGGTTTTAGATATATTTTGTGTTGATGTTGGTTGTTGATGCATGAATTAGTAGACTTATTTTGCTGTGCTGAAGTTAAATTGTTGGATCAGATATAAATATTTCTATTTAGTTTATTATGTTAGAGTTTATTTGTTTTACAAATATTTTCGGTATTTTCGGTAAAAAATTAATTTTTTCGGTATTTTCGGTATACCGTGAATTTTCAGTATTTTCGATATACCGTGAATTTTCGGTGCGGTCCGATATATCGGTATATCGACACGATACGATATACCGAAATATTGATACGGTATCGATATCCATTTCTGACATACCGAAAGGTTCGGTATACCGAAACTTTCGTTATGATAACGGTATGAATTTTTTCGATATCGAAATTTTCGGTACTGTAACGGTACGACATGAAATTTTCGGTATATCGTACCGACCCAACCCTAATCTAGAGCAATATTTTTTTAGGGTAAAAGATGTCTTATACTACAAAAAAATCGCGGTATAGTGACAGATTATTTCGTCGTTAGAATCCTCTAACAACGGACTAACGACAGATTAAGTCCATCGTTAAACATACGGTCGACAACAGATTTAACGACGGATTTGGTCGGTCATTAATATTTAACGACAGATCTAACGACGGACAGGTCCGTCGTTAAAAATGTCACTCGTTTCAGTCGTGGACACTTTTTAACGACGGACGTCGTTAGATCTGTCGTTAAATATTAACGATCGATATACTCCGTCATGTGGTTATTTTAGTTGGATTTTTTACTTTTAGTGACAGATTAGTCCGTCGTTAGTTTTTTTTTCTTTTTTTAATTATTTTTATTTATGCATTTTTAATTTGTTAATTTGAAGACGTATTAAATCAATGGAAATAGATACAAAATATTATATTAATATTTAGTTTGAATAAGAGATTAAACGTATAAGAGTAGTTATCCAAAATCATACATAATCAAACATAACAATTTTAAAATGATACATTTTTTTTTAATACTAATTTTAAAATCATACATAATCAAACATAACAATATCATACATGTCTGGAGAAGGCTGAGACGATGACCCATCGGCTTCCCTGAACCGACGTTGCATCTTCGGCGTCCCCATAACAATATACATTTTTTTTATTAAAAATTGAAAGTAAACTAATATTACTAAATGTTTACATAATTTTTGGTGTATCTATAATTCGAAGGGCCTGTACAACGCACCTCAATTAAGTATGCCTTCAGGTGCGTCCTTGTATATATTGTTCTACATATTTTTGTTCTGTGTTCTATTTTTATATTGTCGATTAACAAATTTTAAAATTAGGGTTAAGAAATTTTTTGTTAATTTCTCATGTATAGTATTAGCTTGTTGAAAAAATAAGGGTATTAAACAATTTTGTTAGGAGATTAGTTAAAATCCGTGACTACTCCAGCAAATCTTAATTATATGTGCTGCTATGATCGATCTGAATTCTGACATGTCAGCATTAATTTATTCTCGTACTAATTAGCTTGAAATAATTATTATATATATGTGGTTTTTATTCGGATTTTATGGCTATTTCATTTTAACAGAAAATAAATTGCATAGTAGCAATTAAGTTAAATTCTATCGAAGTAGACTTAATTGTTACATTTGAGATCACCTACAATATTTGGATTGCCTTAACAAATTTATATATAAAATTTCAACTAATTGAACAATTATACAAAAATTAAAAAATATATATTTTATATAACTTTATTTATTTAGTTTTGTTTTTTAGACTTCTTTTTTCAGTAACTATCAAAATGAGAGAAAATAGGGTCATAAATTATTTTACTTTTTAAGTATTTGAAAGCAAACGGCAAGTGATGTTGGGATTAGCTACACAAACGACAAATTGATGGGGACCGTTAATGGCGTTTTGTCTTTGTTTTTCAATGTTGATCATTTGATCTCTTGTAGTCACGTTTGACTTGGCTTCCTAGATTATATTTGTCGTCTTATCTAAATTGAAGTTTCCAGATTCCATAATATATATGTAGTAACTAATTTGTGCACTTTATACATAAAGATGGGGATGCATGTAGATATTTAACTCGCGCGAACTAACAATGGATTCCAAAAAAATGTTACACATGCCAAAAAAAAAAATTAACTCATGGTTGATCTTGAGAGAAAAATCAAGTGAAATCTATTGCATTTTTGTATTGCATTCTCTATTGCATAATTTTTTTTTTCTACGATTTTGATCAATTTTTTGTACTTTATTTTAATTTTACACTTGTTATTTAGGGTCCATCTTATTCAATTAGGATTTATTATAATTTTTTAGTATTTAATTTGTAATTTTTAGTTATTAATTGATTTTTTGAAAATTAACTAAAATACAAGAAATCAAAATCAATAAAAAAAATTCCCTAAAAATTTGATAAAAAAAAAAAATTAAACAAATGATTGTGCAATAGGGGATGCAACACGGAAATGGAATAGATTATTTAATCCCCGTCGTGTAGTGATGTAATTTAAATAGTTAATCGAAAAAAAATTCCAACTTTCAATCCAAAATAAATTTTGTTAATTATTTATATAATTATATGTTCTCTGATATTTATTTTATTTTATTTTTGCACTTTGCTAACATATACTACATAAAATTTCATGACGAATCCATCTCAATATTATTGGCATGAAGAAAACCGTTTTCCAAACTCAAGCTTATTTGCGTCATAGGGGTTCGATGGGATAACGATAAATAATTAGTTCATCAAAGAAATGTGCAAATCTCTGCACGTACAATTGTGCGATATGCACCAATTTATCCATAACTTATCCAAAAAATACTAATAGGGTTAATTATGAAAAATAAATGAACTTTAACACAATTTGATGAATTTTAAAAGTTCGCAATTATAATATATTTTTATAATTTATTGCATGATAGACACCCTATTATTCCAACGAATCAAAAACGAATAGGTAACGTTGAATATTGGAAAATTTTATGCTTTTACAGTATACTAGCATAGATTAGTGCAACGTAATTTGTATGATTTTAATTACTAAGCAATGATATAATATGTATAATTAATAATTATAAGGTATATTATAATTATAAAATAGCTAATTTAGAATAAAATTATACTAAGCATATCAAAATAAATTATTTTATATAAAAATAAATGATAAATAATCCATCTTTGTGTTAAATTTCATGTTGATTATGTATTTTACTAAGTACAAATTATCATGTTGATTATGTATTTTACTAAGTACAAATTATTAATATATGAAATATAATTTAAATTTGCATAAAATAAAAATATAAAAACGTAAATTGATTATCAATAATTTTGTTCTGATTAAAATAAATTGATTAGATTGGTATCTTGATTTAATGATTTCCAATTGTGTAATTTATTTTTTAAATTATAACAATTGAAAAATAATATAATCATGAGAGTAAAGGTTGAGCTTTTAACATTTTTTTTTCATAAGTGCATTTTATTTTTCCTTTCATTTTTATCATGATGTTTATTATTTTCTATATTTATAAATAATCAAACATAATTTTTTCTAAAATTCCTCTACATTTGATTTAAGAAATTACTAAAATATAAATAATAAATAAAGTATATAAATATACAAAATACTCTTCATTTGTTTTGTAATTATTTTCCAAAAAGTATAATTAATGTCCGCATTTTAATTGAAATATTATTTATGTCACTATAAAAGTAGTATTTGGCTATCATAAATAAATTAAACATAATTTTCTAAACTTTTTCTTGAGGATTTAGTAATTTTCTTATATAAATTACTGCACAAATGTTTATCATACGTATGATTGAAAAATATTTTTACTTGAAAATAAACTTGATGTGAATTTCTAATATTAACTTTTGAAAATAACAAAATTTATTATCGTGTTCAATTTCAAGAAAAAACTAGAACATGAATTATGCCCATTGGAAATTCATTCGCTATATATTATAGATGCATTTTGATCCTGCTATTATTTCACATACTAACACACACTCTTACATATCTATGAATTAAACGCTTTATGTTCTTTTTCTTTCTTTCTTTCTTTTCTTTTCATTTCCTTTTTTCTTGTTTTTTTTTTCTCCTCAATCTTTATTTTGGCCATTTTGAATTATAAATCTTGATCACGTTCATTTTGAACTATTTCAAAATCCCATCATCGTCGAACTCCATCAACGACAATTAGACTTCTATGAGTATTTTAACTTATAAATTTTTGAAACAATTATGCTTAATTCGCATGTGTGTTAATGTGCGAAATGATAAAAAAAAAAAATATGTATTTTAATGGATGTTATTTTCTCTACTGCACCAAGCAAGCCGTTATTGGGCTTTCCCTTTCACTAGAGCTACTTGGGAAACTTCCACGAGCTTTAAAGGATAGGGGGGATATCTGAGTCGATAGGGCCATATTCAAAAGGAGATAAGTGAATTTAGTATCTTATCCCTCCATTTGTTTGAGGAGCAAAAAATGATCAAGATGATGCCTTTAAAATAGTTAAGGTATCAATTTGGACCGAAAAAAGTAAATGTGGACAAAAGTGCTCCCGGGAAATAAGAAGTGGAGCAAAATAGAACTCCCTTCTTTGTTTAAATTCCAATGTGGATATACTATATGAATTTTTTAATATTTAAATTTTATTTCAAATTTCAATGGTATTTTAATTATTGCTGAATTTTTGTATCTTTTTTAACTTTTTATTTAAAATTGTGTATATTATATGTAATATATACATATAAGTAATTCTTACACTTGATATAATATCGCTACTATTTGTGGAAATATATATACTTCAAAAGTACTACATTTTTTTTTTAAACACCTTTAGTTTTTATTCAATTAACTTGAAGGTATACAAAAATATCAATGCGCGCAATAATAGCTTATACAATAATAGTTTTCTCTGTTTTTATATTTTAAATATATCACTACATATGTAAATGCAAAAATTAAATACAAAATTATTTAAATAACTTAAGTGTTATTTAAAATAATAAAAAAGTTATAACTATGTTTCTCCGTTAAATAAAAAAAAATGTACAAAGCCCTATATCCAAATAAAACATAAAAATACGTGAATGTGAGAAGTAAAATGAACTATTTGTGTGCATATGATATAATTTAAACAGATAGCAATAAGTACATTAATATTTAGAATAATAATGTGTCTACCATTAGTATGTATTGATCGTTACTATATTGTAAATATTAACATAAAAATATATATTCTTGATTTACATATGTGTGTGTGTGTGTAATTACTTGTAAGTGTAAAATTCAAATTGATATATTCTCTTATAAATGATATTTAAATAGTTATCTTTTCACCGATCTATATATTTAAATATTAATCTTTATTATGTTAAAATTATATCACACAAAAAATTATCTTAAGTTAAGGTTAATAATTAAGTTTAATTATCATGAACTGTATACAAATACCCCTACAATAAAAAAATTAACTTTCGGTAGTCACGTCAAACTCAATTGCACCAAATTTTGAGTTGATGTAATAAATACAAAAAATAAATGTAAGTTTGTATTATAGGTCGGGCATATCATTTTAAAATTTTTGTTGATAATCAATATCCGTGTATAGTTAATGATGTTTAAGCCAATGAACCTTACAATTAATGAGTAGTGAAGCATATTTTGACAAAATAAATATTTTTTTTGTAATAATAGCTTTACGATTTGAGTTGCATGAGATTAAACTACAACATAATTTTACAAATTAAGAACTTAAAAAAAACTAACTTTAATATAAAAAATAATATGCCAAAATAATGTTTCATTAAATGAATTGTTATTTATACAACACATAATGGATAACTTTTTGTGCACCTAAGAGTTCCACCCCACTCTTTGAAATGAAATCATTACTATCTGTGAATGCATAATTCATCTTGCTATTTTTTATATCTCTTTTGGTTCAACAATATTCATATTTTTTTTAAGTTGGGGATTAAGATTAGTACCTAACTAAGCTACATTGTAGTGGTACTGATATTCACATTATTGATGTTGCATAATGTGAATTAGTAATTTATAGGTAGAAATTAAGATTGAAGTATATTGAATAAATTATAGGAAAATATAATTTCCAACAGGGGCGAGGCTAGCCTATCGGAGGCCCTGTGCAAAATTTAAAATTGGGCCCTTTATTAATGGAAGAATATAGGCGGGCCCTACTTATTAAAAAGGGAATTATGTCAAAGGGCCCCAAGCGCAAGCAGTAAAAAAAATATTATACTGAAGAATCTAACCCGCATGCTAAGAAACTTGAAGAAAGCGATTTTCCACTGAGCTAAGTGATTAATTGATAATATTTTCAACTATTTATCTATATATACATATATGGACCTATATATATTCGGGGGCCCTCGATTTTTCAGGGCCCTGTGCGGTCGCCTACCCCGCACACCCTCAAAACCGCCCCTAATTTCCAAATAAATTACTATATTTGACCTATTCTGCAATTTGACATGTTTTTTAAAAAGTTTCAATAATATCACCATTTTTTATTTGTATATTCAACATCCATGGTATGCAAATTCAACACTTACAAATTGATGTTAAAAAATACATATAATTTCTCATATAAAAAACATTTTTTTTACATGAATACATGTGCAATGTATTTATGGTTAATTCATAATTCATATCTAAATCAATATATAATGAATTAAGGAAATTATTGGATTGTCTATGATTCTATATTAAATTAGAATATGCAACCGAATGAAATATAAATATACATACATATGATATCATTCGAAATTAATATCATTTCATTTTAACTCTTTTTTTTTAGAGTGGACACTCTTTTTCATATCAAGGATTCTCCCATTGGGGTTTTACTATGTTAGGTTTTAATGAGGCATGTCTCCCCCTAATGTCTTGTTTTGAGCATTTAGTATGTTATTTTTTGGTTTCACGGTTAGCTCCCTTTTTTATCAATAAAACAAATCATTTGAAATTAAATATATATTTTAATATAATGAAGCCAATAATAATGTCTCATTGGCTTCCACATATCATATTCAATGAAAGCACCAACATGGTTGTCTTAAATATTCACGGGCCCCTCTATTAATTATAAAAATTGGGGCCCTATTACTGAAAAAAAAAAATTAATTTTAGTAATAATTTTTTAAATATTAGCATATAACAATTATATTTTGACACAAAGGAATTCAAAATACGTTATTGATATTGTTGATAACATCCAAATACAACCTCAAACTAATATAAACAAAGACATCGTGTTATGTTGTCTGCCTTTTTAAAATAGAGAGAAATAGATGGATTATATATATACATATATATAATATATACAAAGACTTAGAAAAAAGAGCCCATATAAATGGGGAGGTCGTGTGTTGGTGCTCACTTTGAACACCCTCATAGACGGCCCCAAGCACCAATATGGTCAAAATCTTACAAATGATTATTTTTTTGTCAATATATAGAAGTACATGGATATTTTCTTAATAAATTATACATGCCATTATATTATATTATTCTTTATCTTTAAATAAAATGTATTATAGAGATATAATACGCAAACTAAAATTTGCAAAACTCTTTTTATATAGTAGATTATATATATTTATCAATAGTAGATTATATTTCTAACTCATATAATTGTCTATTATATTTTGATATTATTAAAAGATTAATAAATAATGTAAATAAAGTACAAGCTCCTTATCTTGTTTTGTCTATCAATATATGCGTTGAATGTTTTGGTTGTTAATTTTTAAGAATATCATAGCATTTTATGAATTTTATTTGATGGATTACTTATTTTATTAATTAAAAATATGAAATATTTTATATAAAAATTGTAGCAAATTATAAATATATGTATATATATTGATATTTTTTTCTTTTTAATTTGATAGACAATTAATCACGTCTTTAAAGTTAAACAAGATTTTAATTAGGATTTTTTTTTTATTGACTTGTGGTTTACAGTGTTTAGTATTCACACGAGTTTGCTATTAATTTGTAAAAATAAAATGAACTTTACATATTATGGGTTGTTTCAAAATTATTAGTAATATGATTCTAAAAGTTTGTTTAGCCCTTTTTTTATCTTAAATATGTACAAAATAATTAATTTTAATAATGTATTTGAATTTAAATTAATTATTTTAATAATTATGCTATTTTGATAGGTTCTTAACGAATTAGAATTTTTAGAGTTAGAATATTAGAATGTTAACCATGGATTAGTTATTAGAATAAAAATAATAATAAAATATTAAATAATATAAGATGATTACGTTATTACCCTTAGATAAAATACAAAATAAAGTTATAGGTAAATTCAAAATTATAAAATAATTAAACTTCAAATAATAATAAAATATTAATTAATATTAGATGATTACATTATTGCCCTTAATTAAAATATAAAGTAAGGTTATAATAAGTAAACCCAAAATTGTAAAATAAGACACACATTTTATATTAGTAATAGTAATATATAGATAATAGTAATTTGATTTTTATTAATACAACTATTTAAGATAAGTATGAATTAAATATTGTGTTTGATTTTAATTTTATTGCAAAGTAGTGTTAATTTGTGTTACAACAAATTACAAAATTGTGTTGTGGTTGCAAGTTCGAAACGTTATATCTAAATAGAAAATTGTGTCAACATTGATTTTTTTTTTCATCGCAATTAACCCAAAATAATATTATGCATAGATCATCCTTACTTCCTTATATCTAATTATTCCGTATACGGCACAAGCAACAAATCATCAGAACTGACACACGACGTTGCTGTAAGAGCATCTCCAACCCAACTCCAAATTTCATTTTGCAGTTAATAAGATGCTCCAACCCACCTCCAAATCCAACATCATTTTGCTGTAAAACTTCAAATATGAATAGTATATATCCAAATATGGAGATGCACTATTCATGACTCCATATTACTTTTCAAGAATCTGAAATTGCAAAATAGTCCTTCTTAATTCTTTCTTCTCATCTTTCGTTCGTTCAAAGTTTTAATGTAATTTTCTTCTCATCTTTGTGTAATTTCTCACGTCGTGTAATTTTCTATTTTAATAAATGTTGAAATTATTTTTTTGCGGTCATTCATATTTAATATTTAATTTTGTAAAGAATTATATAATTATAATTAAATTTAATACATTGTTGTGTATATAACAAAAAAAAATAAGAGGTTCAATTTAGAAATTTATAAACATTATAAATTTTGACAATTTATAATTTCCATGGTTAGAAATTGTCTGCAATTATTGGGAAAAATGTATTCTTTATATTGCAAAATAGCAAAAAAAAATAAGATGTTCAATTTATAAATTTTGATAAATATGTGTGTGTTATTGAAATAAATATAATAAATAATAAAAGGTGGAATATACCAAGAATATTCTTTTTGATGTTGGATTTGGATTTGTGGGTTAGAGATCAATTAGTGTTTGATGTGAGACTTACTCCATTTTGAATTTGAATTTGAGTATTTGGGTTGAAGATGGTCTAAGAAATCAAGTCTTGAGACTAGGGTGGGTACAGCATATGCATATCTATCTATCTAGTAATAAATAGGGGGGAAATGAGAGAGAGTCCAGCAATTTTAGGCTTCACTCTGAAAAAGAAGACAAAATTGTAAGAAGTGATGGCTGTGGGATTTGCCATTGGAAATGGAGGGAGCCAATACAATGGAAGAATTACATCGTATCTGGTGTTGTCTTGTCTTGTGGCTGCCATGGGAGCTTTCATTTTTGGCTATGATATTGGAGTTTCAGGTTTTCTAACTTCAAATATCTGAAGTACTACCTAGAATATATAATCTGTATTGGATATTGGATATGTAATTAATTATTTGATGATGATCATTAATTTTTAACAACAGCCTCTGCATATTAATTATGTTGCTTAGGTGGTGTGACATCTATGGAGCCTTTTCTGGAGAAGTTCTTCCGAAGAATATACAAGAGGATGAAAGAAGACACTAAAATTAGCAACTACTGCAAATTCGACAGCCAATTGTTGACATTATTCACATCCTCACTCTACTTAGCCGGCCTTATCGCTTCCTTCTTCGCCTCACTTGTTACCGACGCCTTGGGCCGGAAGCCATCGATGCTCGCCGGAGGAGTCTCGTTTCTTGTCGGAGCATCCCTCAACGGCGCTGCTTCTAATATATACATGTTGATTATTGGCAGAGTCCTGCTTGGAATCGGCGTTGGCTTCACCAACCAGGTTAATTAATGATTATAATTACTATCAAGTGAATGAACAATTGCAAGTTGCAATTAATGTGAATGTTGTTGCAGGCGGTCCCCTTGTACCTCTCAGAGATGTCACTTCCTAAATACAGAGGAGCAATCAGCAACGGGTTTCAGTTTGCTCTGGGCATTGGTTTCTTATCAGCAAACCTCATCAACTACGGAACACAGAAGATCAGAGGAGGTTGGGGTTGGCGAATTTCATTGGTCGCGGTCGCAATCCCAGCATCAATCCTAACACTGGGCTCACTCTTTCTCCCGGACACACCAAATAGCTTTATTCAGCGCACCCAGGATCACCAAAAGGCCACACGAATACTGCAAAGAATCCGAGGCACCACCGATGTTCAAACTGAGCTAGATGATCTCATCAAGGCCAGCCACGTCTCAAAATCCATCAAAACCCCCTTCACATACATTCTCACAAGAAACTACCGCCCTCAATTAGTGATGGCAGTAGCAATGCCACTCTTTCAGATACTAACAGGGATCAATGTCATCGGCTTCTACTCACCCATACTTTTCCGAACTCTGGGTTTGGGTGGGTAATTACTAATTACTAATTAAATTAAACTCCCTAGCTAATCTCAAATCTCTCTCTCTCTCTATCTCTCTCTCTCTCTCTCTTCTGTACGTAATTACGTATTATGCGATTTAATCTGTTTTTATAAAAGGTGAAAGCGCGTCTCTGCTGTCGACGTTGCTGACGAGCGTGATGGGATCTACCACGACATTAGTAGCAATTCTAGTGGTGGACAGAGTTGGGAGAAGATTTCTCTTCATCATTGGGGGGGCAATAATGTTTGCCTGCCAAATGGGTGTGGGAGTGATAATGGCGGCGAAACTAGGCGATCACAAGGAACTCAGCAAGATTGATGCTTATTTGGTGTTGGCATTGGTGTGCTCCTACGTAGCTGGATTCGGGGTGTCGTGGGGGCCGTTGGGGTGGCTCATTCCGAGTGAGATCTTTCCGATGGAAATCCGGTCGGCGGGGCAGAGTATTACGGTGGCGGTCAACTTTCTCTGCACATTCGTGGTGGGGCAAACGTTTCTGGCAATGCTCTGCCATTTCAAGGCTGGAATTTTCTTCTTCTTTGGAGGCTGGGTTGCGCTCATGACCCTTTTCGTCTACTTGCTCTTGCCGGAGACTAAAAATATTCCCATTGAACAGATGGATAAGATTTGGAGAGACCATTGGTTTTGGAGCAAGATTGTAGGTGTAGACAACAAGGAATGATTAGTCGGGCAGGACCCAACTCAAATAAAATTGTCTTACGTGTCAAAATTCCTACGAGCGAAATTCTCTCCGTCTATACATTAATACAATTATGCGTGAAAAATAAAATGGATTCGGATACGAATACCTTTTTATTTATCCCGTCTATACATTAGTATAATTATGTGTGAAATACAAAATGGATTCAAATACGAGTATCGTCTAATGAATTTTGAACTGTCAAGACGGTTTCACATAAGTTCTTTTGATAATTCAAACATTACATGACATTGATGGACAATTTCATATGTATTTTTATTTTTGATCGAAGGAAATGTGAAACGGTGTGTGTGTGTGTCTCGATCCGAGACATGTTCGTCTTAGCAAAGAATTTCCATCATTTAGTTGTTGCCGAGACAACTATAATCTTAATCTTTTGAAATCCAAAAGATAACAACTTAAGAAAAAATTTATATTGAAGTTCATGATATACATGCAAAAATAATGCTTTTTCATTCAATAACCAATGTCACATCACCGTCTAATTTAAAAAGAGACAAGAATATCACGTGAATCGCATCAACCATATTAAACTCATTCCCTGTAAATACATATTTTCCCATGCTATTCATTATTGTAAAAAATAAAATAGCCATATATTGATTTTCAAACAGCAATGATCAAGACTTTGTAAAACAATTTTGTTTACAAATTGTTTGGTGTTATTGAAGTTTATGATGAAGTCCAACGCCAATCTAGTTTAAGGTGTAAACAAGTTGAACTCAACAATTACAGGCTCAAGTTCGTTCATTAACCTCGTGGGTAATGCCTTGAATTTTCTTTAAGAATAAACAGTAATAATAATAAATAAGGAAAGACACTTTCTATTAAACATAAAATGTTTCATATTAATACAACATGATCAGCTAAATAATAAAAGTTATTTAATAGACCATCACACATCTTCATGCTCATCACTCGAGTACATCGTCAAATTGAAAAATGCAATAGCTTTGAATGAGTGTTGTTAACTCAATGAAACCATTGCATATGCGAAATAAATAATAATTGTTAGGAAAACTAGTATATCACCTGCGCGATGCACATGAAGTGAATGTTATTAAAAAAAAATATTTATGAACAATAATAAAATTATATTCAATCTTAAATTTAGTATGTAAATATATGAATTAGATCGACTAAATTATAAATTACTTATGTATTTTTCAAGGTTGGAGAAGTCGCTCTAGACAACCACCTAGGCGTTAGACATCCCTTACCCGTGCCGTAAACAACACCCAGGTGATGTCAGCCTAACCCCTTACCGGCCAATTAAGCACCAATCAATTTTTTTTCTTTTTCTTTTTTGAATTTTTTTGTTCAAAATATGATTACATAAATTTTTTTTGAGATTTTTCACTCTTTTATACAGCAACCTATATCTCAATTCTTCAATTTACAATCAATGTGGGATATATGGAAATTGAAAAAAAAAATTGTAAAAATAATTTGAGATTTCAATTTAAAGTTACCCACTCTTTTATACAACAACTCACATTTAAATTTGTCACTCTACAAGCGATGTGGGATGCATGTAGGAAATGTTGAAAAATTAATTGATACTTTCATAAACAATCTACATCTCAATTTTTATTATACTACCGATATGGATGTAGGATAAATGAAAAATTAATAAGTAAATAGTAATACTTAATAATATATAATAAAAAAGTAAAAGTGACGGGCACCACTTGAATTCCGCTTAGGCAACCTAAATATAGATTGTTATATATTATTACATGTAACTTTACAAATCTACCTGTACAGAAACAAAATATCATGATCTCAATGAGTTATATGCAACTTTAGAACTTCACAAATATACAAAAAAAAAAAAAATTACAAATGAGAAGTGGTAATATATACATATTATATATAATATGTATATATATCAAGTAAACTATCTTTAAACATTTGTACTCATTAAAAGATTTTGGATCTGGATCTTAAATTTTTTAATATATTTAATATAATTTAAAAATTGAAAATATTTTAAATTAAGGGTGTGTTTACACATTTTTCCTAAAAACAAATATCAATCATTACACGTGATCTGAACATAAATACCGAGAAGGTTGAAAGATCATTGATATTTAACATTAAATTGATAAGATCAATTAAAAGAGTTATCACATTAGATTTATTGTTTAAGGTTTAGGTTTCATATATTTAAACATTTTAAATTTCAAAATTAAATATGTTATTTGAATTATATATATATATATATATATATTTATATTTTTGAATTTAAAATATAAAATTTAAATTTAAAGTGTAAATATATATTTAATAAGATCTGATAGATATTTAAATGGAAAATTTTAAATATATATTTTAATATTAAACTTATAAGATCAAATATTATACTCGATCTCAACTTATACTTAGATGAAAGAAGAATTGTCGATTTAGGACTTGAAAGATGAAAATTCTCAATTCAGGACCCGAAAGATGAAAACTCTCAATTCAGGACCTCAAAAATCATGAATTTTGATTGCTTTTTATTTTATAATTAATTTTAAAAAAATTATTAAATTTAATAGATAATTAATGAAGGAATTTTCATTGAAAATTAATATAAATTTATTTAGAAAAGAAAAGAAAATCAAAATTCGTGATTTTTGAGGTCTTGGATTGAGAATTTTCATCTTTCGAGTCCTGAATTGAGAGTTTTCATCTTTCGAGTTCTGAATCGACAGACTACCCATGTTTCAGGTCCTGAATTGATAATTCTCCTAGATGAAATATGAAAAAAATAGTAGGAATACTATTGTTGGGCCTCAATATTTATAGTTTGTTCATTTAAAATAAAATTTGTTAATTCTTCAATGTGAGATAATTTTAGTAAAAAAATTATATAAGATTTAACTGTTTAAGGATTTTTTTTAAAAAAATTTAAAAGTGTAAACTGATAAAAAAATAGAAATGAAAATTATTTATTTGAATTTTATAAATTAAAAACAAAATATTAAAAATCTAATTTTAGATATATAGTTAATCAAAAATTGATATAGATATTTAAAATAAAAAATTTATATATGTATTTTAATATTAAACAAATAAGATAAAATAGCACCGTCTCTCAATTTAAAAACTCAAGAAAGGTGTGAAAATTTCTTTATTGACTATTAGAATTTATAGTATGTTCAAATAAAATAATACTCTTTATTTTTTTAATGCGGGATCAAACACTACATTTGATCTTAGTTGAAACATAGAAAATTTTATATGAATACTATTTTTGGGTCTCACGATTTTTAATTTGGCCATTCAAAACAATATTTATTAATTATTTAACGTGGGACAAATTTAGTAAAAAATTAAAATAATAAAAATTAATTTTTTAGATTTATTTTTAAATATTTTAAATTACAAACTTATATACATTAAATATTTCAAATTAGATATTTTATTTGGATTTTTTTATATAACTATTTTTGAATTTACAACATAAAAGCTTAAAATTCATTTTAAATATATAATTAATAAGAAATTGATAAATATTTAAACTAAAAAAATATATGTATTTTAATATTAAATTGATAAGAAAAAATAAACTTAAAGGATCAAGAAATGTATCAAAATTTCATTATTGACTGTTAGAATTTATAGTGTTTTCAAGTAGAAGAACGTTCTTCATTTTTGAATGTGGAATAAAACATTACACTTGATCTTTGTTGAAATACAAAGAAAGTTGTAGGAATACTATTGTTCAGCTTAACAATTTATAGTTTGTTCATTCAAAATAATATTTGTTGATTATTCAATGTGAGACAAATTTAGTAAAATAATTAAAATATTTAATATTTAATAGTTTGAGATTTAGTTTTCATACGTTTAAACTTACAAACTTAAATAAATTTAAAAATTAAAAATTAAATATATTTATTTTATATTTATATTTTTGAATTTAAAAACATAAAAATAAAAATTAAATTTTAAATCTATATTCAATAAGAAATTGACAGATATTTAAACTAAATATTTTAATATTAAACTAACAATATCAAACACTATAATCGATCTCTACTAAAAAGACCAATAAATGTACAAAATTTCATTATTCAATATTGGAATTTATAGTATGCTCAAACAGAACAATACTCATTATTTTTCGATATGGGATCAAACATTACACTTAAAAATCTATATATATTTTTAATAAAAAATATTCAAATACATTGTTTTTAAAGATTTGAACTCGTTAAAAGATTTTGGAAGTGGATCTTGAATTTTTAATATATTTAATTAACTCAAGAAACAAAAGGTATTTTAAATTAATATATTTAAAATATTTTTATTTGAACTTTTTAATATAATTAATTTAAGAAAAATTACACTTAGATACATATATTTTGTGCTCTTTTTAAAAAATAATCCATTTTTATCAAAATTAACAAAATAATAACTGCTTCTTCAAATGTTTTAGAAATCTAACATTTGATCAATTTTCTGTCTGAAAATCCTATGCAATTGATTTTATTTTAATATTTCTATTTCCTCAACATTGTAAAAAAATTATTAAATAAAAAAAATTTAAAATACAATCAATTATGTATGTCATTCGAGTCGTAAAATTGATCAAATATTATATTTTTAATTGTTTTGAAAAAGTAGTAGTGTTTCGTTGAGTTAGTTATTTTTGAAATTGATCCCAAAATGTAAGTATCAAACTTTTAATTCAAATTTATAATTTTAAATTATTTAAATTATATGAAATTTAAATTATATATGTTCAATATTAAATTGATAAAATAAAATATTAAATATTATACTTGATCTTAACTGAAAGACCAAAAAAGATGGAAAGACCGTAGTTGAGCCCTACAATTTATAGTTTGTCCATACACAATAATATTTTTACTTTTTAAATGTGAGATAATTTTTGTTTGAAAAACAAAATTTTATAAAATTACAAATAAAATACATTTAAAGTTGATAACTTAAAGATGTCAACTTCAAAATTTTAAATATATTTACCATTAAATTGATAAAAATCAATTGATACATTTAATTCGAACATTTTAATATATTTAATTTAAAACTTTTGAAGTGGGTCCTAATTTTTTTAATATTTAATTAACTTAAAAACCAAAAAAATAAATAAATTAATATATCTATAATATTTTAGTCCAATCTTTTAATAGATTTAATAAAAGAATAGTTTTAAAATATTTAGATTCTATATATTTAAAAGATACTGAATATTCAATATTAAATGGATAAAATTAAGTATCAAAATATTACATTGAATCACAACAAAAAGATCAGGAAACGTGGAAAAAATCGTTATTGGGTCTCAAAATTTATAGTGTTTTTTATGTACAACAATATTTGTTAATTCTTCAATGTGAAATAAATTTTGTTTCAAAAATTAAAATATATAGTTTTAACTATTTAAAATATAATAAAAATGATAACGTAAATATTTTACCTTCAAAAATTTTAAAATATTTAACAATAAATAAAAATAATTAATACGTTTGTCTCAAATTTTAAACATCTTGAAATATTACAATTGATAGCAATGAAAGACTGAGAAAGGTGGAATGAACACTGCCGAGTCTTTGATGTGGGATGAATTTTGTATGAAAAAAATAAATATGTTTAAGGGTTAATTGCTAAAAAAAAATCACTACATTGAATGAATTTGTAATTTCGATATGACTTTTTAAATATTGCAATAATAACCCATTTTTTTATTTGTAGTAGAATCAATGCTCCTATTTTTTCGATGATCAGAATTATGATGTGTCAATATTTTTCCACGTGTAGTGATTAATTTGTTTTGGGTTGTTGAATATGGAGGATTTCTATTGTGCAAAGTCAATTTTCTAATCTTTTAAATTTTTTGGGTGTCTATTTTGTTAGAAATTAACAAAAATAAAAATTATGTTAGTTCTTTTATATGTGAGAGAATTGAGTATGTAAAATTAATATATGTAAGTTATAAGTATTTAAGATATATAGAAAGTTGAGCACATTGATAAGCTCAAAAATACATATATATATATATATATATTCTAAAAATTTAAATGTATTTAATTCAAAAAAAATTATGTGGGTCTTGATTTTTAAAATTCTACACGTTATCAAGACCATTTTTAAAATTAATTTGCATATATATGCTAAAGGAAACTATATGTCTTGTTTAGAGTTGAAATACGTTATTATGAGTGTCATCCATGATCCAAACATATTTAATATCAACTTTATTATTTCAGCTGATTAAAAATATCTAAACTTAAATTGTGATTTGAAGTAATTCTTTAATTTAAGGTATTTATCAAGTTAATATTTGCACTTTGTTTCACATAGCATGACTACTGTAAATCAAGGCTAGTACATGTAAATGTAAAAAAAAATAAAAAATATGAGGTTATACTAAGAAATCAATTTTCAAAAAATTCAAAAATTTAATTTAAATATTTAAATACATATTTACATATTAAACTGATAGGTTTCTCAAGTCTCAATTGAAAGACTAAGAAACATGCGAGATGTGAGAATTTCATTGTTGATCATTAAAATTTGTAGTACATTCAAGTAGAATAATTATCTTCAAAGTTCGATGTGGGATAATTGTCATTTGCAACAATTTGACTACTTGCTACTTTCTTTTGGTTTTTTCAAAATTCAAATTAAATAGCATACAAGTTTGCTATAGTTCACAAAAGGTTTGTTATATATTTTCAACATCATTTCCTTTATTTCTTTTTAAAATATATATTATATGAATTTGAAGGTGCAAACTCCAAAATTGACTTGTTGGCTATTAGTATAATTTATTGAGGCAAGAAAATTCAATATAAACAAAATAAAAGAGTTGTTGTCTCTTGTAGTAGAAATGAGGGTCGATTGGTTGAACATCTCGTAAATTATACTTCTCTTCTAAATTATTATTATTATTTATTATTATTATATGATGGTACATTTCATAATTATTATTAATTTAGAATATCACAAAATACATTGTCAATAAATATTAATTACTATTTGTTGTGTTCAATGTAGGATATATTTAATTTTAAAATTAAAATAAATATAATTTAATTGATTAAAATATATTTAAAATTTAAAATTTAAAATGAATTTTTTTTAAAATTTATAATGATAAGATCAATTATTGACCATTAAACTTGAATGCATTTTCAAAAATAAATATTTAATTGCCAAAATTTAATTCAAATAATTTAATACATGTTTAAATATTAAACTAATAAATTAAAATCAAACACTATACTCATTCTCAAATAAGAGACCAAGAAATGTGTGAGAAATTCTTTGTTGGCCATTAAAATTTATAGCATGTGAAAGCAAAATAATTCTCTTTAAAATTCGATGTGGGATAGTTATTATTTCCGTATGTGGTAAGTACAAATGGGCGGGAAAATGAGAGTTACTATTTTAAGTATACTTATTTGTTTTTATATATATTAAGATTAAGATAAGATTAAGATTAAGATATGTTTAGTTTTAAATTACATCAAGTGAAACACAACTGATCAAGTCAGTTATAATGGTCCTATAGTACAACTAAGTTAGAATAAGCTAGATGATTCATCTAGTTTACCCGGTTACAAACACGAAGACGACTCAGCTACAAGATTAAGGAAGACAAAGAAGATGGCCCGACTACTATTAAGGAGGAATCCAAATCATTTAGTCAAAAGACAAGTTAAATATAGCAATCTAGAGCTGATCTACTCAACTAAAACTTGCAATGACTGACGAAGAACGTCACGACAAGAAGCCAACAAACCAATCAAAAGTCTATGTAGCTCGTATGCTAACAGGGCTACAAACAGATCTAAACCAAAAATGTGACAAATCTAGAATCGAGATATTGATCTGCAACTAGAAGATAAAAAACGTCAAACCAACTAAAATCAGAAGATATAACAAATATTTAAGGAAGATCAAACTATGTACAAACAACTACACTAGATGACTAGAAAATAATCAAATTGTCTCTTCAGCTGACATATTTGAATCTCTCACTATAAAAGAAGATCATCACAGTCATTTGAAGGATTAAGATATTTTTAAAAGGTTTTGAACGAGCTTGGAAAGTACTCAAACATTCAAACATCGAAAGAAACATTCACTAGATTTTCAATTTGAGACAAGCTCTCCCACCGGAAACAACCTTAAAATCATCTAGTACTGATAGATGAGATCTAAAGTTAAAAATAAATGGGGGTTATGAGAGTAAAAAATAGTAACATTAAGTAATATTTTTAATTTATTTAACTTTGGAAGCTATAAAGAGTAAAACAAGAGTTGTGTTAAACTATGTTGAGCTCGAGTTGTGATGGGATTTAGAGGTTCGCCTCTTGGCGGGCTTTCCTACCATGCACCGTTAGCCCGTTTTGTCCGATCATGTACCATTAGCCTGTTTTGACACTTGTAAAGTGAATAGCTGAATGCTAATCAATCAGAATATCTTGAAAGAAAGTTGTATGTAAAATAGAAAGCGTGAGTATTATTGCTAAATAAACGTGAAATATAATGAAATTAGTGAATCATCATTAGGTAAGGTAAATTCGATATACAGCACGTGATATTGAGATTAAATGGAATCACTTTTCTCATCGAAAAAAGTTGCAACTAACATCATGATTATATTGATAATTTGTTTTTAAATAGTAAATGTTTTCACACATTTAAAAATTTAAATATGCACACACCCCTTTATTGCTAAATATTTGTACTTCTTGGTAATTCCATTTTGACTATCCGATACTGTAAACTATGATGATTATCGATCTTTATATAATTCTATTTCTTACCTTTCCAAAAAAAAAACAAAAAAAAAATGAAAAATGAAAGTTGAAAGTTGAAAGTATGCATTAGCAAGAATTTACTTAAATTTAAAGGCGCCCTGGTTTAAAGCCCAAATCTAATTTTCAAATTTCTTCCATTCCCCACTTCCACAAAAGCAGCACAAGAAACCATCATTTCATCTCACCTCTCACTCTCTCTACATACCCGAAAACCCCCAATTTCCTACACACACTGTGTCATTAAATCATGAATTTGCCGGAATCGGCGAAGCTGCTGCTGGCGGCAAGCGGCGGCGACACCGTCAAGCTCTTCGACATCTCGGTGGAGCCTCAAAACCCCTGTGTTCTCACCCACTCTCCATCTCCTGGCTTGCGTGTGAATTCCGTCAGATGGAATCACAACAGTTAGTGCATTCTCACTTCATCTTTCCCTAGATCTATTCTGTTGTATCAGTTTAGTTTAATGGACCTTTTCCCCCTATTTTACGTTTGCTTGTTGACTGGGTGCTACCTTCAATTTACTATTCTTGGACTGGCGATTATGTTCTTATTTATTCGATTTGTTAGATTTGGTTTTGGCGAGCGCCGGTGAAGATGGTAAGATATCATTATGGAGGAAGAACGGGCAAAGCTTGTGGATGGTGCCGGCCAAGAATGCCAGAGGCGACACTGTCGAGGTACATTATCTAAATTAACAGTGATGTTTACGTTTTCTAGAGATTTTTGTTTGATTAAATTGCAAAGCAGTGCGTTGTGAATGCAAGGATGCCCCTTTTGCTGGTTTTGTTGCTTAGTTATGCTTACATTAGTTATACTCTTTGAAGTGAGGGAGATGGTAAGAGAAGTTCCAGCTAATATTTCGGAGTGGCACTATTTTTTAGATTGCGTTATTTGATGTTTACCGGTGACTAGTTAAGAACCCAATCAGTGATCATTATTCAGGGGATGCTTTCATAAAATAAAAACGTGTTAATGCTGCCACCTAAGTCACAAAGGCAGTAGCATCGCTAGTTGAAAGTGAATAATGTTATGACAATAAACTGACATTTAAATGTCCATCTCCTGGCCAAAATTAGAGAAACCCATGACTGATTAGATCTGTAATTTTGGTTTTTCTACTTAAATTTTTTTCGTGTTGTATGTTCAACCTTGTGCGTTAGACCTGAAACTTAAATCTGATGTTTTTAGTCTCATAATTGTTCTTATATGTATAAGTCTTCAGAGTCTATATCAACTATCAGCTTCAGCAATAAAGGATCTCGATATCTTTGCTCTGGTGGAACTGGTCAAGTTGTTCGGATATGGGATCTGCAGAACAAACGATGTGTCAAATGGTTGAAAGGCCATACCGATACAATAACGGGTGCAATGTACAACTGCAAAGATGAGCATATAGCTTCTGCCAGTCGTAAAGGAGATATTATACTTCACAACCTTGCTTCTGGCACAAAAGCTGCTGAACTCAGGGACCCTAATGGACAGGTTGCCTATATTGTTCTAAGTGCTCATGTTACCACAAATCTTCTTAAATTTATTTTCTCTATGTTAACAACTGTTTTTGTTCTAAAAAATTACAAGACCAGGTTCTGTGTGCCCTTGATTATTCTCGGATGAGCAGGCACCTGTTGGTTACAGCTGGTGATGATGGGTCCGTTCATATGTGGGATACAACTGGTCGCAGCCCAAAGGTTAGATTTCTAACAATGGGTTGTGTATTTATGAGGATGCTTGATTTCTTCAAATAATTTTCATCCTGTATGAATTTGGATTTTTATTTCAGATTTTAATTGCACTTTTGGCAGGAAAATGTTGAACTTTATTCTTTTCCCTCTCCCGCTTAAATTGTTCATGCAGAATCTTTTTGGCCTTTTTATTTGTTGATAACTTAATATATGACATTTTGTGAATCTTTTTAGGATTTTCAGAACTTTCATTTCATATTTAGCTAAAAGAAAATTTTGAAGTTTTATGGATTTCTTTTCATCATTAACTATTAATCAACTGCCTAGAACATCCGACCATCATATTTTTTGAAATAATGCGTATTAATGAAATGATTCCCCTTATATGATGTGTGTGTGTAGTATCTAAAGATGCAGTCATTGCATAAACAGAGTGAGGCTTTAAAAGAATAACAGGACTGTAAGATGAGAGTTATCAGCCTTAGGTTTTATTGCATTTATATCGGAGTGGTGATTCATATTTCACTCTAGAAGCACACTATACTTTGTCTGGGCAGCCTTTTTGGCTTATGTCTCTTGTTTGTGTTTGACTCATGAACTGGAAACTCCCCGTGACTCCAACATCTTCACTCTGTTGGAATTCACTAGTTCTGATTGTAATTCATTTTACGCTCTAGCTCTTTGATCCTTCAATTGAATATTAATCCTTACACTGCATCCTACTGGCAGTGCTTGTGATCCTTCTTTATATGCACAGTCCCATTGAAGTAAACTCTTTAAAGTATGAGAACTATTTAATTTATCATGCAGACTCTTCTTCTCTTTCCACTTTTTGAGGAGATGTAGAACCTTGAAATGGTTGTTTGCCATATACATATGCTGCCTTTCTTCCTATAAAATATAATCTTGAATTTATTTATGCTCCTCCTAAGTTTTCAAATGGAATACGGCTTTCCAGAGATTTATTTTCGGGGTCCTAGGCATGCCACTTTTGCTAGAAAGCCTCTTTGGTTTTGTAATCATAATGAGATCTTTATTTATGATGCCAAGACTATGCAATCATCCTTTATTACTGTGCTATACTGATATGAGGCTCTATTTCTCTTTTTTAGCTGCAACTTGTTGCCATTTAAGCATTATGAGTAGTTTAGACTGGGCCTGATTTCTGCATTCATTTATTCCTTCTACCTGCTTCCTATACTGAATTTGTTTGATAAGTTTTTCAATTGTCTTTACTGCATTCCATTACGGGATGTGGGTAGTTACTTTTACTATATTACATACAACCCTTTTGCATTTTCAGGCTTCTTGGCTGAAGCAACATTCAGCACCTACCTCTGCTGTTAGTTTTTCGCCATCCAATGACAAGGTCTCTTGTTTAACTGCTTTTAATTCATATTTTATGTCCTCTTAGGGCAGGTCACTGAAATGAAACTGTAATGTAATTTACATTCCATGTAGTAATGTTTTTTTCTTCTTGTGTATTTAACAGATTATTGCTAGTGTTGGCCTGGATATGAAGTTATACACATTTGACTCAGGGTCAAAGAAGCCATCTTCTTGTATTCCTTATGAGGCTCCTTTTTCTTCACTTGCATTCACTGATGACGGATTAACCTTGGCAGCTGGTACAAGCACTGGTCAGGTTGTGTTCTATGACGTTCGTGGGAAACCACAACCAATCACAGTTCTTCGTGCATATGGGAATTCTGAGGTTATTTTTTACATTCCAAGAATCATTTAACTTCCTTTTTTGGTGATTTGATTTTATTAGTGATGGCTACTGTGCTACTTACTGCAAACACTACTTGCAATACAAGTGTTGTATCATGATCTTTTGTTATTCTGTTGGAATGTTTAATTCGTGTCAAGAAAAGCCTAGTTTTGAATCTTTCTTCTTTACTAAGTTAATAGCTGGTACTGATCAGACGATCACTTTCCCGTTTCCCTATGAAACAACTCGTCAAAATGAGCTGAGTACAATGTTATGCAGAAGAACGGTCTTTGCTATGTTTTAGTCCATTTTTTTCTGATTTTTTGTATCAAAATATTACCAGGCAACTTCATTGTAGTCAAGAAGCTTGATTTCATCTTTTTCAGGCTGTCACAAACCTCTGCTGGCAAAGGTCAAAACCAGTAACAGTTAATGAGAATAACTGCTCAGACGATACTGTTCTTTTGGCTGGTGATGTAGGGGATTCTGTTCTTATGCCTGATCCACTTCCCTCTCGGACATCTTCAAGCCTTTCAATGCCCTCAATGGTGTCTGGATCTAGAAATCCTGTCCGATCTGGGTCTGGAGATTTATTTTCTTTTCCCGCAGGGCCTGCATCAAGTGCTCTCAACTTATCTGCTTCAGAGGAAACACCTCTTCGAAGCAGCTTATTGACTGGTGGAGCTCTGACAAGATTGCATGCACCTCGAAGCTATAACTTCAAGGATGATATGGAGGTGTTCTCCCCCCTTGTGGAAATTCAACCAATTACACCCTCTCTTGACAAGTTGTGGGGTGATCACAATGGTTCAAAGAAAGATCTGGATAGAAAATCTTCTTTTCTGTTTCCTTCTAGGAGATTCGGTCTTTCAGAGGAAGGCACTAATGATAATCATCCAATTTTTGACTGGAAGTCTAACTCCTCATCCAAGCAGGTACTTCTTGCTAGTCTCCAAGGTTTCTTTTCAATTTTGTCTTCTTTATACTGCAGAATCTTGTAGAAAATTAGTAATTTTCTAATCGCTAATGATCATAGGGTTCAAAGTTTCTTATCCTGCCTGATAGTGATAAATTTGTTTTATTGGTGCTTTCCACTCACCAGAATGGCAAGTAAATTTTGAAAACTGAATAAAAGTAAAAGATAAAACTAAATGTCATGTGTATGTTGTTCTTTGCAACCCCCTCCCCCCTCATAGAACAATTTTCCTTAGAATCTGGATTGACTTTTTTGCATATTTTTATTTATCATGCCCTGGAAATCAATTCCCCCCCTCCCCCCCCCCCCCAGTTGCCATTTTCTTACTTTTGGATTGAACCTTGAAGTTATCTTTGGAATGATGGAATCTTTTCTGGTCTCATTTATGATATCTCCTCATTTGGAATTTGGTTTGGTTTGGAAATATTCCTGATCTCAAGCAGTTTAAACTTGGTTGCATTGTTTTCTGCAAGTATTTTCAAATATTCCAGGAAAATCTTGTTCACTATGGACCCTTATATGCTTTAGGACCAACAAATGGCAAGTGCTTTTCCTTGTATGGATTCTATTTCAATGGGAACTTGGGTGGACAATTACTTAGAGCTGCGATTGTGTGGTGAAATGGATTACTGCTCAAGATCTTTAGTCTCAATGCAAATCTAGTGAACCAATTTCTAAAGGCTGGGCCCAATTATTTGGGGTATTGGTCCACCTAGTAGTTTGCCAAACTAAACCCCAAGGCTTAATCACAAACAAATATTTTGTATGGAGTTCACTTAATTATATTTTATTAGATATTAGGTGGATGATAAATAAAGTGTGTCTAACTGAAATTTCTTTGCTGGATTTTCACTAAACTAGTTATATAATTGCATTACTTGTTTGGTTTGTACAACTGATTTCTATTAAACATTGGTCTGGTTTCTTTTATTTAGACCCTTTTTTTCCTTGTATAATTAACTACTCTATGTGGCCATTACACTTGATGACTATTTGAAACTTGTCATCTTGCAAATCATATTTTGATAGAGTTGGAGCCCTTGCAGGATGATACGACTTCTACCTACACACAGTTGACACCTACACCTGCATCTGCACGTGCAGATGATTCTTCCTCCATTACTCCACCCGAAGCTTGGGGTGGTGAGAGATTATCAGATAAATTCACTCACCATCGCCACTCTATCAACCTGCCTTCTCGTTTTTCATCATTGGCATCAACTAGTTCATCATCGGGATTAATGTCATCTGGGTTACAAGATAATGTCCCCACAAGTCAAAGTACAAGCAGTTTAACATCAAGCCTGAGCCTGACCAGTTTAAGAGTCAGAGAAACCCTCAACCATGAAGGATCTCTGGAAGCTGTTTCCTCTCCTTTAGGTACAAAAAGTATTGCAGCACAGGCTAATCTTGATAATCTCGGTCCAGCTCTGTCTCTTCCTAGAAGATTCTCCAGTTATGCAGAGAGAATAGGTGCCACACCATCCTTAAATGACACTTCATCTTTTCCAGTGGGTTCCCCAAAATCTAAGAAAACAGGAGCAGAAACTAAGGAAGAGATTCTCAACAGCTTGTTGTCAAGGTCTGAAATGCCATCTGCCTCTGGATCCAGTGCCCTTACAGCTATAAATGTAAGGAACAATCAATTGTTGCGTTCTCTGTTTTTGAATTTTGCACAGTCAATTGTCTTGTATGCATTATTTCATATGGCGTATATATTTACATTTATACGAGCGCTTTAAGATGAAATTTGGTGTTAATACTCAATTTATGAACAAAGTTTATGGTTTACTGTTCCTCGAATGCAGTTCCATGAATACATGCTGAACCATTAGAAATGCCTGAGTCTTATTTCCAATACAATGCTGAATCCGACCTTCTATAATTTTGTGATAGGGTGGAATGACACATTTGCCAAAAGCTCCCTTACAGTCTGACTCACAGCAGGGAAATTCTTTTACCCTTCAGCTTTTTCAGCGTTCCCTCGAAGAAACTCTTACTTCATTTCAGAAATCTATCCATGATGACATGCGTAATCTTCACTTAGAAATATTGAGGCAATCCCATTTGCAGGAGGTATGAATCCGATATCTTGCCTGTTTGGTCCTTTACACTGATTCCCTAATATTTGCTACTAATGTGCAGATGGAGATGTCCAATGCCATGGGATTGCTGTTTGAAAATCAGGCTGAGATTATGAAAGAACTTAAATCACTACGAAAGGAAACACAACAGATCCGTCAGTTGCTTTGAGTATGCTGGGATATGTCGCTGAAGTTCCTTTTTTAGGTGCTGTTTGATTGATCATTTATTGATTATCTGTAAAAAGAAAATAGGCATCAATCTTCATCTATTGGTATTTCTATATATTTTTCGTACTTTGAAAATGGTTTGAGGTTGAGAGCAACTTACCTAGGAAGAGTGACAGGGCTGCTCTGAATGTCTACCGAGTTGAGTTTTCGACTGTCAAAAGGGAAAAATCATTTTACTGAAGTTAAATATCAATTATCTTGTTGATTCAGGTTTTTGTAGTCTATTTCCAGCTTTCATGTTCATCATATTTCTGTAAGATTATAGCTTTTCCATCTATAGTGAGGCTTGATTACTGGATTGATGCATTTGTATTCTTGGAAGGAAATTCATCTATCGAATGTTAGCCTAAAGTGAAGGCTGAGGGACTTCCATAACTAAATAAATTATTTATTGAACATTATACAATGCATAGAAGAAGAAAAAAAAGAATCCAAGGATTGACACCCAAATTTTGATCACTTTCTTGTGTGATTTGTGGATGATTAGTTCATTACCATTTTGGTGTGAAGATGTTTTATTTAGATAGAAATCACCTTTCCTCTATTGAATCAACGCAAACTTTTCAGTCCACTACATGCACTGAATTACTTGGTTAGACGGGTCAAATTTTAGTCAAATCCGCCCCATTTAAAAAAAAAAAAAACTTGTTAGAAAAAGTATCACTTGTAACATTAAAAAATATCACTCAAACGTAAAAACATATCACTTGTAGCATTAAAAGTTTTAGGTCTATTACTTTTGAGAGTTCATAGTTTTTTTTCATGGTTTTTTTAGGGTTTATTTTATATTTTTTAAGGTTGTTTTAGGGGGTTTATTTTATGTATTTTAGGGTTTTTTTGGGGGGGGGGGGGGGTTCGGGGTTTATTTTGTGTTTTTTAGGATTTTTTTGTGTTTATTTTGTGTTTTTTAAAGTTTATTAATTTTATTTTAGAATATAAATTCATATTTATGTCAAATAAATTAAATCAATTCACTTTAATTTTAGGGTTTACCAATTTTATTTTAGGGCATAAAATTTTTGAGAACAAAACGAAAAAGAAAAACCAAATATTCAAAAAACAAATTAAAAAAATCGGAGCGCAGGTGTCGCCTACACGCCCGTCTGACTGGGCGGGGTGGTGCGATGTTGCGCACTGAAAATCAGTCCTTAAATCAAAGTATGATCATATTAAACAGAGCAATAACAAAAAGTATCGAGAAGCGCAATGATCATGGTTGGTATGATGGAATGGAATGGAAATGAATTCCCACATCTATTCTCAATCATATGGTTGATATGATTTTTTAGTTGGGAATGACTATTTTTGAAGGAATTCCCAATACCATGAATATGGAATTAGTCATTACTGCCCCCCATAGTATTATGCATTCTAGATTATCAAAATATTTTTTTTTTGTTTTACAATAGTATACTTTATTTTTTAATATTTTTCTAGAAAATTTAAATTAAATTGTAAAAAAACTAAAGAAAATTATATAAAAACTCAAAATTCGTGAATCATTTTAAAAAATTAATTAATACGATTTTTTTTTTTTTGAAAAACTTTAAAATTATTTGATGATAAATAATATAAAATATTTCAAGTTGAAAAATTTATGAAATTTTTTAAAAACTCATTAATAATTTATTAATGATTCATAAAGTTTTGTGATATTTAACAAAACTACTAATAATATTACAGTAAAAACATTACATAAAATATACAAATTCACTAATCATTAGTGAAATACTTACAAGGAGGATACTCAATTTTTTCACAAATGTTAATAAAGTAAAAATCGCATGATATTTAATAATATGTTTTTGAAATAGAATAGTATCTCTTAAAGGAAGAGTGGTTATTTATAAATAAATAAATCAATCAATCAATTCATGTATTTTATTTACTAATTATATATTGTTACAATAAAATAAATTTATAAATGTAAGTTTCATTACTATCTTATTACTCGTGATACAGTAAAGTAAAATAATTGATTATGAGCTAAAAACTTGACACAACTCGACACATGCATGCCAAATTTCAAACTATCAAGTATCAAGTCTACCCAAAAGAAAGGCAAAAAAGCCTGCCAGAAACGCTCAATGGGAAAAGGTCCAACGTTTCTATTCCCTTCAAAGATATGATGTTCCTGCTGTTAATCTTCAAATACTAGTAGCCCTGACTCGATTTGATCACACCTGTACCTATAATGTTTTTTGTTAAAAAACTTGTATTAATGTATGTCATAATGCTTTTAGTTCGATAAATAACGGTCAAATAACAAAAATGGATCGGGGTTATTTAAAGAGAAATTAATATCATTTTTATGATCGAAATTATCATTTTAATAAAGCTGGATCTTCCATCTGTAAGTCGATGAAGTGCAAGAGATTCATTCTATTGTCATTACGCAAAAACTCGTGTCAGATTGCATGACGGGTCAAAGTCCGATAGACGAAATAAGGCTTGAATCCAAACTCATATATCTAATGGTATATTTGTATGTATGTACATGTTTTGGTAGTGTTTTGATATGAAAAAATCCAGACAGAAGAATGAATAAGTTGTGCATTATGTAAAAGTTTCTTAGATGCGTGTCGCGTGAGAAATCCAGTTTCATACGCAAATAAAAGAGCAATAAATTTCTTCATCACCAATTTTGTCGCATGCAATACGAAAACAGATGGTAATTAAATCATTTCGCTTTTGATTGCAATGGTAGAAATTAGAAATACATAACATATGATTAGATCTGGTTTGATAAGAGATGGTGCATGAGACAAGATATATATTGGATACATTTATGTATTTTTTTTACAAAAAAAAATTATGAAAAATCTATCACCTCGGATTAACAGAACATACAAAGATGAGGCCTACAGCCTAAGACAAGAAAGATATTGAAGAAGTTTATATATACATAGATGTGTTCCAAAGGAAAAAAAAGGTTTATGTATAGATGTAATTAAGATGAACAAATAAGCTCTACATATGATAGGAACAAACAAAAAGAAAGACGAATCTATATATATATATATATATATATATATTTCTTTTTTTTTCTCCTTTTAATTTGAACTTTATATGTAAACTGGATTTACCGACACGCGTTGCGTGACTAAATATGAGATGATTCTATTTAGTCAATATTTTTCTCTTGATTTACAGGAGTAATTAATAATATATCATAAGTGCACTCGCACGCACTGTAAGTATTTATATTAATATATTATATTCATAAACAAATTCGATTAGTTATATAATATTCTGCTTTGATTAAATTCAAAAAATAGCTTATTATTTGAGTTTATGTTATTCTTCTATATTTTGTAAGATTATTTTATAGAATATAGTGACTGTATACAAATATATTCTACACAATTCTTTTTGTTTGTTTAAAAAAAACGCACATGGCTATGTAAGAAATTTGTGTTTAGGAGTTATAAAATGTATAATTTAATTGTGAAGTGATTATATTGAAATTGAAATGCATAATGATATTAATAATTTAAGAATTGTAAAACAACCCGCAATAATTGACTTTTCTTCTTTTTATTTTCTGCTATGGCAGCCAAAATTTTTACTCTGTTTTAACTATAATGCTACTATTGTTGATTTGACTTTTTTATTTTTTTATTTTTGGAGGGAACTTTTTTTAACTATTACTACTCCATCTGTTTTTTTTTTATTCACACACCCGACCTGTGGTCTTGAGGAGATTCGAACCCGTGACTTTTGGTCTCCAAGCAATTTCACTCTATCATTAGGCCATCCCACGGGGATTATTACTACTCCACTTTAATATAAACAATATAGATATATGTACTACACATATTACAGATGTTTTGATTCATTATTACTTTTTTTTAGGGGATTCATTCAATATTACTTGAGTGCACCAAGTTCAACAATTATTGTGTACCTATTATGCACACTCCAAATTTAAAATGCACACGTCTCCTGACTCCTGTAACTGCTAAAATCACTAGTGATTGAGTACTTCTACCCTAACGTGGCATATATAGGGTTATATACTCTGACCACCTATCATGTGAATATGTGATATTTATTCATGGGTGTCACACATAAATCCAAATTCGAGATAGTATGAATCTCGAGTTCGAGTTAAGATCGTCTAGTTCACAACCAATGTTTTAAACCGTACCATATTTCGTGTTTGAAATTTTTGAAATAATGGAAAACGAAACCTCATCTCATAACCAATCAATATTCCAAAGATTCCAATACGGATCAATGAAACCTATTTGGAATACTAGTTGTAAACCATGGGAATTTTTTTAGTCAGAAAATGGGAAGGTTTTTTTATGATCGGGAGAAAATGAGCAATGGGTAACGAATTCGAGACATATGTACCGTTTGAGTGTCTCCGAAAAAACATGAACCGAGAATCTTAATTGTTATAAAGTCATGTACCATATGTGAATGTGTTCAAATTACATGTCAATTGACAAAAATTAATGTCCATTGTGAATATATAGGAGAAAACTTCCTATTTGACATATATGTATGTGCAATAGCAATAATACTGATAACAAATTAATTAACTGGTAGTTTCTCTCTTTTCTTGTTGTGGGGATGTTTCCCTTTCTTTTGAAATAACAAGGGAAATTTATTTGGGAGGTAAAAAAAGGTGGAAGTTGAATTTGATATAAATACATTTCTGAGATTTTTCTTAATAACAGTATTTTCTTTTGTTGATAGATCAACCCCCATCACATTAACTAAAATAGCAATGCCTACCAATTTCAAATTCTTGTTGTGCTTTTCTTTAACCAAAACTGAAGGTTTCATTTCTTTTTTAAATGGTCTTCACCTTTTTCTTTTTACCTGAATATTCCAACTTGTCAATTATTCTATAGATATAATAATTTCAGACGTTTATGCATTAGTCGATTTTGGAATTTCTAAAAGGGTCTTTCATTGGCTCCACCTTGTACCGATTGAATTAGGGGTAACATACACGTAGTTATGTAATAATAAAATGATAACAAGAAATAAAATTTTATATGTTGAGTCGGTATTATTTATTATTTTATTACCATCTCGTATTTTATTTATTATTTTAAAAGTAGAATTTTACATATTTCATATTCAAACAAAGTTGATCTTGTTTGATCGGAAAATTGTTGACCCTAAAGTTTCATTAATAAGAGCATCTTCAACCGTATTGCAAATCTCATTTTACAGCACAAATTTTGCTCCAACTCATTCCCAAACGCATATCCATTTTAGTACAAAATGAGATTTCTCTCTTCCATGGACTCATATTTGCGTTTTACTGTAGGAAACTCAAACCAAACTCAGTTCTGCTTTTTGTTGTTTCGAAATTGCAGATTAGTCCATTTTGTTCTTTTGAAATTACAAATTTATCATTTAAATATTATTTTGCATTAATAATTCTTTTTAGTATTTATATATATTTACTTTTTTTATATGAGAATTATTAAAATTAAGGAAGTTAGGAACAACATAAAATTAAATTTATAACATTAACATATAAATTAAAATCATAACAATGACATTAAAATAAAGAAAAAATTTAGAATATGAAAATAAGAATATGTGATATACCACGAAATTATATAACCAATATTAAAAATAAAAAACACATATTTGGAGTATTAAAATAGTATATATACTACCTCCGTTTCATAATGTTTGTTGTTTTGTTTTTTTTATCTGGAATTAAGAATTAATTTTGTGGACAAATATACACATCCCTTATATATGCCATAAAATCTAATTCATCTATATTTTCCTAAAAAATAACAATATTTTCTCTCTCCATATATTTTTCTCTCTTCATATATTATAGGTAAGTTAGAATAAAAAAATCTTGTAGGATTTGAGAGGGTTAAAATTGGGAGAGAGGATGTCAAATTATATAAAACAACAAACATTTTGAAACTAAAAAAAAAAACCTTAAACAACAAACATTATGAAACGGAGGTAGTATATATATATGTGTGACAAATTGCAAAATAACAATAACAAACACACACACATACACACACACACACACACACACACATATATATATATATATATATATATGTTTCGTTGTAGATATAATAAAATTAAGAGGTTCTATTTGTACATTTGATAAATATATAGTGTTATTTTAAAAATATAAAAAGTGGTATAAAAAAAGAATATAGTGAGAATATTCTTTTTATGCAATGGCTTTTTTACTGTTTAATAATTCAAAATTGGAGAACAACATAATTCTGAAAATTACAATTAAATTAAAGAACAATAGTAATTAAAATTTACAACATCTATATCTATATAATATATAATAACGATTTTGCATCCGAAAATAAAAATTCTTATTTTCCCGCCTAAATGATATTTCCACAACTAGCAATCTATAATATAATATTTGAATAAATTAAATATTTATTTTATATTCATATAGATATAAATTATACAACTATATATAATAGGAAAAACACATTTATAGGTCCTTATACTTTTAAGTTTTATTTTGATAGATCCCTATACAATTTTTTATTTTATTTTAATAACTCCTTCTACATCTATATTTTATTTTAATAAGTCCTTCCACTTTCTATAATTGATATCATTATATCCTTCTTTAACAAAAGTAACATAATTATTAACTTTTTCATTATTTAACCAGCATGCCAAATATTAAAAATAACAAATTAAAATTTAATAATAAAATTAAAGAAAATAAAAAACCTACATTAGAAACCAAATGGGAAAAATTTAATCGGCCATCATGTTCTTCAAATTCATGGGTTTAGCATTTTTTATTTTCTATGATATTATTAATAATCAAATATTTAATTAGGTAGTGATCGAGGTTATTTATTCTTTTTAATTTTTATTTTTTCAATTTGAAAAATATAACTAAATTAAAATGTTTGATGTTTTGATCGACGCCAATGGTGATGAAGAGACAAACCCTTTCCCGACGTCCATGATGGGGATTTGGCATTCCCACGAATTTCCAAGTTTTTTCTATTAAAAAAAATACTATAACCTTTTTTTTTTTTTTTCGGAAAAACTGGATGACAATTACAAATTTTTTCCCTTTGATTTCTCTTCTCTAGTTTTTCTATTTTCTTTAATTTTATTATTGAGAATTGAAAAACAATATGACAGAGTACAATTTTTTTCCCTTTGATTTCTCTTTTAGGAGATTTTCTTATTTTCTCTTTAATTTTATTAATATTTTGGTTAAATTTTATATTTTTAATAAATGGGTTATAGGTTAAATAACGGAAAAATTAACAATTCCATTAGTTCTGGTAAATAAAGATTGAATGATATCACTTATAGAAACAGAATGACATATTGAAACAAAATATAGAAATAAATCCTTTTATTTAAACAAAAACTAAAAGTACATGGGCCTATGAATGTGTTTTGTCATCGATGTTAAGCCTGTTAGGACTTGTTTGATAGATAGTATTAGGTTGTAATAGATACCTATGAGTGGTATTATATGAAATTACCCATATCCCTTAACAAAAAATTCCTTTTACCCACCTCCTTACCCACATCTAAGAATTACCCACCTTTAGTGTAAAGTCCCTAAAATACCTTCAAAAAGTGATCTCTTACACCTTTCTTACACAAATGTACTTTATTGTACTAAAAACCTTGACAAAAGTACATAATAATTACATAATAATTGACTGAAAAGTAACAAAAACATGTGACAAGGACGACTTCTCATTGGCTGGAAAAATCATTGCACATATCCCGGATCTAATACCGGTCGGTTTTCCAGCGGTATTATACTATACCGGCCGGTATTCAGGCGGTATTGGATTTACCGATCGATACGCGAGCGGTATTATGTAATCTAGCGGTATTACATTATACCGCTACTGTAACGATATTTCATTATATCGACCGGTATTGTACAGATTTCGTCCTAATACCGGCCGGTATTACGACTGGCGGTATTATACAATATTGCTGGATTACCGAACTTGATACAGGCTGGTATTCCAGCGGTATTACATTATGCCGACCGGTATTCTACAGATTTCATCCGAATACCGGCCGGTATTGTAACGGTATTACATTATATATGTAATACCGCTCAAATAAGATATTATGACTCATACAATCCTACAATGATATCCTATAGTTAAATTCAATGATTTTGGGCAAAAAATCGAGAGAAAATTGACGATACCGCCCATATACCGCTTGTGGGTGGTAGCTGAGCGTGATTTGAAATTTTCTGACAATCGTCACTAAAACGGTCATAACTTTCTACACGGTTAATATTTTTTTAGAAATTCATTTTTTGCTAAAAACTAGACTCGACTAGCTTTCCAATAAGGTATTATTCATAATCTATTTCCATTCCAATCAAAGTCGGTGATTTTTTCAATTTGGTACAATGTTCGTGACCTATTTTTCGGGCACTCGTTCCTAAAACGGTCATAACTTTTTTCATGAATATAATTTTGTCGAAATTATTTTTTTGTTGAATCATATAATCAAATACCTTTCAAACCATATATGGATCATCATATAATTCCTTCTCAATTAAATTCATTGTTTTTTTTCAATTTGGAATTGGATTCGCTACTTTTTTTCGGGCAATCGTCCGTAAAACGGTATAATGTCATACCGCTCACATATCGGCCGATATAATGGCATACCGCTCGAATACCGACTGGTAATGATATCCTATAGTTAAATTCAATGATTTTGGGCAAAAAATCAAGAGAAAACTGACGATACCACCGCCCATATACCGCTTGTGGGCGGTAGCCGAGCGTGATTTCAAATTTTCTGGCAATCGTCACTAAAACAGTCATAACTTTCTACACGGTTAATATTTTTTGGAAATTATTTTTTTGCTAAAAACTAGACTCGAATAGCTTTCCATCAAGGTATACTCATAATCTAATTCCATCCCAATTAAATCGGTGATTTTTTCAATTTGGTACAATGTTCGTGACACATTTTTCAAGCACTCGTTCGTAAAACGGTCATAACTGTTTTCATGAATATAATTTTGTCAAAACTCTTTATTAGTTGAATCATATGATCAAATACCTTTCAAACCATATATGGATCATTATATAATTCCTTCTCAATTAAATCCATTATTTTTTTCAATTTGGAATTAGACTTGCTACTTTTTTTTCGGGCAATCGTCCGTAAAACGTTAATAGCATACTGCTCACATATCGACCGGTATAATATCATGCCGCTCAAACACCAGCCGGTAATGATATCCTATAGTTAAATTCAATGATTTTGGACAAAAAATCAATAGAAAATGGACGATACCGCCCGTATACCGCTCATGGGCGGTAGCCGAGCGTGATTTGATATTTTTTGGCAATCGTCACTAAAACGGTCATAACTTTCTCCACAGTTAATATTTTTTGGAAATTCTTTTTTTTTTTCTGAAAACTAGACTCGACTAGCTTTCCATCAATGTATTACTCATAATCTAATTCCATTCCAATCAAAGTCGGTGATTTTTTCAATTTGGTATAATGTTCATGACCCGTTTTTTGGGCACTTGTTCGTAAAACGGTCATAACTTTTTTCATGAATATAATTTTTTCGAAATTCTTTTTTAGTTGAATCATACAATTAAATACCTTTAAAATCTTATATGGATGATCATATAATTCTTTCTTAATTAAATCCATTATTTTTTTCAATTTGAAATTATATTCGCTACTTTTTTTCGGGCAATCGTCCGTAAAATGGTATAATATCATACTGCTCACATATCGGCCGGTATAATGTGATACCGCTTGAATACCGGCCGGTATAATGCGATACCACTCGCATACCGCCGAATGTATAATATAGACGGTATTGAAATATTTCAACTCTATTTCGGTTCCCTTGCAATACTACTGAGATACCGCTCGTATTAAAATTATGGGTTTCGAGCGGTATTTCATTTTTTGAGGTTTGAGCACACACGTAAGGAATCACTTTACATATTTATTAGTCTGATTTGAGCTGAAAAATGAGTACTTCTACTTACAATTTCTGAAAAGTGAGAGGACCCACCTTGGAATACATTGGAAATTGAAAAAGTAGGGATATATTAGACATATTGGGTATTTCTTCAATGTGTGTAACAAAATGGGTAAAGGGGGTTTTTAGTTAAGGGATATGGGTATTTAAATTTTTCTCTCTACCTATGACACCCTAATTATATCATGTTTGCTAGCAATAATAAAGCTCATGATTATGCAAGTGTCCGGCATGTATTAACCATTTATATGGTATAACATATTACACCCTGGAGGTGGGATATATAATACCATACATAATTATTAAAAATTGCAGACTAAAATAGCCTTGCAGATATTAATTAAAAATCTTATTATAGAATATTTACACAATATATGGTAACTAATTAAAGGATATTTTAGGAATTGAAATTTTATATAGAATCTAATACATATAAGCAAACTATATATTATTTAAACATATATTTTAATATATCAAAACGAACATGATATTGATATCTTATACGGTATAACACTATCTCATATCAAATATATTCAACCTTATACCATACTGTCTAGCAAACGAGCCCTTAATATATGTCATTTCCATCATAATTGTGATTGTTTGATATAATGAACTATAATTATATACAAAAAGAAGATATATGACCATGGATTTGCATTGAATATAATAACAAATACGCATTAATTATGGAATAAAATAAACATGTATTTTACACACACACACAGATATATATATGTGTATATATATATATATTATATGGAATATTACATGTAAAGAATAGAAGATCGATCTATGGAGAAGTCGATAAGGAGAATGGGGTGGGTTTGCTTTGTCGCCATTGCCGTCACCATAGTGTAGTATCTAGAAGTAATGTTAGTATTAAATACATTGAAATAGATGATGTATCAAATTATACTCAATTAAAATTTATTATTGACAATTTTTGAATGCAATAATGATAATGTTAATGTTAATTTTAGTAAAAATATTTTGTTCAAAGAAGTTTATTCATATGAATTGAAATGTGTGATTTTGTGTGCATTATTAGTATTTACATTGTGTAACTTCATATGATCAAGGTGGTGGATATAGCTCATTGAAAGACTATTTATTTAAACGTTTAGGCTTCTCCTCATTCTTTTATATTATTTTAATTAATAAATTTATTTTAAGATTGTATCACGTTCTTTGTATGCTTTGCTACTTAGGCAAAATAAATAAATAAATAAAAAATTATACGAATATTTTGAGTGGTTATTGCTAACAATATTAGTTAGAAAATTAATAGTTTAATTTGTCTCAATCACCAATCGTGAATTTAATATTATTTATTTCTATAATTTTATTGTAATATTTGCATTTTTAATCCATACTAGAATTATATTTAGAATTTTCTTATAAAATTATATTAATTATTTTGAAATAGAGAATCTCATTTTGTTTTTTAATCAATATGTTAGAGTTCAAAATAATCAGTCTTTGATGAATGGAGACATTTTGTAATATCCAGAAACAAAACCTACCTATGCTCTATTACAAATATTATAGTGAAATCAGAAGTTTATTTTCCATTCTGAAACTTTTTTTAGAAACATAATTGGTTTAACTGAACCAACATTTAGTATTTGACTATATGAAGAGTTAATTGTTCTAATAATATATTGAAACAAAAAATTGTACAATTCACAAAAAATATTTAAAAATAAAATTATATAGTTCATATTTGAAACATAATAACAAAAGACTTATTAAGTTGTAGTCTCGATAAATCTTAGATATTTTTTGTGATACAAACAAATCTTAGATATTAAAATGGGAACTTTTCAAATGTTGTTAAGAAACAAAATCATATGGTTCGAATAAAAAATAATAAAAATATAGAAATTTATTTATTTTATTGAATAAAAATAAATACATGATTTTCTTTATTTACAATTTTTATATACTTTTAAAAGTTTATAATATATAAAAATAAAGTCAGCCGCAAAAATAGTAATCTAAGTTTTCACGTACGTTCTTTTCAGATTTCCACAGATCGGGTGTGTGAGTAAAAAAAATAGTTTCAAAATCTGTGTTAAAAAATATTGACATATTTTTTATAAAAAAATAAATTTATAGTAGGTCAAGTACAAATTTAATTTAAATTTATATGGTGTACATGATTGTGTAATTATGGTAATCATAAATAGGTGATTGTGTAATATTAGTAATTATAAAAGATAAAAGTGGTGTAACATACTTTTAACTTATACTCCCTCCATTTCGTTTTATTTGTTGTTTTAGGTTTTTTATTTTGTTTCAAAATAGTTGTTGTTTTATATAATTTCACACACTCTCTCTTTAATTTAACCCTATTACAAACCCTATTTAGGAAAATATAATTGAATAAGATTTTGTGACATATATAAGGGATGTGTATATTTGTCCACAAAATTAATTGTTAATTCTAGATAAAAAAAACCTAAAACAACAAATAAAATGAAACGGAAGGAGTAATAATTAAATAATAAAATAGTTTGACCCATTAATTCATATAAAATTGTTGTTAATAAAAAAATAATATGCATATCATATTTGTGCATCGCACGAGTGATATACTAATTAACATATAAATTAAAACCATGACAATTACATTAAAATAAAGAACGCATTCCAAAAATGCAAATATGCATACATGACATACCAAGAAATTACATAACCAACATTAAAAATAAACACATTTAGAGTACTGAAAATAAATACATGACAAATTACAAAATAACGATAACAAACACATACCACGAAATTACTTAACCAACATTAAAATAAAATACATGACAAATCACGAAATAACAATAATGAACGATGAAATAGTTTAATAATATGGTAAATCAGAACCAGATCCTCCAATATTATTGAAATATTGGTCCACTGAACCAGAACCAGATCCTCCAATATTATTGAAATATTGAGTATCTTGTTGTTGAGCTCTTTTATGCAAAGTAGCAGATTGTTGTGCTTGAACATGTGCACGAATGCGGGGATCTTGTATGGCACTCGTGTCCATCATCAAAATTTTATTATCTTCATTTCTTTCATTGCGTTGCTCTTATTTTGAAGTGTGTTGTGAATTCCCAAACGATACTCCATTTGAGAATTTGACTTCTTGAATTCCTGTTTAAGCTCCTTGTTTTCTTCTGTTAGGAAAAACTATTAAGAGTTACATAATCCCTGTTGAGATTTTGATGAAATGTCAAAACACATAAAAAAGCTTTGAAAAATTGAAAGAAAATCAAGCAGAAAACCGAAATTGATCAAACAAAAGATTGAGCTAAACCAAGCCAAAGAATGATCAATCCAAAAGAAAAGGAAAAGAAAATAAAAAAAAAAAGAGAAAGAGAAAAAGAAAAAGAAAAAGAAAAGAAAAGAAAAGAGAAAGAAAAGAAAAAGAAAGGAAAGAAGTCCAGCCAAGGGCTGAGAAAAAGAAAGTTGCAGCTTGATTGCTAGATCAGTTAGCAAGACAAGCAAACTGAAGATGCAGACTGTCAGGGTCAAATGAGTACACATGCCTATTACAGCATCTCAGTCTACAGTTCGTGAGCTGAAGAATATGCCAGCTCAAGAAAGTACCAGCTGAAGAATGAAGTACCAGCTGCAGAATGTACCAGTTCAAGGTACAAGCTGAAGAATATGCCAGCTCAAAGTACCAGTTCTGAGAATATCAGCTGAAGATACACCAGTTCGGAACACCAGCTGAAGAGGCATCAGTTCAGTATCCAAACTGAAGAAAGTACCAGCTTAAGAAGTTGCAGCTAAAGGGACATCACTCCAAAATACCAGCTGAAGAAAACACTGGTTCAATACTACCAGCTGAAGAAGACCAAACTGGAGCTCAGAAAGCATCAGGCTAGAGCCCAGAACTGCCAGCTGAAGATAGTCAAAATTGGAGCTTATAAACTGCCAACAAAATGTGCAGAACTGCCAGCTGAGGAAATATTCCAAACTGAAGATCACAACTGCCAGCTGAAGCCCAGAACTGACGATCAAGACAGAAGCTGAAACTGGAATTTAAATTTCCAGAGCTGCCAACACGAAGATCTTGAAGTTAATGCAACCAAGATCCTGGAGTAAAAGCTTGTCAGAAAACAAAGGCACCACAACGGCTACTTCAACAAAAAGCCTCTCAACGGCTTTAACAAATCAATGGATCATTTATAATCATTCATTGATCTGCAAACGGTCACAAGCCATTCTCTTATAAAGGATGAGTAACACGATTTGTGAACAAGCTTTTGAAAAAACTTATGCGGAAATTTTAAAAAGACTCTTTGCAAAGCAAAAGAGAACTACACTCAGAGATCAAGCTCAAATCCGCCTACAACAAAAGTCCCAACTGAGAAGAAGCACACCGCTCATCATCAAGCTAGCTATTGAAGAAGTCCAGCCAGAGCCAGCTTCTCAGTTTGAAGATTTACACCAATCAACTACCCATCTTAAGTCAAAGGAGCACACCAGTTGATAATAGTTTCAAGACTGAATTCTTGAAGATCGAAAGAGATCTAAAACCTTGTAAGGACGGGCAATAGCACCTTATCTCTCCAGCGAGCAGTTGGGGATCATAACTGTGAGATGTCGACCTACTGGCTGAGGAGGTTGCGTTCATTGGATCGTCGTTTCCGGGACAACACCAGTTGAAAAGAAGGCCGCGACTCGTAAAGTCGCCGTTCGCCAGGTTCAACACATTGTCTTCACTATGTAACTGTAATAAAGAAACTTTACACTTGCATAGTGGATTGCCCTTTTCAGTAAGGAAGAGAGGACGTAGAAGTTTAAGCTTCGAACCTCTATAAATCATCTCTGTGTGCTCAGTTTACTGTTTTCAGTGGCATGCATTGACTGCACACCTCCAGCACACAAATTGCACTTTAAGCAAACTGACCATCTCAACTGATCAAGTGCACTGATAAGTTTCCATCGCGAGTCAAGGGCCCAATATATTCTGCAACCGTTTTAAGTTTTGGGATCAGTTTATTCACCCCCCCTCTAAACTGATTCAGACTCGCCCCGGGACCAACATCTTCTTTCCAAAGTTGATCAAACTTGATGCATCTCCCTCTTTTTTTCTTTTTAGTTTGGCTTTCTTCATACTTATTGGTCGTTCCGATGAAGAACCATCAAGGACATTGTCATCATCATTATCTAAGTTTATAGAAAATGAAGATAAGCCCGAGGATGCTTGCGAATTAGAAGTTGGAATATCTAAACCAGAAGAGGGACACCAAAAAGATGGTTGTCTGGTGCTCCTAGCATAATCTTGAAATTTTTCAAAATTTTTAATAAGATTCCACATGTGATCGTATTTCCAACCTGATTTGAACTTCACATTTAGCTTGAACAATACTTTGGCTTGTTGCATCTGCAAGTAATTAAAAATAATTAATTTTATAATAAAATAAAATATTTTAAAAATGCAAATATAATTACATTTAATACTCACAATATCTTCACTTGAAGCACCTCTTTGTTTTCTGTTTTCAATTTTTCTTATGCATCCATGGAGTGCCCTTGCTGCTTTTTCGATAACTTGAATTCGAGCTTGCAGTGATCTTTTCATATGAACCTCTCATTCCTGAAGTCTTTCTTTGTTGAAAGCTTCTTTTACACGGGTCTAAAATCGTGTAGATGACTCGTACACCCCAACACATGGGTCTTGAGAAATTTTCATATAAACTCGACATAAAAGGATGTCTTTTTCATGGCTATAGTTAGATGATCGACTTGAAATATTTAGAAGAAAGCTAAAAGTAGTAAATATAAGGATGTGATTGCAACTACAAGACCATATCACTATTTATACTACTCATTCTCACATTTATCAACCCATCTAACACATTATGATGTGAAAGTGGCTTCGCAATGCTTACAAAATTCTCACACTTCTCAACCCATTCAACTCATTTATGGTGCGAAAGTGACTACACAATGCTATCCTTTTTTACAAGATTCTCACACTTCTCAACTCATCCAACCCATTATAAAGCAAAAATGACTACACAATGACACCACTCTTACATGATTCTCACACTTCTCAACTCATCCAACCTATTTAAAGTGACTACACAATGCCATCACTCTTATAAGATTCTCACACTTCTCAACCCATCCAACTCATTTATGATGCGAAAGTGACTACACAATGCTACTATTTTTTACAAGATTATCACACTGGTCAACCCATCCAACCTATTATGAAGCAAAATGGACTATACAATACCACCACTCTTACAAGATTCTCACACTTCTCAACCCATCCAACCCATTATGATGTGAAAGTAACTATACAATGCTACCCAATTTCACAAGATTCTCACACTTCTCAACCCATCCAACCCATTATGAAGCGAAAGTGACTATACAATGCCACCATTCTTATAAGATTCTCACACTTTCCAACACATCCAACCCATTATAATGTGAAAGTGAAGGCACAATGCCACTAATCTTAATAAATAGTACTTCAAAGTTTTAGCAAGTCATCCATTGTTATAACATATTTCTCACTTAAAATTTTTTCATCTCTCAACATGAATTTATCATCTTCATCTTCATCTTCAGTAGATGATGAACACATGTTGATGGTAGTAAATAATTTTCGTGAAAGACAAAGAGTAATTTGTGACCACTATTTTATTAGCAGTAAAAATAACCACAAGTGTACGGTGTAATTGTAATACGTAGTGAGCAAGAGTATCATATTCACATGGATTGTATGGTAAATAATAATGTGAGTACTAAAACATTGACACCTCATCAATATCTAGACACTCAGATAATAGAAGAGAGAACATGCAAATAAATACCTCAAAAGAAAAAACACGATTAACTTAAATAAAATAATTAATGCTAATAATGGATTCTAGAGGAGAGTTCATACAATGACTTTTAGGACAAATTTATTGATTGCTTAACCTTATTTAATTTATCAATGGTGGAAAATCACTTAACTGTTATCAGATTGTTCTCACGAACATATATCATAACATAGAAATAATAAACATGTATTTCACTGCGGTCAATTCTTCACACACGTCATTACTCACTATCAAATACCTTGGACTTAAATTCCTATGCAACACTGGTTCACTTGGTCTGTCCTTCTAAGCATCACATAAAATGATTAACCTATTTTATCCCATTAAGTAATCAGTCATGACTAGAATTTTTCAATTAATTAACTTGTATATATATGTTGCTGCAATTCAACATATACATAAAAAATCCAAACTAGGAAACCAAATACCCAATGATAACCGAAAAACATATATCAATAAATCAAACCATGAAATCCAATGCACTTATAAACCAAAGAATCCAATAAAACTATTACCTAGACATAATTAAATAAAAGAAATAAAACATGAACATGATACACAAAATAATGTTCAACACTATAAAGAACCCGGTGTCTTCAGTCTTGTCGTAATCTCCGGAGTCTCCGTTGTGCCTCTATAATTATGTTCACCTTGGTATGTCTTATGTTCTTCAACTGGACTGTGTTGGATAACTATTCTAATGAGTAAATTGCGTATTTATATTTGTTGGAGGGAACCCTAGGGTTAAAATGAAGCCCAAAGTGGAGAAAATCCTTGAAAATCCCGAATTGGGTCTGTCTGGGTTGACTGGCAGGTCGAGTGACTAAGTCGACCCGACCATGTGTAAAACAAACCATCTAGGTTGATCGGTGGGTCGAGTTGACCCGTGGGTCGACCTTGCACGCACATGCTTTACTAAAATGGTCTGTTCTTACTCGTTTCTCATCCGATTGAGCCGATTCAATTTGCACAGTGCTTCTAACTCGATTCTCCATCTTCCTAAGCTCTTCAATTAGCCATTTGGATTATGTGGAATTAATTTCATCAATTCTAGTGGGCTTTGCTCTTTAAATACGATCTAAAGGCTTAATTGGTCCCTCTTTTAGCTCTCCAAGCACATACTTGATCATTTTGCATCAAATTCACCACTATTACTGCAAAACTCACAAATACATTAAAAACCCCAAATGATAACATAATGAGCACAAAAGCTATGAAAATCACACAACTTATCAACTAAAAATCATCAATTTATATCCAAAAGTTATGTAAAATATGCAGATGTCAATTTGTCATACTATCGCTAATAACAACGAGTTGATCCTATATCTTCTTAATTAATAGAATAACTAAGTAATAGATGGTGGTTTAGTTCCAAGTCATATCTTCATCAATCGTGATCGAGAGGCTGCTGAGTGAAGATTGTACAATGATTACTTTACAGATAATCCATTGTACAATGAGAGCATGTTTTGCAGGAGATATCGAATGTCTCACTCATTGTTCATTCGCATTGTTGATACAGTTAAAGATCATGATCCCTACTTCCAACAACGAGCGGATAGGACTCGCAAACTTGGATTATCACCTCTACAAAAAGTAGCAGTTGTGTTTCATATGTTGACATATGGTATAGCAGCAGATGCTACAGATGAGTATGTTAAAATATGTGAGTCCACTGCAATTCAGAGCATAAAGAGATTTTGTCGAGCAATAGTAGAGATATTTACGAATCAATACTTAAGGACACCAACTGATAATGATATTGCTAGACTACTCTACATTGGTAAAAAATATGGGTTTTCAGGAATGTTGGGCAGTTTAGATTGTATACACTGGAAGTGGAAAAATTGTCTTATCGCCTGGGCCGCACAATATGCAGGTTGTAGTGGAAATCCTACAATTATTCTAGAAGTTGTAGCAGATTATGATCTTTGGATGTGGCATGTTTATTTTAGTTTTCCAGGTAACAACAACGATATCAACATATTGGAGTCATCTCATATTTATACTAATCTCACTCAAGGTATTTATCCTTCAGCTCATTGTGCAATTCAAGGAAAAGAATATATAATATAAGTTATTATTTAGCTAATAGTATATATCTGAAATGGCCTACCATTGTGCAAACAAGTCATGATCCACTAACTCCAAAAAAAATAAATATTTTGCAACTAAACAAGAAGCATGCAGAAAAGACGTAGAACATGCATTTGGAGTTCTCCAGTCCCGTTTTGCCATTGTTGCAGGGCCAACATAATATTGGAAAAAAGAAGTGTTACATGACATACTTACTACATGTATGATGTTGCATAAAATGATAGTTGAAAATGAACGTGACCTTAGTGAGCCAATTGAAGTTGCAATTGAGATACCACTGCCGGATGTTAAAATGGCGATCAATGAAAATGTTAAATTTCATGAATTCATTGCTCGAAATCTAAAGATAAGGAATAAATATGCTCATCTAGCACTTTAAAATGCATTAATTGATCATATGTGGGAGAAGTATACTGATTCCGAGACTTGAATAACCATGTACGTTTATTTTGCTTTAAATTTATGTAATTTTCTTTGCAAGTTGTGCAATTTTCTCTTATTTAATAAAATTTTTATTTTAGTATTTCTCTATTATCATTAATAATTAAGTTATCGAATAATAAAAATACTTGTATGAAGTAATTGGTTGATAATATTTTATTATCAAATAATAAAAAATATTTTGTATGAAGTTAATTTCATTAATTCAATCGCATAATCAACTTCAAAAAAAAGGATAACGTCAATAGCTTTCGTTACAATCAGTTAAACCTTAAAGACTATATTATACGATCAAGATTAATAGTTAGACATGCATTTTCGATCAATCTAATGTTGAGAGAATCCTAGTCGAGTAGTAGACTCATCTATTGATCTCATCTACTACTTAGCAATATCAAATATTATCCAAATATTCAATGCAATGAAATTCAATTCAATCAACGGGAAATTAATCAATCAACAAGCAATGATTGAAATTGATTTGAATATCTACCCCTAATATAAGAACATAGCAAATCATCATGATATTCATCCAACAAAAACCATAATAAATTATCAATTCAAATATAAGAGTAAAATAGAAGAAAATCCTTACAATAAACTTGATGACATTTTTGATGAGTTTATAGGAATAAGTTCCCCAAATAGAAATGATGTTTTATAGAAAAGGAAGAGAGTTGATCGTGTTTTTTGTTCCAAAAATAATACATGAGTTATGTGAAGAAGCCCTAGCTTTTCTTTTATAGTGCCCGTAAATCGGACCATAGGTTTCTCCGTCCAGCGACCGTTAGAAGCCAGCGCCGGCTGGAGTCCTTCATTAATCAGCATGCCAGCGTCGGTTAGAAAGCTTCAAAAGCAGGACGTCCAGTGCCAGCTGTGAGTGTTTTGCCGCGACAGCAGCCCAATGACGGCTGGATTGCAGTGCCTGCTTGCTTATTCCTCAACTGAATGCCTAGTATGCCCAGTGTCAATTGAATGCCCATCGCGCCAACTGAATGCCCAACGATCACTACTGACCAACGTCGATTGGTCCTCAACTTCATTCTTTCATCAATTATCCAAAAACACCACTTTCAACTTAAAATCTTGAAAACATACGCTTATCCCGCACCACACCAAGAATAACAAGAATATAGCCAAATATGAGAAACATAAATGAAAATATCAAAAACACACACATTGTAATAGCCTGGTCCCGATATGGGGATTAATTAATGGGGACGGGGTGTTAATTAAGGAGATTAATGATTGAAGCGGAAGATTAATGAAGAAGGCTCTCAAATAGGTAAGTGCTTTTGATAGATATACAATGACTCTTGAAATAACTCATTCAAGAAGGATTCAAACATTGCTATTGTGTAACGAACGAGAAGGCTAATTAAGCAGATACCAACAAGTAATAGACCCATTCATAGGTCGAAGCAAATAAGTAGAACCAATCATGCTCAAGCCTCTTCATAGACAGAAAGTAAACATGAATCAAGGAGCATTGATATAACTTAAATAGGCATCAATATATATAATCATGTTTAATCATGTATCAGAAGGTATTTATAGGAATTCAAATAAGCATAACAAGTCTAGAAGTTATAAATAAGACATATCATAGTAACGGAACTCATAGTGGGGTTCAAATACTTATATTAGCAAAACAAGATCTCGGCAGCCAACCCACATCCACAGCCATCAACATCCTCAACATCTTAACCTGAAAAACATTTGAAAAAGAGGGTGTTAGCACTAATGTACTCAGTGGGTTTTAAAAAAATTGTTTAATGAAACTTTAGAAATATCCAATCATCAACTGGCGATATATGGAGAGAAAAATGCAAAAGCCTTCTCCATATCTGCGAAACATTTTCCTTTTCTTTTAGGTCCTTCCTGGCTCAAACCTGATGTCTACTGCACCCTTATGCATGCCTTAGAATAAGAGAGAGGTTTCCTCAAATATCCTACTGAGTATGCGAGGGGGTTACCCAGCAGTGATTCCCTTAGTGATCAAAGATCACATCCTGGTAATATAAAATCACAATCCTTTGAGCTCATAATTCTGCTTAATCAAATGATATAATCCTTCATTCCTTCCTTAACTTTGCTAGCATAATCAAAGCCTAGAGTATAACATCTAGGACTAATCCTTTAATCATCAACGTGATCTCATAGCTTACAAGGGATCAAATGATATAATCATTCATGTTTAACCTGCTAGCAAAACCACACCTAGAGCAAAACATCTAGGACTAATTCTTCAAAATAAGCATGATCTCATAGCCTACAAGGGATTTTATTACTATCCTAGGAGGCATTACTCATCTATACAATCCTTAGCAAAATATCAACATTAATCTCAAGATCATGATCACATATGTATACTTATAGCAACAAATAAACAATTCTCAACATCTCATGCTAAGCATTTATATCATATCTAAACATGATCAAGAGCTCAATCAACAATAATCCTTCAAAATAACTTATTTCCTTCCTTCCTTTGTACAGAGATCAATCAGGTAGAGCAAAATATTTAATTGGATATTTCATCTTGCCCTATCATGCTTCTAGAGCTTATTAGCTTAAATAATAGATAAGTATAGAATGACCCACCTCGATCACGGAGCGGATGATGAAGCAACGAAATGTAATTTTTTTTTCAGGTTCCCTCGGGATTCGCCTTTTTCTACAAAAGCCGATTATCGACTTAGCGATCTATTCGAAGATCCTAAGTTCTAACGAAAACTTAAATCGAGATTAAACCCTTCTTTACTTAACTAAGACCTTATTACAGATTGCACAACTTTAGAACTTCTATAATATATGAGAATTAAAGATTGGATGAATTTTAAAAACCCAAAATTTCTGAAAATAAACTTGGAAATGAGACACCCAGCGTCGGCGGAGCAGCCCAGTGCTAGTGGGGCTCGGAACACATTCCCTCACGCCGGTGTAGTGACCCAGCACCAGCATGGCACTCCGCACCTGCAGGGCTTTTCTGGCCGATGGCACACCCCAGCGCCGGCTGGGCTCCCCACGACGGCTGGACCCTGTTCAGCTGTGTTTTCGGTTTTTGCCCTAATCCGAAATAAATTTTAACGGAGATCGATAATCACCAACATTTGTAAAACATAAAAAACGAGCATGCTTGAACACTTGAAATTGACATTATAATGACACAACACCATTAACCCTTTGGAATACTTGGAAATTACAATAAGAACTTAAATACGAAATGTAAATAGGATTTGAATGGAATTAAGCGAGATTAACACAACATAATCACGGGAATAGAAATACAATAATAACGAAAGATGGAATAAAATACAGAATTTGAAATACAAGAAGAAAAATGGAAATCGGGGTGGATAAAAAAGAATGAACGGAGTCGAGTGCGTCGAAAGAAGGTGGCTAGCGTTGGTGTCTCGACATGTTGCAGCTAGGATAGAGCCGCCTACTACTTCCCGACGGCACCCTTGCCTTCCGACAAAAGCTGAAGGTTGGTTCGGCCACTGGCCGTCCGATAGCACCTTCCTCCACCACCTCCCTTCTCTGCCACTCCGCTCGTCACCTCGGAGGAACATTCATGAAGAATGCTCCTCTCTCGACTCCAAGCTTCTCTCAACTTCCCTCTCTCTATCTCTCACTCTAGAAAAGGATGAAGAATGGATTTGGTGCAAGGAAATGAGGTGGAATTTGGTGTCTTTAGTATTTTGTGCTATTTTATGTAGGAATTTGGTGTCTTTAGTATATATGTTTCCAGTATTTTCGTGTTATTTTTATGTTATTACCTTCACTTTTGATCTTATGGTAAGTTGTGCCAGAATTGTGCAGAGTGAGAGCTTTTGTCCCAAAACCAGGAATTTTATGGCACAAAGGTGGCAAAGAGCCGAAGCTCCCAACTGAAGCTCCAACTTGTTGATATGTCTTGAATCTTCCGCTTGTTGATATGTGTTTTTCCAGTCTTTTTGCATTATTTTTATATTTGTGCCTTCACTTTTGCTCTTATGGTAAGTTGTGCTAGAATTGTGCAGAATTAGAGCATTTGTCCCAAAAGTGAGAATTTTATGGCACAAAGGTGGCAAAGAGCCGAAGCTCCCAACTGACGCTCCAACTGATGGACCAAACTGATGGCCGAGCCAAAATAACACCCCAAACTGACCAATTTTGGGGTCAAACTGGAGACTTCAAGCTAGAGCCACAAACTTGGAGCTCAACTGGAGCTGCAAATGAAGAGCCAAGAAACTGGAGCCGAGAGCTTGGAGCTACAATTGATGAACTGGCTCCAACTCCAACTGATGAAGGCCAACTGAAGCTGCCAACTGGAGACTCAACTGGAACGCCAATTGAAGACGGGAACTGGAGCTGACCAGCCCCGCCGGCGCGGAGGCCCCCGCGACCGCGGGGTAGTGCTCACGATAAAACGCCATCCCTACTAGCGCAGGGCGATCAGTTCGACTCTTCTTCGATCAGTTTCAAGTTATGTCTTCGGGAGTTCTACTCTTTAATGCTCTCCACCCACTTGGCCAGCTGGGAGAATTAATTAAATGCAGAGACTTTTGGAGAAAAAGGAGAGAAGGAGTTTGGGATCAATTAATCAACCAATAACTCCACCTTTTAATCTCCACCTATCTCACTTTTTCCATCCATCACTTACTTTTCACCACTCACCACCACCGTTCTAGAGAGAGAGGAAAGATGAGGAGAAGAGGTAAGGAAGCTCAAGCCAATGAAGACGACAAGAAGAGAAATCCAACTCCAAGCTGAGGTGGAAGCTAGGCTTGCTCAAGGATTTCTATTTCTTGGTATTTCTTTTCTTAACTTTAGCTCATTTGTGGGGATTTGTCCCAAAACTCTCGAGACAACAAATATTGTGAAAATTTGTATTTTATTTATCTTTCAATTTATGAAATGAAGAACTTGTATGAGTCTTGTGTTGTTTTGAGCATGATGATGGGCTAATTCCTTACATTAAGGGGTAGATAATAGATTTGGTTTCGATCCATGCTTGTGATTGTTGATTTCTTATTGATTGAATTGAACTTATTCATGTTGGGTACTTGATCACTATTCGACATTGCTAGGTAATAGATGAGACTGAGATGAGATTCTATTATCCGACTAGGGTTCCTTCAACGTTAGGTGGACTGGGTAATATAAGCTTAATTTCTAATCTTGTTCGTATAATATAGCCGATAGGGGTTTAATGGATTGACGGTGACAGTAAATGAAGTTAAGCAACTTGAAGGGGTTTATTGTACATCTAGGATTAACATAATCGACTTGAAACAAGCTAGGAGAGAAACCAATAAGAGAATCTACACCCTAATGATCTTCTCATAATCTTTTCATTCATCTTTATTATTGTTGGTGTTGCTAGTTAATTTTGCCTGCTTAAATCAATTAGTTTAGTAAAAACTCTCCAATCACTTGATTAAAATGTTTAGGTTTGTATTTGAATTTTTGTACATATCTACATGTATAGCATAGAAAGATAATTCCCCTCTAAGCTTTCCTCGAGAGACGCGACTCGGGTTAGCTCACCGCCCTACAATCAATCCCGTCCTCTTGTGGGTCCGGTTCGTAGTAGTTTTACGTGTGTGGTCAAAACCGAAAATCAATCAGGTGGGGAGAGGGTGTATTTATAGGGGAAAATTTGGCTTCCATGGTAAGCTATTGCACTAGAAAAATACTGCTAAAGTAATTCCGGGCTCGGTTAAAAGTTGCTTTATTCGATGTCGAGGTCCAAACGACCTCAGACACAAAATTCAAAAATATCGGGAGACTCATTGGCTCGAGTACTATTGAACCAACCCAACTCAGGATGAAGAAAAGGTCGTCTGAAGAGAAACGAGAAAAGATTCTCTTTTCAAAAATTACTTTTACTATTCATTCAGACTGACATATTTTGCTCCCGAGCGTTCGATTAACCTCAAATTGGCAATTCGTAAATGCAGACGGATTCTCTTAGGTCATTTCCCATTAGATATGCTTGACAGAACAAGTCTCAAATCAACGAGAAAGATTTCATAAATTTTTCAAAACACGAACGCACGTGGAAATTACTATTCATTTGGTTTCTTAATACCATTTTCATCACCGGGACCTCAAATGACCTCGGATTAAAATTTTGAAAATACCGACACACTCCTTAGGTCGATACCTTTATAACAAAACTAAAATCGGTCAAAACAAAGTTAGGATCAAAATTTTCAAAAAGACAATTTCATGAAAAATGACCCCTAAAGTCGTGACTTACATCTGGCTTCCTTTAAACCTTATTAAAATCTCTTTCTTAACTTTTTAATTACTCGTAAGAATTCTCTAATCCTCATTCAAAAATCTGGGGCATTACACACATAAACATGACCAAAATAAACATGAGAAAACGATACACAAAATTACTAAACATTAAGTAATTTTTCAATTGGCACCAGAGGGGGTCATCAGTTATACAAGTGTAATCTTAGGTTCGTTAATTTGTGTTTTGTGCTTATTTTAGTTGTATGGATGCTACAAAAAAGATGTTTTCATTGTGAAATCCCAGCTACTTGATGGTAGTAATGGATAAGAGTTTTTTTGTCATTAATCATGTTTCTGATGATGATCTGTTAAAGATGGATGAATGTAGTGATCATGAAGATTTATCTGAAGAAACTATTGTTGAGCCCTATAATAAATTGCATTCGAGTTGGAACATGGTGGTTCAAATATATAGATATTTGATTTAACAGGATGATTAACTAATTAAAGAATGTGATTCTCTTGTTGCTGGAAATAAAAAGCTTCAATTTGAGCTTTTGATATCCTAAAACAGTTTGCAGGAGTAGATTAGTGAACTTCAGCACCTGAAGAAGAATATCAAGATGATGAATTCAGGAACATCTCAACTGGATGAAATTTTATCTGTGGAAAAGAGTTTTAGAGATAAATTAAGTCTAGAATATAACTGTAAGGAACATTTTGATGTACAAACCTTGGGAACAGAAGTTATTTCTGCCCTAACTACAGAAGGTAAAGAGAAAGAACATGAAAAAGATAACTTCTCGTACCAAATCTCTCATAGAAATAATGAAAAAGGTTTTGTTCCTATATGTCATTATTATGGGAAATTGGGACACGTTCGTCTACATTGCAAGAGTTATATAAATGATATGCGAAGAAGAAGAAGAAGAAGAAGAGAAATGTTATATATCAAGAATAGAAGCCTCATGGGAACATTCAAAGGAACTCAGTTGAAAAAGAGAAGGAGAAGGTTCAAATTCATGCAGGGACATTTTCAAGAACACACCATAGAACAATCTAGACTGATAGATAGACATGTTCATGAATAATTCAGAGATTTTCTCAGAAAATAGTTTCCCTCGTATGTCATTATTGTGACCGTGTTGGACATATTAGATCGCATTATTTCAAGTACTTGGCTAAATTGAAGAAGATTAGTGTAAGCCAATTTAGCAAGAAGAAAACTTGTAAAGTCTGGGTGTAAAAGACTGAAGCACAAGGCAATCATGCTTTGAACTCTTTCAATGAAAAAGAGTGAATGTGTACTTGGAAATGTTCTAGAAAGCAACAACAATGGTTGACTTGGTGGTTCAAGATTCTATAGATGTTCTTACAAAAATTAAATTTGTCGACTATGGAGAAAAAGTTGTTCCCAGAAGTGTTCATATTTTACAGGCACAAAAAGCATGGATGGGTTTTGTAATATTGGTGAAGTTGCAACAGGTAGAGACTTAGGCATGGAGGACTACGATCCTTGATGATGTGCAGTGGCGGATCCAGAAATAATTCTTTGGGGGGCGAAATTGTAGTGTAAAAAAAAATCCACACAATCAAAGTAAATATAAATCACACTACCAAAAAAACTCTCATACATAACACCTCATACATAACGGACATTTCAAATATCTGTTATGTATGAGCGCCTTTTTTGTATAGATAACGCATATTTCAAAAATCCGTTACGAGAGAAGTGTTATCTTCGATCATATATAACGTTTTCGAGTCTAGCGTTATCTGTGAGTGTTACATATCGTTCACATTTATAACGCTCATTTGGTACCGTTATGCGTTGTGTTATGTTTAAACACATTATATAATGGTAACATTTACCATTATAAATATCCGTTATGTATATGTGTTAATTATTATTTTTTTAATTTAAAATTAAATTATATAAATCTAAAATTTTCTAAGTATATATCTTTTTCCCGCTGCTCTTCCTCTCGCTAAAATTCCCAAAATTGAAATCCTCAATTCCTTCGGACCCCTACCTTCCTGGGTCTGGAGTAGAACGCCGCCTGTTTCCAGAATCTAACTCGGCCAGTGAAGTCATCATCAGAGTTCTTGACACCGACATATGGCCTGAAAGCCCGAGCTTCGACGATACGGGCTTCGCCGAAGTCCCGAGTTCTTGGAGAGGTGAATGTGAGATCGGAACGAATTTCACCAAACCCAACTGCAACAAGAAATTGATCGGTAATGATTTATTTCTTCAATTCACTTTCTTTCTCTCACGTCTGTACTCTCTCCTCTCTCAAAATTTCAATTTCGCTAGATTCTTGTGAGCCCTAATTTTAATTTTAGTACAAGTTAGATTTTAGATTCCCAATTTATAAATTTCTAAAATTCTGTACGTTTTATTTCTATTTTCATAGCTAGTGATCAAATTCCATTCCAGTTACTTTTTGTGAGATTAGTTAAATGTTGATATGCTTGAGGTTTTTATTTGTCTATTAGCAGTTCTAATATATATGCAAATTATATGTTGTGTTTAGTGGAGTTGTGATATTTGGGTGGTTTCGAAAAAGAGTGAATTATATGGAAAGAAAGAGTGAATTATCTAGCTTAAGATATATGTGGTTTGAAAAGTTGATGCAGCAAGTAAGTTGAATTAATTATATTTTATATATATGAACTTGCCATAACGTTGCTGCAAATGAATATATCAGGAATTAGATGCCTTGACGGATCCAATGAAGAAGGAAGTCTCTGTTGTTCGCAAGAAAATTGACTTCGTTAACAAGGAGTTAAAGCCGTTGGGGCAGACTTGCCAGAAGAAGGTGATGATGCTATTGCTATCCCTCTTTCGTTGTGAAAATGCTATAGAAATGGATCGATAAACAATACTTGTTTATGGGGATTGGATAAATGAGTCTCTAAACATTTGGATTGTGGGACTGATGAGCAATCTGTTATTGCAGGAGAGAGATTACAAAGAAGTGCTAGAATCTTTCAACGAAAAGAACAAAGAGAAAGTAAAAATACTGCACACACTAGTCTCAGAATTCAGATTCCTGCTCAAACTTAAACACTAAATGAATATTTCCCTTTCTTTCTCCTCATAAATTGATAACTGCTCGAAACCCTTCGTCATGTTTCTTACTCTATTTTCACTCAAACCTCCATTTCTCAAATGAAGTTTCTTGTCTGCTCCCCACTCGGTGGTGATTTTTTTGGTAAAGAAACGTGAGCAAATAAGAGGTTTATGAGTGAATGCTATCAAGATTCTGCGTTCTCTGTGTGTGTTTTCTTTTTATCTGTTTATTTTTATGATGATTACTTTGAATCTAGTTTTTTTTATTAAAATGATTTTAGTGATTGAGTGGTGAAATGGTTTGGATTTGTATTAATTTTCTTGGGCTAGCAAGTTAATGTTGACAGTTTGCAGACTCAAATTGACTATGATGAGAGAGAGAGAGAGAGAGAAATGTATATACTGTTGCTGAACCTTAGGCTCTGTCTTCACTGATAACAAAGCACAGCCGTGCAGATAAGAGCAACATGGGCGATCGATTTGATATATTGTTTGATTATATTAAGGTATATCTGTTTTCTTAGTGTACTTGTTAGATATAATTCTCGATTCTTGTGGGTAGTTCCTAATCTCCTTCTCTGTTTGGAGGAATGTAGATGCTGGAACTAGAGGAGCCAATAAAACAACTGAAGGTTATTCATGTAACAGGCACCAAAAGAAAGGTGAGTGAATGAAATCAATTAGTGTTTTAGGTTTTGTAGATTTTGAAATGGAGACAGCACATTAACTTCTTGAAATAGCACTGATATAGCTTTGATTTGGTGTGAATGCATGTTTTCAAATTGTAATTAATCTATAAATTCAACAACAAAAAGTAAAGTCGGAGGCTACCTTTGCAGTGGCGGACGCCCAGGGCTTTCAACTATTCAATGTCAACGTGTTACTGGGAATGATCCGCTGGGATATGATAAGATACGTAATAGAAAGGTATGAAGCGTCGAACATCAAATATTGACTAGTTATCCATAAATTATGTTGTGTATAACATGTACTTTGACTATACTCGAATGTCTCTTGTTTAATATCTGGAATGGCAGTTGACTATTTGTATTATGTAGACAGGAATTGCTTAATATAATCGAAGCTTTGGAGCTTATAGACAGTTGTTTAGTTTTTATGACTTTACTAATATGTGTTAAATGTTTATTTTGTTTCAACATAGTAGAAAATGGAACAAATACAGATAACAAGTCCCTTTCAAAGTTCTTCAAGGCTGTTAATGCGGATACACAATGCTCTGATGATACAGTAATTGAACTGATACACTTACCAGATGAGGAGAATTCAAGAGATGCATGTTCATCTCCTAAGAAATCAGTCTCTGCGTATAAGAGAATTGTTAACTGTCAGAATGGGGTTAAAACCTTGATTATTTTTAAAGATGTGGATGCTACACTTTTCGAAGATCATGGTTTTAACTACTATACAGCAACTTGCAGAGACTGCAAAAAGGCCAATGATATTGACAAGCAATAGTAAGAAGTCATATTAGTACGTTGCATCTTTCTTCCTACTAGTCAACTAACTTCTGTTATTAATTCTTAGGTGACAATCCTGCCCTCCCAAAAATTTTGGACAGGTTGGAGATAAGTTTTTCTCTTCCGTCAGCGGAGGAGCTACTTGGACTTGTCGATATGGTATGAATTCCAAGTGATTTTATAGTCAAATATTGATTCGGTTATCTCTCTTTGACATAGCATTGTGCTGCCATTCTAGATTTGTGCTGCAGAAAAAGCTAAAATTCGCGTGGATAAGTATAAAAAGGTACGCGCTGTTTCTCCCTAAATAAATGAGCTCAGAGAAGCCTGGAACTTGTTGTTAAGCTCGTGCATACAGATATATTCTTAACTGTGGTGCAAAATCTTTTCTTTCTGGCTTCTTCATAACTCACTAAGGTTTTCTTTTTTATTAGTTTGATAATATAAAAGGTAAAGAATTGCAATCCAGGTAACGGTCGTATGTTGGGGTTGCAGAATAGATGACATGATAAAAAGTCCGCCCATTTGTTAGACGTTGACTAGAAAATAGGACAAGGGATTGTGCATATGCTAGTACACAGTGCACATCATCAAGAATATTTTTTTTATCAAACTATTTTCTTGATCATTTTCTGATCTGGAAACTTTTTTGTATGGTAAATAGCTTGCTGGTCTATTTTCTTCACAGATATAACCAAAAAATGTGTATATATGAACGACAATGTCCTCTTCCTTATTCACTCAATGACTCCCAATGGTGTTAAGCCTTTAGTATGCTTATGTTTCAAATAAAGATATGGAGAAGGTTTAACTTCTTAAGTGTGTGTGTGTTTCTGAATCGAGTTTTAGTGACCATACTCGCGTTGTTTCCCTGATTGAGATAATGAGATATAGCCTTTTTTTACTCTAAAGACTAAATAAAAGGAGTAACACGATTAACTTTAATCCAAGATGGTGCTATAATTGCTAATAGGGTGTCATCTTAGGAAATTATTGTTCAGATACAAACTTTACATATAGACTATGAATAATACATACAGAATATTATAATGAAATAATGTTAATGCATTTCCCACTTGTATATAGAATAATAGAAATTCACATTTTGATCCTTTCTGCATGTTAATCATTTCAGTTTCTAATCTTGCACCTTGCTTCAGTTTTTATAATCCATGGTTATCCATACAATCTGTTATATTATGATGAAACAACATATCTAAGTTAACTAAATGTTTGAATTATTATTGGTGTGGTGATTGGAATGTTATTTTGCTGCCTTCTTGATGAACCTAGATTGGTGTAATTCTTTTGAAGTTATTTTTCTTCATTCTAGATTGGTGATTGTATCTTCACTTTGTAATTTGTATGGTTGTTTTTTCTGAAGGTGAGAAACCTTGCCTACTCTTATACTTCCGTTCTTCTCTCAATTTTTGATCTTAGAGGGCCAGTGCAAAGGAACTTCTTAAGTACCCACAATAATTTCTTGAGGAGGAATATATTTTATGTCATCTTAGTTGAGATTGAGTTATTGTTGAGTATTGGGTTGATTAATTGTTATCACTTACTTCTCTAACTGTGGCAGGTTTATAGTTGAGCAGTTGAGTTGAATGAGCGCCTCTCAATCACCGAAAAAGTTGTTCTGATCAAAATGGCTAGCTAGCTAGTTGCAATATATATGTTATCTTTATTTTGACATTAGTACAATATAAATATGTGTAGAATGTTGATTATATTTGGATAAATGTATGAATATTTTTTGAATTAGATATACGATGATTTATGAGAATTTCAGTTATTTTTATTATTTTGAAATTATTTTAATTGCTGAAAATCTATAAGACCGTTATGTATAAGACCTAAAGATAATGAAAACTAAAAATATTTAATAACGGTAAAAATCTATTATGTATCATGACATACATAACGTAAAAAAACGTTATCTAAACTACAAACAACGTTATGTATTAATTCATGTGGTATATTTTATAACGGAGAAAAATGAATTTTCATAACGGTATAAACCGTTATATATAACAGTAATAGATCACGCAATGAAGAGTGTTATGTATGAAAAAAATCCGTTATGTAAAAGTTCATAGATAACGGAGGAAGTTAATTTTTTATAACGGAAGAAAACGTTATGTATGAGAGTTATAGATAACGTAATATCCGATGTCATGTTTGTTGCTATAACTGTTATGTATAATAACATAGATAACGGATATTATTCCGTTATGTATGAGCGCAATCATACATAACACCAGTATACGTAACACTCATATAATAACATAGATAACGGATTTTATCCGTTATGTATGAGCGTGTTTTTTGGTAGTGTCAACACATATATTATCAAATAAAAATCACAAATTTAAATACGATGAACTGTATAAATATTTAGTACATTAAAAATATGCTAAAAATTGACACTCGGTGAGGTTGTAGTTGTGCTTATTTGAGGAAGTGGCGACAACTGAAATCTGCGTGTATCCATCGATTGAAAACGCTGCAAAATCGGCTCATTTTCAATTGTTAAAAACATATCCCTCTCAATATAGACAACTAAACTGTCATTCATCCACTCATCTGCCATTCTGTTATGCAAATCAGTCTTGACAATCTTCATAGCAGAAAACACTCTCTCAACAGAAGCTGTAGCAATAGGTAACACCAAAGCCAACTCAATCATACGATAAACCAATGGGAAAACCAAACTCTTACCAGATTTAACCATTTCATGAGCAAGCATTCCCCAGTTGCTAATGGTAGAAAATTGAGGATCCCGCCTCACATTAACAATGTAATTACTAAGTTGTTGCAGAAGAAACAAACAATCGGTTGTCGAGAAGTCCCATGGATAAAAATGAGTAAGATGCATGAGTTGATCAACATTAAATCGTGAATAAGAATCCCTCGGATCAAGACACGCTATACAATGAAGCAATTCTGTGTTAGCTTCTGTAAAATGATTATTTATTTCTTGGATGATCAAATCAACAACCTGACATTGAAAGAAAAATGCAATTAATAACAAGTATAAATTTTCAACGAATAAAATAAACAAAATATTTAAAAATAATACCTGATAAAAAATCTCAATGCGATAATAATGCAATTTAGTAATGGCTTGTGCTCCAAGTTTTTTATGACCATGTCGTGATATATTAGCATCCATATCAATCTGAGCAATACCATTCAATTCACAAAATTTACCCACTTGATGTAAAATTTCTTCCCATCCATCTTCTCTAAATTTTTGCAATTGACATTTCACGGTGTCAATCAATGTCATGGCTTGAATAATATTTTGGTCTTTCTGTTGCAAAGAAAGAGACAACTCATGTGTAACTCCTAATAAAAATTTCATCAAATGTAGCACAAAAACAAACTCATAGCTATCCATTTTATCAATCAAACCCCTTGCAGTACTTCTACTTTCAGATAAAATAGCTTCATCACGTATGTTTTGCAACACTTGCTCAACTGAAGACCATAAAGAGCATAGATGAACCAATGTCAAATAATGTGAGCCCCAACGAGTATCCCCAGGTCTTGACAAATTGGACTCTTAATTCTGACCTCTTCCACTAACTCTTTCTCCATTACTGAGTTCATTGATCAATCTATTATGCTCCAACATTCTAAGTTCATCTCTTCTTTTACAAAATGCTCCAGTCGTATTCACGACCATGGAGACATAAGTGAAAAAATCTTGAACCATATCATTTTCTTTAGCAACAGCAACAATAGTTAACTGGAGTTGGTGAGCAAAACAGTGAACATACATGGCACATGGATTCTCTTCCAAGATTAAGGATTTTAATCCATTAAACTCGCCTCGCATATTTGAAGCTCCATCATATCCTTGGCCTCTCAATTTGGATATTGACAAACCATGACATACAAATAAAGCATCAATGGCATCTTTCAAGCAAAAAGAACTAGTGTCAGCCACATGCACGACTGCAAGAAAACGCTCAATCATACACCCTTCTTTGTTCACATATCTTACAAGAACTCTCATTTGCTCTTTCACTGAAACATCTCGAGCCTCATCAACCAAAAGAGTAAAAAATCTATCTCCAATGTCATTGATTATGGCAAGTGTAATTTCTGAAGCACAAGCATGGGCCAATTGTTTTTGAATTGAAGGAGCAAGCATTTGATTATTTCCAGGAGCATTTTGACCCATAACATTGGAAATGTCAGGACACCGCTGACTATAGCAGTGGATCATTTCAAGAAAATTTCCCTTGTTTAAAGAACTAGACAACTCATCATGTCCACGAAAGGCCATCCCTTGTTGTAAAAGAAAATGAGCTACATCCAATGATGTTGTTAAATGAGTGCGATAAGCAACATCCATCTCACGAGCATTTGATCGAAACATATTTGACACACTATGCCTTTGATCTTGAAATGACTCAAATTCAATTCTAGCATAGTTGTGACAACTATTCGGACCCCCGATATGCAGTTCACACCTTTCAGTTGTTTTTTTTCCAATTGCGAAATCCACCTTCTGTAAAAAATTTCAATCCATATCGACCTCCTTTGTATGATTCTTTAAAAAGATAACACCAAAAACAATAAACTGCATCTTTCGATATGCTATACTCTAGCCATGTGAAAGTTTTATACCACTCCTCTCGAAAACCTCTTTCATATTTTCCAAAAAATCTTTTCGGATACACAGTACCAGCAGGTCGACAAGGACCTCTAGTCAAATACTCTCTCCGTACTTGATCCCGAATAGAAATATCAAATTGTTCAATTGGTTTTCGCAACCCCGGATCACTAACAATATCAATTGGGTTTAATTCTACTTGTATTCGAGGTCATTTTTCCACTGATTCATTAGCAATAGGTACATCATGAGAGACGGAAGAAGATGCACCCTTACTAGTTTTTGAAAAAAACCTCTCCATATTCTACATTTAACAAATAAATCAATTATTCCACTAATAACAAGCACAATACAAAAACAAATATGCCATCAATTCAATAAACAATGACCAAAAATAGAAAGTGGAATTGAAAGCATTATGACCAAACTGGTCCAAACATGAGATTTGTACATTTGGTATTTTCAGAAAATATTATGAAATTGAAAGTGGAATTTCTTATTTGCAGAATCTAAGTTATCAAGTTATCAATCAACGACATATATTTCCCATCAAGAATCCCAAATTATTTATGAAAATTGGATAGATAGAAATTATAGATAGATATAAATCCCTTAAATAAATATTATTCATCGAGGCTCTCAAAGCAGCTGAGACACAACTAATTAAATGCCTAAATCCCTAATTTCACAACCTAAATAATTAATAAATCCCCTAAATAAATCCCTAATTTCATAACCTAAATAAATCCCTATTCACAACCTAAAATAAGTGTTATAGTGTTACCTTGCCGAGACGCAGCTGGAGGAGCCTGGACGGACGGTTGAGTCGCCGCCGAGCGTGAGCAGAAGCAGCTAAAAGTTGGAACTGGATGCTGGAGCGTAGAGGCAAATTGACGCGCTCTCCTTTTTTTTGTTATATTCTGAATCCACGTTTATTTGCTGCCAAATTATATTAGATGGACTAAAAAGGCAAGCTTTGGTGGGCCATATTCTGAATCCTAACCTACACTCCAGCCCAACTACCCAGAAGCCCAATAACTTTAAGTATGTACATTTAGGCTTTAGCCCACTTACCCAGCAGTAATATTTATCTATATATACAGCAAAATAAATAAATTATAAGATATATAAAAAAAAAAATTTAATGTTGGGGGGGGGGGGGCAGTTGCCCCCTCGTGACCCCCCCCCCCCCAATCCGCCTCTGATGATGTGTGCATGATGTGGCCCCTTCAACGCAATTCTCATCATCTATTAAAGTCACTAAGGGGGAGAAGATGAAAGAAGGAAGAGACGCAGAAAGAGGGAGTTTGAAGTTTGAAGATGAAGACGATGTTTACTTGGTGGTGTTGTATTATATGGGAGTTGGTGTTTTCTCCATTGTTTCATGGTCTGGAAGTATTATTCGACCATCATATGCAATTGAGATTGCTAATTGTGCTCGTGATTTTACCAATCCCGAGCTTGGTTCCAGGGGGAGTTATGGTAACTGTGCTTGATAGTTATCTTTATACATCTTCATTATATATTTTTAATCTACGTGTTTATTCATGACTTGTGCAGATTAATGATTATTGTCTTCCATAAATGCTAAATGGGGATATTGTTAGTACCATTACTTAGCACTAGTTTATTTTGGCGATTTATGTTCGACAAAGTATCCGAGGATTGATTCCTGATGTGGTGCATTTGATTCCTTGTGCAAAAAAAAGAAACAAACTGTGAATGTTCCCTATAATATTGCAGGACTATCCCAAAAATAGTTTATTTATGGCAGTTTCTTTGCAGAAGATGATTCTGCCCGAATTTGTTTGGCAAACAAGGATCGATCATTTAACTGCCTTATGGAGTAGATGTCGTGTTAATTTAACCCTCAACTATGTGGAAAAAATCTACACCAACATGCAAATAATCACAAACCCTAAATTACCTTCCAAGTAGACGAAGATTGAAGATCAATTCAACTTGAAGAAGAAGTATAAGAAGAACGATTATCCTCATAACTGATGTGCGTTTTGATATTTGATTCTCTGAGTTAATTGTTTGAGAATCGTTGTTTGTGAGTTTTGTAATAGCTAGAATTTTTTCATTAAACTGTTCAACGTGATAGTCTAGTTTTGAGTGTTTTAGTGAGAGAGCGACTTGAAGGGTTTTTAATCCGTTTTTTTCGTGATCTCGGGAGAGATTGTAAGTTGAAGTCGTGGATGGCTAGAGAGAGTCTAGTGTTCACTGTTGTGAAGGGATTTCACAGTTTTGGTTTGCAAAAGAGTCCGTATTGTAAGAAATAATAGCATAATGAGGGATTCTTGTATATATAAATTTTCTGAATAGTCTTCATGAAGGAGTAGTGGACGAATCTTCAAGTTTGGGCGAAGTCCTCCCAAAGTAGGTTGATTAACCGAACTGGGTTACCAATCTCGTACGTATTTTACTGCTTTCTTTTATATGTTCTTGTTTCTATTCATGTGGTTGCCAACAACATATTTATGCAGTAAACTAAAATTCATAAGTACATAGATAAGTAATTTTTGACAAGAGATTAAACTTGCTCTGATACCGTATTAAACTAAGGAGACGTAAATCATAAAACAAGCCATTGAAGAGAATAATAGTTCTATATCTTTGAGAAGTATACAAGAAACTTACAAAAAGATGAGAGGCAAAAAATGTAGTACCTAAGCAAAGACAATCCAAGATAAAAAAAGGAAAAAATCTAAGGTAAAATGGAAAAGACAAAAGTACCACAATAAAAAAAAAATGCATATACCTAAGGGTATGTTTAGTATCCATATACCAGTATATCAGATATCAAATATGGGTGTGGGTATCAGATATCAGGTATGAGTATTAGATTGATATCTGATATGTGTGTTTGGAATGAACTTTTCTGATATGAGATATCAAATCCTGATTTTTAAAAAATAAAATTAACTTTTGACTGAATAATAATAATAATAATAATAATAATAATAATAATAATAATAATAATAATAATAATAATAATAATAATAATAATAATAATAATAATAATAATAATAATAATAATAATAATAATAATAATAATAATAATAATAATAATAATAATAATAATAATAATAATAATAATAATAATAATAATAATAATAATAATAATAATAATAATAATAATAATAATAATAATAATAATAATAATAATAATAATAATAATAATAATAATAATAATAATAATAATAATAATAATAATAATAATAATAATAATAATAATAATAATAATAATAATAATAATAATAATAATAATAATAATAATAATAATAATAATAATAATAATAATAATAATAATAATAATAATAATAATAATAATAATAATAATAATAATAATAATAATAATAATAATAATAATAATAATAATAATAATAATAATAATAATAATAATAATAATAATAATAATAATAATAATAATAATAATAATAATAATAATAATAATAATAATAATAATAATAATAATAATAATAATAATAATAATAATAATAATAATAATAATAATAATAATAATAATAATAATAATAATAATAATAATAATAATAATAATAATAATAATAATAATAATAATAATAATAATAATAATAATAATAATAATAATAATAATAATAATAATAATAATAATAATAATAATAATAATAATAATAATAATAATAATAATAATAATAATAATAATAATAATAATAATAATAATAATAATAATAATAATAATAATAATAATAATAATAATAATAATAATAATAATAATAATAATAATAATAATAATAATAATAATAATAATAATAATAATAATAATAATAATAATAATAATAATAATAATAATAATAATAATAATAATAATAATAATAATAATAATAATAATAATAATAATAATAATAATAATAATAATAATAATAATAATAATAATAATAATAATAATAATAATAATAATAATAATAATAATAATAATAATAATAATAATAATAATAATAATAATAATAATAATAATAATAATAATAATAATAATAATAATAATAATAATAATAATAATAATAATAATAATAATAATAATAATAATAATAATAATAATAATAATAATAATAATAATAATAATAATAATAATAATAATAATAATAATAATAATAATAATAATAATAATAATAATAATAATAATAATAATAATAATAATAATAATAATAATAATAATAATAATAATAATAATAATAATAATAATAATAATAATAATAATAATAATAATAATAATAATAATAATAATAATAATAATAATAATAATAATAATAATAATAATAATAATAATAATAATAATAATAATAATAATAATAATAATAATAATAATAATAATAATAATAATAATAATAATAATAATAATAATAATAATAATAATAATAATAATAATAATAATAATAATAATAATAATAATAATAATAATAATAATAATAATAATAATAATAATAATAATAATAATAATAATAATAATAATAATAATAATAATAATAATAATAATAATAATAATAATAATAATAATAATAATAATAATAATAATAATAATAATAATAATAATAATAATAATAATAATAATAATAATAATAATAATAATAATAATAATAATAATAATAATAATAATAATAATAATAATAATAATAATAATAATAATAATAATAATAATAATAATAATAATAATAATAATAATAATAATAATAATAATAATAATAATAATAATAATAATAATAATAATAATAATAATAATAATAATAATAATAATAATAATAATAATAATAATAATAATAATAATAATAATAATAATAATAATAATAATAATAATAATAATAATAATAATAATAATAATAATAATAATAATAATAATAATAATAATAATAATAATAATAATAATAATAATAATAATAATAATAATAATAATAATAATAATAATAATAATAATAATAATAATAATAATAATAATAATAATAATAATAATAATAATAATAATAATAATAATAATAATAATAATAATAATAATAATAATAATAATAATAATAATAATAATAATAATAATAATAATAATAATAATAATAATAATAATAATAATAATAATAATAATAATAATAATAATAATAATAATAATAATAATAATAATAATAATAATAATAATAATAATAATAATAATAATAATAATAATAATAATAATAATAATAATAATAATAATAATAATAATAATAATAATAATAATAATAATAATAATAATAATAATAATAATAATAATAATAATAATAATAATAATAATAATAATAATAATAATAATAATAATAATAATAAGACTACTGAAGCACAATATAAAATCCGCACACATGAACACAGATAGAGCCAAGTGTTAGTTTTGCCATGGAGCACCAGACTTATGATGAAGCAACAGAATACATCATGACCAAATGACCAATCCTTCAAATCATGGAAGTGTAAAGTTCATGGCACTAAAGTCTAAAACACAAATTTTCTACTTCTTATTTTGATTCCAGTCTCAACCTATTAAGAGTTTTGTAATGAGAATATGAAACAAGGATTATAGCACACGAACTGAACAAGTAAATCCTCCACTATTTGCTCCTTATACAAATTTTATACATTGAAAATAGTGCACCTCCTAACAAAATTTGCAAATACGAGATCTTCACTCCATCAACACATTAATTACACATATATAAAGATGACCAAGTAATCCAAATGAATGTTTGATAGCGCCTTTGGCTCCAGGGATGTAGGGCCGAACCATTTGTTAATTGTTAAGTTGTGTTATCTTTTTTCTCACTTCACAGTTCATATTAAGTTATGACAAATTTTTACAATAAATTTTAGTGCTGAACAAGAAAAGTAAAACTAAAGTTATCAACATAATTACCATGATCAAATTGCAGATAAATTACCACTAGCGCGAAAAGAACACGAATATCACACTTACACCCAGACTTGGTTTGTAACTGCAAGCTTCAACTTATCCAAGAAATACATTAAACCCCAAAAATTAACCAGAATCATACAAACAGAAATCATTTATATAATAAATATAATTACTTCAACGGCACATTTCAACGAGCAAAAACTCTATTGTAGATAAACACATCCAAAAACCACGAAATTAAACGAAAAGGAAGGATCTTTACGATACACACTCTGTCTCTCTTCAATAGCAAAGCAGCCTTGCTTTTCTTAGGCTTCGTAGCAACCGCCGCGGCACCGCCATCATTATCTTGCAGTTGTTCCAAATCTTCTTCCTCTCACTCGGGTTCGGCAACCAATGCAGCAGTCACGAGTGATTCAATAAGCGGCCATTGTTGGCAGAGGCCCTGCTGTATTGAAGCACCAAGAGGGCTGGGTTCGATCGACGTCGAGAGTTGTGGTCTGATTCGTCTAGAATAAGCATGAAGAATTTTGGCTATGAAATTTGGGGGAGGAAGAGAAAAAGAGAAACGATAGTTTTTCTGGATGAGATATGAGTTATACCGGTGCAAATATTGATATATGAGATATGTTAAAAGTGGGGATATGAGTATATCAAAGATATCAATTTGATATCCATATATTAATATACCAAACACATGGTATGAGTATGGGTCATTTTAATACCCATACCTGATATACGTATATGGAAACCAAACGCCCCCTAAATATCTTCTAACAAACTTGTTACACTTGGGTTGCACTCTTAAATAGCGGCTCGTGATTACTCTCATCACAACAAAATTGATAATAATAATAATAATAATAACCTCCGTGTCTTACTTGACTTCGTGAAGAAATTTAAATGTAAGTTTCAAGTTTATAATAGTATCTTTCTCATTCTAAAATAAATAAATAAATAAATAATAGTAATTATTATTATAATAATAAATTAATAATAATCATCATCATCCTATGAGGCCTTCGCACCCATCAGACATATTTTATTTTTTATTTTTTATTTTCACTATTTTTTATATTTTTTCTACCCAAAAAAATATGTCCTACAATAGAATTATTCAACCCTAAAAGTGATTCACCGGTGGCTCGTGCACCATTCTCATTAAATATTTTTTCGAAATAAATATATACTTTAAAATGGAATTAGTGAATCATAAAATTAAAATAAATAAATCACATTTATTTTATTACCCTAAAATTGAATTGCGTGCACCGTGCATGAGTGCTAAATTTTTTTTTTGAAATAAATATAAACTCTAATCGAGATTAATAAATCATATTTAAAATGAAATAAATGATTTTTGAAAAAAAAAATCTAAAAAGAGAAGGATGGCGCTGATTGCTCTATTTAGCGTGTTTGTTTTTTATCTCCCTATTCAGTATATTTTGATTTTTGGAAAATAATATATACGAATTCATTAATTACAAAGAGTCTATACCAATAAATAGATACACATATAATATTTTAAAAATAAATTGCTGATTAATTAAATTATTTAAAAAACTGTTAAAAATAATGTTCTTGCACCTTCGACCACCCATTCTCCAAAATGCTCCCCAAATAGTGTGCTATAGATTCTCCAAAATTTGAGAACTTTAATAGAGACCACAAAATGGCGTGTTTAATTAATAGAATATTGCCATTCTCCACGTCTTTTTTTGTCTACATTTGAACTGTTTTTGACTTTTTGTACCTTTTTTTTTCTGTGGTTATTACTTATTAATGATTTCAACTTTTCACCTTTTTGTATCCAATTTTATTTTAATATTGCTATTTCGAAGGAAAAACAAAAGAAAATAATTATGCGAGGTTAAGAATCGAAATAAACAAAGATTACGATAAGTTACGAAAACAAAGTACATGCAAATGAATCACGTAATGTGTGTGCGATTTATTTGATATTTCGCAAAACTCGTTTCATTTAGTTTACTTAATAATTCATGGCGTAACTTTTTATTTATTTATTTTACAATAGTATATAAATGTACGAATTAAGGAAAATAGAAAGAGTGGATAATCCAAATAACACTTTAATTTATTTTTATTGTTAGTTACCCGCAAGACATTTTCTTTTTAAGCATAAAACAATCAGTTTCTTTTGTTAACTTTGAGGTAATCCCAATCCCTCCCCTTTCTAAACACTATTTCCCTCTTTTTGTTTTTAGCAAGGTGTTCTTTTTTTTTTCTTTTTTTTTTAAAGGTCTTAATCGTTATTCTTTTCTTATAGAAGTCAAATAAATATGCGTTGGTATTATAATTAATTTTGAATTTTGAGGTTCATCCCTAAGTCCTAACTATGTGATAAAATGAAACATTTCTTTAACTTTTGTGCGAGAAACAAAAAATAGAGGGTTATAAGAGCATCTCCAATGCTAAGCAGCTATTTGGTGCAAAATCTCCATCAAATTTTTTTGCAGCACCAATGCTCTACACCAAATAAGAATATTCTCTTAAAGATTTCATTTTGTTTTATAATTGAAATATGAATATGCTTAATGATTTAGTATTTTTCTAAAAATGATAATTATAAAGTAGTTTTAATTATATAAGCTCAAATCATAATCGAAAAATAATTTCTTATTGTTCTTTCCTCGTGGATTGAATGAGTTGGTGGCAAAGTATTAGGACTTGCTCAAAATTTCGAGAAAAAAAAAAAAAAAAACTGCAAATATAGGAATTTCGTTAGCAGCTTTCTCGTCTGCACGACACAGCCCGACTCGTTTAAGAAAAAAAAAAAAAGAAATCGGTAATTCGATCCGCCGCGTCATCGTGAAGCCACGTGTCAGGTTTTGAGGAGAAGACAAAAACTGAAATTGAAAAGGGCAAAAGCCCTCACCCTCACCCTCACCCCCATTTCGATTTGGCTGCTGTCTGTCTCTTAATATTTATTGGTGTGGGTGTAGAACTATGTTGGCATGTGCAAAACCCTATAAATAACAACCTACGGTCACGGGTCTTCTCCTCGTCTCCAGCTCCCATTCTCCACTCTTCAATCTAATTATATTCTGCATTGTCCTACTCACTTTCTCTCTCTAACTCTACAATGGAGGCTGGTGATACTGTTCGCTCCTTCGTTAGAGATGTTAAACGCATCGTCATCAAGGTAATTCATTCATTACTCCGTGTCCCTTTCCTTTTAATCTCATTCTTCTTCTTGTAATTTACTGGTAAATTTGTTGTTTTTGACTGAGTTTTCGTTTTGTGGATTTGTGATTTGTTGTTTTTATCAAACCAAACAAATGAATCGCACTCTCCCGACGATTATTTGTTCATAAAGAATGCACCAATTAAATATATAAATATAGAAAAGTTCAACGTTTTCTGAAGATGCTCTTCATGAACTAGTTCTCTGCCTGCAGCATTGAAAAGCTGTACACTTTTTCTTACATTACTTGATTTCTTCATCAACGTGTACTCTGCTTCCATCATTTAAATATTGTACATACGCATACATCAATACAGGATGAAACTGTTGACTCAGCCACGGAAACGTGTCACTGTTTGGTTTCATATTCAGTATCGTCTCCGTGTTTCCAGCATTTCCTGTTTCAATCACTTATACTTTTTTTGGACAACATAGGCTGTGTTTTGTTATGGTGTACTTTTCTCGGAAAGAACAGTAAGTATGGTAGGTGCATACAAAAACTTGAATTGCTTATGCTAGTAACTAAATAAGAGTGAAAATGAAACCAAGGTGCTCTTATATTACTTTAAAAATGTCTTTTCTGGAATTTCAAATAGTTAAAAAAAAAGGTTAAATACTCCATTTAAGTAGAAAGAAAGAAAAAAAAAATCTCATTTTGGTGCAAAAAAGCTGCATCTTTTTTTTTTCCGAGTAAGCTTCGATGTCAATGTGTGAATCATTACTTGTTTTTGTGGTAAGTATGAATATATGATAAATACTGTACTTGTACATTAAGTGAGTTGCAGAGAGTTGTTGGAAATTGAGAATTTAGATGATATATTACTTAAAGCCTCCTTAAGATCCTGATGAATTTTTTTCTTGGCCCTGAAATTTTAGAGACAACTCTAGGTTCCTGTGGTTTTTCTTTTTAACTGTTTGATCAGACTGTTAACATTTCTCCAGTGGATGGGAATCAATGCCAATTAGTAGATTGTTTGTGTGTGTGATTAACTTACAAAACTTGCACTCACTTTTTTTTTAAAAGCAAGTGAATGATTTACTAGTTACTAGTTGTTGAGTAGACATTTGATTGCCATTTTCCTTCCTGTTGCATCAAAATTGTTTTTCTTTTACTTTTAACTGATGCTTCATCTTTTAAATCTAAGGTTGGAACTGCAGTCGTAACTCGAGCTGATGGAAGACTAGCTCTGGGAAGATTAGGCTCACTTTGTGAGCAGGTGCTCAAGGATTATGAAATACTAAAAAGTTTTTTAAATTGCTAATACATCCACACTCATTGTCTGATGCTTACATTTTTAAGTTTCAAATCAAGTGCAGATCCACGAACTGAACACTCAGGGATATGATGTTATTTTGGTGACATCAGGTGCCGTTGGTGTTGGCCGCCAACGGCTTCGGTACAGGAGATTAGTTAACAGCAGGTATTTTGCCTTCCTTCATTGACTTCGATTAAGGTTTTTCAGTGTCTTCTTCAAGACTATATTGGAATCTTTGCCTCCTAAGAACATTCTAGGAATTTGTGTTCATAGTTTTGTTCAATGCTCCACGGTAAATGTAACAGTCGCCTAAATATCTTGACAGTGTATGGATAGAAGTATAAGAATTTGGTTTCTAATAATTATGCCTGAGAACACTGTGATCTTCCATTTTATCATTTTAATTTGACCTTTCTTTTGGCAGCTTTGCAGACCTCCAAAAGCCACAGGTGGAACTTGACGGGAAAGCATGTGCAGCTGTTGGACAAAATGGTCTTATGGCTCTCTATGACACTTTGTTCAGCCAGGTAAAACTTAAAACAAAATAAATCTTCTGAAAGAGATGCTAATTATATATATATGTGTGTGTGTATATCTAACTTAATTTGGGATTTTCCCCTAATACAGCTTGATGTGACCTCAGCCCAATTGCTAGTCACAGATAACGACTTCAGAGATCCAGATTTCAGGAAGCAACTCAACGAGACGGTCAAGTCTTTGTTATCTCTGAAGGTGGTCCCAATATTTAATGAAAATGATGCAGTCAGTACCAGGAAAGCTCCCTATGAGGTGGGCTATTGACTTCATTTCTTGCTTAACTTTGCTGCTTTAATTAGATGGTGCACAATTTAGTTGGGACTTGGGACTAATGTGTACCAAGAGCTCTTAATTACTCTTAAGGAAAGGATTCTAATTTCCTGCTCCAGTTTTCAATTTAGAAATATGTGTTATGCTTGTGTGGGAATTTGTGTGTGCCAAGTGTTGAGTGATCTTTCTTTATTATCATTATTTTAAGGGAGAGATATTAGAGAACAAATTTTAGTTTACCACTTCGTTTAGGAGCTAGGTATGTAAACTGTCTCTGATTTGTTACATTTCATAATGTTCTCTAAAATAAGACATATTGACTAAATAGGAGCACATGCTCACATCATTTTCCTCATATGGTTCCATTTTGTAGGATGCTTCTGGAATATTTTGGGATAATGACAGTTTAGCGGCTCTCCTAGCACTGGAGCTAAAAGCTGATCTCCTTGTTTTGTTGAGTGATGTAGACGGTCTCTATAGCGGCCCACCAAGTGATCCACATTCTGAACTAATTCATACGTACATTAAGGAAAGACACGAGGGATTAATAACTTTTGGAGACAAATCACGAGTCGGAAGAGGGGGGATGACGGCTAAAGTAAAAGCTGCTGTTTATGCTGCATATGCTGGCATTCCTGTTGTTATCACCAGGTACTATGCTAACTTCCAAATAAAAATTTATATCTTGATAATTTATACTTAAAACACGTAAAATTTTAATTTCAACTAAATGGTTGATTCACCATTTATTGCCTATATAAATTTTATTATTTATTTTTCTAAGGTGGCCTTTACAACCAAAATTTCACTGAAATTAAAAGAATATATACTCCCCTACTTTATAAGAAGCAGATGAATGTTAGGTGGGGGCAACATGAGAAATCTAGTTTGAATAGATGTGATGATAAGATCATTTCCGCACAAAATTTTCTTTTTAGTCCATGCAATACTTTTTCTCTACTGATCAGAGCATTATCAACACTTGGGTTAGCTTATCTGTTTTGATTTGGACGATGAATTAAGCTATGACTGCTGAACCTTTTAAATTGCCTCAAATTATGCATCTAAATTTCCAACTCCTTGTATTTCTTGAGTCTTTTCGAATAATCTCATTTCATTTTCCCATTGGCTTTGCATTTTCTCATATCCAATGAAACATTATTGTGCAATCCATTGTTTCTGGTTTGGTAACATTGCATTTGAATAAGAAAATATGCAAAGTCTCTGCACAGTTGCTAAGCTTACGACTTGCTTATTATTCAAGTCGTACTGAACACTGGGAACAGGACAGCTACTGTTGTTGAGTTTTTAAATGGCAGGTGATGTAGGAAAAAAGTTGCTCTCCTGATTAAACCTCATTTGCCATGATTAGCATCTTTCTATTAAGTTTTGAATGTTTAATTTACTATTTTTTTCGTACAACTGCTTAGTTATGTGGGAGGATATAAACAACCAAATGGACTAAAATTCAACAGCTCGAATATTTCACTAAATCACTAATAAATATATTGGATTCTTGTCTTCGGAATTATTCACATGATGTGTTGCCTCTGGTTAAACATCTGATGCTCACATTTAAACATATATTTCACATGCTTCTTATTTGGTGGATCTGTGAGGTCAGAAAACACGCCCTGAAAGCCAGGTATTAGTCACTGGAGTTAAATATCGGAACTTTGTCGAACTTATGAATCCAATTGTTCTACTTCTGAAGGTTTTTGGATTCATTACACCATATGTCCAAATGGGAAATTAGCTCCAAGACAGGCAGTATAAAAAACTTGTCCATTAGCTATACATTTATGTAAATCCAGATTCATTATTGAACACATGATGTATATTTAACATAATAAAGGTTCCTGCCTTTGACAATAACTCTTGTTCAGTTGACGTTGAACATATGGTGCATTGAGAGAAACACTTGTAATCTGGTATTTCTGCTGGTTTGGTTTTAGCATATTTCCACTCACTTTTTGTCTCTTTTCCCGCCCTGTCACTCTCTGGCTGTAGCGGTTTTGTAGCTGGAAATATTTTAAAAGTTCTAGGTGGAAAACGTGTTGGCACGCTATTCCATCGAGATGCAAATAAATGGGCCCCTGTAGGGGAAGTTGGAGCGCGAGAGATGGCAGTGGCCGCAAGAGAAAGTTCGCGAAGACTGCAGGTAATCATTACTGAATAAGAATCCTTTTGTTTGTTACACAATTAAATAATAAGTATGTAACAATTGTATGTTGCAGGCTATGTCTTCTCATGACAGGAGTAAGATTTTGTTGGATATCGCTGATGCACTAGAAGCTAGTGAGAAGCTAGTGACCGCTGAAAATGAAGCTGATGTTTCTGAAGCATTGAAGGCTAGATATGAAAAATCTCTAGTATCAAGGCTTGCTTTGAAGCCTGGTAAGGTAAGATGATTCGTTAAAAGCATATATGGCCTTTTGACTGAAGTGTTGCCTCAGAAACTCTCTCTTTCTCAAATTTTTTATGATTTCAGGTTTCAAGTCTTGCAAATTCTATTCGTGTGCTTGCAAACATGGAGGAGCCAGTTGGTCGAGTTTTGAAGAGAATGGAGGTAAGTAAATGGTGTGCTTACCTTCATCAAATCACAATTATAGTACTGGTAGAAGATTATGAGAGTATGTAGTCTACTGATTCCTGGTACTTTGCTTCTGGATACTGTTTGCAATTTGTAAGTTGAAAAGCAGAATGTTCTCAATTACAGCTTCTAAATTAAGGTTTAAGGTTGTAAACCTTATTTAGAAATGCCACCTAATATTTCAGCTTCTAAAAAAAAAAAGATTGAGAGAGAGAGAGTAGCATTGTGTTGTTTTTATTTAACCAGATCTGAACCAGTATCTAGAATTGTTGGAGTCAAGCTTAAGCAAAATGTTATGATCAAACACCACTATCATGTCTACTGTATCCAAATCTCAACACAATTAAGCTAGACTATATATTTTAAAAAGTTTTTATAATTTCGCTTACAATTTGAGAGCTCAAGCTTGAAATTTTGTTAAATTTTTAGTGTAAGAACTAGGAAGTCAATGTTTGTTATGCTACCAGATATTTGCTGTCCAGAAATTTTATGAACTATAGCATATATTCAGCTATACTACACTGTCTGCGATGGAGTTCTGAAACTCTGCCTGGCTTGGGGTTAAAAAAATATCTTGAAAAGGGATCAAATACCTTGCTGGCTGGGCTTGCTACTTTCTAATTTGCAATTTGAACTTCTCAAGAGATTTCGTACTATAGTTTTAAAATCTTGAGGTAGATCATTAGAAGATAAGTTTTTTATTTTCTGATAATTATTACTGCAGCTATCAGAAGGATTCATCTTGGAGAAAATGTCCTCTTCCTTGGGTGTTCTATTGATCATTTTTGAGTCACGGCCCGATGCACTAGTGCAGGTAAATTACAGCAAAATCCTTTCTATGTGGCTCTTCTGTGTGCAAAATTGACAGTGCACTTTATTCAAATTAATGCTTCTGAATTCGAGAAAAGTTTCAATCACTCACATTGTTGATGAGAATTTATATTCAGCAATAATTTGTTACCCATATTATTGACTTAAACGTCTTTCTTCCCGGTGTTTTTTCTTTAGTTGTTAAGTAACATCATAGACTCTTATCATTTCCACTTCATATTCACCCTTTGAAGTACATTAAGGCTCCTTTCAAAATTCCGTATTTTAAGTGGATGCCTTATCTGATCTGCAAAACTTATCATCCGCTAATTTTTTTTTATCACCTTCAAGATTTGTTCTCTACCTCCTCCCATCTGAAGATGGCCTTTGGAGCTGTTAAAATTACCCTGTTATATGCAGAAAGCTTTGGAAACTACAGGGGATAATAGTCTGATGTCTTTTGTATATGTTTCATGTTACATGATATCCTCAGGGTTTCCCTTTTTCTTTTGAAATTTATAATGAACTTGTTAATGACAAGGTCAGATAAATTTATTTATTTTTCTTAATCTGGACAAACTCATGGCTTTTTGTTTGTCTTTAAACAGATAGCTTCACTAGCAATTCGAAGTGGGAATGGACTACTGTTAAAAGGGGGAAAGGAAGCTAGAAGATCGAATGCAATTCTACATAAGGTTAAATCATTTGAAAAAATGTGAAGTTTTAGCATATTGCATTATTCATGTTATAATTTATGACTTCATCCCTCGTTATTTCAGATAATCACTTCAGCCATCCCAAAAGGTGTTGGGGAAGGCCTTATTGGACTGGTTACTTCAAGAGAAGAGATCCCTGAGTTGCTCAAGGTGGTATTTATATAGTGCTTAATTATACTAAGACCTTCTTGTTCATTGGTATAAATTCACAATAAAAGAGTTGGAATTGAAGTTTAATGTTTGTGGCAAAGCTGGATGATGTAATTGACCTTGTTATTCCACGAGGGAGCAATAAACTCGTTTCTCAAATTAAGGCGTCAACCAAGATTCCTGTTCTCGGACATGCTGGTAAAATATATATCTTAATTTTGTCGACCATTTTACTAACTCTGTTCCATTGTTGGTCAAGCAATCATCAAATTCCTTATATTGGAAATCAAATTTTGATCCGTTTTCCTTCCCAGATGGAATCTGTCATGTATATGTAGATAAGTCTGCTGATATGGACATGGCTAAGCAAATTGTAATAGATGCAAAAACAGATTATCCTGCGGCCTGCAATGCGATGGTATGCTTTACTCTTGAGTCTTAATTATAATAATTTGCATAGCACAACTGCAAAATAATATTGCTTTCACCTTGAAGGAAACACTGCTTGTTCACAAGGACCTGGTTCAGGCTGGTGGTCTAAATGAGCTTATTGTGGAACTTCAAACCAAAGGTTGAGCATCTCTTTAACATTCCCATCCACCCCCACTGAGAGATAAAAGAAATCCTTTAGTACTCTCGGTATTTAGGGTTCTTAACAGGTCATTTATTTAACAATACAAGATATGACTAATATGAGATATGCTGCATCTACATCATTAGGTTTCAAAAGCGTTATGGCACTTTAGATGTTGCTTTATTAATGTTACTTGCCCAATAATACTCATCCTATTGATGATATTCACGTTATACATGACTACTTAATGAGATCATACTTTTTCCACAAAATGGTGTCTGCATATATTTTGGAATATTGAAGGTTCGGCGCTCTTTGATTGTACTCTTTTAGTCAGACAGTGCATATCGTTGGTAGCCAATAATATACAACATTCTCACACACAGATTTGTTATAATATATAAGAATAGGGTAAAAAGATTGGCATTGCAATCATTATATATGTGTGTTTCAGGAGTAAAGATATTTGGTGGACCTCGAGCAAGCTCTTTACTGAACATTCCTGAAGCACATTCATTACACCATGAATATAGTTCTCTTGCTTGCACTGTCGAGGTTGTGGATGATGTACATGCCGCCATTGATCATATACATCAATATGGAAGGCATGTCAGCTTTCGAAATCTTTGCAAATCATCTTTTTTTTACTTGTTTCCATGCAACTGTTGCTTCTCAATATTGTGAGAATGGTACCTGAAGCAACGGATACTCTTTCTCAATCACAGTGCACATACAGACTGCATTGTAACTGAAGATGATGAGATTGCTGATGTCTTTATGCGTCAGGTTGACAGGTAATGTCTTTGTCAATTATATAAAATTCAGCAATGAGATTTAAACAAAATTATAAAAGAGGCCAAACTGAAATACTAGATTGTATTTTTGAGAAACACCAGATTGTATTGATACCTGCTTCAATGAACCTAAAATGAGCTGTTTACTTGTCAGTGCTGCTGTGTTTCACAATGCAAGCACAAGATTCAGTGATGGCTTCCGTTTTGGATTAGGTGCAGAGGTATGTTATCTACGTTTAAGTAGGGCTGAAAAATCGGTCATAGGGATCATAGTCTTTATCTAATGTTTTTATTTTAACAGGTTGGCATTAGTACAAGTCGAATTCATGCTCGTGGTCCTGTAGGCGTCGAAGGATTGCTTACAACACGATGGTATGTTTCTACAAGATTTTTATTATTTCTTTTGATGGATAAAGATAGCTTGCAAAGCATCCATCGCGAATTTTCCTTTGAATCAAAATGAAGCATTGAGTGAAGCAAACTCTAGTGATTGCTATTGTAATCTGATATAGGCTTGCAAGAGGAAGTGGGCACGTGGTAAATGGTGATAAAGACATTGTGTATACACACAAGGACCTGAATCTACAAGCATGATGAGTTCAAGTAATACTGAAGTAGATGACGATCATTTACAGCCACCATGGCTTCAGGGTGACAGTAACATTTGGCTGCAGCTATCTCATTGATCATCTGGTAATCGTTATAGGCATCACCTTTTAAGTTCTGGAGAAAAATCGAGCGGCCCCCCTACTTCACGTCAGAGGCTTGTTTGTGTTCAAATAGGTCTTTTCACGTTTCGGTACAATAAGGAGTGACTTAGTGGATAAGTTATGTGTTTATAAATTATTTGGAGAAGGTACCAGTTTACCATTATGGAAGTACTAATAATATTTAAGCTTCATATTGTTTGGATTCCTCACTTCTTGAGTTCCTTTCGATGATGAGGAAAGTATAGGAGTTTGAATACATGCTCACCCTTAATTTATGAAATTTGATGGTAGCAAAATTCTTTGCATGAAGGTTCTTATCAAAATTGGTCACGCTTTGTATTTACAGGTGTCTCACACCATGGAAGGTTTTACTTCAAAAAAAAATTGATGCTGAAATGTAATCTGAAGAACAAAAATAGAAGGTAAAAACAAAATGAGGGCAGAATTTTTATTTTTTTTCATCATCTTTTTCCAGAGGGGTCTAAGAGAAGCCATGGTAAAGCAAATGAAGATGGTGTCTTTTTTAGTTACGTGAAGAATAACTTGCAGACTCGTTATATTATGGTGTCTTTTATTTGTCTATCCACATATGTTTCTGATCCGCCAACCCAGCATTTGTTGGCTGGAAAATTAATTGGATGTTATTTTCATGTAGAACTAAAACATGAGGACGATAATATTATTTTTTGTCTATTGATATAACTGACAATATTATTTTTCTTCACTTGTGGATAGAATTTTCTTTTTCAGTACAAATAAAATTTTGTAAATGCTAATCTCACCGTGCATTTTTTATATCATCGTATCAATTATATATTAAATATCATTTCACTGTATTGATTTTTAAGTATTTTAGAAGATGAGGGTGGTGACTGCTGCCTGTGTTAGGGCGGCATCAATTGTTTTAGGGAGTTGCTAAATACACTACTAAAATTACTCTTTGCACTACAGAAGAAAAGAGGAAAAATAAAATACTTATGAAGTTACTTAAATGTCCTTTATTTAAGAAGAAAAAAGTCTAAGAGTGGTTTGAACATGAAATTTCAAACTCAATTTTCAAACTAGCATGATTTTTAAAATAGTTCGAACTCCTATGTTCAAACAACCATGGTGTGTTCGAACTCTTATGTTCGGACAAACATGGTGTGTTTGAAAATTTATTTTCGAACGGACTCCATGAATTTTTATTAAGTATCGTTCGAAAATAGGAGTTCGAACACATCATGTTTGTTCGAACACACCATATTTGTTCAAACATAGAAGTTTGAACGGAATGCGATTTTTTTATTTTTATTTTTTATCATTAGAGATTTTTAGGTAAATGTATAACTAATAAAAGAAAATGAAAATTAATTTATTATACAAAAAGTAAAAAATAGCAATGCAAATAGAAATTCCTTTGTTTTACGGCCAAACCCACAATAAAAATTTTGACTTCTAATATACGAAAATTGCATGAATACTCCAATATAAATATGGGAAAATACTTCATTGTTGCAACATTAACTTTTCTTATTTAATACAAGTTGCCTCGAACTCACCTACGTTAGCGACTACTATTTACGTGTCGTTTTGGATACTTTTACGATATTGAAGAACACTTTTTTTTTTCAAATATTGAATCACACTTCATAATGATTAATGATCCCATAATGAAAAATTGAAAGAGCCGTGCGATGCGCGAAAATTTACATAGTTATATTAAAAATAATATTTAGTTTATAATACTCTTTCCGTTTCACAATAAATGACATTCTAGTACTTTAATTTTGTTTCACAAAAAATATCATTCTACACAATCGAGGTAAAAAATTCACTTTTTTTTTTTCATATTTACTCTCATTTAATGCATTTAAACAACCATATTAAACTCATTTAATGCATTCACATAAGGGTGTGTGAGGTAATTTTATTATTTAATTAATATCTTCATTAATACGTGTGTATTCATCGAAAATGACACTTATTCAGAAACAGATGGAGTATATGTGTGTGTGTGTGTGTGTGTTTGAAATTGTTCAAGTAAAAAGTTTTGCTTTGTGTGTGAAATATGAATTAATCTTAATCTTTCAAAATAATAATCTAATGGATGGAATGAGTGGTGTCAATTTTGTGAATATCATCTGCAAATGGTCAATATATACTATGGACATAAAATAAAATAGGGGCAAAATAGTCAAATTATAATAGGAATCTCGATCGACCTCATGATATTTGGGAAAAAAATTCAAAGTTCGAAAAGTTAATCTCAACAACTGCGATTCAAGAATCTATTATTTCTCTCTTCACAATAATCTATTGCCATATTCTTCACAATCAATTGTCATATTCCTATAAATTAGTGAGGGTCACTTGATATGAGCAATAGACCAAGAAAAGAAAATAGCAATTGATTGTTAAGAAAATAACAATATATACTGAAGAAAATAACAATACAAACGGACACAAACACATGGATTTCTAGATTTGTAAAGCATAAAATAATATAGTGATTAATATAGCAACGGATTATAAAGAATACAATACATCGATAAAATTTTGGACATATACATGTCTTTATCTTATGGTTGACCCATTCATTTTTCAAATGAAAGTGACAAATGCATCTCTTATCTAGTGGTCCCTCATATCACTTACTCTCTTTTACAAGTTTTTTTTAGGAAACTTTCTTCCGGATTATGTTTATATAAGAATTACTACTAAAAAAAATCAAATAATTATTCTATATCATTTAATAATCACTTTTGAAGGTCAAGTCATTTAACTCTTATAATTCAACAATAAAGATTACAACATGATTTCTTTGTTGGAATTTTTAAATTAATAATTAAATAACATTTATAATTTATAATTTGTTTGAGGCATTTCATTTACGATTCGTTATTTTAGTTATATATAAACGAAGATAAGAATTCATAATTATTGCACCTAATTCAATTTGTACCGGTGTATATATACCACATTACCAAGTATGTCAAGATAATTCTAATACTTAATTTTTTGTCAATGAATTTTACTTGTGTAAAAAAGCATTTTTTTAACAGATTTAAGTAAAATATGTTATATTTCTCAATTAAACAATATATGTCAATTTTATTTCATAATAAAATTAAATAATATAGTTGATGCATACCTTCTATTTTAAAAAAAAAAATCTTAAATCTTCATTTTCTCAAGCACAACTATTAGAAAAAAAAATATTGATGACTTAACAATTTCAAGATAAGTCAAAATGATTTTTTATCTCATAAATTTCAAGATATTATATATCTAAAATATATTTTTTAATATCATAGTTATATTTATAGATATAATACATATATTCATGTATACCGACGCAAATTATAATGTAATATATAGTTATTTATATATAATTAAAGGAAGTATCACTTTAATTATTTTGAGGTGAATCGAGATATAATTTTTTACTATACAAGCTGAAGACCACAAATTAATTTCTTGCACAATAACAGATATCTAAAGACCCTAAGTTATTAATTATATTCACAACTCCAATTTTTCTATGTACAATCCAATTTATTTAATTAAAATTCAGTATTATTTAATTAAATTTTTTTTTACTCACACACCCGATCTGTGGTACTGAGGAGATTCGAACTCGTGACTTTTGATCTCCAAGCAACCTCACTCCACTACTAGACCATCACCACCGAGACTTAAACTTTTTACCCATGTAATCCTTGTGGACTCTTTATGTATTAAGGAAAAAGCTATGACTTGTAAGTAATTGAAATTAATATTGTAATAATAAATAAAATAAAATAGAGAGAACGGTAGTGTATATGGATGATCTCCACGCCGACCATCACCAAAATATGCACCGATTCTTTTTTCCCAATTAATTTCGACAGTAAAAATAACTAACTGTGGTGTTGATGGTAATTTGAAAACAATAATCAATGAGTTTCAATTTCAAGATTATTGTAATGTGGTACCAAAGATAACACTATATTAGAGCTAATTCATGTACAATGCACTGATAACATCACTTGCACTAAACTATTTTTACAATCAAAATTTAAGTGTGTCAATCAAAAGTAAAAATGAAAGAATTAGAAATGTAGTGAAGTTAGAAGTATGGTATACCATCTATTTATACTTACTAACATTACATAATACTCTAAGTTAAATTAAATATTAATTATATTCCATAATTAAATTAGCATTTGACCTAAATATAAATTTGGTATGATATGTATACTTCCTTATTTTTAGATATTAGATATAGGAAATAAGCAAATATAAATCTAGATTGATATTGATCATATATAATTTACAAATGGAATACTAATCCTTGATGGATACCAATTCTCCAATCTAGCTAATATATTTCGCAACGTAATTAATGATAATTGATTAATTTGTGTGTGATTTTTAAATATTGATTTTTGTTTTCTATTAGTATAAATAATATACATCTATGATTGTATGATTTTAATATTTCAATTCTTAAACATGTCTACATGTCTAGATTAATGGAAACAAATTTTATTTAGCTAGAATATAAAAATCTTTGTTGTTGCAATAAAGTAGTATGCTTTAAAGAATTAAAGGAAATCTTGATTGATGCATGTAATTATAGAATATTTATATTGATATATATTATGCAGATATTATACAGATCTATAATATAGAATACACATAATTATAAATTGATTGGTTATAGGTTGTTCTTTTTTTAGAACAATTATGGTGATTGATTATGTATTGATTGTATTTCTATTGTTATCACTCATTCCATATATAGAGAGATGTTATCATAATTTTCAAATTGAAGTGGGGAATACCTAAAATGTTTATATTAATTGATTAATTTAATTTAAAGAGATTCCATAAAATGATAGATTAATTTGTATTGTTTCAAATATGAGTTAAATGAATTAAATTGAATACATTAATTAATTAATTAATTAATTAATTAATTAATTAATTAATTGATAATACAATACAAAATTAATTAATTTCATGAGGATAGTTTTGGCAAAAAAAAATAAATTACATTTTTATCCTATATTATCCTACTTTTAGATATAGTAGGATAGGATAGGACATGGCAGGATAAGATATATTGTATGTAAGAAAGTCGGGAGTAAACTCATAATGCTTAATTGTAGGGGTGGGAAAAAATACCGAAATATCGAAATACTGCACTTATCGTACCAAAAAAATACCAAAAATATCAAATTTTCGGTGCGGTATGATACCGTATCGATATGAAATTTGAAAATTCTCGGCATACCGCGGTATACTGAATTTTTGGTATACCACGGTATTCGATATATACCGATATTTTCAATATTTATCAGTATTCGCTATACCGAATTTTCGGTATATACCGGTATATCGGTACATCAATATATATCGATATTTCGGTATATGTTGGTATTTTGTTATATCGGTATACCGAGCCATACTGATGATTTTTTTTTCTTACAACTTATGGTTATTGTAGTACACTAATTTCATTTGAGTACACATAACTACAAAATATAATAAGTGACAACTAAATATCAATAAAAGAAAATAATTAGTTAAATGATTATATTTAAATTATGATGATCTACAACTAGGGATGTCAATTTAGTCCGAAATAGATGGGTTGGCCCGAATAGCCTGAAAAAATAACAAGTTTAGGGCCGAAAAATTTCAACTCGAAAAAAAAATGGACCGAACAAGCCAAATCGATCGGTCTGGCGACGGGCTAGCCCGGTCAGTCCGCGGGATGGCCCGTCGGGCTGGACCTGGCAGCCTCCACTGTTTCGCTCATAATTCTTTCTAGAAAAATCCGATTCAAGAACGGTCAGTGGCATTGGAAAACTAACTAAATTACCTTTCCATATATTATGCTTTCATAGATTCCAAGTATTCTTAGAGTTATGAATTTTTAAAGTTGTGACCAAAAATAAATAAGTCACATTCAATGGTGCATTTTTTCGTTAAATGTTATATTTTCAATTAGTACATACACTCATGAATTTATCAAGGTTATAAGTACTATTAGTGATTAGTATGATGTATAAAATATATATTATATTATTTGATAGTTTATTATTGGAGTTTGATGACAATAGTTGTTTATTCGTTTGTTGCTACTTGAATATTAATATCCTTTGCTTTAATTTATTTTATTGTTTTATTGAGAAAATTATCTCCCATCTCGTTAATCCTCTATTTTAGATATTACTAAAATTATAAAATATTAAAATTACATTATTTTTCCTTTTTAAATTATATAATTGCATTATACTCTAATGTTATCATTTGTTTAATATACGAGAAAGAATACAGATATATAAGTATTTATGTAGTTGAATTGAAGCATCAAATATTGTTAAAATTTAAAAAATATTGTAATTCAAATATTTAGACTGGCGATTGAATATAACTATTGTGATGTGACTTGAAATTATTATTTTTAAAAGAATAAACTAATGTTAAACAATATCATCATTAAATGTACTTTTTATTTTTTCTTCATTACTTGAATTTTATTTATGTGATGTTAATTATATTATTTTTCACCTTTTATTTATTTTCCTATATCTCTTTAGGCTAACTAGCTATTATTATTTAGCATGTTTTAATTTATTTAATTTATAATATAATAATATTATTATTTCTTTTAATAAATGATAAATATTTTGAAGATGTAATAAAACATGAAGTTGAAAGGGTTTCAAATATTGTTGAAGTAGAAGGATATTGTACTTTAAATTAGATTGAAGATTAAGCTATAATTAAGTTTGTGCTGTAGTTTAAAATTATTATTTTTGGAAGAACAAATTATGATTGAACATTATTTTCATTTTCATGTCATTTATTTTTGTTTTCTTTCATTTGATATGCTTTGATCTTAATCAAATTTTGTATTTGTCATGTTCTTTTCTTTTCATTTTATTGTTCATGTATTAATTTATTTTAAGAATAAGAGATGATGATTATTTAGGAGAATTATCAAGATATAATTTATACATGTGGGAAAAAAAAATCATAAACATGTTGGCCCGACAGGCTAGCCCGAAAACTGAAGGGTTAGGGTTAGGGTCGAGAATTTTAAGTCGGGAGAAAATTTTAACTGAATAGGCCCGAACTGAATATGGCTGAAACCGAAACGAGTTAGCCCGATTGACATCCATATCTATAACATTGCAACATATATTTATAATTTGATTAATATATCATATAAATCAGGTATAATTTAAACTATTACATAATAAAGTGAATAATTGAAATTTAAAAGTTATATGTAATAACTAAAAAATAGTAATCTTATTACTTTTAATATTAAACACCCAATACTCCTCTCCAATATTAAATACTAAAAAAAATTTATAAGAAAATGTAACGCCCCAAAACCAAAATTCGAGCCCAATCTTTAATTTTAGGGTCCAATAGTTATAACACGTTTTTTTATTTTTAAAATAGGCAAGTCTGAATTTTTGAGTCTACTTTGAGCCCACCCGTGAATATTTTTATTTTTGGCCCAATTATCCGGCCCACTTTGTGACCATTTTCTTTTAGCCCAAATAATTTTATAAAAAAAAAGGGGCCCAATAGATATAATTGGTGTGTGTGTGAGTATATGTATATGTATACATATATACTATTTCCCATCCCTAAATGGAAAAAAATCAAGGAAAAAAAAAAGAAAGAAAAAGGGGAAAAAGAGAGAGAGAGGGGCAGATCGAAAGTGGGAGAAAGGGAGGAGAAAAGAAAGAGAAGAAGAAAGGGAAGAAAGGGAAGAGAAGGCAGAATAAGAGAAAGGAAAAAGAGAGAAAGCAAGAGTGAGAGAGAGAGGGATTAGAGAAGAAAGAGAGAGAGAGAGACGGGAAAGAAAGAGGGAGAGAGAGAGTCTAGGGTTGAGAGAGGAGTGGCAACCAGCTGGTAGGAGGTTGCCGGACCTCCCACCGGCGCCGGAGCAGCAGCAGCAGGTCGCCGGAGTAGCAGCCGGACCCCGGAGCGCAGCTGCAGCAACCATGAAACTCGCTGCGGTCAGCCATCTTCGTCATCATCGTATGGGTCCGTTTCTTTTCCGTTTGACTTGATTTTCGGATATGTCGTACATTGATATATGTTCTACATTTTATCTTTTAATATCGTTGGTATCCGGTGGCCGGAAACCGGCCAAAACGCCGGAAAACAGAAGCTGTTACACTTTCCGGACAGTTTTCATGCCCTTTCTTATTTCGACTTTTTAGCTCTTTTATTGTCAAAATCTGGGAATGCATATTTGAGGAGCATTTTTAGATATATGTCTTAGGGTTCTATAGAAGTTGGAATTACTTGATTCGGAGTTTTGATTGAGGAGTTATGGTTGATTTACTGAAACTGGTACAAGAAATGAAAACAGGGGAAATGTGTTTAAGTGTGTGAATTGGGGTTTTGAAATATATTTATGTCGATTTTTGTTGATTTTAAGAATAATGATATTGTATAATCACAATTTGTATGATATTGAATTAATGTTATGTCAAGCCTAAATTTTAATAAATTGTGTTTAATCCAAGGTGATTTGAAAATATTAAAAATAGATTCTTAAGGATAAGATGAGGTTTCAAAATCCTCTGTTTATGTTAAAACCAATTGTATTGTTGGGAAGTTTAACTTAATTAATTAAAGGTTGGTGTTGGGATGCACTAGCTGGTGTAGTTATTGTTGAAAAGTTTTCGGAAAACCATTATTATTTTTGAGAAATTTTAAACACCATTTAATTATGAGCTTAAACATACATCAACTGATGTGTTTAGCCTAGTGGATTGTTATTTAAATTTACAATATAAGGCTAAGGTTTGAAAATCCTTGAACTCAGTTTTTATGCTTTTAATTTATTTTGGGTGTTTCTAAATACACCACAATTTTTTTATTATACACCACTAAATAAAATAATTAAAACATATTGATATTTAACATTACTAAAATACCCTTTATTTATACATACCTAAATGAAATTAAAAAAAAAAAAGCCTCTTTCCCTCACCCTCACTTTCTCTCTCTCTCCTCTCCATCGGTTATTTTGCAGACGACGCCGCCGCCTATGCCTTTCTTCCCCACCCCCTCAACTTAATCTCTCAACTCCCAACCTCATTTCAATTCGTGAATTGCAAAGCAGCCACAACAGTGAGGACCAACCACCTACGCCAGTTCGCTAGTCTCTCCTCTCTTCTCAAGCCTGCTCCTACCACGCAATTCCTTGCCGATCATCTTCGCCGTCGGCGTCGGGCATGGATGCCGCCGGCGAGGAACACTTATCTCTCGTGTCTCTCGCAGTCTCGTGTCATGCTTCTCTCCTTCAAATTCGACGGAAAGGGGCAACAATCACTGTTTATAATGTTGTCAGTCGTCAGCATGGGCCGTGTATGCCGCCGGCAGGCCTTGTCGACCACGATATATTCGGCGGAGAAGAAAGCATTCGCCGGTGGTTCTGTGTTTTCCTCATTTTTTTTTGTTTTTTTTTTTTAATTTTACTTATTAAATTTGAAGGATAGAAATGACATTTAGTGTGGTGTGTAAAGAAAAAATTTTAAAAAATAAAAATAACATGTTGTGTATAGAGTAAATGTGGTGTAAAATGAAAAACTAGTGGTGTATTTAGAATCACCCTTTATTTTAACTTCACCTAATGACCTCATAAGTTAAAAGGGCACCATGAAACTTTCAAAAATTATTGCTTGGTCTAGTGGTTATGAGTTCAAGCCCCTTTTAGTCACATTATTATTTATTATTGTTTTCTTCTATTTTTCCATTTATTTTATTTAATTCAAAGATTAAGTCTATGATATAATAAATTAATATTTCTAAAATATCCTATGATCTTGTAAATATTATTAAGTATTATAATTTTAATCTTTATGATTAATATGTTCATTTTCACGACAAGGACTCCGTATAAGCTAGGATTATTGTTCGACCGCCAAATGGCATCGTTTTACATTATTAAGTTAGGATCTTGGTCCTTTGACCATTTCTTACGTTATAGTATATGGTTGGATAAGGTTTAAACACATGACTAAGATATGACCTTTATGTATAGAATTTTACCAAGACAACAAGCCTAGGACGAGTTGAGCTCGAGAAATAAGAGGAACGAGGCCTAAGTTGCTGCTCTACCCCAGGATTTTAAATGAGGTGGGTAATTCTATACTCTTCTATGTGCAAATAGAATGTTAATCTATGAAATCATCTACGGAATGACTTTTGAATATGAATTGATATTATGATATGAAATCATGGTCTCGATATATAATATCATACGAGATAGATATAGTAACCTTTATAAGCAATGATGCTATGCTATTAATTAATAAAGGAATGAGATCTAGACGATTCATTCTAGGTTGTAACCTATGCTAGTGGACCATAAGTTAAGATTATTGTTCGATTGTCTAGCATTTTCATCTATGTTATTAATTTAAGAAATCAGGCGCTTGACCCTTATGCTATGACCTATGATCAATACTTAAGCGTGCTATTACGATATGATCTTACAATAAATCTTATTCGAGACGATAGGTTTAGAACGAACATAGTATGATCAAAGTTTTAGCTACTATGGTTATAAGGTGGGTGATATCTATTCAACACGTGGCTTGTGTTTCAAAAACGTATTCTATTTATGATAAAGTACGCTTCAAAGTACTTTTATGGCTCTATGATGTATAGTCGACAGTGACTTATGTTCAAAAGCGTGATCTATATATGATTACATATGTTTAAGTTTAAGCATGCTTCAGATTACTCTTGTGGCTCAATGATTTCAATTAACACGTGGTTTTATGTTTTAAAATCGCGTTATGTTTACGAGGAAAATATGTTTGTATAAAAGCATGCTTCAAAGTTCAAAATATTCTTTTATTGACTTATCGGAAGTTGTTAAACTCTATGGTTCCTGGTATGAGCACTTGGTGCAGTATGTAGCACTTCAGTGCGGTATGAGCACTCTGGTGCGGTATGATATGAGCATTTCGGTGCGGTATGAGCACTCTGGTGCGGTATGATATAGCACTTCGGTGCGGTATGAGCACTTCGGTGCGGTATGACACAATTGTGTAATTATGGTACTACGGTACAAATATGTCACTTTGGTGAAATTATTATGATAGGGAACCATATTGAGTTAATCTTCCGTATGTTAATGATCAGATATTTTTATGGGCATAACAGAAAATACGTTAATATGCAAACTATTTATTGAATTATCAAGCATATTTTAGAAATTAAAAATCCCACTGAGTGTTTTCTGGCACTCAGCCCATCTATTTTTCATTTATTTACAGGTATTGGATGATGGCTGGCGACTGACGTGGACCAATGTGGATTTCTTATTTTGTTGACCCTTTATTTATTTCTAATTATCGATTATGTATATTTGTGGTCAATAAATATAAATTTTTATGCTTCCGCATCATGATTTGAGAACAATTAACTATTTTATGGACATTTGTGAATGTTGTGGTTTTTGGGCACATTTTAAATGTCGAGAGTTGAATTTTGACTAGTCTTGGTCATACAGGTTTGAATAGTAAACGCCTGTGAGCGTGGGTATTTAAATATTTTAAACGAAATGCTGCCCAAATTTTTAAGATCCAAAGAAAATGTCTATTTGGAATTGCGAAAATTTTTATGATTTATTGTTTTGGTGTGTGTTTCGTTAGCACTTGGGCCTTCGGGTTCAGGTCGCTACAGAAAATAAAAGAAAATTATTAAATAAGAAGATAAAAAATATTTTATAGTTCATTAAATTCTAAAAAAATATAATATTCAGTAAGTTTAACATAAAAGTTTAGAAAATATATATAATAACAAATACACGAGTTATGAATTGAAAATGAACAATTTAAAAGTATACATAATAAATAGCAATCTTATATTCTTCTCCAATATTAAGCACTATAAGTTAAAAAATAATAAAATAATAAGAAGAAACTAGAATATGCGTAAATTATGATAATAACACTTTGATGTTTAAATATTAAAGTTGAACATCACTAATAAAAAATAATAAATTAACATTAGTACAACTACGACTTATGATTAAAGTAAGTTATAAGAAAAATAAAAAATATATATCATAAAAAAATACATGAGTTATGAATTGAAAATGAACAATTTAAAAGTATACATAATAAATATTTTAGAGTTCATTAAATTCTAAAAAAAATATAATATTTAGTAAGTTTAACATAAAAGCTTAAAAAATATATATCATAAAAAAATACATGAGTTATGAATTGAAAATGAACAATTTAAAAGTATACATAATAAATAGCAACCTTATATTCTTCTCCAATATTAAGTACTATAAGTTAAAAATAATAACAAGAAACCAGAATATACATAAATTATGATAATAACACTTTGATGTTTAAATATTGAAATTAAACATGACTAATAAAAGATTATAAACTAACATTATTACAATTACGACTTATGAGTAAAGTAAGTAATAAGAGAAATAATAGAAAATTACTAAATAAGAAGATAAAAAATATTTTAGAGTTCATTAAATTCTTAAAAATATATATATAATATTCAGTAAGTTTAACATAAAAGTTTAGAAAATATATATCATAAAAAATACATGATTTATGAATTGAAAATGAACAATTTAAAAGTATACATAATAAATAACAATCTTATATTCTTCTCCAATATTAAGTACTAAAAGTTAAAAAATAAAAAATGCAAAATACGGATCGGACGACATGTAAAATTCGGTATTTTCGCTATACCTCAAAATTTTAGTATTTTTGATGTACCGTGAAAATTCGATATACCTTGAAAGTTCGGTATGTTCGGTATACTGTATAATATCGGTACGGTATACCAAAAATATCGGTACGATATCAATATCTGTTGCAGCGTATACCGAAACTTCGGTATACCGAAAGTTTCAGTATGAGAACGATATGAAATTTTTCGATATCGAAATTTCAGTATGGTATACGGAACGCCTTGAAATTTTCGGTATACCGTACCGATCACCCCTACTTAATCGCAACAAGATTCAAGCTCTAAGTGGTGATGGCCTAAGGTTTCCCCCACTAGTGACCTCTGAATGAGGTCGGGCAAATAAGACAAAATTTGACAAAAAAAAATGAAAAGTCACCAAAATTGGTGACTTGAGGCGGCCCAGCACCCTCAAGGCGAGACGGAATCATTTTCCACGTGGCACCCTTCCATTGGGTGACACTTTATTTTATTTAGATAAATTTATAATATAAATATTTTATATAATTATCAAAAATTAAAAAAATAAAATTATATCAAAATTCATAAAAAAATTTATCTACAAATAGAGCTTAATATTGATATGTTTTTACACAACCTAAAACTATCTTTAACTCACACATTTTCTCTCTATAAATTATTTAATTATGTTTTCACTCTTGCAATTTTTATTTTGTTGTGAAGTAAATTATGAATTTATAATTGTATGGGTAATTTTTTGATAATTAGGGCACCCCCAATGGTGGTACATAACTCAAGTTATGTACCATTTTTAATTACATTTCACAATTATTTTTCTGTCTATTATACTATTGGATTGCACTCTTATACTATTGTTCTGTCTAATTATACTATCAGATTGCACTTCTATACTATTGTTCATTTTATATCACCTATGTAATACTTATACTATTGTTCTGTCTAATTATACTATCGGATTGCACTCTTATACTATTATTCTGTCTAATTATACTATCGGATTGCACTCCTATACTATTATTCATTTTATGTCGTCTATGTAATATTTATACTATTGTTCTGTCTAATTATACTATCGGATTGGACTCCTATACGATTGTTCATTTTAATAACATGTTCTTATTAAAAAAAATAAAATGATAAATATTTTATGTAGGTTGGAAGAAAAGGAAAAATTAATATTTTATTTGAAAGTTGGGTTGGATGACGGTCATTCATAGGAGTATGAATTATAATTATATAAAATTGGAGGTTGTGGATGTGGAGGAGAGAGAAATTAATATTTTATTTGAAGATTTGGTTGGATGAGGTCACTGATGTGGATAGTCTAATAATGGAGTAAGGCTACTTGGAGACCAAAGATCACGGGTTCGAATCTCCTCAATAATACCAGATCGGGTGCGTGAGTAAAAAAAAACATTTATACCAAGAAAAGATTTTATAACAGGAAATATCACTCCTCGTGAACTCCAAAAATAACCAAGAGGATTTATGACTAGACAATTTAACCCAACAAATTTGACAATTTTACTGGGATATGACCTTGTAACTTTACCTGACATCAAATTTTGTTCCCATGATTCAAATGAGAATTGCAATCGACTTATTTCTCCTGCTTATAGGAGAATGAAACCTATGAACACTTCTGGCATATCAAAGTTTTCCTATTTTCTACTCCAACTGTAACATCATAAAGGAGCCGTTTACCGAAATAAATTGCACATCTTAAGCCTTGAGAAACTTCTCGACTTTCCTCAGCCATTCAAGGTAGATTCTGGTGTCCTTCTCAATCATATACCCGTGCAAGAAATTGGTTGTGCTCGGCTTGATCCCTCTAATCTCCAGATACCTATGGAAAGCCTTCTGCAAATTCTCATCCAAATCCCTGAGCAACAACAACAACACAACCATATGAGGCTCAATCCCCAACCAACACAAAAAATTCAAAACATGTGTTACTAATAAAACAACGCACCCAAAGTCAGGTCCTTCATAAGCAATTTGCTCCTCAGAGATCTCAGGATGTTTCACTGACAAGCTGTCAATCACAATCTCATCAGGATAAGCAGTGCAACCAAACTCAAGATAGGGTCCACTCTTCTTGGAGGTTTTAACGACCAGCGGGAGACTACATTGGTTTGGGCTGTCGTCTCCTTCCTCATAACCAGTAACAAGGTTAGGCATGTGGACTTCGACACTTATGGTTTCACCTTTATGCTCTCTGGTCAGCATTATAGTTTCCATTCCATCACGGTCTTCGATTTTAAAGGGGAATCCCTCTGGCACCTCCTTATACTAATGGAAACGAGGAGAAGGGTAAAGTTATCCACAGGGAGAACATAACAGAATGAAAGCAAACATATAGAAAAAAAGCATATAAAATCTTCACATCTTAAATTAACATGCTAGACGAATGCAGAGCACTTGATATACCTACTGCATGAGATTATCACCACAAATAACAGGTATAACAATTCTTTTACATGACCTGTAGAGAGTTGAAACTACAACACATTCTCAAATCCAGATTGACACTAAGGTATACTGAAATATGGCAATAAACTACAAGGAATTAATTCTAATGTCATGCTTAGTTGCTTTCCCATCTAGCTGTTTCATAGTCATTGCACAATTTGTGCATAACTGCCAGATATGTGAATGAAATGGAAGTACAAATGCCGAAAAAGGAACCCCTAATATTAAGGGTCAAACTAATTCCAAGAGGTTTTCTTGAAAGGTTGTAGCAAATGAAGATAATTTCGACCAGTAGAACAATAAATCCCAAATAGAATTTGCTCTCCAGAAAGTAATAATAACAGCAGATATTAGTGAATAATATTTTGCAAGTTGCAAGCACAAGGAAGATGATTCTTAATGGCAATTGGAAGCATAAAAATATGAAATAAAAGAGGCAGAAGAAAGGGTGTAAATATAAACCTCGGCGGCGCGAGAAGTATAGGCGCAGGTAATCTCTTCCTCAAGGGCTTGGAGGAGCGACGCATCGGACCTAGTCTTGGTGGAATACTGGTGGAGAAAAGAGGGGAATGACCTCTGCAACATACTTCCTGAGAGGCCCATAACCCGGGCTGAGCTGTAGTGTCGCTGGAAGCACCATCGTCTGCCCAAAGGTACAACAACTCTTGAAGCATTCCGAATTACGCTGTTCAGAGCCATATCAATATCAATATCAATCTCAATCTCACCCCAGGGATTAGGGTTTTAGGTGCCTTTTGTCGTCTCATTTGCTACATTTACTCTATATAGAAAATTTTAATTAATAAAATAAACCAGGGATAATTACTTTTAGATGTCGCATTTAACAAGTCTTACCATTGCAACATTATTCATATTTTTAACCAATTAAAATCAACATAAATCATTTTTAAGGTACAAACAGTCTGGGGCGCGGAGGGAGGGGGTGCTGGGGGGAGCACTGGCCCTGAAATTTTGAAGAATTATTAGAGGTATTGTCATCATTTTATAATAATTAAATAAAAAAATTCTAAAAGTATATTATCTATTAGTTCATTTGGACAGCAAATACTTAACTCGTCAGTCATCAACCCACTTTCAATTTTCTCTTTTTTAATTGAATTTTTGGTAATATGTTTTTGTGCTAATTTATTATTAATTATAACTTGGTAGTGTTGATATTTATTTATTTCTTTGTCTAATATGTGAATTTTAGTTTAGGGTCATAAAATTATTATGGTGAGCTCGTCAAAAAATAATGATTTAAGTAATTTTTTATATCATGAATTAGCTGTTTTAATTTATTTCTTAATTATCATTTTATTTTTATTATATGCATTATTAGAACATTATTATTAAATATTAATTAAACATTCCTATTTTTTGTTAGTTGTTAGCTCAAACTGCATATAAAATTATAAATAGAACTCATTTCATGTTTAAAATTTAATCTTATTTGTTTACTTTGTCAAAATTAAATTTCAATTTACAAAAGACTCACTTTATACTTAAATTTGATGCTATTTATTTTTCTTTTTCTTTGGATTCAGCCTTGAATATTGTATTTCTTCTTCATTTGTCTTTAGGTTTATGATTGATTATAACTCTCATTAAGAAAATAAATAGAATTGTATGGTTGGAAAATATCTAATTCAGGGATCCTCAAATTCAAATTTTATCAATACTATTATTCCGTTAGAAATGAGACTGCAATAGTTAATAATATTCAAGAGTTATTTACATGTTATTATAATTGAACGAAATTAACACTTAATAATTTTCAAATATAATTTAGGTGCTATTTAAAAATGATGGAGATTAGTGAATACAAACACTAAAAGAGAGGACATGATCGAGATTAGTCGATATGCTTACTAGATAGGAGTGCGGGTTACCATGGACTAATTTTTTTTTAAATAATAGTCAATAATTTAGGTGAATTACATTCCAAAGGAAGGCCATTGTGAATTGTGATGAGTTGTGGTTGTGGGTAGAGCTCCGTACACGTCAGACTGATTTACGGCCTCTAACTATATCCCACTTGGATTTCTCCGGCGCGGCGGCCTTACTCTTATCATCCACACAGACTGCCACTTCCGCCACCTGCAACTTCACACTTTCAATCCAACCGCATTTCTCTCACAAGCTGAATACGTTTTTTGTATTTGAGGATAAAAAGAAAATGGATAATGCATCACTGTTCAACAGCACGAAGCGGAACACAGACATTTGCGGTGCTGGTAATCGGAGATAGTTACGCGTCGTAGTGCTATTCGTACGGAAGGACTGAAGGAGGAGACAGACGGCGCCCATGGGAGTGGTCATCACTGCTCATTCTCAGCCTTCCGCCGCCCTTCGCCTCCTCCAACCTCATTCTCCGCCGTCTTATCTTAGACTACGTCATCCTACCCTATCTCTCGCTCCGCGATTGTTGGTTCCCCGTTCTGTCTCTACTAGGTGAGTAGTTTCTCAATGATGAATTTTATCCTTTTCTTTTCTTTTCTTTTCTTTTCTTTTCCTTCTCATAGTCTAGCTTGTATCCGCTTTTTATCTTATGAAACTTTGTTTGATTTGGGTAGTTGTTGTTAGGCATTGTGAAGATGATTTTGTCTTAAGGAAAATCATGGTATATTAATAATTTGCAGGCTCGGTACTTTAAATTTAAGGTGTTCATTGACCAACACTGATGTCTTGGATCCTGTTGCAACTGAGGACGTCTATGAGGATACCTCATGTCTTGATTCAAATTCTTCAATCCCGGTTGTCCATCTAAATTCGGATACCTTAGAAACAGATGGACTTGATTTACTAGTTGGTGGTACCTATGTAGACACAATTTTGACAGCACTGCCTGTGAGTTTTGTGTGATTCATAATTCTCCATTTCTTAGCATATCTTCTTGTGTAGGCTACTAATTTATGCATATCTTGATTGTTGGCTATCTTTCTCTCTTGGGATTATGTAGGTCTTATCGGAGGAGGAGCAAAATGCAATTGCTGCCACTCCTGCTCATCCAACTGGCCTATATGGTTAGTTTTTCCTATTCAAATTTAAATTATATGTTTTGACGGAGAAAAAAAGGAAAGGAAAGAAAAGAAAGAAAAAGACAAAGGTGAATTGCTGTTGAAATTGAGCCAGTTTCTTCACCACAGATATATCCCACAGAAACCTTCCATTTTCAAAATTGAGATATATGATTGCAATATGAGTACCTTATCTATTACTGAATTTGCTAAGTTTGCATCTAATGGAAGTAGCTTTATGAAATCTTGCAGTATTGTTCAATTTATTCACGTGTTTCGGTTACTTTATTCTAATGATGGTCTCATATACAATTAGCTTTATACGCTAGCTGCTTGGCTGGTAATTTGGTCGAACAGCTGTGGAATTTCGCTTGGCCTGCTGCCATTGCATTGATTCATCCTAGTCTTCTTCCTGTGGCTGTCATGGGCTTCTTTGCAAAGGTATTGGGCTTCTGCCGCCATTGCATTGATTCATCCACATCAATAACAAAGCCTCTAAATTAGAAGCAACTGGTAACTGTGCAACTGTTTGCATGTTTAACAGCTAGCAGTAATTGTTGGAGGTCCTTTGGTAGGGAGGCTAATGGATCATTTTCCAAGAGTACCTGCATATAATTGCTTGACTACTGTACAGGTACCTTCTTTTCACATGACTTGAATAATATTGAAGGTGAAACCCTTTCTCCAAAATTTTATGATTTCTTTCTTTCTTTCTTTTAGGTGGCTGCTCAGTTGTTATCTGTTGGAATGATAATCCAAGCCCATACAGTCAACCTGACAGCTGTGTCTTCTGTTCTCGTCCAACCTTGGTTCGCTGTACTTGTTGTGGCTTTGGCTGTTGAAAGGCTCTCCGGATTGGCTCTTGGGGTTGCAATGGAGCGTGACTGGGTTGTTTTGGTATCATTTTTATTTATTTCATCGGTTCCTTTTCTACACCATCACTATTTAGCCTGTTAATACACATGCTATGTTTTTATAGTGTTTGTGTAATTGACAACAGTTGGCAGGAACAAATAGGCCGATTGCTCTTGCTCAAGCGAATGCAACTCTGAGTAGAATTGATCTCCTATGTGAGGTGATGACTGAAAAATATGACTTTTTTTTTAATTCTTGCTTATGCAATATCTACTCTGCATGTCACGAGAGAGTCACAAACTGTGCTCTTAATATATCTTATTATGATATCTTACTTTATCAAACTTCAGCTCTAATAATTTTCGTGATTTACAAATGCAGATTGCAGGAGCATCATTATTTGGCATTTTCTTATCTAAGTATGAACCGGTGACATGCCTAAAGCTGACAGCTAGTTTGATGATATGGTCTCTACCTGTTGTGGTAACATGCCTTGCTATTGCCATGGTGCTTGATTGTAAAACTTCCTTTATTTCCTGACTTCCTTCTGTACAACCTAGGTTGTTCTTACCTGGTTAACCAACAAGCTTTCTGCTGGAGTTCTGGACCGTACCAAATGTCCACAAACTTGTGGCGGCAATTCCTCTGCTGGATCTACACTAAATACCACAAATTTATGTAAATATAACGATTATTTTGGCAAAGCTAATTCACATATATATGTATTCGGTATTTCTTCATGTATAAAGTATATATGCCATGAAACATATAAGTGCTTTCGTTAATATTTATATTATATTTATGTCTACACATGTCTGAGTGTTTATATATATGGTTTATGATCTAAAGGAAATATAGTTGCTCAATTTTGCTTGTGTTGGTTTTGATTCCTCTTATTGTTTGAGCTAATGATGCTTTTCTTCTGCACAGTGGCAACAAGTATAGAAGCAATCAAGCATGGGTGGTTTGAATACATTCAGCAGCCTGTTTTGCCTGCAAGCCTTGCTTATGTGCTACTCTATTTCAATGTCGTTCTTACTCCTGGAGGCTTGATGACTGCATTTTTAACGCAACATGGTATTGTTTTGAATCTTCAACTTAAACAACTAGGTAACTGCATGATTTTGTGGTATGTGGATTTAACCACAAATGGTTGATACATGCCATATTGATCTGGTCTCAAGTTTTGAATTATAATTAATCTTCTATTAAAAAAAAAAAAACATTGAATCTCTTGTAAGATTTGGTTGTGCCTCTGTGTTACATACAACCTTGACCTTCAGTGTTCATTAAGCATCAATTTTTCTTCCACAGTTGCCTGGAAATAATTTGAAAATGTGACTAATTTAGGGACTTCAAATGGTTAACTTTTTAAGCATGTGACATTGAGTTAATTATGTGTGGAAGCACTTGCGAATGTCCTGTATCCGTATGGTAGTTAGTCGATGGTTTACAAGGTGGTGGATCATCATATTATTATACTAGTGTGAAGTGTCTTCGTTTTCATGGAGTGAGAGAACTGAGGAGGAGAAAAGAGGAGAAAGATATGCAATGACCAGCAAAATAATAATTTTGGGCTTTTCAGACACATGTCATCTATGTATAATTTAATTGAGATCGAGGACAAGAAGTTTATAATGGAAGCATTCAACCTTCCTATTCATTCATGAATTTTCTTTTGCGAGACTTGAGTGGTGGTGCTTAAAGATTATTGTCTACCTAGAGATAAACAAAATCTTTACATCGATGTATTTGTGATTGTTTCAGGTCTAAATCCTACAATTATTGGAGGGTTCACTGGACTCTGTGCACTTATGGGTGTTGCAGCGACGTTTGTGTCTGCGAAGATGGTTAAGCGACTTGGCATCCTTAAGGTATTAAGGACTAGTCTGTTGTAATACATTAGTTTTACTTTGATAAAGAGGTTTTCTATTGTTATTTTTATTGACTTTCTGCTGATCCTATTTATTTTCTTATGCTAGGCTGGAGCAGTTGGCCTTATTTTTCATGCTGCACTTCTTACCCTTGCAGTTGCTGTTTATTGGAGTGGATCTCTGTCTCAGAAAATTCCAGTTGTATTCTTCTTATGTTTGATTGTGAGTTCTTTTTACATTTTCAGCGTGAAATTGTAGATTTATACTAAATTTGTGTATTTGTCTAACATTAGCTCGAATTTAGGCTTTATGTTTGGTTGTCTTCTGGGGGAAGGAAAAACTTTCCTATGGAACAAAATGCATTTGTTTCTTTCTTCCTCAAAAATAGTTCATTAAGTTAAATAATTTCATCACATAATTTGAATTTGTATAATCTAAGTAAATAACGTGCCAAGGACATCATCTCTGTTTTTTTTAATAAGAAATATGAAAATTTTATGAAAAAAATATATGATTTTATTAATATTGTAAATGCATAAACTTTCACCTAAAACATAACCAAACATACCTCCCATCCAAAATATGTGCTCCTAAATTACACTCTCCCCAAAAAAGCATACCCCAAGGGCAAACATAGCTTCAGTGTTGATATCAACCTAAGTACAAAATTATTTGGGTAAATAACTGTTAAATGTGTTAGTTTAAGATTGTTATAAATCTGCATGTTTATGAATAATTATTCTCGATTTTCATTATTTACCAAACAAATCTTATGGCAATCGGTGGTTTCATGTCCTTGGCACTTTATTTAGTGATAGACATTGAACATATTGTTATCTATGAAATGAACTCAGATTACTGCAGCAGCAGTTCAAATAGCCGTACTGGCCAAACAGACCTTGTATTGATCATCAATAGATGCTATTGAATATGTGTGGAAAGTACAACTATTACGAAGACATTATGCTTGCATTTAGCCTCAAGATCATTTTCATTCCTTACTATTTCTTTGTTAAGAAAATAAATGATTTGTTGCAATTGGAGTCATTTTGTATACAATGTATCAGAATTAGATATCTTCCTGGGTTCAAAATCTTCTTCGCACACATGAGAAGTCTAAGCCTCTCTCGGAATCAAGTATTGTGAGCTTTTCTCCTCACTTGTTTTGCAGTGATTTCTATTTGAAACAGCCAACTGATTTTGAACTTGTCACAGAAAGATCTATTATCGTATAAAAGATGTAAAAGTCCATTTAGGAAAGATGTTCTTATGTCATTACCATGATAACTTCTTGCGATTGAGCTTCATCTGAACCTTGCTCTGTTAACTTCAAATTCGATATTTTGATCTGCAGGTTTTGTCTAGATTGGGACACATGTCATATAATGTTGTAGGGGCACAGATTCTACAAACTGGGATCCCTGCATCTAAAGTTAATCTTATTGGGACAACAGAGGTTGCGGTTGCTAGCTTGTCCGAGTCAGTGATGCTGGGGGTTGCGATAATTGCTAATGATGCTTCACATTTTGGTTTTCTGGCAATGTTGTCACTTGTATCTGTGGTTGGAGCAGCTTATTTGTACTGCAGATGGCTGAAGAGTCCCACCGATGCCCAAAGGAGTCTATTTTCTTTTGAGCCATTATTCTGTAAGTAGATATTTTCTTTTAACCTTGTATCTGGTATCTGCCCTTTGATTGATCATCATCATAATTTATCAGCATTGTTGCTGTACTTGTGTAATGCAGCAGCTGCAAAGGTCGAATTGATCAAAGCCAATGAAAACGAGATAGATATGATGTCAACCTTGGAAGGCAAGATACACATCCCCTGTCACTTCGATTCGTGTTCTAGTAATGATGGTCATGAATGTCGAACATCCAGCATTCTGCAGAAATGATCTCATCAAATTCTTCAAAAAGCAGTTATTTCCCGCCTGCAGACCGTAAATACATACTAACAATCTCATCATATTCTTGATGGCAAAGCCAAACTGACTGTGAATTCCTCTTCAGCCTCTGTAATCGACTCGTCTGATTTTATATATAAATATATATATTTTTTATTTGGAGGAGATTTATTGTTTGCCGATGGTGGTTTTGGTAACAGCATCTTGTGCTTTTCCATGAAGGAGAGAGACTTCAAGTGTTCAATAGCTAATTTATACACGTGTATTTTGTATGTTTTTGTGTGTGTGTATAGTTTTCCCATGAATCCATTTTTTTACATAACTTAAATCCGGTTAAATGAAAAATGAATTATATATGATGAGAAGATGATTTGAAAGTTGGTTGGTTCGATGTATGGACGTGAAAAAATAATGATTTATTGTTGCATAATCCGACGGTAAAAGTCGGAAAGATGTGTACTTGAGAAGTACATTAGGCTCCACTAAGTAATGAAATTTATTGTACAACATTACAAAGATGTACTACAACATCATGGCAAATATGAGTTCGACACCACATAATACATTCTTTTTTAAATTTTATTAAAACTATACCCATTTTAACATTTATAATAAAACAAATGCTCGATAATACAAGGAGCAATCATATTTTTTTTCCCATCCCTAAGGGTATAACAGTCATAACTTTTGTTTCAGGTGAATATACAAATGTCCCTTCAGATTCTATGTAACATCGATATTGTATTTTACTCTTGATTTGATTTTACCATTACAAGATATAAGTATGTAATATAATATTTACACAGCCACGCATACGCAACCAATCACCTAATCCAACTAATTTTATGTTGCAAGATTGAAGATTTTATAGTACTAGTTATTTAACATTTAAATCGTGATTTATTCACCCATGTAGAATAGATTATGAGCACAAAATTCACGACACACACACACACACACTCTATCACAAATGTAGAATTTTTAAATAATTGAACATTCATACTGCAACTTTTAAAGAATAACAATACAATTAGAAAAATGATGCCAAATAGCATCCATCTTTGGTCTAAAGGAGGGTGACCCAGATATGGTTTTATTACAATATATTCAAATTGGAACCAATTATCTTAGACCACAAATATCATTTGAATTGGTCAATAAATTATTAAAACCTGACTATAATAATTCTAGAAAAAATTCAAAATCTCAATCAATTATATATATATATATATATATATATATATATATAAAAGAATTCCAGGAAGTGGAGATCCCAACACAACAGTCGTACTAGTATTTAAATTTTTTGGATAATTATTTTTTAACTAAAAGCTTTGCGTAAATTCTTATGTTATAATACCGCAAATAAAATAAGTAGATACAAAACAGTTGTACTAACTGTTGTAAATATTGTACCTTCCAAGCGAGCAACAAGTCAACAATCGCTCCTCCGTTGTCTTCTCTGAAATATCCGCGAGTCTTCATCATCCCCGCGAAGCAGAATTTCGAACTCCCAATACGTCGTCGTTTTTGGTCCATCATGCGTCGTCTTCTTCTTCTTCAGCTCGCAACTGCCTGTCTCTTAGTGCTGGCGGCTTCTCACGAGGAGTCCGGTGACTGGCACTGCGAGCCCGACGATGAGGCCCGAATCTCGGCCCAATTCAACCCCGGAATCGTTACTCTAGACGGCCGCGCTGACGACTGGGCCGACGTAGACGGTTTCGAGTTTCCGTTGCGGCCGGCGCTCGACCCCGATGAAGATAACGAGTACAAAGATGGAAAAATGACCGTTAAGGTAAACACCTCGCATTGAATTTCCCAGCGATTTCGATAAAATAGTAGAATCTGTCTGGGAATTTTATTGTCTTTTTTGTTGTTATTTTTCAAAATTCAACCGATGAACTTCTAAGAGGATATTTATTTATGGATTAGATACGTTGCTAGAGAGCACTAGTCTTTGTTTCTTTTGTTATAATGAATGGATTTTGCAGGTACTGTTGTTAGATGGTAATCGCTAGTTGCACCATGAACCGAAATTTTACCGTTATAAACATAGGTTGATCTAAGATATTTGGTTGATCTTTGGTAAAATTACAATCTTAGCATCTGAGTTCGATTACAAAAAATCATCAAGTTTGACAGACATGTTTATAAACCTTTATACATGAGTTTCCATGTAGTTTAAGTTGAAGGTGGCTGCCTCCGATTTTTAGGAGCAACTCAAGTGTATGTCATTTCCTGTTTCGGATTTACTCAACCAGAAATTTGAATGTTGACCAATAGAACTATCATATGTTTTGATAGAAATTTAATGCACTTGGCAAGACATCGAATCGAGTGACTAGCTATTTATTACATATACCTTTCCCCAAATAATATTCGTGTTCTTGATTTTGTTGCGCAAATATTTTCATAGTTCAAAAGTAAATTACCTGTCTTTATGAATTGTCATACACAAAGAATCCATTATACAAAGTCGTGTATGAATGCAATTTTGAACCTGTGAAGTATGTGGTTGACAATTGAGAAGCATCGATAAGTTTATATGTTTTTTTGATTTGAGCCATGATATTTATAGTTTTGATAATGATATATAGGCTTTGCATGATGGGGCGGATGTTTACTTCATGTTGCAAGTTGATGGGGATTATGTGTACTCCAAAGGGTGAGTTGTCTTTGAGAATTAAATCTTGAAGTTCCAAATGCTTTCTTTGCATTTTTTGCTGGGTCTTCTTTTATTTTCTTCATCTGATAAGATTTTTTTTTGAACTTTTAGTCATTATGTTTGGATTTGTTTCTTTACGGTTGCACCTGCTACATTCTTTTTTTTTTTCTATTTTCAGTAGTTTTTTGGCATTATACTACTTATTGGATCATAATTTCTGCTTTTATGGGAGTCACTAGTCAGAAAGTTCACTAATGATGATGTCTTACTGCAATTAATCAAGTTCGAATGAGATGGTAAAGCCTATACTATAAATGTATGAATGATCAATGCTGATCATCATCATAGCTCAGGTGGCACTGCATTTTTTTTGGTTGAACTCTTTCGCAGTAGTTTAGATGTGTAGAAAACCTTTAGTCAATTTGTTAAGACTGCATCTGTTAACGAAGTGGAATCATTTGAACTGGAGCTTGAAACTGTTCTGATCCACATGTATAGATTCCGGTTTCTGATTTCATGCCAGCATGCACATTCTGAGTGTGTGGATGTTGTTTTCCTTATACACTTACGCTTTTATGAGTATTGTTATGCTTTATGGTTATTTAAGTGGAAAAAGGAAGTTGGATGGACTTTAAATCCACGCAAACACTATACAGACACATGATCTGAATCTGTCTCTAGTTGATGTCATTTGTTAAGTTTCACATGCAGACCCATTAACCAAAAAGTCTACTGGTATTAAATTAGATTGCTCGTACCTCCTCTCTTACTTATTTCTGATCAAGTGAAAGTGGGCTTACTCCTGAAAACTAAAAACATTTTACAATTTCTGTTGTCTTTTTAAATCACGCAGAGATGACCACAAGTGTCCGTCAGTAGCCTTGATGTTTCAAGTTGGCGAGAGTGCTACGTATCATAATGTACGTGTGTAGCATCTAAAATTGTGCTGTGATTGCATGTTATTACCCATGATGTTCTTTTTCTCATCTTTTGTCTGACATGAGTTAAATCTTTGTAAAACAAGATGGGTGGATGCAAGGAATCACCTGACACGTGCAACCACACGAGTTGCCGTGGCTATGAAGTTGATATCATGCACTTCTCTATTGGAAATTCTATTCCAGGAAGATTGTATGGTGGCAGTTCCATTAATGAAGAGGGTAAAGAAGATAGGTAATGTCTATATCATTCTCCCTTTTAGTCAGTAGCAGTGTAACACACACTACAGGAATCATTGACCAAAGGCTATTATTGCTCATTTTGGTTTGTCTTTCACAGTGTTGGCTTGGTTGATATGTTTTCCTGGAATCCACACTGTCGAAAGATGGATGGTAGTGGTTCATCAGGTATGTAGTTTATGTACACTTTACAATCATGTATGTAGTTTATGTACACTTTACATGGTATCAAAATGTAGCAATTGGTCCAAGAAATGTAAGATGTTTTCTAATGCTTGTTGCAAAGCAGAAATGAAACTTTCTATTTCCATCATTTCCAAGAGCTTTGTATATTTTCATAATAAACCAGCCACATTACTTTCCCAGGGTTTGTGTGTAAACTCATTCAGTGGAACTTTTGGTTTTGATTCTCTTGCCAGGAAATAATTCTATTTCACAGAATGACTGGAAAGGTGCATGGTGGCACAGCAGTTTTTCAACCAATACAGGCAAGTATTTCTCAAATATGCAAGATTATATTCATACTGTCTTCCCCCAGTGCCTCAGTCAATTTATTGTACAACGGCAATTTAATTTGCACTCTCAACATTTTTCTTATGTTGGTTTCTTCTCTCTGATTAATAGAAAGCATATTATGCCTAAGTAATTTATTTATTTATTATTATTTTTTTATTTTTGTGTGTGTGTGTAGAACCCATTAGCAATTCCTTGAGTATTTATGTATCTGGACATTACAACGCAAACCTTTTTTTTAGTTTTGAGAAAAACTATGGCATAATAGTTCCGTGTTGTGGTAATAATGTCATATATATAGTGAAAACTGAAAACTTCGTGGATGGTTATCTTTTGAAGATGGCATATAGTCCTTAAACCTTAACACATGTGATGCGACTGACAGGATATATTGAGGTCGACAGTCCTTACGGATCATCTGGTCAGAAAGGCACATATTACTTTGAATTCTCTCGGCCTTTAAGAACCAAGGATCTTCTTCAACAGGTATGCCTCATCTCTTCAGTTATCTTCACTTTCACAAAAACTTGAACCAGGACAGCTATATTGCTCCTCGAGAGTCGAGTATTTTCGTTGTTTCATGTTACTAGAGCTTTATTTTCTATAATTTGCTTATATTGGTCTAAGAAGGCTGTAGAGATATCTGTTTTTCTTTTCCATGTAAATGCAGGATGCTCAGTTCACTATTGGGCAGACGAGCAAATTTTCAGCTGCATTGTGGTACCCGGTTGATGGAAATCCATGGCATGGTTCAGCTCATTATACGGTGAGCTGTGATTGGGTGGTGATGGATGTGGTTCGTGGCTACTACACACAAGGTAAAGTAGGATCAGGAAGCTCATGGGATGCCGCCAATGCCTTTGCTTTTGTGTTATCTGTTGTTGCCTTAGCCGTCTCCATCTTCGTGGGTTACTTGTTGGTTTCTAAAACTAAAACCATCCCTTTTACCCCAATCGATCGCCTATAAAAATAAAAATATCCCCTCCCATTTTTCATCTTCAATTCTTCACACGAACATACCGTCGGCGTCTGTAACTCTAATTTATTTGTTGGAAGAAAACGCTGGCTGCTGCTTCTCGATATTCTACATACCGTTTTTCAAGGATTGTAAATATCTCAAATCGATAGAGATATAAATTTGGATATTAGATAGATAACAATTTCAAAATTTTGTTGTAACTTTGTTTTTTTTAGTTGGATTGTTTTTGTAACTTGATATAGTGGTTTGTATAACACTATATATATTGATGAGATTTTTTTTTACATGCATGTGGTGGATATTAGTGATGTGCAACGTATATCAATTGCTGAGTAATGCGATCATATTTATTTATGCTGAATTTTTAAAGGAAAGAAATACGTATGAACATAAACAAATGAACAAATATGTACTATGTAGTAGTGCACGAATTAGTAGTGTGTGCGGAAACGGCGAGTCGAATCGGAGATGTTTTTCAGATTGTGAAAATTTAGCCACTTGACTGATTATATTCTCATTTAGAGTTGTGAATTGGGCCGAGTCAGTCTAGCCCGGCTAGGCCGGGGTGGGCTTTGAGATAAAATGACCCAATTCAGTCCAGGCCCACTCGTGGAATGGGCTCGGCGGGACTGGATTTTCTTAAATATATATGAGTTCAACCCAACCCATACATTGGACGTAATGTGGGTCTGAGCCACACCTAAGGTGGGCTTTGAATTTTTAAATAATGACATTAATTTATATAATTGTATTTAGTGAATTTATTTACCATTTATATGACAAGACACAATTAGTAATATGATCTTATGGTATTAAATTTTAAAATTGTAATATGTTAAAACATTTTTATATATGGTGAAATAAATTAATAAATTAAACTAATATGAGTCTGAAATGGGTTTGGGTTGGGCCTTGGCCTAGGCTGAGCTGGGCTGAATTTCAAAAAAAGGCCCATGTGAACCCATTTCGTCAGGGCAAACCCAGCCCACTTAGCCCGTGATTTTCATGGGTTGGGCTGGGTCGGCCCACAGTGGATTTGGGCCGGGCCGGGTCAGCTCGGCCCATTTGACAACTCTATTCTCATTCACTTTTTGGTTGTCTAAAATTTAACTCTAAATCATAATTTGAATTTAATATGGATTGAAATTTATTAATATAAGATTCCTAAATCCTTATAATAATTTGAAATTTTCATTACAAGTTTAGGATTTATTAATTTAATCAATCCTTGCAGTAGTTTGAATTTTTTCATATTTAAAATGTAATTAAAAAAAAAAGATTAATTGTCAAAAAATTCACCATCTTTGTACGAGTTTTCAATTTAAATATATTTTTAAAATGTTGCAATTATAACTTATTGTTGGAAAATAGGATTTAATAAATTGAGTTTTGACTCATTTTATCCGATTTTTCGTGACGGGGATATTTAATTTTGGAGGAATTAAATACCGTACGATTGTTCTATGTTGTGAGTAGATAATCGTAGTATTTTTATTTGCTCAAATCCGATTTTCGGTGAGTGAGAAATAAATGGTTGAAGTTGGTCACACAATTGGGCATTTATGGTGTGTGGGATAATGTGTTTAAGACATATTAAATAATCCCACATTGATTTCTTAATCAAGTTAAGATGTGTATTTAAGTGTATTAACACTTAAGGCAATGTTTGGTAGTCTGGATAAAGGCATATTAGTAAAGCTATCCAGCAAGAACCATGTGTTTGGTAGCCATTGCTCGTTCACGCGAGGCTCGGTCCTAACGCGAGGCCCGGGGTGTAATTTACTGATTTCGCTGGACAATGTATCCGACGCCCCCCCTCGATTACAGTTTCTGGCGTAGCAATCTTAGTATATATGCATTTATCTAGGCTACCAAACATTGCCTAAACTAATTTACTCATTCCAGAAGTTAGTCTACCAAATAAAACAATGTACTAAACAGATGTGTGAAACAATCTTAGTATATTTATCTTAATAACCAAACACACAATTAAAATAGCTAATACGTAATTATCTTTCAAAACAATCCAGATTTTATTAATGTGGGTATATCCGTACCAGTATACCAAACATTGTCTAAGTGAAGTAATTAAGTGCACAAGGATGTAGGCAATGAGCCTACATGCGCACACACGCGCGCGCCCGCCCGTGCCCGTGCCCGACTCGTCCTCATCCTCGGACTGAGATCTTGGCAATTGGACTTTGGGCGTACGTGGGCTTCCGGGGCTTAGCCGTACCAATTTTACGGTACAGAAACGGTCGGGTCATAGAGCGGGTCGGCGGATCGGCTATCCGGGTCTATAACGGCTGTGGACCGGGTCGTGGGTACACATGGTGAGTAACTGCCACCTGGAGTTGGTGGAGCCTTCAGAAGGTAACTTCTGGAGGGCTTAATGGTAGAGCTGTAACTCTAGGGGATTACAACACCTGGTTTGAATGCCCTCAAACCCTAGCTGTCCCTTGTAGTGGAGATGTGCCTATAAATAGGACATCCTGCATGGTTCAACATGTTACATTCTGCATAAACGAACACATCTTCATATTTTTGCATACGAGTTCTTTCGAGTCATAGCTTCCAGTTCTCGACATTACCTAGTTCGCCGGAGCCTTGCCGGACTTGTGGTGCTACTGCCGGAAGGACGAAGCCGTTTCATCTTTGAGAAACAACCGCCAAACCGTGAGCACTAGCTGGGGCCTATTTGTCTTGCGGAGAGAGGACTCCTCGACTCGACTTGCCGGAATCTGCACACCGGTTCCAGTCTATATTTACTTTGTTCATTTCCAGTTTATTGTAATTGTTATCTTCTACTCCTTCTTTGCTTGTACTTCAGTTAAACGATTCTAGTCAAAGTGTAAACACATACAACACTTATTAGTGCCATCTTTATGCACTAAGAGCTCGTTTGCTAAACAGTATGGTATAAGGTTGAATATGTTTGACATGTGATGTGTTATACCATACAAGATATCAATATCATGTTTTTTTGTGTATTAAAATATATGTATTAATAATATATAGTTTGGTTAGATGTATTAGATTCTGTATAAAAATTCAATTCCTAAAATATCATTTAATTAGTTACCATACATTGTGTAAATATTCTATAATAAGATTTTTAATTAATATCTGCAATGTTATTTTAGTTTGCAATTTTTAATAATTATGTATGGTATTATATATCCCACATGTAGGGTGTGATATGTTATATCATATAAATGGTTAACACATGTCGGGTCCTTGCATAATCATGTGCTTTATTATTGCTAGCAAACATGATATTAGGGTGTCATAGGTATCTATTACAACCTAATACTACCTAGCAAACAAGTCCTAAGTGTTTTAGATTATCATGATCTTTACAACAATTCAAAGACACACAAATGTTTTGATTTTTTAAGTTTGAAGACCATGTTCTGGACATTATGATATGAAAATTCCGCTGCCAATTTGATTGAAGATCGAAGAATGTACTTGAGCATGTTCGTGAACATGATCATGTACATGGTTGTCCAGAGAGTTTCCAAGAGACGTGTCAAGCTGATTTCAAGGAGTTGAAGCTGTCTTTTCAAGATGGATGTTTCAGAATAGAAGATATCTTGTTCAAGATGAAGATCAAGATGGAAGTAGGCGAGTTCTATTCAAAGAAGGCTTCTAACTAGTTGGAGTATGAAAGTTTCCATATAGAGTTTGATTCAAATTAGGATAATCTGATTACCTTGTTTAGGCTATGTCTTGTGTTTATAAATGACCTAGAAATCAGACTAGTTAGTGGTGCAAGAGGTTTACGAATACACAAGAGCTAGAGAGTCTAAAAGACTTCAAGTTTGAAGCATATAGTATTCGGGTAGACTATGTTTGATTGTTGTGATCATTGTGTGTCTAGTCTGTGTTTGAAATTCTTTCATACACTTTTAAAGGAGTATCAGGAGAGATTTCTTGTGGGAACTAGAGGGAGTCTAGGTTGTGAGGGGATCTCACAATTCAGTCAATTGAAAGAGGTTGTAATATGTAGGAAAGAGGTCGAGTGACGGGAGGTCATCGTGTAATAGCCTTTGTAACCTTGCAACGGAGTAGTGGATTGTTTCTCACGGACTTGTGAAGTCCCCCTGACGTAGATTAGTTGATCGAATAGAGTTATCAACCTCGTGCCATTTACTTACTTTCAATTTATCTTTCTAACCTTACATGTTCATCATCACAATGTATATGAACATGTTTATATCTGCTCAGTTTATGTTACTTCATAACTCAACTTTTTTTATTTGTAGCAAACTAAATTTCCTAAAATATTTATGTGACTCAAAAATTGACGTTACACAATAAAAATTCTCATATTGATCTCCACAAAACTAAACTAATTTGTATATGTGGAAAAATTATTACCCATCATAATTTTGGTCAAAAATTGAGAGTGTTGAATTTACTGCCAATAAAAAGGCTAAAATATTGTTGCAATATGTCTTGTCTAAATTTCAAATTCGTTGAAAGTTTTGGTTTTTTTTTTTAACAATTAACCCTAAAACATATCCATATTATTTTTGCTTTTTTAGGAATACTATATGATATATTTTGTGCAATTTATTGTTTACATACTAATCAGATCATATTAAACATATAGGTAAACAAACTTTGGAAAGATAAAATGGTGAACATTCTGTATGTCAAATATGAAGTCTAGAATTCAAATATCACGTTCTCCCTCAACTAAAAAAAAATCATTGTACAAGTGTACATTGACATTTATTGTTAACTACACAATAAATTAAAAAAATGGTGTTTCTAAATGCCCCACCAAAATTTCTTTACACACCACAAAAAAAATAATGTAGAAATAATTAATTTTGAGATTACTAAAATACCCTTTTTTTACTTCAATACACTACAATTTTTACTTCACACACCACAAACATTAAATGATATATTAAATTAAAAAAATACAAAAACAAAATGGTTTTTGTTTTCATTCCAACATTCAAGCTAAACTTTGACAGAAATTGTAAGGGTTTTACAAACTTTCAATTTGAGCACATTGGGATTAAATCAATCATGGAGGGTGGAAATGACGAAGAAACAAGTAATGTAAGTGATTTCCTATTGTTTACACAGTTTTTTTTATTTTTTCGTGAGTTCCATCGTTTTTGGATATTCAAATTAAATCGTTGAAAGTCGTTCAGAAATAACAATTTGAATGTTAGGAAGGAAATTCAAAAACATATTTCTGAATCCCTAATAAAAGGTTCACAAACAAGTTTATGAACTGACTTATTTAGATTCAGAAACATATTTTTGAATATAAAGTAGTGGACACAGAAACAAGTTTATGAACCCAGTGCTTTATGTTCAGAAACATGTTTAGAAACCCACTGATTTATATATGGCGAATCCAAAAGTCTAAACTACTTCGTTCGAGTATGTTTTTTTTTTCTTGAATGAAAAATAATTTCATTCATATACATTATACTAATTATTATTTTGTTTATTCAATTCCAGGTTTCTCTAACTCCTGGTCACCCATTTTTCCCTACACTTTAGTGGAGAAACAACCGAAGTGATTATGCAATTAGGTGGGAAAATCTTATCACAACATTTGATGAAAAAGAATGTAGTATTTATATTTGGTTAATTGAACAAACTCATTACATTGTAATAGACTATCTGTATTTGATTATTTGAACAAATTCATTACATTGTAATAGACTATCTGTATTTGATCAATTGGCCCTCCCGGGAATGACGCTCTAAGAAACTTATCTTGGTCATCATTATCATTAGCTCCATCATCAGGATTATCATCTCGATCATCATTATCATTGGCCCCATCTCTGTCAATAATTTGTTGATTTTCCAACTCTTCTTGTACAACTCGTTCTGCTAAGAATGTTTTGTCTCCTTGTAGACGCTGTGGGTCTCCTCCGAGAATTTAAATATCAAATATTTATAAGTTAAGTACAATCCCAACAATAAAAAAATAATAAAATTCACCAAGGCAGAACAGCATCGTTCAAAAACATATTTATCAACCACATTCTGTCAGTTCAAAAACATGTTTATGAACCTCCTTATGTTAGTTCAAAAATATACTTATGAATCACATTCAACAACATCTTTATGAACCACCTAAAGCCGATTCAAAGACATGTTTTAGAATCACACTATTTCTATTAAAAACTTATTTATGATCCACCTAAAATAGCAAATGTCACTACAACTATGAATTCGAATAAATCCACTAGTTGTATATTCAAAAACATGCTAATGAACCACATCATTCATATTTAAGAACTTGTTTATGAACCTACAACCTACAATTTAAAAAGAACAACTCGATTACGAAGATTGAATAGCTCAATTCATGAACCACATCTGGAGGACAAACATGGAGATTGCGATTCAAACTAATTCATACGCATAAAACCGTAACAATCATGAAGGGAATGTATAACGCCCCAGGCCCATGGGGGTGGGGACGCATAAAACCGTAACAATCATGAAGGGAATGTATAACGCCCCAGGCCCATGGGGGTGGGGCCCAGCAACGAAACGACGGCACAACGGGCCCACTAGCAACTACTTGGCATCCATCATCGCATTGCCAAAATGGTTAACCCAAGTTGCTAGAGAGTCCATTGAGCCCACTTATATACTTGTCATACTTTCGTTCTCCCACCGATATGGGACGTCACAGAATGAAAATACTTACAAACTCATTCCATTGGCTCCATAGTTCACGGGGTTTTTGAGTATTTCGAAGATTAAAGTTCGATGCTTCTTGAGTATGCTTCGATTTTGCTCCCTGTTCTTCACGTTCAGTTTGCTGTTTGCGACCGAGAGTATATGGGAGAGAGAAGAGATGTAGAATTTTGGGTATCTATTTTCTTTTTCTTTTAAATTCAATAGAAAGTATAAATTTTATTTTTTTTAAGTTGAAGGATATAATGATCTATTTGTGTGGTGTGTAAAGTAAAAATGAAAAAAAAAAAAACCAACAATTTTTATGATGTGAAAAGTAAATGTAGTGTGTAAAAAAATTTCGGTGGGCATTTAGAAACACCATTAAAAAATTGTGATAATTTTTGTATGAAAGGACTGTATGGGAAAAAAGGAAAGTCAAATTATATTTCCATTTATTATTAAATCACAAAAAGTCTATTATTTGACATTCTGATTAGAAAAATGAAAATGTGTAGAGTTGAATGCGTGACAAATACAATTCAAACAAAGGTGTCCAAATCTTTGTGGCTAAAATAAAAATAAATGAATAAATGGACATATCTAATCGTCTCCTCCTTAAATAAAAAGCATCCACAAACATTCACCTTTGTTCGTTTATATAATTTTCAGCTTTCTTTTTCTTTTTCAGTTGGTGAGGTTGGTAAAGGATCAAAGCAGATGATTCGGGTAATCAGATTCAGATCAAAAATCATCCCTTCTTCTCCGCTGATCACTCTCTTCAACAATCCACTCATAAAAAATTACTGAATCAGAGTGGAGGAAGAGCTGAATTTGTAGATAGATATTCAAAAAGCAGAAAAAAGTAAACCAATATAAATGGTTTGTTCAAAAGGGTCGGCAGAAGGGGGTTTCTATTTTTTTTGATTTTCTATCTCGTGGAGGAATGTTTTGAGTGAATCCCACTGTCCCATCTGTCTTGGGGGGACTAACCCATCTCATAAAGATTCAATCTTTACCAGGAAAAGGGATATATTGTACATATTGTGCGCAGTTATATATACATATATATAAAGAGAGAGAGAGAGTGTGAGAGAGATGAAAGAGCTGTTTGGGAGTCCAGGGAGAAAGAGTGGGCTGATATTAAGGATCGGACAGTGTGTGTGTGCAGCTGCTTCAATTGGGGTGATGGCCTCTGCTTCTGGATTCTCTACTACTACTGCATTTTGGTAATTCTTTTTCTCCACTCTACATACACATTCTGCTAAAAAATTGTTTTCTTCTAGCTATTTTCTAATTGTGGGCTGCTTGTTAGAATCGGGTAAGTCAATAGTATTGTCTTTCTTTATTATACTTGTACTAGATAGTGACACTTTCATAATAATGGAGGAGTCCCCAGAGTAGAAATCTAGAAATTCCCGTTTTTGGTAAGTTGTTAAAATTTAGTATTTAAGGAAGATTGTTGCGGTGAGAGATTATTTTTGGTTGATATTGAGAAAGGGAGTCTATTTTTCAACCGGTTCAATTTAACACTGGCTATTCTTCAAAATTATTCAATGATGGTTTGATTGAACTCGTCCTTGGATAGCAAAGTGCAATGTTAGAAGAAATGTTTAGCGTTATCTTTGATTTGTTGGATGATGGTGAATTAAGTGGCAGTCGTGATAATTTAGTTTCTGAAGTTGATAGTTAGATTATTTGTTATTAAGTCATGGAAGATGGTTCCTTTCATTCTTCGATGTCAATACCTGTGTGGCTAGAAATGGTTTATACTTCAGTAGACAAAAATCTTACTAATGGCTGAAATATTTGTTCTGTCAGCTACTTAATTGCATCAATGGGGCTTCAGGTTTTGTGGAGCTTTGGGCTCATGTGCCTAGACATACACGCTTTGAGATTCAACAAGGACCTGCATACTAACATCATTGTGAGCCTGTTTGTCGTTGGTGATTGGGTAAGTAAGAGACACTTTCGATTCATTATTTTAAACTGCTTTTACTTTCACATGTTTACATCATATCTGCAACGGGTGGACAAATCACCATGTTTGTCTTGCCCACCACTTGCTAATATATACTATACAATTATGTTAAGTTATTGCTCCTTTCATTTATGTGAACCTACAGCACAGCAATGACACATGCGGAAGTCAACTTTTATTTTCTTATCCTTTCTGCATGGACTACTAAAACCAAGCTTTAGTAATTGACAGGGTAATTATAATTCTAAGTTCATTGAAATGGACAAATTAGCTTAACTTACTGCTAAATTCTAAACTTAAAGTTAATCACAAGTCCTACTAAATTCAAGCTCGGAAAAGTTGGTAGTTTCATTCTGCAGATTGCCTGGATTTAGATGTAGCTTATTGGACTTTATTTGTCTTTCATTGACAGCTGAGATAGTTTAGCATGCATTTGTTGCTTTTGAATAGAATCAATCCAATTTTATATGGCTTCTGTTTTCTGGTGGAGATGGCTATAGTATTTGTATCTTGAAGAAGGATCCAGAACTTATTTATCTTGGAAATCACTTTTAGAGTCTTGGATTTTAAAATGAAGATTTACATTTGTCTATGGGAGTCAACTATCTCCTATCAGAATGCAAATGTTGAATGATAAGCCAGACAACCTCCGGTTTCTGCATAACTAATAGGTTCCTATAACTTGAAGCAAAATTTTGCGGTGCCGCATTAAGTCACTGCTTGACTTGAGTAGGACATGAAGTTCCTAGCTGTACTTCAATATTTATCTGAAAATTATAGATTGTCTGTATATTTTCCCTGTTGACATGGAAAATTCTGCACTAGGCTTGCTATTCATCCGACTGTTTAGCTCTGTATTGGTGGTAACTGTTGAAGTAGATATTTAATTATTTATGCATGTTACTTTTTTACAAGTAGTCCAGAAGTACTCACTTAGTTGAGCCTAGTGATAAGTTCTATAGCGTTAAACCTTCTATTGGATGAAAAGTATATGAGTAGAAAATAAAGTATAAGAAAGATTCAGCTTTTTGGTGAGAGAGAGTTGGAAGTAAATCAGGAGGAATGGGTTTGATGCATCTTTGCCAACCTTAGCAATTAAAACTTGTCAACCACAATTGTTCAATAAAAAAGACACTTGGTTATGGTACTTTCGAGGCTTACTTGGAGCCTTTTTCTATTTGGAAAAGTACAGAGTTCATCTGAATGAGGATAGAAGAATGCTTCATTTATCACGCTCCTTTTGTTGCCGATCAAGATGTTCACCTAATTACACTTGCACACAACTTGTATCTCGTAGCCACATACTAGATATGGAACATTGACCTGCTAGAGATTCAATGGAACATTGCTTAGACACAATTCTAGATATCCTCAAAAGTTAAAAGGCCCACCACTATAAATATCCTAATTTGATGGGTGAGAGTATAAAATTAGAACTGAAGATGACACTATTTTTGGGCATCGTGAGCTTTGTAATAAGTTTCGGGGGGGTAGGCAAAGTCCCTAACAGGTTAACCAAATTCTACACGGGCAGACAAAACTCTCAGTGGATAGACCCTAGCAGGTAGACCTAATTCTAAGCAGATAGACCCCAGTAGGTAAACGGGGTTCTCAGCGAATGACATGATTTGACAATGGTCACAATTCCCAACAGTCAAATTTAACTGCAGTTTGAAAAATGTGGGAATAGTAAGAATATTTTTGTAAGCGTGGCTAAAAAAACTAATGTTTTTATGGAGGTGGCTATAGACACTTTTGTTATCCGAATTTACCACGTTTATTAGACTTATAGAAAATATACTGGCCGTATAGCCTAGAGATTAATCTAACCAGCCTGAAGACTCACTGAAAGTAAACTTTCAGCAAGATTATACACGTGTCAGCAATTAGGCAGGCCAAACTTGATCCCCATAATTTGAAGCTTGATCTGACATTTTTCTCAAAGATAACAATAAACAAGGTCCTCAAATCTTTTCAGCTTCATTATAGCTCGTTGGATATTCGCTTATAGTGAATCACCCTGCTAGAAAAACTGATTGATCAATTTGACCGCATATTTTTATAATAACTAGCTCCAGGTAAGCTATCCAGTATCCACGATAAGAAATGTGCCTGTGTCATGGGCACATAAATAACTGCTTGCTGAATGTCTGCTTGGTTGGTAAAACTGGGGACTTCATTCTCATAACTCATAAGTTGCTCAGGTCTTTATCTAAAGGGAGTAAAATTTTTCTGGTCAGAGCTTTAGCTAAAAACATCATTCTGAGAGTATAGGGAACCTAATTCTAAAATACTACTGAAGTCAAATGCTACAATAAAATTGATAAGTGATTCATTGAAGTCTGTGCAATCATATCTGGGCTCCATTCAGATAGTATGTATTTTGGAGATGGCTGAAAATCCTGCAAAGAGGCATGATTGTCTCCTACTACTATTACTATACACAGCTCAGTGAATCATACCTTTTTTTTTGTAAGAATTATGTTCAACAGTCAGGGGAAAACTTATCAGTATCTTTCTCAATGAATTTTATTGCACGATCTTATGAAATAGTCAAGACTTCGCTTGTGCAACCAAGCTACATAGATGGAGATGCACTGTTTGTTGCTTACCTTGTTTCGACTATTTGAGTATTTGTTTCTTTCCCCCAAACTTACTCAGAAGTTTGATTCATGATTCATTTTGCAGGTGACTGCTACTCTATCTCTTGCAGCCGCATGCTCCTCTGCTGGTGTTATGGTGCTCTTCACTAGAGATACCGATATTTGCAAGATGGATATGAATTTGTCATGCAATATGTTTCAGATATCCATAGCTTTTGCTTTTGCATCGTGGTTTCTTCTCGCCATATCTTCTTATATCATGTTTTGGCTTGTGGCATCAATCTAAACAATTCTCTCGTTGACATTTTACAACACTACAACCACATGTTCGTAGTGCCAATGTACATATATTGTCAATTTTGAAAGAGTTTACATTTTTTTCCCCTACGTGATAGTGCAGCACATTGTTCCAAGCCTCAATCTTTCCCTAATGATTAGGGAAAGAGCTTCGTTTGTAACACGATTTTCGAGTAATTCTTCGACCCTTACTTAAATGAGATCTGAACCATACACATCGGCATCTCCCGTTTGTATGTGGTATAACTATATTGTTTTATTTTATTTCACCTATTGATTTCAAGAATGAATTGCTCTGTTCATCCGGCATAACTTTCTATCCTAGCAGAAAAAAGATGAGAGCATTGTTTTTGTTCTGTTTTACTCTTAATTTCTGCTCTTTAATAATGATCATGCATTTATTTCAGAGATGAAACATGAATCATTGGCAGTTCATCAAAGAATTACATAATTATGAAAGTAAGAAATGAATTATTAAGCTTTCATTCATATTACATGCCCATTCAAATCCAATCACAAGGAGTATTTTTCATAACAAGAATCAGAATTTGCTACTAATGAGTTCAATTTCATATAAAAATTATTTCAAAGCAAAACATTCAGAAGCTGCTTCGAGAGATCATAATCTACAGAAAAGTACCTTAGAGAAAACAATAACATATTTTTATGCACAATAGATTACACATTTCACATCAGAGATCATCCTTTGGCAGCCACTAACTTTTACAATTAGAAGGGAATAATCCAAACTGAACACCGAGAGAGAGAGAGAGAGAGAGAGAGAGAGAGAGAGAGAGAGAGAGAGAGAGAGAGAGCACTCAAACAATAGCATTTAAATTACTAACCACTGTTGTTAACAGCAGACCTTCACATTACAATCTCTGGCTTCAAGATGCTGGACTTGATCTCCTTGTGAGGCAAAACAACTCCTCCGTTGCTGTAAATTTCGTCACAGACATGAACGTCTTCTCCAAGAATGGTCATGTTCTCCACCCGAGCCCATTGACCAACAGTCGAATGCCAGCCAATGATACTCGACGATATGCAGGCATGTTTCTTGATGCGGACTCCACGCATAACTGTGCAGCGAGACAGCCTCACCCCCGACTCAACCACACAACCAGGGCCGATTGCAACATCAGGGCCAATCAAGCATCCCTCCCCAATTTTTGCACTTTCATCCACCAAGACATTTCCTATTATGTGAGTTCCAGAGGTCAATTTAGGAGATGATTTCTTCCTTAAGGAGTCCAGATAAAGTCTCAGACCAGTGATATAATCTCTTGGCTGTCCAATGTCCATCCAAAAACCCGGCAAGACCATGGCATAGAGTTTCCCCTCGCCAGCGATTTTCGGGAAGACCTCTTTCTCAATTGATGTGGGGCGTAACTCAATACGGTCAAGCACTGAAGGGTTCAGAAGGTAAATGCCAGCATTGATCTTGTTACCCACAAATAACTTTGGCTTCTCGACAAACCTTTCAACCTTTCCGGTAGATTCTTCCATAACAACGACACCATATTTTGAAGGCTCATCCACCTAGATCAACAAATACATTCAATTGTGATCTTTGCCCAACTCAACAATCATAAATATTCAACTACACATATTCGCAACGGCCTTACCTTGGTCACCATAATAGAAGCTTCACCTCCATGGGATTTATGGAACTCAATCATCTCTTTCAGTGGGTACTCACTGATAACATCACTGTTAAGAACAAAAAATGGCTCACCAGAATTATCAATCAGCTTGTCCCTAGCCAAGGCAAGGGGACCGGCTGTTCCAAGGGGTTCAGTCTCTTGCGAACATGTAATCTTAATCTCAAGCTTCGCCTCAAAATCTTTCAAGAAGTTCAGCATTACCTGAAAAAGAAGGCAACCATTTGTTAGTAAAGCACAAAAATGTGAAGATCTTTTTTATCGGTGAAATTGCACTTAGAAAACAATCAGCAGCTCACCTCTGGCTGATAATTGATAGCAAGCACAACTTCAGTTACTCCAATGGCCTTGAGGGCTTCTATCTGATACAGTGGCAAGTAGAATTGTCAAAATGCATGATGGAAATACTTAGATTTAACACAGAATCTAGCCTAATGGTGAGCATTATGCCTGAAATACATGTAGCATATTAGGAACTGATTCACAGGATTATCTCAGACTAGAAGTTCAGTGTCACTGGAATAGAAGGGTATATTTGAGAAAACAGAGCCAGAACGCTCATTAAACAATTATTGACTAGTGACTAACATGAGTTTAAGGATGATTTTTATAATTTTAATGAAACAAATAAGCAGCAGTGAGCAGGATTTCAAATGTAAAAACAAGCTGAATTTTGTCTTCGTATGTTTCAGTTTTTGCGTAGTTTGGTAAAAAGTGTGACCCAATCCACAGGAGGAAAAAAAAACAACTCTTCACAAGAACAAAATAATATACCTGGTGCAAAATCATGGGCTTGTTAGCAAAGTCAACGAGCGGCTTAGGCACACTCAGTGTCAGTGGCCTCAATCTAGTGCCAAACCCCCCAACAAGAATTAGTGCTTTCATCCTTAGCTGTAGAAGACTCTGATAGATTAACTTGATAACTGAAACAAATCATAAACCGAGTCTTAGCCCCTCTCTTCATTTATGCATGCAAAAGAGGAAGAAGAATAAAGCTCCATGACATGATGACATGACATCTGTACTTCTATGCGAGGACAAGTGTCGTGCTCTAATCAATGTTTTTGGTCTTCCATAACCGTCTTGCACTAAAATTGACATGAATGCATGAAGGAGCTAAGAAACAAGTCCATAACCGCGGTTGGAAATAGAAATAACGCAAAAAATTAAAACTTTAGTTGAGGAAATAGCCAGTCATCGATGCACACGTCATAACAAAAATCATATCCCATATAAGCAAGAGAACACACAGAAGGTCTTAGGCTGGAAAAACAACAAATTCCAGCTATACTACAGGCTGGATCTTTCAATCAGGGTGACATAGCGACATTTTAGCAGATCAAGTGATACAGATATGTAGAGCGCACCATGCTATAATTTCTAATATAGGAGGGTCTCCAATTTGATATCTTTGTTAATAATGGAACTCTTGTTAACACTTTCTTTATGAAGCAAAGGAAAATCTAAAAATAGATTATTAGTGGTACAATTGGGCACCAGAACAAAACCTCTAAAGAATCTAGAAAACATTAAAATGTAAAAAAAGTAAAAAAAAAAAATATTGAATCTTGGTTCTAGAATCTAGACCTGGATTTTGGGTTGAAATAAACCAGGGAACTCCAAAACAATTAAGTTAAGAGTCAAAAGTAGCTTCAAATATAAATGTCTTGAAGAAAATCTACTACTTCAATAGATACGATACGGTTCAGTAATTAGTAAATCAAGCAAAGTGAAAAAGGGGGTTTCTAATAGATAAAGAGTTTATAGAGGAAGACCTGCTACTTCAATCTATATGGTGTTACTTTTTTGCCAATCAGTAACTAGAAAATCATAATAAGAGTTCACATATAATAGTAATAAGCACTAAACTAAAAAATAGAACTTAATTCCAAGAAACCATAAACAAAATCGGAGGATGCTGCAAGGACATAGAAAATAAATAGGAAAGAAAGAAAGAAAGAAATAGAAAAGGGAAAAGAAGCATGGCCCAGGTAGCAATTGAATTTAGTTTGAGGCTCAACTTTGGGTGCCATGGAGCAAAATAGACCAGTTTTTACCTATAAACCTTGTAGCCAAAGGTCTCTGAAATGAACAGAAAAAGAAACCCTAGGAAGCAGTTGAGCAACCAATCAATAGAACAATGCAAAAATAGTAATAAAGGCCAGATCCAAATGAACACTGCCCAAGAACGAGAGTAATAATTTGGAAATAATGTAAGAGGCCATTAATTGTTTGAAGAACAAGCCTCTATTTTCAAATTTATGAGCAGAAGATCTAAAAAATACAAAAACAAAAGCCTGTCCATATTTCATGAAGCCAAGCCTCACAAAAATCTTTTGAGAGCTCTTAGGCTTGGGATGGGTCCACAAGGGTTAAAAGCCAATATTGCTATACTAGATTGCCAGACTGATCAATCTGAAAGCTTACAATCTCAGCTCATTCACTAATACTGGCTCCACGGATAGATTACCATAAAAAAGAAGAAAGAAAAAGAGCATTAGAAGCAACAATAAAGTGAAAGATAAAACTTGGTTTTCCATTTCAACACTGCGATTGTAAGGCCAAATTCTACCAGTTCCTTATTGTCTGTCTAATCTTAAATATTTTCTCCTGTATCTCCACATATCTTTATATTCCTCCACTATCAGTAACATCCACCGGGCACCATCGGATTACCCTTCAGAAACCCGGTCCTTTTTCAGCCACAACTTATTTCGTAGGCCATGTCTCTCCAGCTGCACCACCCTCAAATTAGCTAAGAACAATTAGCACCTAAAAAAGGCTATACAGAATGCAAATGAAGAAATGATGGAAAAGCGTGTCTGTGATCATGACTGAACAGCCAAAGCAACGGACACCATAGGTAAATTATCTGATATACCTGACAACATTTCATTCAACAATTAATGGAACAAAAAATACTCAATTTTTATTCTCTTCTGAAACTCCACAAGCCAAACAAAGCTATTCAACACAAACAACAACAGGAGAACGAATTACACAAAAATAATGGGATTAAAATACACCAGCATTGCAAATTTTATCCAACGTCACAATCAAAACGGATAGATCCCAAAAAGTAAAGAAGAAAAACAGGAAATGCTGGAAGCCGCATTAAATGAAAATTCTAACAGAAATCGAAAAGAGTATCCGCCCAAAATGCCAGCGCAGCTGATTATTTAACCCAGAAAATATACCTTTTTTTACAGAGCAGATCTAGGCCGAGTCAAGAAGCAAGACGAATCCAAAGACCGAGTCAGCAAATGTATTGCAATCCTCAGTTTACCACAAACCCCAACGATTTGTGGTATCCTCAGAGTCTCTCTCTCTCTCTCTTCGAGGTGTCGGTAATGGCGTTTGTGAGACAAGAAAGCTTGGGGAAGGATAAATATATAGATACAGCTGTATTTGTATCTACATATAACGAACTGCTGACGATTAGACGACTTCTTTTTATCGATCCAAGAAACCGAGTTTACGACTTTACGTACATTTAATTCTAAAATCATAGTCAAAATTAGTTAATGCTTCCATTATTATACTCTACAATATAAGCTGCTAAAATTTTACATAATTTACTTAATATTCTTTATGAATTGATTAGTCTCTGCTTCTAAATAATACACTATTTCCTCTATCCAAATGTATAATTCTGAGACTTTTTAAAAAAATAAATAATAATAATTTATTGATTCGGACGACGAAGTAGTTAATTTCAATATTTGTGAACAATATGTTATTTTAAGTTGAACACTTTTTTGGCCTAATAGCCACACCCACACACAAAAATGTCACATTTTTTAAGCCAATTTAGCCACACTTACATCAATCGAGTAAAATTGTGGTTAAATTATTATCTTAGTCCAAGTTAGGTTAATTTTTGGCCATGTATATTATATTAGACTACTGATTAATTATTAAGTAATCAATATGATTTCTTAGCTGTAATTGGAGTAATATTGGTTCCGTAGGTGATTTTTTTAATTCGTATTTTCTCATTTCTAAATAAAAATCGGGATTGTATCGATCCTTTTTAGTGTTGTTTCCTTGTAAACTTAATTGTCATATAGTTGTGTGTTGATAAATTTAGCAGTTAATTTTTCTGTACAATAAAATAATGAATCGGATTAACAAAAAATATGTTTCCTTTTTTATATATCAGTAAATGAAACCAAAAAAAAAACCATAAATACAGTATATGACTATTGTTAGATGAGCTAGCAAAGATAAGTAGAAAGTACAATTTGGTAAACTTCAAGATAATTAACCTACTTTTAATAAATAAAAATTTAATTTGGTCAAGTTTACTCAGGATAAAATCCTCTAGTCCACTTTTCATATCCCACTATGAAATTTAATATTTTAAAAATGTTTATTATAAAAATAAATTTTATTATAGTATTAAAAATCATAATCAACATTTATTGCTAAAAATTAAATTTTCAAAAAAAATTTATACCCTACGAATCGAAATTGAAGAAAAAAATTGATGAAAATTGAATAAAACTCAAAATGGAACACCAAATGTGATAGAGAAAAGTGGGATAGATGATTTTATCCCGAGTAAAATTGACCAAATTAATAATAATAATAATAATAATAATAATAATAATAATAATAATAATAATAATAATAATAATAATAATAATAATAAAACTACGAACACAGGTCATATCCAATATTTGGATCCTTCTACTTGTGTGGATTCATGTTAAGACTGGATTGTATTTTAAATCATACATGATACACACGCGCGCACAATTGAATACAGAAAAAAAAAATTAAAAGTACGATGGGGAATAGTTATGAACGTTTAGTACTAAATCGTTTTTTATTAAATAAATATTTATATTCATATTTTATGATACGTGCACCTATTTTTTGAATTTATTTTTCAGATCCTCTTTTTTTGGCATACTCCTAAATAAAATGTCATATGTTCAAATATTATCAATAATTTTTTTGTCAAGTTTTGTCGTACGATATTTTTTAAATACAATTTATATCTTTGTGATTTACGAACACTTTATTGATTTATATAGGATACAGTCAGAGTTATATCGCTGATTTATTGAAGGTGAACAAAATGGTTAATTGGTGGTTTTTGATTAGTGGAAATATATGAAACTACTCATATCCCTTAACAAAAAACCCCTTTTACCCACCCCATTACCCACATCCAAGAATTACACATCTTTAGTGTAAAGTCCCTAAAATACCCTCAAAAAGTGATATCTTACACCTTTCTTACACAAGTGTACTATATTGTGCTAAAAATCATGACAAAAGTACATAATAATTACATAATAATTGACTGAAAAGTAAAAGAAACATGTGACAAGGACGACTTCTCATTGGCTGAAAAAATAATTGCACAGATCCCGGATCTAATACCGGACAGTTTTCCAGCGGTATTACACTATACCGGCCGGTATTCAGGCGATATTAGATTTACCGATCGATACGCGAGCGGTATTATGTAATCCAACAGTATTACATTATACCGGCCGGTACTGTAACGGTATTTCATTATACCGACCGGTATTGTATAGATTTCATCCTAATACCGGACGGTATTACGACGGGCGGTATTATATAATATCGCTGGATTACCGAACCTGATACCGACCGGTATTCCAGCGGTATTACATTATACCAGCCGGTATTCTACAGATTTCATCCGAATATCGGCCGGTATTGTAACGGTATTACATTATATATGTAATACCGCTCAAATAAGATATTATGACTCATACAAGCCTACAATGATATCCTATAGTTAAATTCGATGATTTTGTGTAAAAAATCGAGAGAAAATTGACGATACCGCCCATATACCGCTTGTGGGCGGTAGCCGAGCGTGATTTGAAATTTTATGGCAATCGTCACTAAAACGGTAATAACTTTCTACACGGTTAATATTTTTTGAAAATTCTTTTTTTGCTAAAAACTAGACTCGACTAGCTTTCTAACAAGGTATTATTCATAATCTAATTCCATCCAAATCAAAGTCGGTGATTTTTTCAATTTGGTACAATGTTCGTAATCTATTTTTCGGGCACTCGTTCGTAAAACGGCCATAACTTTTTCCATGAATATAATTTTGTCGAAATTATTTTTTAGTTGAATCATAAAATCAAATACCTTTAAATCATATATGGATCATCATATAATTCATTCTCAATCAAATCCATTGTTTTTTTCAATTTGGGATCACATTCGCTACTTTTTTTTTTTGCAATCGTTCGTAAAACGTTGATAGCTTTCGACATGGACAATATTTACTCAAAATTATTTTTTAGTTGAAATATAGACTTAAATATATTTCCAAACATGTATGGACCATAGATTAGTTGTTTGACAATGAAATTAATTTTATTTTTCTAATTCGGACAAAATTCATTACGTATTGTTTGGTCTAGAAATACGTTTTCACTCTCGTTCCTAACTCCCACGTGCATTAGCTTCACTCTTCTATTCTTTCTCATGAAAATATGTTATTGTTCGAATATTATAGGTTTTTCAGGATATAACATATATTTTTGTCACTCACAAATCTTTTTTATATTGGAAATTCCGCACCGCTCTCATCATTTAGCCTACGATATTACTTTCATTCTTGTTAATGAGGAATTGCGATAAAATAAAATATTATGACTCATATGAGCCTACAATGATATCCAACAGTTAAATTCAATGATTTTGGGCAAAAAATCAAGAGAAAACTGACGATACCGCCCGTATACCGCTCGTGGGCGGTAGCCGAGTGATTTCAAATTTTCTGGCAATCGCCACTAAAACGGTCATAACTTTCTCCTCGGTTAATATTTTTTGGAAATTCTTTTTTTGCTGAAAACTAGACTCGAATATCTTTCCAACAAGGTATTACTCATAATCTAATTCCATTCCAATCAAAGTCAGTGATTTTTTCAATTTGGTACAATGTTCGTGACCCATTTTTCGGGCACTCGTTCGTAAAACGGTTATAACTTTTTTCATGAATATTATTTTGTCGAAATTCTTTTTTAGTTGAATCATATAATCAAATACCTTTCAAACCATATATGGATCATCATATAATTCCTTCTAAATGAAATCCATTATTTTTTTCAATTTGGGATCACATTCGCAACTTTTTTTTTGGCAATCGTTCGTAAAATGGTGATAACTTTCGACGCGGATAATATTTACTAAAAATTCTTTTTATTTGAAATATAGACTTAATTATATTTCCAAACATGTAGGGATCATCACTTAGTTGTTTGGAAATAAAATTAATTTTATTTTTCTAATTCGGACAAAATTCATTACATATTGTTTGGGCTAGAAATACGTTTTCAATTTCGTTCCTAACTCCCGCGTACATTAGCTTCACTCTACTATTCTTTCTCATGAAAATATGTTATTATTCGAATATTATAGGTTTTTCAAGGCATAATATATACTTTTGTTACTCGCAAATCTTTTTCATATTGGAAATTCCACACCGCTCTCATCATTTAGCCTACGATATTACTTTCATTCTTGTTAATGAGGAATTGCGATAAAATAAGATATTATGACTCATAAGAGCCTACAATGATATCCTATAGTTAAATTCAATGATTTTAGACAAAAAAATTGAGAGAAAACTGATGATACCGCCCGTATACCGCTCGTGGGCGGTAGCCGAGCGTGATTTCAAATTTTCTGGCAATCGTCACTAAAACGGTCATAATTTTCTCCTCGGTTAATATTTTTTGGAAATTCTTTTTTTGCTGAAAACTAGACTCGAATAGCTTTCCAACAAGGTATTACTCATAATCTAATTTCATTCCAATCAAAGTCGGTGTTTTTTTCAATTTGGTACAATGTTCGTGACCCCTTTTTTGGGTACTCGTTCGTAAAACGGTCATAACTTTTTTCATGAATATTATTTTGTCGAAATTATTTTTTAGTTGAATCATATAATCAAATATCTTTCAAACCATATATCAATCATCATATAATTCCTTCTCAATCAAATCTATTTTTTTTTCAATTTGGGATCACATTCGCTACTTTTTTAGGGCAATCGTTCGTAAAACAAGTGATCATTGGCCTTGTAATTGAAAACTTGAATTATACACTCGTGAGTCCACTACTTTTATAATGAGATAGGAAAAGAATTAGGGGAATGTTTAATTGCCTTTTAAATTACATACTCCTTCATTTTTAGGAGTTCTTTGGACTAAATTTATAACAAAACTATGATAGGACAAAACGAATACCGCTTTATGCCCCGAATCACACTTGGATACCGCCCGACGGTATCGTGGGCGGTACTGTGCCTCCTCAACGGTATTGTGAATTCTCACACCAATTAGGGTGTATTGAATTAAATTATCCATCCTATATGACTTGAGTATCAAATTTCAATGTAATCTTTCAATTTATTATTGATTTTCCACTTGTGATGCCAAGTACTATACTCTTGAGACATTAGCACTACACTCTTGAGACATTAGTGTAGTATTGCAAGTGATCATTGGTCTTGTAATTAAAAGTTTGAATTATACACTCGTGAGTACACTACTTTTATAATGAGATAGGAAAAGAAGTAGATGAATGTTTAATTACTTTTTAAATTCCACACTCCTTCATTTTTAGGGGTTCTTTGGATTGAATTTATAACAAGACTATGATAGGACAAAACGAATACAGCTTTATGCCCCGAATCACGCTTGGATACTGCCCGATGGTACCGTGGGCGGTATCCGGGCGGTACTGCGTCTCCTCAGTGGTATTGTGAATTTCCACGCCAATTAGGGTGTATTGAATTAAATTATCCATCTTATATGACTTGAGTATCAAATTACAATGTAATCTTTCAATTTATTATTGATTTTCCACTTGTGATGCAAAGTACTATACTCTTGAGACATTAGCACTACACTCTTGAGACATTAGTGTAGTATTGCAAGTGATAATCGGTCTTATAATTGAAAGCTTGAATTATACACTTGTGAGTACACTACTTTTATAATGAGATAGGAAAAGAAGTAGGGGAATATTTAATTACTTTTTAAATTACATACTCCTTCATTTTAGGAGTTCTTTGGATTGAATTTATAACAAGACTATGATAGGACAAAACGAATACCGCTTTATGCCCCGAATCATGCTTGGATACCGTCCGACGGTATTGTGGGCGGTATCCGGGCGGTATTGCGCCTCCTCAGCGATATTGTGAATTCCCACGCCAATTAGAGGTGTATTGAATTAAATTATCCATCCTATATGACTTGAATATCAAACTACAATGTAATCTTTCAATTTATTATTGATTTTCCACTTGTGATGCTAAGCACTATACTCTTGAGAGATTAGCACTACACTCTTGAGACATTAGTGTAGTATTGCAAGTGATCATTGGCCTTCTAATTGAAAGTTTGCATTATACACTCGTGAGTCCATTACTTTTATAATGAGATAGGAAAAGAAGTAGGAGAATGTTTAATTTCCTTTTAAATTACACAATCCTTCATTTTTAGCACTACACTCCTTCATAACATATACTTTTGTCACTCGTAAATCTTTTTCATATTGAAAATTTCATTCTTGTTAATGATGAATTGAGATAAAATAAGATAATGTGACTCATACGAGCCTACAATGATATCCTATAGTTAAATTCAATGATTTTGGATAAAAAATCGAGACAAAATTCACGATACCGCCCGTATACCGTTCGTTAACGGTAGCCGAGCGTGATTTGAAATTTTCTGGCAATCGTCACTAAAACGGTCATAACTTTCTCCTCGGTTAATATTTTTTGGAAATTCTTTTTTTGCTGAAAACTAGACTCGAATAGCTTTCCAACAAGGTATTACTCATAATCTAATTCAATTCCAATCAAAGTCGATGATTTTTTCAATTTGGTACAATGTTCGTGACCTGTTTTTCGGGCACTCGTTCCTAAAATGGTCATAACTTTTTTGATGAATATAATTTTGTCGAAATTATTTTTTTGTTGAATCATATAATCAAATACCTTTAAAACTATATATGGATCATCATATAATTCCTTCTCAATTAAATCCATTCTTTTTTTTTTAATTTGGAATTGGATTCGCTACTTTTTTTCGGGCAATCATCCGTAAAACGGTATAATGTCATACCGCTCATATATCGGCCGGTATAATGGCATACCGCTCGAATACCGATCGGTAATGATATCCTATAGTTAAATTCAACGATTTTGGGTAAAAAATTGAGAGAAAACTGACGATACCGCCCGTATACCGCTTATGGGCGGTAGCCGAGCGTGATTTCAAATTTTCTGGCAATCGTCACTAAAACGGTCATAACTTTCTCCTCGGTTAATATTTTTTAGAAATTCTTTTTTTGCTGAAAACTAGACTCGAATAGCTTTCCAACAAGGTATTACTCATAACCTAATTCCATTCCAATCAAAGTCGGTGATTTTTTCAATTTGGTACAATGTTCGTGACCTGTTTTTCGGGCACTCGTTCCTAAAACGGTCATAACTTTTTTGATGAATATAATTTTGTCGAAATTACTTTTTTGTTGAATCATATGATCAAATACCTTTCAAACCATATATGGATCATCATATAATTCCTTATCAATTAAATCCATTATTTTTTTCAATTTGGAATTCGGTTCACTACTTTTTTTCGGGCAATCATCCGTAAAACGGTATAATGTCATACCGCTTACATATCGGCTGGTATAATGGCATACCGCTCGAATACCGATCGGTAATGATATCCTATAGTTAAATTCAATGATTTTGGGCAAAAAATCGAGAGAAAACTGACGATACCGCCCGTATACCGCTTGTGGGCAGTAGCCGAGCGTGATTTCAAATTTTCTGGCAATCGTCACTAAAACGGTCATAACTTTCTCCTCGGTTAATATTTTTTGGAAATTCTTTTTTTGCTGAAAACTAGACTCGAATAGATTTCCAACAAGGTATTATTCATAATCTAATTCCATTCCAATAAAAGTCGGTGATTATTTCAATTTGGTACAATGTTCGTGACCGATTTTTCGGGCACTCGTTCCTAAAACGGTCATAACTTTTTTGATGAATATAATTTTGTCGAAATTACTTTTTTGTTGAATCATATGATCAAATACCTTTCAAACCATATATGAATCATCATATAATTCCTTCTCAATTAAATCCATTATTTTTTTTTCAATTTGGAATTGGATTCCCTACTTTTTTCGGGCAATCATCCGTAAAACAGTATAATGTCATACCGCTCACATATCGGTCGGTATAATGGCATACCGCTCGAATACCGATCGGTAATGATATCCTACAGTTAAATTCAATGATTTTGGGCAAAAAATCGAGAGAAAACTGATGATACCGCTCCTATACCGCTTATGGGCGGTAGCCGAGAATGATTTCAAATTTTCTGGCAATCGTTAGTAAAACGGTCATAACTTTCTCCTCGGTTAATATTTTTTGGAAATTCTTTTTTTGCTGAAAACTAGACTCGACTAGCTTTCCAACAAGGTATTACTCATAATCTAATTCCATTCCAATCAAAGTCGGTGATATTTTCAATTTGGTACAATGTTCGTGACCCTTTTTCGGGTACTCGTTCGTAAAACGGTCATAACTTTTTTCATGAATATAATTTTGTCAAAATTTTTTTTAGATGAATCATATACTCAAATACCTTTAAAACCATATATGGATCATCATATAATTCCCTCTCAATTAAATCCATTGTTTTTTCAATTTGGAATTATATTCACTACTTTTTTTCGGGCAATTGTCCGTAAAATGGTATAATGTCATACCGCTCACATATCGGCCGGTATAATGTGATACCGCTCGAATACCAACCGGTATAATATGATACCGCTCGAATACCGACCGGTATAATGTGATACCGCTCGCATACCGCCGAATGTATAATATGGACGGTATTGGAATATTTCAACTCTATTTCGGTTCCCTTGCAATACCATTAAGATACCGCTCGTATTAAAATTATGGGTTTCGAGCGGTATTTCATTTTCCGAGGTTCGAGAACACACGTGAGGAATCACTTTACATATTTATTAGTCTGGTTTGAGCTGAAAAATGAGTACTTCTACTTACAATTTCTGAAAAGTGAGAGGACCCACCTTGGAATACATTGGAAATTGAAAAAAGTAAGAATATATTAGACATAGTGGGTATTTCTTGAATGTGTGTAACAAAGTGGGTAAAGGGGGTTTTTAGTTAAGGGATATGAGTATTTAAATTTTTCTCTCTTTTGATTATTGGAAAATGACTTTACAAAAAATAGAAACAAAGAACAACTTGCACGCATTTATGGCTGAAATTATGTTTTCATTTATGGCTCGGTCATGACATAAATTAGTTATTTCATTCTCAAAATATGAGTAATTCTTTTTATGGCATAGAATCATTTTAAAATATATATATATATATATATATATTATCATAAATTCATAATTAATGGTGTGAATGATCGCCAAGTCTTGATTTTGAGGGTATATATAATTATGTAGTGTGGCACTAGATTTTTTATATTATAATATAATTTTCTTTTTCTAAAAATAAAATAAAATTTCAAATTTTAGTATACCTAGTTGTACTGTAATTTTAATGGAATGGTTGTGATTACATGAATTTATGTACAACATTTTGCTGATTATACTGGAATATAATACTATGTATAATGATTAATTTAAACCCTACTATTAAATGTGTATTTATCTTAATTTTTTCTCACTGGCAGTTATCTTTCATGAGTAAAATGAGAGGTCCTGAAGTAAACTAATTAATTTCTCCATCCTATTTATGATAAATGACTCTTTGGAGCTATATACACATGAAATTATGAATATATATATATATATATATATGTGTGTGTGTGCGTGTAAAATGTCACTTATTTAATTTTTGCCTAAAGAAAAAAAATTAAAATTAGAGAGTAATTGATCAACTTTAACTGTGAACTAAACCTTTAAAGGGTAATTGATGGACTATATACGAAAAGTCAACCTCATTACAAATTAGTTATTATAGATTTAAGGAGAATCAAGAAGCATAGATATTTGATTATTTGATTTACATTCATCCTCTTAATTTATTGATACTTTTTTGTCTAGATTTGTTTCAAAATTATTATTTTTATTGTTTATTAATTCGGAGTCACACTTCAGTACTTTCCGGCGTTCAAAGATGACATAAAATCCAATTATTTCAAAATCTGTGGATTTTTAGTCGTCAAGCAGCAGCACACTGTTTGGTACCAAATATTTTGATGCATCAAACGAAAAAACTATAAAAGTTTTACTTTCATGATTTCATGTGGGAAAAACCTCAACTTTTTTTTTTAGTCAGACACCCAACATGTGGTATTGAGGAGATTCGAAATCGTGACCTTTGATCTCTAAACAACCTCACTCTGACTCCACCACTAAACTATCTCCATCAAGACAGACCTAACTTTAAGCCATGACTTTTAGTTTTTAATTAATAATTAATAAAGTGACGTTTCCCCTATTTTAATTTTTAAATGCTACATGGATTGATGGAAAAGGTCAACTCTTAAATTTTCTGTTTCTGTATAGTTTACTTCAACAGATCTAGTTTAATTTTCTCTCAAATTTATGTTATTTCTGTGGATTTCATTGACTGCAAATTTATCGTTAATATTTGTGACATTATACTTGTAGTTACATATGTGCGTGTGTAAATAGAATGTATATATTGTTTGATGTAATTCATAAAATATACTGTGTGAAATAATACAGAGTACGTCCCGCCGTCCCGATGGAAATGGTCTAGTGGTAAAGTGAGATTATTTGCAAATCAAAGATCATATATAAGTTCAAATCTCCTCAATACCACCAAGTCCGGTGTATCATGTGTGAGTAAAAAAAAATACGGACTACTATTTTGTGTTATTTTGTCTCATCTCATCAAATATTAATCGGTACCTTAAGATGTTATATCCAAATATAGTGAGTGGTCCAATAGAAATTATTTATTTATACAAATACAATTTTATTGGACAACCAAAAATATTTCCACTTAAAATTTTTTGTATAAAATTATTTATATATACACCTATAGTAAGTGGTGTTATTGGACAACTAAAAATCTTTCCACTTAAAATTTATTACATTTACAAAATAATATATTTTTATGTCGAAATATTTAGAGTAAGAAATGAAAGATTGATAAATACTCAATAAAGCACGTAAGCACATGGGACGCCAGCTGACAATTTGGTCGAGCTAGTCGATATGTGAATTCTTTAATTATTATTTTTCAGAGTAATTTTTTTATCTATTATTAATAAGTATTGTACTGTAAGTATAGAATAATAAGTTAATGAGCATACACACACACATATATATAGTGCGGCCAAATATTAATAATTGAAAAGAAACACCATATATATTTATTATTGCAGAACCTAAATCGTTTCCACGTGCGTACTAATAAATCAGATAGTAACTAAGTTTGATGATATAAAAAAAATAAAAATAAAAATAATACTAAGTTTGTTGATATAGCATCAAGTGAAATACGTTGAGTAGAATTAATATTTATCAACTTTGTATAATTAAGGGTAAAGGTCCATTTTTTTTTTTGTCGAAGGTAACCCGCAGCCGCTACCGAGGTGCGCACACTTGGCAAGCCAGCTGACAATTCTTTAATTATTATTTGATCAAAATGAACCTTTACCGTCCCCTTGGGGATGGCCTAGTGGTATTGGTGGGATTCGAACTTGAGACCTTTGGCCTGAAGATATCACCACTCCACCACTAGGCCATCCCCAAGGGGACAGTAAATGTTCATTTTGATCTTATAACTATTTGTCTAGGACCACTTTAGTTCTTATTTACTTTTTTGGTCTAAATTGGTCCCACAACTATTTTAAAAGGCTCAATTTGAGTCCTCTTTTGCTCCTTTAACTGGCATAGGAAGACGGAAGGAGACGGACGTTTTAAAAACCCCAAATGACATGCAAAGACTCCGACTACCAGACCCGATTGACTTAATTTTTTCTTTCTTCAATGATTAATTCTCCAAAATACTCAATCCAAATTCCATTTTTAGGATTCCAAAATCTCCAATCCAAATTCAATTTTTAAAGTTTCTAATGGAGAATCTCAAGAAATTAAATTGATGGTGAAAACATACTTGCTGATTTTTTCTCACCAAAAAAGAAGCTGCACAAGCATCTCTCTTCTCCAAATAATGGTACAATGCCTGGTTATTACTTTTCCAAACGCGATTATCGGATTCGCGGCTTCTCGAATCGCTACGGATTCCATGAATTTTTCAAGATGACTACAAAAAGGTACCAACAACTAAGCCTAAAGGTTGAGAGTTTTAGACTTTTCATAAATGATTTTTCTCTGAGTAACGAATTGATCGTTAAAGCAATGAGAATGAGAGTTGTTGATCTCCATTTCGAGACTACATTATCGACGTTTGTATATATTATTTTTTCTAAACTTTAAATGCTTGATTACCAATTGAAATATAATAATTGAATGTTGCGTTGGTTGGTGCTGCTAGCTAATTGGTGATGATTGTGTTTTGATATTATAAACATGCTGCAAATTTTTAGAAAAATTTCATGTTCAATCCATATGGGTGTAAAAAGTGTATGTTAATGTGTAAATTATGTAAATATGTGAGAAAAATATGTGTTAGTGTGTGTTTTAACGGGTATTATTAACGTCCGTTAGTGAAATTTGTTAACATCCGTTAGTAAAGAAGCAACAAAAGGATCAAATTGAGCATTTTAAAATAGTTGTGAGATCAATTTGAACTAAAAAAATAAATAGGGACCAAATTGGTCATAGACAAATAGTTATAGGATCAAAATGGACATTTGCCCTGTAATTAATTAATGAGGTAATCTTTCTATTACCACTTAAATTTTTAAGAAGTTTATTCTACCCATCTCTACTTTTAGGGTTAAGGGTTACATAACCCCGCGACTATTCTATAAGATTCACATTGTCCCATCTTTGATTATTTGGTCCATTTAGCCCCTTCTCGACGTTCTAAAATGACTTACATTGCCCCTTCTATGAATGAGAAAGTTAACACCATTAACAAACACACATTAACACATTTTTTCCCACACACTAAGAATTTTTCACATACTTTTACACACAATTTTATAATTAATCAAAATTGCCACAAATTAATAAATTATGCTTAATAATTAATAAAATAATAAATATCCACAAATTTATTAATGAAATAATTGACACATAATATAATATAATATAATATGAAAAATTCAATATTTATAATACACACACACACACACATATATATATCGAGATAATTTATAGAATTATTTTGAAGTTTGAAATTTGATGATTCGATGATGAATTCTACAATTCAAGTCTTTATTTATGATCATTAAATATTTTGGAAAGAGAGCAAGATTTATGAATTTTAGATTTGCTTACATTCTCATCTTCAAAAGTCATTATATAATGATATTAATTGATTTGTAGAGAGCAAGATTTATGAATTTTAAATTTGCTTAGCTTCTCATCTTCAAAAGTCATTATATAATGATATTAATATATTAGGAGGTTCATTTTACCATTGAAAATGGAGTCGAACACTCAATTGTAAATTTAAAATATGCGGATGATAGTTTTTAGATTAAAATAATTTTATAAATTATCTCAATATATATATATATATATATAAATATTGAATTTTTCATATATTATTATTATATGTTAATTAATTTATTAATAAATTTGTGGGTATTTATTATTTTATTAATTATTAATCATAATTTATTAATTTATTACAATTTTGGTTAACTGTAAAAATGTGTATAAAAGTATGTAAAAAAATCTTAGTGTGTGAGAAAAATGTGTGTTTGTTAATGGTATTAACATTTTCATCCATCAAAAGGACAATATGTACCTTTAAGAATACTCATGGGGGCTATGTGATCCTTAACCCCCTACTTTTAAACATATTTTTTACCGACTTTGGACCAAAATGTCCTTTCATCTTATTTTTAAAAGAAAATATATATATATATATATATATATATAGATTTATCATGCAAAATATATCTTACATCTCCATTTCAAATTCGAAAATATCAATCAATGCATCCTCTCTCACTAAAGAATTCCAGTCGCATTCAAAGATGAAAGAATGTGAACTCAAATATTACAGTCGCTTCCAAATAGGAAAGAATATGAAGATGAACTCTACATTGAAAGATTATCAAGATTGTTAAATGTAACTTAAAGATTTGGAGCTTTAATCTATAAATGTAATGTTTTTAGCTCATTCACACTTGCATATTAAACTTGACAAAAAAAAATGTGATTTTGTTCTTAATTGTGGGCCGGGTCATTCTTAACTATGCTCAAGACTTGGCGCACAGCAAAAGGCACACATAAGTACATCGGTTGACAATTTGACATTTGATGTGCGTACAAGACATATGCGCGCAGATGGCTGCACGTGCAACAACAAACATCGGCATAAGATATCGGTAGAACATTGACTGACAATTATGCATCGAATGCGTACACAAAGCATGCGCATGCACATATGGCTCCACGTACAACAACAAACATTGGTAGAACATCGACACGAATATCAACTAATGATTTGACATCAGGTGCGCAGACAACAATAAACATCCTCAAAAGACATCAACACAAACATGCCGACTGACACATTGGCATACATTCGCAGAAGATATCAGCAATAGATCGGCACACATTGACGTGCACACACTGACCGTGCAATTCCGCAAGCACTAGTAACTGTACGCTCGATGCGCAAGTTCCGGTACGTGAAGTTAAGAATTTTACTTTTACAGATTTTTTAAAGGTTGCAGAAATACCTATTTTTTTTTTCAAATTTTCATAAACTACATTATGGATGATTTTAAGTACCTATAATGTCAAAACATGTATATTATTCCAATAAACTTATTTCATACTAGCTCCCATTTTCCCTTAAATCAAACTTCAAAATCAAACGACACCCAACATCTAACAATGTTAATAATCACATATTTATTCTCTTCAATTTGAAGAGATGAACGACTTAGGGAGAGAAATTTTATCAAAATTTTCAAAAATCTTCCAGAGGGATTGACGGGTTGGGGCAGAAATTTTTATTTCTTCTCTTGAATTTGCGAAGGTCGACAATGGCTGGATTGGTAGAGAAATTTAGATTTATTCTCTTCAATTTGTGTAGATCGACGATTTTTCAAAATTTTCAGATTTTGTAGAAGTGTGATCGACGATGACCATGTGGAGGAGAGGTATTTTTTTTCAAAATCTTTAAATTTTTGCGAATGTGGTGCAGGCGGCTGGGTGGGGGAGAGGAAGTGGGGAGTTTTTTTTTGTTTTAATAATATGAATATAAGAGTATTTTGGTAATTGAGTGTAAAAAATATATTTAAAATTTTGTGGGTAAAAGAAAATTTTAAAAAATTTAAGTGGGTAATTTTCCACAGTCCCCTTAATTAATATACACATCTGATAAAAGTTGAATAAAGTATAAAAAAAACATAGGTAACGAGTGAGTTGGCAAATCTTAATGTGAAAGCAAAATGCATGTATCCTTAAACTCAGATGAGGGGTTGCCTTCGATTCTGCATCAAACCCCAATCTCTGCCTCAGAAACCATGTTTCTACATTATTGTAAAATTTGGTGATTCACATGGCTAACCATCATTTGCGCAACCACTTAATCATTTTCTCAAACAACCATTGCATTTCATATTCTAATGTTCAAAAATTGTTGATGTGACACAATATGTGTGCACGTGGCATGCATGTAGAACTCTTCACGAGGGTATAGTGAAATTTCTCAAAGATTCCATGATACACTCCACTCAAATGTATGTCCACCGTAAGCTCTCAACAACGGACTTTAAATGAAATATGTAATATTCATTATTTTTTAAAAATAATAATTTATACATACTCATTGACATTATTTTTTGGGCTTTGCATTATATTTTATTATTTTTTTAAAATAATAATTTATACATTCTCACACTTACAGATTAAAAAAATTAAAGTCCATTAATAGGACACTTTTCAATAGTTTATGGTAGGCAGGCATGCATTTAAGTGGAGTATAGTATAGAATCTTTCGAATTTGTCAAGTTAGAATATAACGGTACAAATATCAATAGCTCGTTTGATTGGCAAATAATTTGGCTAGGGAACGTATTTTTATTTCTTTAACTCGTGCAGATGGTGGCTAGAGAAATAGTCATAGGAGTATAATATATATATATATATATATATATATATATATATATATATATATATATAAAAGCATGTTTACTTGTCAGATATCGAAATTCCTTCAGTGAGCATATAGGCGATGGAAACTGGGGAAGAATAGGTGATAAATTGGGCTTTCTTATGGGCTGAATGAGGCCCAATTACTTTAGAAAACCTATTTATAGTCGGGCTCATTTTCGATCCAATCCATCAAGTTTTGCAATACTACGAAATTAAAATCATAGAAACCTCAAACGGAAAATTCGAATGCCGCCTCCACGGGCCGTATCCTTTTTTATAGAATAATCTATATCTATATTATATCTAAAAGTAAGATAGTCACTATAAATAGTAATAATAAGTTTTCCCGCCTAAATGCACTTTCTATTAATAAAAGTATAATATTTATTAAAACATATTTAAAAAAATTGAAAAAATTATTCGTGTCTAATTGACCGATTAATCGTTGTCGAGACCAACTGGGCAGCCAAGACTCTGTCTTCTCGATTTTACAACCAACTTGGATGTTTAAGTAATTTATAATTCAAATGATATAATTCATATATTTATATGTGAAATTCATAATTGAATATAATTTTATTATTGTACATAAATATTTTTTTAACAACATCCCCTGTGCATCGCACAGGTGGTATACTAGTTCTATTCATAGTCACCAATTTTCTTGCTATAGCCCCATAATTTTTTTAATCTTTTTTTAAACAAATATTTATATCCTTCTTGTATTGTATCTCCTCTACGTTCAAAACCCTTAAAAATGAATTAAACCGCCTTCATTTTCACGTGTCCTTTCATTTAGAAGCTTGACAGGAACTGCTCTTTATCCGTGCTTTGTACCGACGATCATTCTATGCTTCGGCCCCAGATGTTTGATGTTACTTAATATATTAAACCATTTTCTAAAAAAAATACCGTTTGGGTTTCATTCTCCTTTATAAAAAAAATTGAATGAGTACTAGTACTCGTTGAATTTTTTTAAAATTTTCCAACGTTAGGTATTCAGTATTCTACATTTATGTTGTTGATTTTTAAGAAAAAAAATAATGTTAATATAATTTTAATAGTTGATGTATATATATATATAGGGTTGGGTTCCAGAAGGAACCACACCCTAGGTGAGAACCGAGAACCAATCTCAGCCACAGATTGCTCTGATTTGGACGGCCAAGATCTGTTCCAAATTAAAAAAAACCGTGGCATTATTGTAATATTTTCGAAGTTCACTGCCCCTGAAACTTAGAGAGGGTAAAATCGGAAATTTGAAACTATATGCATTTTGAAAACGTTTGCAGACAAAAGCTCTCTTCCCACCACAACTGCTTGAGCTTTCTCACGCGAATCCAGACAAAGAAATCTAAAAAAACCCGCAAAATCGTTGAATTCAACCGTTCAAGTCGTCCAAAGATTAAATTTCCAATCAAAAATCATGAACTCTCAAGGTAATACATCGTTCAGTTTTATTTTTTCAAATTTTGTTGGATATTATTGTTTGCTATAAAAATTCATTTCACAATATATAATGATGATTTAGTAATTTCTTTCGTGTTTTTTTAGCATAATAGTACTTCGCCGGAGGCATACAAAACATAATCTTTTCAAAAATCTGTTCTTTTTATTGCATGATAATTTATTGGTTTCATTTTTGTTCTATTGACGACGGAAAACTTGTATAAACATGTTAAAGCTAATAATGTTGGAAATGTATATGTGATTTACGTGTATATTTTTGAATTTAGGGTTTTAGCATTCTAATTCCCTATTTTAGCACCGTTGCCTCATATTTTAGCACTACTATGACTCTTTTTTAGCATTACAATTTTTTTAGCATTGTTATTGATTTATGAGTTTCACTTTTTGTTTCTTTGTTTTTAGCTTAACTAGTTTGGTGTTTTAGCACTGTCCTCTTGTATTTTAGCATTCAGATTATGTTTTTTTAGCATTTTTACTGATTTAGCAGTTTCAAATTTTTGTTTCTTTTTTGTAAACCTAACACTTTTGTCCATCTGTGATTTACCTGCACATTTTCTAGCTTTTAGCACTATAGTTTAGTGTTTTAGCACTGTCATATCCTATTATAGCATTCCCATTATGTTTTTTAGCATTGTTATTTTTCTTTAACAGTATTATATAAAAAAATTATAGGTGCTAAAAGGACTACAGATGCTCAAAGTAGCAAAAGAAAACGAGCTAAAACTGCCCCGGATAATGAAGACAATAGACTCAGTACTATATATAACAAATATCCATTCTTAGAAGCAACAACATCGCCATCAACTCTCTCAGACGCTGTGAGGAGAATGAATACATCACAACGGGAAGCAGTGAGACAGCTTGGATTCGGCAGCATTCTTTATTTGAATATAAATCATTTGCCAGAGAAGATGAACTACTGGCTGCTCGAAAACTTCGACCCAGTATCAAGAGAAATCCAATTGCAACACGGGAGAAGAATGCGGGTTGAAGTGTCTGATGTGTCTGTGATCTTTGATTTTCCCAGAGGACCATAGAAGATAGCAAAGAGTGTTAGAGGTGAAATATGCCAGGTCATGACAAAGGATGAGTTGCTCAGTAACATGCTCTCGGATACCGCTGCAGGGGAATGGTTCAAATTGAACTTCATGATTTTGATGATCATTTTCATGATTGAAAACTCTGACGATGGATATATTTTTAAAAACCTGATGGACTGTCTGGATGAAATTGACAACATTAGTCAATATGATTGGTGTGAACATGTCTTGAGATCATTGGTGAACCACACTGTCAGGTGGAAGAATGACAAAAACATGCCCTTCACAGGTCCCATTCTGTTTTTGTTTGTATATTTAGATTCACAATTCTGAGTTTCCAGCAGTTTTATGCCACGTTTAGCACTTGTCATTCCTTTTTTAGCACTAGTATTTGAATTCTGAGGTTTTAGCACTTTTATAAGGTATTTTAGCACCGGTAGTTTCTTCTTTAGCACTTAAGTTTCCTTGTTTAGCACTGGTAGTTCCTTCTTTAGCACTTACTCAAAAAAAAAATTCAATTTTGAACAGATGATGTATGTTGATAGAGTTGAGGTGTACTTTCGGGAGGTGCCGAGGTATATCCCAGCCTTCTATGGATGGAACTATGCTTTGCTTAACCACAGACAGACAACAGAGCTTGTTGCTGGAGATTTCGGAGGTGGCTACCCTTGGCCGGCATACACAAGGACTGAGTTCATACAGGAACACAGAGAGAGAGGTTGTGAGCTGGAAGAACTTCGATAGAGAGAAATCGAACAAGAACAGATTCCAACTATGAATGAGAAAGATGTCGGGCCATCTCATAACGTCACATACCATCACTAATATATTTTTTAGTGTTGCTAATTTCTTTGTTTAAACTCATAACTGATTTCTGTTTTTATAAATGACTATTTACTTATCTGATTTTCACAAAAAATATATCAGATTCAAAGAGAAGAATTGACAGAAGAGAAACGGAAGCAAGACAAAGGGAAGGGGATAGCTGTTGAGATTCCTGAGACTGAGATAAGCAGTTCAAACACTCCAGTAAGCATTCACTAAAAATATAATTTAGCATTCTTCATTCATTGTTTAGCAGTCTCATCAAGTTTACTAATAATCTTAAAAACAAAATTTACAATATTATAAAATGATTTCTAAAATAGGCAATCAAAAGACACAGAGAAGAGCCAAAAACTGCTATGCCCACAAAGCCAGCTGAAACACCCAGAATCAGCAAGAAAAAGGTGTTTACCAAATAATAATACAAACATAATAAACTTATATTGTTAACAGGGTTTTACCTTCAATTAACATCTAAAAATATACAGAAGGTGGTGATCCAAACCAGCACAGTATCCACAAGGTCCAGGGCCATATTGAAGCAACCTGAACATTTTAAAAACCTTGTGGACACAAGAGAGACACTGACATCTTCTGAGTGTGAGCTGCACTACTGGGCGATGGAAAACAAGACTGATGATGAAAGGTACTTTTATAATACGTTATTATTAACAAATATAAAAGTTATCAGTGTCATTTTGTTCTGTCAAACTGCACTTTACACTAAAAAAGATTTTTATTCAAAAATAGGGATGTTGTTTTGTATTCTGACAAGCGTGTAGAGCTGAGGAGAGCTGAGATGCTGAGTTTGAACAAAAACACATACATCAGTTCTGCTGAGTACCATATTGAACCATGCTCAATCAAAACTTCCTGAAGAAGAGACTCCGAGGAGATTTTTCCTAACAACCAACGTTTGCGTAAGTGACAAATTTGATAGTTATTAATTCTAATTAACTCACTTTATTCTGTTTTAAAATAACAATACACATTCATCTTTCTAATTAACTCACTTTATTCTATTTTTAATTTGTTAGTATTGACACTGGTAATTGAGGTTTAGAACTTGAATTTCTTTTTTAGCACTAGTAAAGCATTTTTCAATTTCTAGTAGACATAAAACCTCACAATAACTGGTATTTTGTGTTTTAGCATTTGTCATTCATTTTTTAACAATAGTATTTTGAATTCTAAATTTGGAATTCTACTTTAGCACTAATAATTTCATATTTTAGCACTGATAGTTTATTATTTAGCACTTACATTTCTTTGTTTAGCACTGATGTTACACCCTGCTAGAAATGTTAAAACATTTATTAGCAATGCAAAAAAAAGAAATATTAATTATGCCTACTAGCATTACATGAAAGAATATTACTATCATTAATAAAAAAATTAGTATGAAAAGACTACAAACAATAAAATAATAAAATTCTTCATTTGTCTTTATAGAACTACACAGTTGTTGCGCCTCCAAAAGAATGGAATGACGAGAAGGTATCAAAGCTGTTTGTTGATAACATATTCCAAGAACTCGACTCATACCCCAATATGAAAGTACATAAAACGGACATGGTACGCATTCATATTTAAAATTGCAAAAGTCATCAAGATAGTAACTAAATATACACTATTTTGTTTGCAGTTTTTCTTTCCCATATTGCAATCAGAACACTTCTACATTATTGTCATTGATACAAGAAGATTGGTGGCTGAGATCATTGACAATTCCACTGCCATGGAAGGAAAGCAGGACGACCCACTATCAAAATATCAACATATTCCTGCAAGACTGGTAACAAAAAATATCTATTTATTGCTTTTTTCACTAGTGAAACAAATTAACAAACACACATTCAATTCAAAAAATAAAAATGAAATAACTTTAATCATAAATTTCAGATCAAGCTCTTCACTTACTTCTTGAAGATGAATGCCCTTCCAAAAATGACAAAAGAAGTGACTGAAAATATCAAGAGCATGAACCGTCTTCAAATGCCATGGAGAACTTCAACAAACAACACTGATTGTGGGGTCTTTGTCATGCGTCATATGGAGACGTATATGGGTGGTTCTGTGAAGAATTGGAAGAGTGGATTAAAAGTAAAGAATCAAATGCAGCTGAGATACTTAAGAATCAAGTATTGCGCTGCCATTCTTACTGCAGAATGCAACATCCACAAGCAGGGGAACATTAAGAATGCAAGAGTCTACTTCCAAAGATGTTCTAAACAAAACCCAATCAGTATTGAAAACCTCTACCTAGAAAACGATAATGAATGAACAACTTATATATATATGTAACAAATTTCTAACTGCTTGAACAACTTTTGCATTTCCTGTTTCTGTATTATGAGAATGTTTATGGATTGATATAATTATTTCTATTCCATGTTATTTGAAAATTTTATGTTAAAATTTCAGAGCTTTATATGCTAAAATTATGAGTAACAGTGTTAAAATTTAATACCTTTCATTCTATATCTTGGTTGTACACATTAAATAGTATAACAATTAATTAAATGAGACTGCTAAAATATTTACAGAATTATCACCACCGTTTTAATCAAATCTGAGCCTTTTATTTTTGAGGATTGTGTGTTGTGAGATGTGGTCCTACATGTGATACACATTAAATACCTTATTTCACTACTAAAACATCCAAAAATCATGTAGAACTTACTAGTGCTAAAATAGAAACTATTGGTGCTAAAATAGCAAATACCGATGCTAAAGAACAAACTATCGTTGTGATGCTAAAATAATAATGCTAATGTTAATTAAAATTTGTATTAAACAATAATGCTAATGTCAATTTAAAATTTTAATATATAACTGTAAAATGTGTATTAAAAAATATATATATATTTATCAACACATTTTAAATGAAGAAAATACAAAATCTTTATTTTAAAAAATAAGATAAAAACTGATAATAAAAAAAGAAAATAATAATAATAAAAACCACCTCCGAAAAAAATATAAAAACCCGCCATCTATCGTTTTCCATTAATTCAACACTCAGAAACTTCTGCAAAAACACAAACACACACGCAAACGCTTAAATTCAAAAACTTCAAAGAGAAACACACACGAATAGGGTTTTTCACAGAGAAATGGAAGATATTCAAACAAAACCAACCACACACAAAACCTACGAACGGAAAAAGAAGAGTAAGAAGAACCGAAGCGACTCTTCAACAAAGAATAGGAAACCTCAAGAGATGGACATCGAACAAGGTATGTAATATATTCTTCTTCTTCAACATAAAAAATAAAGTAATGTGTGTTCCATTTGCAGAAATGAACAATGCTAAAAACCTCACAAAACTTCATATATGACGAAAATTCAAAAACAAACCCTTACAAACTTAAATATATGGAAATAATCAAATGTATACAATAAAATATAGGAAATCAAAAATTTGCAATGTATATGCATTCTGCACATTATGTTTCATGATTTCTTTTTAATGATATGAGTTGTGTGTTAACATGTAGCATCACTATATTAGTAATATGAAATAATGATAGTGTTAGTGATATATTATGAATTAGCATCACCGAGATCTACTTATAGCATAAGACTTCTTATCTACTTAACAGCAAAATACTTACATGCTTTGTTTTAGTTATAATGATACCATAATGTTATTTTGTAGCTACATGTTTTTGTTCAGATGACGGTGCTAAAACCATGAACTGACAGTGCTAAATATGTTAATGATAGTGTTAGTGCTATATTACGCATTAGCATCAAGAAGATCTAAGACTTCTTATCTTTATAAGCATATTCAAATAATAATAACAAAATACTTCCATACTCTATTTTAGTTATAATGATATCATAATGTTATTTTCCAGCTACATGTTTTTGTTGAGATGACGGTGCTAAAATCATGAACTGAGAGTGCTAAATATGTTAATGATAGTGTTAGTGCTATATTACGCATTAGCATCAAGGAGATCTACTTTTAGCATAAGACTTCTTATCTTTATAAGCATATTCAATAATAACAGCAAAATACTTCCATACTCTATTTTAGTTATAATGATACCATAATTTTATTTTCTAGCTACATGTTTTTGTTGAGATGACGGTGCTAAAATCATGAACTGAAAGTGCTAAATATGTTAATGACAGTGTTACTGCTATATTAGGAATTAACATCAACGAGATCTACTTTTAGTATAAGAATTCTTCTCTTTATAAGCATATTTAAATAATAACAGCAAAATACTTCCATGCTCTGTTTTAGTTAGAATGATACAATAATGTTATTTTGTAGCTACATGTTTTTATTGAGATGACAGTGCTAAACACATTCAATATTATGTATGATGATGCCAATCCATTGCTCAGTATTGTAAACAAAACACTGCAATGTCAATAAAACCTACTATTAACAATATGAACATATATAGGTCCCAGCAAAAGATCAAGGACTACAGAAGATATAAATATATCAATCAAAAATGAGAGAAGATCCAAGATTAAGCATGATACCCGTGATATGAAAGCTCGATCCAGAACATTAGCGCTGACATTCCTTCAAAGAATAAAGTCTACACCAGATTCTGAAGCAGAAGACACAAGTGCTTCTGAATCTAAAAGTCAAGAACAAACACCAAAGGCAGACAAACAACCAATGCTTAAAAGCAGAACCACCCCTTGCACCCTCTATTCTGCAATCAAACAATTCACCCCTGAGCAAAGAAATGTTGTCGAATCAATTGGTTTTGGAAGCATTTTGCACTTGGCCATCAAGGAAGTGCCTCAAGCACTGAGCCACTGGTTGGTAAGTAACTTTGATCCAGAAAGCTGTGAGTTGATACTCAAGAGAGATCGACGATTGCATATAGATACAAATGATATATCATTGATCATGGGCTTCCCTGCTGGTGCCCTGCGCATAAATAAGAAACCTAGATGTCAAACTTGCCTACTGACAAAGGAGTGGCAAGGCAAATTTGGAAAACATGAACACAAAATCTATGCGGCCAATGTTTCAGATAAGATGGCGGTAAATGGTTCAAAATACACTTCATGGTACTGCTTATTAACAGTCTGATTGAGTCAACAGGCAATGGATATGTACATCCACAATTGGTGCACATCTTCTATGATGTTGATGGAATACAGAATTACGATTGGTGTGAGTACACTACCAGGTGCCTGGTTCAGAAGACGCTGGTTTGGAAAAAGAAAAGAGACAAACACTACAATGGACCCATTCTCTTCTTAATGGTTAGTTTATCAATTGTCATGTTTATAGCATTATTAAAATAAACTTTTCATTTCCTTACTATTACTAACATAAATTCCATTTTCCACCCCACAGATGTTTTATATGGACAGAGTAGTGTCCTACAACAGAAGGGTTGAACGCTCGATTCCAGCATTCAAAGGCTGGACACACAAGATTTTATGCAAAAGACAGACTTCAGAATTGAAAACAGGTGGTTTTGGAGGAGGCCACATTTGTGGCCCATATGTAGTAGAAGAAGCTGGAAGAAAGGATGAGCACATCTTGCCTGCTCTGGAGGCTACTGCTGAGAAAAGTGAAGTTGTATATGTTGTGGATGCCGGTGTTGAGAAAGATGAAGCTCCACATCCTGTGGAGGCTGATGTTGCAACCAATCTGGCTGCAGAATCTAACAGTCCTGCGCGAACAACAACTAAGGATCCTCTGCGGGAATATGTGCAAAAGCTGATTGATGACTCGAGGTGAATGACAGAGGCAATGTCCACATTGATCAAAACAGTAGAGGGAGTGCCGCAACACATGATGGACAACCTCTTCTTCAAGAAAACGTATGAAACAGCGCAACAGCTTTTGATCAAGAAACAACCAAGTCCGATGTCGCAAGCATCACAGACTAAGCCACAACCACAAGCAACATCGGACGATGATGAGTTCTGGAGTGATCCGGTGAGAATATCAGCAATAGAGGATATTGAGAGGGCTATGGCAAAGCGTGCACAGCTTGAGAGGATATACGCTGATGAAGGTCCAACATTCAGTCTTGGACTAAATGATGATGCATGGGCTGGGGTACTGAAGGTTACACAGGAACTTTCTGAAGGGAATGTGTTGGATAAGGAACAAGCTGAAACTGAAACATTTGATGTTGAAATCATAGAGGATCTAATGAACAAGGTATAGGAAAAAATTTGTCATTAGACCTGACATGGGTTATTTTAGCATTCTCATGGATTATTTTAGCATTCACATAACTTATTTTTAGCACTAACACGGCTCATTATTTGCTATCATAATTTTTTTAGTCTGAAGTTATATATAATTATGTTTCTAATATACATAAAAAACTAATTGCAGGTAGAGATGGAGCATCTGAATTCAAAGAAATCAAAGCCAGATGAGGGTGATGGCACATCAAAGCCAAAAAATGTTCCGAATAACACTGAGGTGTGATATAGCTATTGAAGTAACATTCAACATCTTTATTACACTTTACAAGAGAAAAAAGTAGAAATTATTAAATATTATTTTTTTAAAAATAGATGATATATGCTCTCGCGAGCCGGATGGAGACAAGAACAAAAGAGCAGAAGAAACCAACAGAGAAGCTGATGTCACCATACAAGATCAGAGTCCTTGATACAAAGGAACGCATTGACAGGCAGCAACAAGAGATATTCTTATGGGTTGTGCAGAATGATACAGAGAGCAGGTATGTCACTCATGATATGTAAAAAATAATGCATAAAAAAGTCATATTATATACTGGTATATGACTGCTTTCTATTTATACTGATTTATCAGTGAACAAATCTTGTATGATGACAAACGAGTCAACATTGCACAGGTTGATATGAAGACCATGGCACCAAATGAATACATCAGTTCATCTGTTCTGGATGTTTGGAGCAACCTACTGAATCAGAATGAGAAAATGCGAGACCCATCTTCTAAATATAAATTTTTCTTCAGAACACAACCTTGCGTAAGTGTATACTTAATTATAACTCCATATAAAGTCCTTTAACCTACACTAAATATAATAAAAAAAATGTTCTTCTTGCAGAGCTTCACTCTAGTTGATGCACCATCTGCATGGGATTCTTCCAAGAGATGTTCTTCTTTCGTCGATAAAATAAAATATGAGATCGAATGTTGTCCATGGGTATCGTTGAGCAATGTTGATCTGGTACACAAGATTATTCATCTTGACATTGTTTACACCCCTTTAAAACATTACATTATAAATGTGAATATTAAGTTTGTAAAACATGCTAGAATTATAACAAAAACATATTTTTTATTGACAAACCCCATGTTAATTCTGTCTGCAGTTTTTCTTTCCTATCTGCCATTCAAGTCACTTTTTCCTTATCTCCATTGATGTGGTTAACTTCAATGTTAACATTATTGACAATTCAAGTGTACGAGATAGTGAGAAGGATGGAATAAAGCTCAAGTACAATGACATCCCAGACAACCTGGTAATATATGAATTTGTCACCAATTATTTTTTCTCAGTATCTATCTCAATTAAAAAAAACTAATTTTGAAAAACACATGCAGGTAAACTTTTTCAGTGAATTCCTCACAAGTACTGGACTTGAACAAAAATCAAAGGGATTAAAGGAAAAGCATAGGACAACCAAGTTGAAGATGCCATGGAGAGATACAAAGAACAAGGTAGATTGTGGCGTCTATGTCATGAGGCATATGGCGACGTACAGAGGGTGTGGTCTCAAAGACTGGAGCAGTGGTCTGAAGAAAGGCAACACCAGGCAGATGAAGTTCTTAAGAGCAAAATACTATGCTGCAATCATAACTGCATACAGTAACATACTCAGGGATCAACACCTCAAATCTGCTAGTCTATATTACAGACAAGCATGTTCCGAGGGGGAAATTGTGGTAGACCCCACAAAAATGATGTGACTTGTTTTATGATGATTTCCAACTCTGTATTACAATGATACAATATTTGTCTTTTGATCGTATATGTTGGTATATATGTATTTTGTAGTAACTGTCACCATATACTCTTATGAACATTTTAGTATTAGCAGTGTTAATTGACGTTTTAGCACTTCCATTTCTTTTTTTAGCACTACTATAGCATTCACCAAGCATTTTATATTTTAGCTCTTACAAATCCTTTTTTAGAACTACTACTAGCATATATTTTGACTTTTAGCACTTAAAAATCCTTTTTTAGCACTGCTACTATAATATAAGACTACCAGTTTTGTCCAGTTAATATTTAGATTCACAATTCTGAGTTTCAAGCATTTTTAGCACTTGTCATTCCTTTTTTAGCACTAGTATTTGAATTCTGAGGTTTTAGCACTTTTATAAAGTATTTTAGCACTGGTAATTTATTCTTTAGCACTTAAGTTTCCTTCTTTAGCACTGTTGTTACACCTGCTAGAAATATTAAAACTTTTATTAGCAATGTTAAAAATGAAATACCAGCTATGCCTATTTAGCATTACACGAAAGAATATTGCTATCATTAATAAAAAAATCAGTATAAAAAAATTTCAAAAAATAAAATAAAATGTATCTACTTCTTCCCACAATTCCTAGAATCATGATTGGCTTTCTTCCCACACTTCTTGCAGGTCCGTAAAGGTTTCTTTTTGCGTTCAGCTCTCGCCTCTTCTTTTGATTTTATACGACTTGCACTGCCTTTTGTCTTCACAAGCTCAGGTGGATGCACCTCAACTTCACTAGGTGCACACAATCCATAAAAATCAGAAAATAATCTACTCTTCTTTGACATAGTATCGTCTTCAATATCATCAGATGAAAACCCCTCCCTTAACTCGCGTAAACTTTGCAACAACAGAGACATATTTGTCGTGTCACCTTCAGCAACAGAAAGACATGCATAAAACTCAGAAATTAATTGGTTCGTAACAATTTTGTTCTCCTCCAACAAAAAACACCGATCACCCAACAATGCACCTGCTTCATTAATGAGTGAAGACTTCATCCAACGAGACACAACATATTTAGGAGGTATCGAATCCAATTTCAAATCTTTGAATATAGTGAATATGTGGCAGCACAGAATCCCATCCCTCATAAATTTCAAGCAGCTGCATATAGTGGAATCCTCAACCTTGTCGTGAACAACCTTATTTGTAGCACCAAAACCATCCTTCACTTCTAGCATCGCAGCTGAATCGTTTTCTGAAATATTACAAACACGACAGACATAACATGCATCTTCAATCTCCTTCTGAACCTCGTAGAACTTATTCCTAGTATAAATAGTGGCAGCATGTTTCTCAAATGTGAATGGGGTCTTCAACTGAGGAATTGACGACTCATCAACGTTGTCCAAGTAGGTATGTGCATGTCTCTGAGTATCAAGTGCGCTATCAAAGTTCATCAGAAACTCAACAAGGTTTGACTTTGATCTAAGAAACCTTGAATAAAAACTGTTCACACTCTCTGAAATTGAGGTAGTTCTGCACAGCCCACTCATCGGTAAATCCCTAAAATATACAGACACCCAATCTTCACGAATATCATACAATGACTTGAACCAACTATCGTCTGCCAATCCAAATTCAACCATAATTTCCTTTCATATCAACTCAAAATCTGTAATGTTTATACAATTAGACCACACAATACTATTTAACCTCTTTTTGAATGTCTCGTTCTTTCTGATATGCGCAGGCAACTTATCTGGAACTTTAAACATAATATGCCACATACACAATCGATGTCTGGTATTGGGAAGTACCTATCTTACAGCAACCTTCAATCCAAGATCCTGATCAGTGATTATTAGGCTAGGAGAAGCACCCATACAGTCCTTGAATTTCTGAACAACCCATGAATAAGATTCAGCATCCTCACCCGACATTAAAGCAGCACCAAAGGTTACAAGCTTCCCGTGATTGTCCTTCCCAGTGAAGGGTGCAAAAATCATTGAATACCTGCAAAATATAAAAATTCACAAACCTCTGTTATTATCATGTCTTTATCATTGTATATAAAATATTCAAACATTAGGTAACAGTGCTAAAAAAGGAAATTCAAGTGCTAAAATATAAACTACAAGTGCTAAAAAAGGAAATTCAAGTGCTAAAATAGAAAAATACCAGTGCTAAACCAGCAGAATGCTAAAACTAATAGAATATCAAGTCTAAACAATATAGCACACTAACCTGTTAGTCCTATATGTTGCATCAAACGACACAACATCCCCGAATAGTGAAAAGTTCCTTCTTGATATAGGATCAGCCCAAAACACACACCTCAACTGATCATCATTGTTCACTTCATAATCAAATGTGAAAACAGAGCAGAGTTCATGCCTTTTGGACATTTTATCCAGCATCATTTGCGCATCTACACCCACAGCATACGCCTTGAGATCTCGACTGAAGTTTTTGAAATCAACTGCTGTACAGCTTATATTCGAATATCCACCAACAACTTTTTTAACTAATCTAAAGGTTGTCACAGGTCCAATGTTTACCCTTGCACAATTTAAAATAAACATTTGATGTGTAGGATCTATATTCCTATTCAGATTCATAAACTCTTTGTGTGTATCCGTAACAAGAGAATGCATATGTCTTTCTTCAAATAATCCAACACTGTACCCATCACAACCAATATACTTCAAACCAATCCTAGCCATACAGTAATTCCTCTTCGACACACGACGTCTCTTTTTCTTTGAAGATTCACCAAAATCAACAGATGCGTTCTTAACTCCCTCACAGCTACACAGAACATACTTCCAAATTATAGTACCATCTTTAGACCTCTTTGTAGTAAACAGACGGGTATCAAACCCACATGATGAGGCGTACACCTTGTAAAATATTATACCATCATCTAAAGTAGGGAAAGTCTTGCCCAATGCAGGCTTCAAAGATGGTTCACATTCAGGTGTGTAAAATTCAGAAAACACGGGTGAAATCTCCAAATTGGAAGAAGCACAATCTGCACATTTATCAATACACAACTAAATCACATTAATGCGTAAAAAACATATTATAAGATCAAGTTATAAAAATTCACAGTGCTGCTAAACTTGGTTATAACAGTGCTAAAATAGTTCACAGTAGTGCTAAACATATTTGCAACAGTGCTAAAAATATTTCACAGTAGTACTAAAGTACATATTAAGTCAAGGATATAATTTAAACTGATTATTTGGATAAATTCTAATTTATCCACATGGGAAACAAAATGATTTCTTTAGCATAATATGTAGATTCCTCTATACATGATTTAAATTGCAAGACAAAAACATAAAATGAACACACATGACAATTATATTTACAGATTGTTCTCATAAAAGCATACACATAATAAAATTTTAATAAACAGTATGACTTCACTTCGTATAGCAACTGTCTGACCAAAATTTGCTTTTTGCATGGCTAATAATTCATATTGTGGTGCTAATAAATATACAGATATACAGAAAATAAAAACACAATATGCAGCATTAAAAACACATGCTCATCGTCAAGAATTCAAAATAACAGCTTAGTAAGCTTCGTCAACCTAAAAGCAGTGCTAATACAGTTCATAGTAGTGCTAAAACACGTTACAACAATGCTAAAATAGTTCAGAGTAGTGCTAAACTACATGTTAAGAAAATATTATTTATAATACTTATTTGTTATTGAAAATTCTACATTCATCGTACAAATACTCTATTAACAAGATACTCTTATGATACTCAATCGTTTTTACAATGATAAAAACTAAATTCAAATGCTAATAATTCGTATTCTGATGCTAATAACTCTACATATATACAGAAAATCAAAACACACAATACGCAGCCCCAAAAACACATGTTGATCGTTAAATATTCAAAATTAAAACCTTGTCGAACAAACGTATACAAAAATCGCAGTAAAATTACAGAAAAAACTTTTTTACCCGGCATCTTCGTCAAATAACAGTGAATAACACAAACTCCAGCAAAAAATCGCGTGAACACCGATTTAGTTGAATAAAATTCGAAGAGAATCGACTGATATTTCGATTATATAAGCGCAAAGGAAATTGATATATACAAGGAAAGAGATTTCGAATGGAAAAGGAATTACAGACCGAAATCGATTTCATTCCAAATATAACAGAATTAATAAATTACAAAAATACCCTTGGTTCATTAAAAAATCATCAATATTACAATAATGCCACCGCGAATTTTTTAATTTTGAGGCAGATCTTGGCCATCCAAATAAACGAGATCTATGGTTGAGATCAGTTCTCAGTTCTCACATGGATGTCTAGTTCTCACATGATCCCATCTCTCTCTCTATATATATATATAGGGTAGGGTTCACATAAGAACCAATCCCCATGTGGGAACTAGGAACTAATCTCAATCACACAATGCTTTGATCTTAATGGTCCAGATTTAAATAAAAAGGCGGTGGCATAATGGTAAATATGAGGAAGTCAAACTTATCCCTGGTCAAAGCTGACATCAGCATCCTTACACAAAATTTATTTAAACTTTAAACATCCATAACTTGCTCATTTTTCATTAGATTAACGCAAATTATATATCAAATTAAAGCTCTTATCGTGCTCTTTCATTTAAGATCCATTATTCATATGTTTATTTGAAAATATATTTTTTCGTCCATAATAGTGTGATGTTAAACTCAGAATCGCATGACAAAATATTCACGATAACATGGAAGTATACACATAATAACATGAAAAAATATTCATAACAGCATGAAAAAATATTCATAAAACACATAAATTTTACTCATAATAGCAGTAATAGTGTTCGTTAATAGTAGGACATTATTTGTTCATACTAGCATGCATATATATTCATATTAGCATGTATATATGCTCATAATACATTGATAATACTCTCATTTTAGCATAGCAAAATTTATAAGAATAGACAACGGTTTTAAAGTGTTGTCTATATGATTTCCGAAAATTATGCTCAAATATTATAAGTTTGCCACCCCGCCTTTGACCAAAAATTGACCAAATCTTAACCATCTAAATCAAAACAATGGATGGATGAGATAAGTTCCTAGTTCCCACATGGGGTTTAGGTTCTCATTTGATCCATCCTCTATATATATATATATATATATATATATATAGTTGGGTTCCAGAAGGAACCACACCCTAGGTGAGAACCGAGAACCAATCTCAACCACATATTGCTCTGATTTGGACGGCCAGATCTGTTCTAAAATTAAAAAAAAAGCGGTGGCATTATTGTAATATTTTCGAAGTTCGCTGCCCCTGAAACTTACAGAGGGTAAAATTTGAAATTTGAAACTATATGTATTTTCAAACGTTTGCAGACAAAAAGCTTTCTTCCTACCATAACTGCTCGAGCTTCCTCACGTGAAACCAGACAAAAAAATCAAAAAACTGGCGAAATTGTTGAATTCAACCGTTCAAATCGACCGAAACCACTTAAGAACATTAAAATTCCGATCAAAAATCATGAATCCTCAAGGTAATATATCGTTCTGTTTTATTTTTTCAAATTCTGTTGGATATTACTTTGAGTTTATAAAAATACATTTCACACTATATTATGATGATTTAGGATTTTCTTTCGTGTTTTTTTAGCATACCAATACTTCCTCCGGAGACATACAACCCATAATCTTTACGAAAAATATGTTCTTTTTATTGCATGTTAATTTTTCCATTTCATTTTGTACTGTTAATGATGGATAACTTGTATAAACATGTTAAACCTAACAATGTTTGCAATATATATGTGATTTACATGTATATTTTTCAATTTAGGGTTTTAGCATTCTCATTCTCCTATTTTAGCACTATAATGACTTATTTTAGCACTCTCGTGATTTATTTTAGCACTCATTTTTTAGCACTCTCGTGATTTATTTTAGCATGGCACTTGTTTCAAACATTAGCATGAAACACTGTTATATGTTTGTTTAATTTTAGCATTCAGATTATCTTTTTTTAGCATTGTAATTGATTTAGGAAATTTCATTTTTTGTAAAACTAACACCCTTGTCTATCTGTGATTCAACTGCACATTTTCTTGATTTTAGCACTCTAGTTTATAGTTTTAGCACTATGATGTCATATTTTAGCATTCAGATTCTGTTCTTTAGCATTGTAATTAGGCTTTTCATATTTTGTTTCTTTTTTGTAAACATAAAACCTTTGTCCATCTATGATTCAACTGCACATTTTCTTGATTTTAGCACTTTAGTTTAGAGTTTTAGCACTGTCATGCCATATTTTAGCATTCAGATTTTGTTCTTTAGCATTGTAATTGATTCAGGAGTTTCATATTTTGTTTCTTTTTGTAAACATAAAACTTTTGTCCATCTATGATTCAACTGCACATTTTCTTGATTTTAGCACTTTAGTTTAGAGTTTTAGCACAGTCATGTCATATTTTAGCATTCAGATTCTGTTCTTTAGCATTGTAATTGATTTGGGAGTTTCATATTTTGTTTCTTTTTTGTAAACATAACATTTTTGTCCATTTGTGATTCATCTGTACAATTTCTTCATTTTAGCACTCTAGTTTATTGTTTTAGCACTGTCATGTCATATTTTAGCATTCAGATTCTGTTCTTTAGCATTGTTATTTTTGTCTACTTAACAGTATTATATAAAAAAATTACAGGTGCTAAAAGGACTGAAGAAGGTGAAACTAGCACACACAAAAGAGTAAAAATTGCCCCGAAGATTGAAGATAATAGACTTATTGATAGATATAACAGATATCCATTATTACAAGCAACAACATTGCCATCAACTCTATCACATGCTGTGATGCAAATGAATAAAGCACAAGAGGAAGCAGTGAGACAACTGGGGTTCTGCAGCATTCTTTACTTGAATATAAATCATTTCCCAGAAAGGATGAACTACTGGCTGCTCGAAAACTTCGACCTAGTATCAAGAGAACTTCAACTGCTTGAAAACTTCGAAAATTGGAAGAAGCACAATCTGCACATTTATCAATTCACAACTAAAATCACATTACTGCATAAAAAACATATTCTAAGATCATATAAAAACAATTCACAGTACTCGTAAAACTAGCTAACAACAGTGCTAAACTAGGTTACAATAGTGCTAAAATAGTTCAGAGCAGTGCTAAACTAGTTTACAATAGTGCTAAAATATAGTTCACAACTTATGTCAGGTAAAAAAAGACACAAAATTTAGAAAAATGGTTCTCTTCACATAAACATGCTCAAGTTTAACCTGTCGACTTCTATGCAAATATTATTTTAATAAACTTCCATCTATTAAATGAATTTCTATAAAGAGGAAATCAGTGGCAACATCAAGCATGACTCAATATGTTTTTTATGACTACAAAAAGTTTAGATACTCACTGATGGATGCAATGTGATAATAGCAAACATGAAGACATAAACATAAAAATGTTACAGTAGACTTTGCAATGATAACAACAGTGCTAAATATAGTTCACAACATTGCTAAAATAGTTCACAGCAAAGAATAGCTTATTAGCTTCGTCAACCTAAAATAGTGCTAAAATAATTCACAGAAGTGCTAAAATAGTTCACAGTAGTACTAAAGAACATGTTAACAAAATGATTTTCATAATACTCATTTCTTATCACAATGTTGCACTCATCGTGAAAAATACTCTATTAACAGTGCTAAACTAGGTTACAATAGTGCTAAAATAGTTCAGAGCAGTGCTAAACTAGTTTACAATAGTGCTAAAATATAGTTCACAGCTTATGTCAGGTAAAAAAAGACACAAAATTTAGAAAATGATTCTCTTCACATAAACATGCTCAAGTTTAACCTGTCGACTTCTATGCAAATATTATTTTAATACACTTCCATCTATTAAATGAATTTCTATAAAGAGAAAATCAGTGGCAACATCAAACATGATTCAATATGTTTTTTATGACTACAAAAAGTTTAGATACTCACTGATGGATGCAATGTGATAATAGCAAACATGAAGACATAAACATAAAAATGATACAGTAGACTTTGCAATGATAACAACAGTGCTAAATATAGTTCACAGCAGTGCTAAAATAGTTCACAACAAAGAATAGCTTATTAGCTTCGTCAACCTAAAACAATGCTAAAATAATTCACATAAGTGCTAAAATAGATTACACAAGTGCTAAAATAGATTACAGAAGTGCTAAAATAGTTCACAGTAGTGCTAAAGAATATGTTAACAAAATGATTTTCATAATATTCATTTCTTATCACAATGTTGCATTCATCGTGAAAAATACTCTATTAACGAGACATTCTTATGATACTCAATCTGTTAACTAAATTCACAATGCTAATAATTCATATTGTGATGCTAATAAAATCTACATATATACAGAAAACCAAAACACACAATATAAAGCCTAAAAACGCATGCTGATCGTGAGAAACTCAAAATAACAGCTTAATCAGCTTCCTCAACCTTGTCGAACAAGTCTAAAACAAACGGATAAAAAAAATCGCATGAAAACTACAGAATAAACTTTTTTACCCGACATATTCGTCAAATAACAGTGAACAACAAAAACTCCAGCAAAAAATCGCGTGAACACCGATTAGGTTGAATAAATTTCGAAGACAATCGACTGATAATTTCGATTACATAAGCACAAAAGGAATTTGATATATACAAGGAAAGATATTTCGAATGGAAAACGAATTGCAGACCGAGAATAGATTCATTCCAAATATGACAGAATTCCTAAATTACTAAAATAACCTGGGTTCATTAAAAAGTCTAAAAAATTACAATAATGCCACCGCTTTTTTAAAAATTTTGATCTGATCTTGGCCGTCCAAATCAGATCTATCTGTGGCTGAGATTGGTTCTCGGTTCTCACATGGGAGTGTGGTTCTCACATGATCCCATCTCTCTATATATATATACCTACTACTTAAATTTAAGTTTGATCGATTTTTTTGGGATATTTTAATTTAAAATTATTTAAAATGTAGTACTTCAATTTATATATTTTAAAAGTCGCATTGTAATTTTAAATTTGATCATATTTCATAATTTTTAATCTAATTAACGTTCTCATGACAAAAGTATGACGAGTAGGTCCTGTTGCCATTGATAACGATGATGAAATGTAAAAATCACAACTGTGAGTGGTGCCTTCATTGAACTTAATTTTTTAAACTTATAAATTAAATAATAAGTTGATAATTTATTGATGAATTTGCTCATGGGTCATGAGTTATTGATGCACTTATGTCAAACTCAAGTTTGATATTTTTATAAATATAAGAAATTTGCGTGGAAATAAGCTTTCGGCAAGTCGAGTGACATATAGATTGCAAAATGTTAAGTCATGTGATATTGGAATAAATAAAAAAATTAAAAATTAGAATTTCTTGAAAATTATGATAGAATTACAAATATATATATATATATATATATATTGACAGCAATTACAAAAATATTAATTATTTGAGTAGAATATCATATTAATCTTATTTAAAAACTATGTATGGATAATTTTTCAGATATGCGTGCAGGTCTCTTACCAAAGATTGATTAATGATTCAAATCGCAAAATTTTCAAAATCTGATGTCGGTTAATGTCAAAACTAATAAAATATTATGTTAAAATAACAAAAAACAAAGAAGATTAGGATTAAATCCTAGCACAGATTTTTTAATAAATATTTATGTGTTACGATGAATTTGATGAATATTTAAATAATAAATTAATCTGAATAGATTATATAAGATTGAAAATGTGTAAATGGATAAAAAGAGGCAAAATAAAATAGTAAACGGGAAAAAAAAAAACAAGATATAAGGCTATAAGAGTTATTTGGGCAATTTGGAGTGTAAATGTCTACAATACCCCTATAACACACTTGTTCCCACATTCCAATCATTGTGTAAGTGTACTATTTACACTTTTAATAACTACCCAATAAATGCACACACCTAACATATAACAATCCAATTTCATGAATTTTAGGGTTAGGGTTAGAAAGTGTCACACCCTAAAACAACGAAATTTTTAAAAATGAAAATAGGCATAACGAATTTTTTTAAAAAAATAACGTTAATGCACGTAACGAAATTCTTTTAAAAAACTGATCTTCCACTAACGTTAAGATGCCGAAAATAAGCATAACGATTTTTTTTAAAAAACTAACGTTAATGCACGTAACATTAAATGAACATCAATCAATTATTCTCTCTTTCTTTTTCGACCAAAATGAGGTAGGTAGAATGAATAAATATGTATTTGTATAGGTAGGTATTAGTTGACCCAAATTAAATTAAATTTAATGCATTTAATTTTGTGTAAGAGAGGTTGGTAGTGTAATATGCATATATTAAAGGTAGGGCGGAACATCCAAAATAAAAAAACACAAAAAATGTTGATTCCCCTCAGATAAAAGAGAAGAAATATATTGAGAGGTTGATCCAGAAGATTTACTAATATTATTATTATTATTATTATTATTATTATTATTATTATTATTATTATTATTATTATTATTATTAATAAAAAAGTATTATTATTTATATTATATGTTTTTGTTATTTTTATTTTTTACTAATAGTATTAATTAGACGAATATTATTATTATTATTATTATTATTAGATTAATTGTTGTTGTTATTATTATTAGATTATTATTATTATTAAAAAATTATTACTATTTATATTAATTGTTTTTTTCTTTTACTTTTTTACTAATAGTGTTATTTAGACTATTATTATTATTATTATTAAAAAGTATTATTATTTATATTATATGTTTTTGTTATTTTTATTTTTTACTAATAGTATTAATTAGACGAATATTATTATTATTATTATTATTATTAGATTAATTGTTGTTATTATTATTAGATTATTATTATTGTTAAAAAATTATTACTATTTATATTAATTGTTTTTTTCTTTTATTTTTATACTAATAGTGTTATTTAGACTATTATTATTATTATTATTATTATTATTAATATTATTATTATTATTATTATTATTAAAAAGTATTATTATTTATATTATATGTTTTTGTTATTTTTATTTTTTACTAATAGTATTAATTAGACGATTATTATTATTATTAGATTATTGTTGTTGTTGTTATTATAATTATAATTATTATTATTATTATTATTATTATTATTATTAAATGTAATTAAGATTGAAATAGGACATAACGATTTGGATAAATGTGGCCTAAATATTTAGTTAAATGTGGCCTAACGATTAGGAACAAATTAGCATTATAATTACTTTAAATGGCTATAACGATTAATTAAAAATAGTGCATAACGATTTAATATAAATAGCATAACGATTAATATACTTTTGTAAATAGTGCATAACAATTTAATATAAATAGCATAACGATTTAATATAAATAGCATAATGATTAAAAATAGTGTATAATGATTTAATATAAATAGCATAACGATTAAGCATAATGATTAATTAAATACAATTTCGTTATGCATATCTAATATACGTTCGTTACACATTTATTGAATCTGGACAACCCCATAACGATATATTAAAATAAGTATAACGATACATTAAAATTAGCATAACGATGAACTTAAAGGCCGTAACGAATGATTAAAATTAGCCCAACGATTAATTAACGAAGTATAACGATTCATTTAAATTAGCATAACGAATGATTAAAATTGTAACGATTAATTAAAAAAGTAGAACGAAGTGTAACGATTAATTAAAAAAGCCCATAACGATTATTAAACATAACAATCAATTAAAAAAACTTTCGTTAAGGATCAATATAGTATCGTTTCACATCTAAAAATCTATCGTTACTCTAGATCTCAAAACAAAACAAAACATGGAAATTTCACAGAACAATTTAATCTTATATTAAGCAAAAACATATCATTATGCAAGATCCATAATCGTTATGCAAGATCTCTAAACATATACATTCGTTACATATAAATCATAAAACTAACGAGTCGTCTAACCTCTCCCGCTTCAGATGGTCGGTCTTCACATTGTTCCTCCATCGCCGGTCGGTCTTCAACGCCGTTCCTCCGGCGAACAAGTTTTTTTTTTTCCTTTCACAGAACGGTAGAGAGAGGGGTTGAAAGCAGCGAGAGTGAAAGAGGAGAAGTGAGAGAAAGAGAGTAAGAGAGGTAGTTACAAGATATAAATTGAATTGAAAGCAACGATATTAATGGAACTGAATTCCACAACCATACTTTTTTTTTCAAATTGAAATCGAGTTCGGATAGACCATGGAGAGATTTTGTTCCAGAAAAATCTTTTGTTCCTTTTGCATGGAAAGTACAAAATTGTGTAAGATACATTTCAGAAAAGCAGGGAATATATTCTGATTTAATTCGGTCAATGTTCAGATATAATACAAACTAGCACATCTCCCGTGCGATGCACGGATATTAAATATTTTATTCGATTGTAATTATATATATATAATAGGATATTGATCATAAATAGAAAAACAATTATATTGAACCAAAATCATAAAATGAAATTATATTTTGATTAAAAATTGTAATACACACACACCCCAATAATAATAAACAAAACTTGATCCACTTTCTTATATACTTATTGGTACATGAATTATTATTATATTTATGACATATTAAAATCTTCAAATCACTACGTCTTTTGAACAGAAAAAAGGGATAAAATTCCTTAGTTCACATTTCAAGTCTTACAGTCAAATTTAATATTTAAAAATATTAATTATAAAAATAAAATTTATTGTGGTATATAACCAATCATAATTAACATTTTTTTGTTGAAAATTGAAACTTTTAAAAATTATACCCTAATTTTGAAATAATTAACCCTATTAATTAATTATATTAACTAAAAAAATATAAACACTAATGGGATGGAATGAACCCTAAATAATAATTATAAAATTAAACTAAATCAAAATAAATTGAAATTGAAAAAAAATGGATTAAAATCTAATAAAAATTAAAATGAAACACCGAGTGGAATAGAAGATTTCATTTGCAAGAAAGACATATACAAAGAAAACTAATGATGTACATTAATCAATCATTTCTAAAGAATAATAATGATATTAATGTATATAAAAAAACTTAAACATCTCCCATATGTACGTGTCCAATTATGACGGATCCTCTTAGCGCAATATTTTAGGTATAATAACTAAATCATCTAATATGTCTGATCTGGTCAAGTCATATTTTCAATGTCTAATCGGGAATTTGTCAATACTATGAATGTTTTTTGGACATTTTTTCTATTTTTATTTGTGTGCAATTACATATATACCCTTGATAAGTAACTATTTTCAATTTAATTTTTGGTAAGATGCATTAACACTGTTGTAATTTTGAAATTCAGCACAATCCCTTGTGTTTTTAAAATTGCATCATAATACCCTTATCGATGAATAATTTCATACCCTTACTACTTCAAAAGATTTGAAAATTGAAATCCAACAAAAATAGGGAGGAAACATCTTAAATAGTGAAAATGTAGCAATTCAAATGTGCTTCCCGACATTAATATAATTAATCAAAAAAAATTTAACTCAACAATTAATCAATTATGAATCAAACACCTGATTTCGAAAATCATGGGGAATTCACACTAATTAAGGTGATGCAATTTCCTATAATTAAAACAATCAGTATATAATAAAGAAAGTATCCATTTACGTAGGATAATTGTATAAATTTCTATAAGAAAATGAAATAATAATTATAAGAATAACGCAATCTTTGGGGTGAATAGGAATGTAATAGTAGTATAATCTAATTAATCTTAATAACAAAGTAATTGGTAATGTAAGTAATTTTATAATATAATATTAGCTCAATTATTTTAGGGGAAATATTAACGCAATCTTAGCAAACTGATGTAAGGTATAAAATGATTTAATGAAATTGAGATCAATCCAATTAATGTTACAACACTAACCTAACATTTGGAGCAGTCAACCAATCCATCAAGTATTTTGATAATGTTTCGTCAATTTGTTTACAATATAAATATCAATCTTTTATTTTAGGTATATACATAACTTTATATAATATGCAAACTCATATATTTACACTTTGAAAAAAATCTACTAAACTACATAAGCCTATTTTATTCATTCATCTGATAAAGATGGATTAGCACACCTTGTGGAAACCCTCTTTATACAGGGTACAAAAAATTTAACTAACAATATTGATTATACTAAAAAACAATATGAATGTCTAGAATCCATTCATTCGGTACTTGATTTGATGCTGCAACAACATAATATATGAGAAAAATTATTAGTTGAGCTGAAATATTAAAATAATAGGATAAATAAAACATGAACATGCATCATCGTACTCAAACACAGTTAAAAAATTAAAGTCTTTCTTGCCAAACAAACTCAAATTCAAAAGCTGAAAAAAAAATTAAACTTATCTCAATCTGACAAATGATAATAGATGAATCAAACGACTCCTAAAAAAAAAGAGAGATCTTGATGGAAATCAAATGATAAATCATTTCAACTATTTTATTACCTATGAAAAATAGTATCAGATGACATCAGGGGAAGGTATAATAGTTCTCTTTTGTGCTATTTCCCCAGTATTCTTTTTTTCAAGAGTCATTCTACTCATCAATCAAATCTTTGATTCTTGCATTCAGCGGTTGTTTGGGGTCATTGTATTTGATGTATCCTGCTTCTATAAACTCATCAACCAACAAACACATAAACAATGAAAACTGACATTAGCATATAAATAGAACCCATGAATAACACTGACTACATACAGTAGCATATAAAAACACACGAACAACACTAAACAAAACATGTACTCATTTCTATTTAAAAATGGTGATGAAATTAATAATGTTCTAATATTCAAAATTTAAATCAATGCAATTGTTTCGACAATAAATTCACACAATGAGGCAGCTTGGAAAGCTACACATACGATCATCTCATAAGAATTACACGTTTGTCAATAGAGATTAAAATTAAAATGAGCATAACACGCATGAACATCCAAATATATATATATATATATATATATATCACGTTAATATTGCGTTGATTGATGTAGTAAGAGCAACACAATCTTTGGTTAATACATTAATTATAGAAATGTACAAATCGATTAACGCAATCTTTATTAATAAGATTTATCATTTAAATCTTAGTATCTTACTATATATAAATAGTGATATAATACCTATTATTTATGAAGATTATAAATATAAGGCAAAGATTGTGCACATATTTGGAGGTGTACGTAGACTACATATTAATTTTTTAAAAATTATACACGTAAATTAGCTGCTAATTAAAGCAGTCCAATGATATTCTAAAAAAAGGTAGTCCAATGTCTATAAATTAAAATTAAAATACTCCGTAATACATAATATTATAATGTATGTATATATATTATAGAAAGAAATATATTATCTTATTATTTATAAACAATAAAAAATAAATATATAAAAATAAACTAATTAATATTTGAGGGGATATGCATTTAACATATAGGATTCATAGGTTTAGATTTAAATAATTGAATTGACCGATTAAATTGAATACATTAATTAATTGATAATGCAATATTAAAAAACTTAATTTCATAATTTTGGTAGGTAGGATAGTTTTGGTGGGAAAAGTAAATTACGATTTTGCCCTACACTATTCTGCTTTTAGATATAGTAGGATTGTCCATATAACTCCAACCTCCTTAAAATTTGTCCAATTAAATAAATTTTAAAAATACATTATCTATATAAACCTTTTTCCCATTGAAAATAGTGAAAAGTGAAATTGAAAATGAGTAAAATTGAAAATTTCCCATTTGGAAATAAAAACAAACAAAGACCGTAGTTTTCTGTATCAAAAATTCTAAAAAACAAATCTTGATCATTTTGTAGAAGAAACAAGTCGCATTTATCTTTCCCCCTTATTCAGATTTCCCCAATTCTGTCTAAAATCCTCTATTACTCCACCATAATTATCAAAATTCCCTCGAACGATCCACCAAACTCTCACTCAATTTCGCACCACACAGAAAATTCACCGATCAAACCCCCCCAAACCCATCAAGAAACCGAAAACCCGCAATTTTTTTAAGGTTTTCCATATCTGATCTTGACGTTTCAATGAAATGATCGTGAATTACGGCGAACCCAACAACGCGCTCGACTCGAGCTCGAGATCGATAAACGAGACGGTGAATGGGTCGCACAACTTCACCATCCGCGGCTACTCTCTGGCGAAGGGCATGGGCTCCGGAAAGTACGTTTCTTCCGACACTTTCAGCATCGGCGGCTACGATTGGGCGATTTACTTTTACCCCGATGGGAAAAACCCCGAGGATTCGTCGATGTATGTATCGGTTTTCATCGCGTTGGCGAGCGAGGGCACCGATGTGAGGGCGCTGTTTGAGCTAGCTCTTTTGGATCAGAGTGGAAAGGGGAAGCATAAGGTGCATAGTCATTTCGATCGGGCGCTCGAGAGCGGGCCTTATACGCTCAAGTACAGAGGAAGCATGTGGTAATGTGGATTGCTCTTCAAGTTGATTTGTAATTTATTTTTTTTTTGGTTGCTTTTTTTCTGAAATGTAGTGAATAAGTGAAACGAGAGTGCTAGAATCCCCGGATTGTCTTGTGTTTGTTATTTCGAATATAATTAGGGTTTTAAAATTGTGTATTCTGATTGTGGGAAGTGGAACTTTGATGCCTCTTAAGCTTTTGTTGTTGATAACTTGCGCTCATTTTGGCTGCCTTTTAGCTTCAGGGAGTTGAAAAGAGAAATTTTTTATTACATTGATAGTATGATCATTGTTTGTGCAGGGGTTATAAACGGTTTTTCAGGAGGACTTCCTTAGAATCTTCTGATTATCTGAAGGATGACTGTCTTTCCATGCATTGCACTGTGGGTGTCGTTCGAACTCGTGTTGAGGGACCAAAATTGTACAGTGTTAACGTCCCCCCATCAGATATGGGACAAAGTCTCAAGCATTTGCTGGATGCTCAACTTGGCTGTGATATAGTTTTCCAAGTTGGAAAGGAGTCATTCAAGGCTCATAAGTTAATACTTGCTGCCCGTTCCCCTGTATTTAGAGCTCAATTCTTTGGACTTGTTGGAAATCCTAATAGCCACAAAGTGGAACTAGAGGATGTTGAACCATCTATCTTCAAGGTCTGTTTTTCTTCTTGTTACATTAGCACTTAGCCACTTTGTTCTGGTCGAAAAAATTGGAGGGCTAGTGCAAAGATTCTTGAGTGTACAAAAATTCGAACACGAAATTCTTATGTGGTTTTATTTCTAAGGTTTGTTCAAATAATCCCTTGTTAGTAAATAGTTGCTATGATGTAATTTCATTGACCTTTCGAACTTCACGTTTTTAGTTAAAAGCAATCTTCTTGTATTCTGAATTGGAACTTTGATGTTTAAGGCTACCTTATCATATTCCCACATCATTCATTGACAGTCCCTGTCATAGTCTCGTATTATTGTGTGTAATGGAAAATATCATACAGTTTGATGTCAGATAAAGACCAAGTTTTTCCTTTTTTTTCTCGACCTCTGCAGTTTCTGTAAATGGCCGGTTGCAGCATGCCTCATTTATTATTATAGAAGTAGGTCAGAGTCTTAAGCTGGCTGCATCATTAAATGGAGCACAATGTTTTTCTTGTATCTTAGGAGCTGGTTGTAAGGTATCCCTTGACACACTGTGGATAAAATCCTATCTCTTTGTTAGAAATAATTTAACTAGGTCCTGTCTCAATTTAGGTGCCCAGAGACTGCTGTTTAAAATCCTTGTGATGGTCACTGGGAGCTTTCTAGTAAATGACTTGTATATGACATGCAACTCTTCCCATTCTTTATAAGTCAACTCAGTGAGGTTACATGATTATTTATCTTTTGCAGGCTTTGCTTCATTTTATCTACTCTGATGAACTTCCTGATTGCCATGAAATAATTGATTCAACATCCACTTCTTCTGCGATCATGATGCAACATCTATTGGCTGCTGCTGACCGATTTGGTTTAGATAGGTTGAAATTATTATGTGAAGCAAAATTATGTGAAGAGGTCAGTGCTGATACAGTGGCAACAACCCTTTCCCTTGCAGAGCAGCATCACTGCCCACAGCTCAAGTCCATATGTTTAAAATTTGCTGCAACAAACTTGGGAGGTGCGTGTAGTCCGTAGATCTGAGCGGTGCAATTTTTCAGGTTATGTCAATTAGATTTTTTCAGTCTGTTATATGCAGGCATGTTCTTGATGAAATTAGATCTTCTTCATCTGCTATGGGGATTTGTTCTTCTACTTTAAAATCTGGAATGTGCTTTAATCACACACTTCTGCTGCTTCTTATCTTTGTTTTTCTCTCAAAATAAAGTGAAATAAAAAAGACGAATAAGATAAGTAAAGTGTTATGATGATGAAAGTAAGAATACATACAATTGATTAGGTTCAACAAACCAGTATGCGAACATCAATGTTGATTCAGCTATTTTCCGTCACATATATCAAGCTTGATGCTGGTCGGCATTCCGTTGTAATAATTATGACCGTGCAAACTTCAAGACCATTTGACAATGGTTGATGGAATTAAAATATGTTTACTGCAAGGACTGATATATCAATTTTGTTCAATGTTATATATTTTCATAAGAACTACAATATTATCTTCTTGTACGTGTCAGTTCAGTACTATAGGTGACCACATACTTAGAACTACTTCACTAGAGGTCTAGAGCTCGTAGATGACCCTGAATAAATTGTAATGCAGTAGACCGGTCTATATGCATCTTGACTTCAGGTTGAGCTGTTTTGAAAAAGAACCAGGTCAAGATTTTAGAAAAGCAAGAAATACTTTGGCCTGTTTTTTTTATTTTTTTTAATGAACAGGCAGGATTCTGGATTGAGTTGTTATCAAAGCATAATATGCTTTATTATGATACTAAAGACACTTGAATGAAAAATCTTAAGTCAAGCTCAAAATCCTCACAAGTGATTGTGGCTCTATGGGCCACTTCCTTTGATACTTCTCCAAGAAATCTGTCTGTTTCCAGACTTCCTAAATATGGTAGCTAAACTATTCTTCAGGTCTTGGTTCTTAAAGTGGATGGTCAAGAGGCCATCGCTTCCAAGATTGTTTTCTAGTGTTTTTACTTTCATGTACAATTTTTTGTTGCATTATTCATTTGCAGGAAAGAGAAGTAAATGACTGTTTAGGTTGATGGCAGATTGTTGAAGATGCATGTATGTTTGGAGTTAATCCAAGTGCTTAATGTTTTTCTGGGGTAGTGTTCTTTTATAGTTGATGTGTGGATTGACAGGATAAGTATAATAAAGAGGACCAAATTAGTTGAAACATGAGAACTGACCTATTTTTGCAGATTACTCTTTAATTCACGTTTGGTTGTTTAGGGACAGCATCTCCAAACCTCTTTATGGAGATGTGGATATTACGGTGTACTATGTTACCCCTGGAACCTCCACCCCCCCCCCCCCCCAACCATCAAGAATGATGGTTTCATATTTTATATTGAATATTGATTTAGCAGTGTACTAAAGCCCTTTTTTTTCCCCCTGTTGTAGTGGTCATGCAATCAGAGGGGTTTGGACACTTGGAACAGAGCTGCCCCTCACTGTTGTCAGAGTTACTGGAAACTCTGGCCTTGGTGGATGAGAAGTCGAATCTTGTGTCAGGTAAGAAAAGGAGTGGCAGCAGCATCTTGGGGCTGAATTTGGCAGCGGATGGTGCCGCGGAATCTGTGAATCTTATTAATGGTCGGCGGCTGCGGAGAAGGGTCTAGTGCTGTGGTTGTTGCCATTAACAGCCTCTGGATGCGGATTGAAGATGTAATGGGAAGGGGCTCCTCTTGTGAAACATGTCTATAGTAGGCTATTTCTTTGTTTCTCTTAGTCAATATACTCAAAATACTCTTGACGCTTTGACAATGAAACTCAGTTTCTAATATTAGCATGTTTCTTTATTCTGCTATTTCGGGTAGGAATTCTTCATTCATGCTATCACCCATCTTGTTAGACGTTAAAAATATTGTAATCTTCAAGGAGAGTTAGACTGAGATGAGATGTATGAATAGTAAACCTTCAATATGTTTCACATACTAATAGCATATAATAGGTCATATTTTTATTTGAGACATGCCAGTAAGTATTTTTCTCAAATACCTATACTAGCCTGACCAATAAGCTAATAAGCCTGTAGAGAGAGAGAGAGAGAGAGAGAGAATAGCTACTGCGGTCTATACTCTACACTTATTCATGTGCCTTCGAATGCACTTTTTCTCGTACGTCGCACTCTTAACTCGCACATATTATTGTTAAAAGGACAAAAAGAAGAAAAGAATAAAAAGATAAATGTGGAGAATGTAGTGTTATCGTCAGAGATTTTTGTGATGAATAGGAAGAGTAGAAGTGTTGGCATTAGGCCAGAGGAATGCCCCCATGGCGAAGTGTCGCTTTTGCGACAAATCACCGATGGCGGGTAGGCCGTACTCCGCCAGAAGCCTATCCACCATCCACTCCGGCATGTCTTGATACTCCCTTTTGGTGTATCTTGGATAGTGCACTGGCATTTTGAACTCACTGCCACTGCTACCCTTCATCATTTCTTTTTCTTTTTCTTTTCCTTTTTCTTCTTCTTGTTTTGAATCAGCTAGTAGATGTAGATCATCTCCTTTTTTTTATGTTATTTTCTTACAATTTGCCTTCTTATATACATATATTTCTTGATGTTATGGGAGGTGTAAGTGCTCTGCAAGCGTGGTTTTTGTCATGAAAACGGGATGATTTACCTTCTTCGCTTTGTGTTATCCGTTACATTAATTGCGTGTATTTATTTCATTAGTGAACAAAACGTATAAGCCATAATATTACTAGTGTACTACTTTGGTCATACTTTCATACATGTATAATATGTATATAATTCATTTCCCTTATATTTATTCTCACATCTGTATTTCGCAAGCAATTCTTGAATCACAAATATATTTAATAAAGGACTGATCACAGAACCAAACATCGTATGAATGCCAATACCACATTGCTTCATTAGTGATGGATAAAAATAAAGCATCGAAATGTTCTCTACAATTTGATTGCTTAGTAGATGTTTAAAGCAGCAAAAAACATAAATGAGCAAACCAATGTTCATGCTCAACATAAATTCTGGCAACCGTAACAAAACATTACAACTTTCATTAGTTAAATAACTAATGCATTGGAACTGAGCTTTGAGACGTGTATGCAACCATATCATATTTCAATTATTTTCCTCCCGCATGGTATACAAACAAAATGCACATGCCCGCCATGATTTTTCTTTAAAGACGACGGACATAACAGCCTAGATCATCACAAGTGTATGTGCAGGCTTTACCGTGATATTACCTTCAAGCCACCAAAAGAGTTAATACGATCTCTGCTCTCTAGATAGTGAGCGGTCTTCAGAAGCAAATGTAGACTCATTCATCACAGCTGTTTTTTTCTGCTTTGGTCTCAGATCTTGGCCTCCAGACTCGCTGATTTTGGCTTGTAGATGCATGCTTAAATCCATTAGCTTCTGCATTTTGATGTTTATCCATTACTTTGTTCTGAGACTTCTGTTGTGTTTGCAACAGCGGCTGCTTTCTCTCTGGGCGAGTCTGCAGGCCATTTCTGCTAACATGTGTTCCTGATGAATATTGTTTCATAAGGCCATTTCTGTTAACAGGGGTTCCTGATGATGATTGTTGCGTAAAGCCATTTCTGCTAACTGGTATTCCTGATGAAGATTGCTGTGCAAGGCCATTTCTGCTAACAGGTGTTCCTGATGAAGATTGCTGTGCAAGGCCATTTCTGCTAACAGGTGTTCCTGATGACGATTGTTGTAATACACCATTTCTGCTAACAGGTGTTCCTGATGACGATTGTTGTAATACACCATTTCTGCTAACAGGTGTTACTGATGAATATTGTACTGTTGTTGAAGTTGATACGGATGTTCTCGTCCCTAACCATGACAGATGTGGCCCCACCAAAACTGAAACAAGTGAAGCCTGATTTTGATTTGACGAGACGAGCATTTGATGAGTCACCTGAATTGCTTCTGTTATCTTTATTAATTGGTTACTGCTGACCGTCCTGGCTGAATTAGCTGGCTGCTCAAAGGGATCTTCAACCTAAAGCAAAGATGGAAAGAAAAGGGATGAGCATGATAGTGTGTATTATTAACTTCCGGAAGCGTCACCCCATCCTTTGCAACAGGGGGCACACACCACAGCTACCAGTGTGTGTGTGAAGAGAGAGAGGGAGAGAGATTACAAATAATGCATAAGTTTTAGGCAGCCATCTCATGTTGCTGTTAATATCCTCCACTTGTCCCATATATGGGCTGATACCATGCGTAGAAGCTCTTGAACAAATGTCAGAAAACTGAAGGTGCAAAGAGATGAAACCCCTGTCAATACAATTGGACTAACTTATATGCTCAAAAAAGTGAGCATTTCTGTTTGCTCTCTTTAAAGTGAAAGCTTCACCAAATATTGATATAGTAGCTTTATGAAAACGCAAGTACTTAAATAACCTTTGCAAGGAAGGAAAGGAAGAGCCCAGACAAAGAGCTCTGGTTGATCGATCTCGACTTATCTGACTTAATTCTTTTTATGTTTACAGCACACAAATCTTCAATACGTTTCTCTGCAACAGTCCGCACACCTTCCGGAGAAAGTAATGGAAGAACATGAGTGACACATCAAATTTAAATTGATAGCTGTAGATGAAAACTTTTCAAGGCATTCTACTGCTCAACAGTAATCAAGGTGACAGTTTTCAAAGAATTGAAATGCCTCTCTGCTGTTGAATAATTCATAAACAAAGACCCTATTGAGTGCTACCTGTAAGATCGTCAATCATATTCCCTGGATATATTTCTCTAAGAGGAGGTAATATTGCAGGTACTAAAGTCTGCAATATATCAGAAAAATGGATCAGATAAATTTATCTGGAAATTCTTGCGTCTGTAAGTTTTAAATTTATTAATGCGTCTCATGTGTTTTTATTCATATTCTTTGTCAAATTTATGGTTGCCAACCTCTCAACTTCCAATTGTTTTCATATTTATGATCCCAGTAAAAACCATATGATTACTTTATCCTCATAGAACTCAATTTTGGTACAAAAGTTACCTGGAAATGAAAAAGTACAAGCAGACTTAGACAATATGAGTTTAAAGTTCCAGATTTTGAATCATTGATATGGTGAGTTTTCGCCCATTCTTTGACCTGCACAAAAAGATATAATTGATAATGTTTCGGCATTGATTTCTACTTTTCACATTTATCACTATGTCATAGAAACTTGCCAGCAGAACCAGATCACGGAAGCGTCCATCAATCCCATTGATCCAGTATAATATTTTTGACTTCATTTGCCCACTTAAGTTGTTAATTGAGATGTCACATGAGATGTTGAAGCTCCCCTCAAACTTCAGAATTGGTACCCTTGCATTGGAGATAAACTGCAGCCTACGAACTCCACCTACAAACAAACACAAATTGATGGGTCAGAGCTAAATCTAAGCTTCTGTTTTCGAATATAATCTCATCAGATATGGGTAGAAAATAGCTGTATGCCACTCCTCCAAATATCCTCTCTCTATTTCAGTTGAGATAATCTTTTGAAATGTATTCGGTGCTTGTTTCCCTTTTTACTTGAACAAAACTACATACAGATGCAAAGCTGCATTTCCAAAACTCCAGTTTCTTTTGTTCAATACCATAAAGTCCTAAAGGGTGTTTGTTTGGGAACTTAAAAATTGCAATTCCAAACTCCCAGTATCAGGATCTGTTTATTTGGAGATTCTGGAAACCTACTCTCCCAATTTCTACATCTTAGCTCCAGACATGATTGTTAGTAACATACATTAAATTTCAATTACATAAATTTTCTTCCAACTTTTCCCAACATGATTTGACATCTACGGTCAGCATTCTCTCCCTCAAATTCTAAAACAACCACTAACTTAAACCATCAAATCAATTCTCCCAATTCTTCAACATTTTCAAACAAACACCCGCTTAAGAATTTAAGCTCAGCCACACCATAGCCGAGTGTAGCATTTAACTTCAAAGATTAAAGTAAGCTGAAACAGACCAACACAAGCAAATTAAATAACTAAAAGGAAATAGCAGCACGATTTGTATTTTTTTGCATACAAGAGTGTGTGCTAAAAAGCTCACAGTACACTAAAGCACATCATTAAGAAGAGTGAAGCATCAGCTTGTACTAGAAGCAGGTTACCTTTCTTTCTCAAAGCTCTTTGCACATCCGCCAGTAAGCTTTGTTTGTGCTTCCTTCCAGGAGATGAAATATATGAACCGTTTTGAATCTCAATGGATATATCTAAATCTCCCCATTTTGTAAAGAGGTTGGATACAAAAGATCCAAATGGTTCTACAGTTGCACCTGTTTCAACAATTTTGTACGAATACCTCGTCAAACCAATGTTGTCGACCAAAAATTTTCATAATTTACAAACAAAATTCTTTGATAGATCTATAAACCATGAAGGCTCTTATATTTGATGTAGTTGAAGTTGATAGTAGAGCAAGTAATATTTTTGCAGTACATAATTAGTTTTTAAGTGAGGGTATTTTCTGGGAAAATAAGTTTCCTTTGTAAATTTTGAGCCTTAGTAAGATATTCCAAATAAGAAACAGAAGTAATAAATTAGAAATGCAAGGAATCTTATGTTTGAGGACTTGAAGATGTCTTCTTTTTCTTGGTTGGAACGCACATGCCCTACATGCTCCATTGTTTATTATTTTCCCACAAAGTTCATTTTTCTTGTTTATTTTACAAGTGAGGTTCAATATGATGCTTTTACTTATCTTCCAGAATTGACCAATGCGGATATGTGCAGTCCATATACCTTCACTTATTATTATATTTACAACTCTCTCACTAATATATGAAGTTTATGTTATGCATTAGCACTTCCTTGTTCCTGTTATCATGATCTTTTTATGGATTCATCTCCAAGCAGTATGAATAATTAAACAATAACGTGTAGTAATTCAAGGATGAACCACACAAGGCAGCGCACAAGCAAGAAAGACCTGAGTAATTTTTTCTTCATTACTCGTGAAGCTTCCTCAAGGAACAACCGAACAAAAGAACGATTGAACGAAGACTTTTTTTGTTTTTCAAACAGCCTTTTTTTTAAATGAAGAAAATCTATTTATGGTGCTGACAGGACAATACTAATAATCACAACATCTGTAATCAGGATTAACGTCCCCTCCCCACTGATTCCACATTTTACAGTTTTTGGCATTTGAGACATGGAGAAAATACCATTACATACAATGAGTGAAGAACAAAAATTACAGACTCCTGGAAGCTAAATAGTAAAACAGATTTGGCTTTTATAAACTGTAAATTATCAACACAATACGATCAGAGACAATAGCTGACATCTTTACATTGGGTAGTAATGCACGCCAAGATACTTATAAATGGATCACGTTTCTCTTTAGTCTACACTTTCCATAAAACAAATGCTCTTCAAAGATCAATTTTTCCCTTCTGTCCATTAACTGAACAAATGACAATGTAATCAGCCTGAACTCATTGTTCATCCGAGAAGAGCATGTCACAATACTCATGGATAATGGGACAAGGAAATAGATTTTGCAACTGTTTATCTGGACTAGTATAATGTATTATGTTAGTCTCTATCATCCCTTCTTGATTCTTTTTTTTTTTTTTGGTTATTTGAGTCTTCAAAATAATGCCAAAAAAGATAGTGATATAAGCTCTCATGGATGAAAGTTTATTTTCCTACACTTCCAGTACATCAAAAACTAGCCGGAGTTCAAAATTCAATGATCAGGGGAGCAGAGCAAGGCCAAGAGCTATAAATAGAAGTGGTGCTGTGAAGAATCAAGCTTCCTCATTAATAGAGGAAATTGTGAAAGAACTGGTATTGAGCACAAATTCCTCTCTTCCCAATGTAAACTAAAATTTGTCATCTTTGCAGATACACAAGCCGTGATTACGGGTTTCCTTAACTTAACTTTATTTACATAAGAAGTGTTGTAATACTCTACAAGTGGTAAATAGCATAAAGTAACGAGATGGTGAAGCATTACACACCTCTCAGACTTTCTATGGATCCAACAATAGCTCGGATCTCAGTTATAATATGAAACCTGGCCTGCCAATCATCATTTGAGGGATTAATTGCGCGAAGAATTTCCCTCAGAGTGGGCTCCACCTGATTATAGCCATTCATTTTTTATCGTTGCTGTAAGCTGACATCCCCTGCATGTAAATTAATAAAGCTTATATATAATATAATAGGTGAAGCAAGCACAAAATTGTTGCCTTTCCCTTCATCGAAACAAAGGGATCAAAACATTAATAAGAAATATTCCATTAAAAATGATAGAGTAACCAAGGGACCATGCAACTTTTTTACACGAATTTAACCACACCATTAAAAATCAAAGGGAACAATCATTGCAGCTGCAAATCATTCCACCATCGATTTACAACTTACATAGCCTATTTGCAACCCACTTGGTAGATTATGTGGAATCCTAGAACTATATGTTCGTAACTACCAAGAAAGAAGCAATTCCAACTCTTTAAATAACTCTTTATCTAAAAAAAGAACCCTTTATACAAGTCAATTTTAAGGGTTGAATCTAAAACATATTCTTTGCTTCAATGTTAGTGAGGCACATTCGCGTGAATGGAAACACAAAATCACAAAATTGAACACAGCAACAAACACTTTTTTTATTCTCTGCCACAAAACTTCAATTGCTACAAAATTTCACATAGCTAAGCAGAACAGAATAAAAAGAAATCTGCGCATACGCAAAACAAAATATCTGCATGTGTGGGAGAATTAACTTTATTTTCCCGCATATAATCTAACAGTGAGTCGCTCAACGCAAACGAAATCGAATTAAAAATCCACAACCACATTGGCGACTCCGAATGCTCGGCTAGAAAGAAAAAAAATGACAAGAAAAATGCGGAATCGTATAAAGCTCCAATTTCAGTACAGACAGTGTTCGATTAAAGTTCCTAAAGCAATTGAAACTTCATTGATGGCCCAAGAATTACGGACCTTTAAAAATTAGGGTTTGATTGAAATGAGCATGGAATCCATGGGAGTGATAGTAGTTGGGGTTTGCGTAAGGGCAAGGGTTTTTGTGTGTGCCCTATGCGTATCTGAGAGAGAGAGAATGGTAAATTTGTATTCTGTTTCGTATTTTCACCAACAAATTAATCTTTTCTAATATTTACCGCATGCATTTTCAGTCTTAAGCTCATCTTCTTGGCAATTTTTTAATTTACTGTTTTATCGATCTTGATAAAAACTCGTGTTAAACGTTAAACGGTCACTTACTCAAATAAAATTCATATTCACCTAAAAAAACTTATCCACTTATTAGGAGTGTGCAAAACTGAATCAAAATCAAAAAATTAAACCAAATCAAGTTATTTGATTCAGTTAGTATGGTCATTTTTTTTTTCACTAATTTTAGTTTGGTTTTGAATATTAAAACCATAATATAGTTTAGCTCGGTTTCGATTTAAGTAAAAAAATTCACGTTTTTCAATGAATCAAAGGAGTCAAATGGTTCAATCAAGTCAACGGAAAGCCTATTCATAGGCCAATCAAAACTTAACAGAATCCAATAATTAATAAGTAGAAATTTGACTCCTTAAGTAAACAAGACCTCTTCACAAGTCACAACAACTCAGATCCATCAATAGATCAGAGACAAATAAACCATACTCTCTCATTCATAGGATGGAAGCAAGAAAACAACTTAAGATTTGCTATGGATCAGTTGGAAGTAAGCAAAATCAACATGCTTAACCAACAAAGCATTTTCTTAGACAAATGAGCAAATGTGCAATCAAAAGGTAGGGCTTAACTTTAGATTAAATATATAGTTAAGCATATGAAACATGTTAACTAGGAAGTCAACAATTGTTCATAATCAGAGTAGCGGAATCTTATGAAAACTCAAAGAAACGAAATACCAAAATTCATCAGAGTAGTAAGAAACATAGTGGGAATAATGGTAAAGTAGCAAAACATGATCTCAGCAGCCAACCCACTTTCATAGCCACCATCTACCTCTCCATCTCAATCTGAAAAATATTTGAAAAAGAGGGCGTGAGTACTAATGCACTTAGTGAGGTTTTATGAGAAAACTCTGTAAAACTTTAGAAATATCCAACATTAACTGGCAGCATATGAGAAGCAAATCGCAAAAGCCCTTCTCATATCTGCAAAACCTTTTTACTTCATTTGCCCATCTTGGCTCAAACCTGATGTCTACTGCACCCTGAGGCATGTCTTAGGATAAGAGATGGGTTACCTCAAATATTCCACTGAGTATGCGAGGGGGTTACCCAGCAGTGACTCCTTGGTGATTAAAAGATCACAACCTGATGACCCAAGGCCACAACCTGGTAACCCGAAGGTTACAATTCACATATATTAGTATGCGAGGGGATTACCCAACAGTGACTCTCCATAAACTCATCAATGATTCATCTTTAGTGACTCGAATGCCACAACATGATAATGTAATAACATTGTTCTTTGAGCTGAATATTCTGCTTAACAATAATTGAATCTCAGCATTCAATCCTCAACATTTTGCTAGCATAGATCATAACCTAGAATAAATCATCTAGGTCGTATTCCTCAATCAATACTATAGTCTTAATGCATATTAGGGATACTATGATCAACCTACAAGTCATCATTCATCTAAATAACTTTCTTCATCAATAATATTAATACCAAAGTTAACTTATGATCATGATCGTCTAAACCTCAAATCATTTAGCTATATGATATCACATCATATCAAATTATATCATCCAATATTAATTCAAGAGCTCAAACAACAAATTCACATAATCATGTCACATAATAACTTCCTTGTACAGAGACTAATCAGACAGAGCATAAAACATTTTATTGCTCATTAGCTCAAACAATAGATTATGTATGGAATCACCCACCTCGATGACAAGCACGTGGTGGCACAATATCTTCAAAAATAGCTTCATTTATCCTTGCAGCTTTGCGAGTCCTACAATGGCCGATCTTCAACTCATAACAACCACTATATTTTCGGGATTTAAACTACTATAAATAGAGCTATGATTTAATTTTATTCTTTTCAAATATAGATTGCACGACTCTAGAGACCTCGAATAATTCCGACACATAAGGAAATAAATTCCAAAACACTATTCTTGATTTAATGGCATCAACTAATTTGACATAGGTCTCTTTCCATGATTTGCCATTTTATTCAATCTTTACCTGATCTGTGTCACGACACTTTTTAACCGCCCAAAATTATGAAAATAATTAGGCACGACCCCACCTATACGATTTTCAAAATTTTCTGAAATCACATGCTCCCGATACAGAAATAATGGCTCAATTTAAATAATTGAAATTACGCAAAACTCGTCACGAGATCATGAAACTTGGCAATCTTATAGAAAATAATTTTTGGAACAATTTCCCAGAAGAAACTTTTTCAATTTGACGACCCGAAATAGCCGAAAATAGTGAAAAATGATAGCTGATCAACGCCCCTTTTTTACATAGGTTTTTCGGCGATTTGGCCGATTTCCGGCCATCGGACGACGACGGACTCAACATACGAAATGAAACACTAATTAAAATACACAACATATTAAAATTCTAGCTCAAAATGATAAGAAATGGACCAAAACAAGACGTCCGAAGAGGCGGCATAGCGATGGCGACGGTGATCCGGCAGCCTTCCGGCGTTCGGCAGCTGCTTCCACAGCACCCCCAAACAATACTTAAATTGGGCCTACATGCGCGATTTACTCGGCGCAGGTCCGAGTTTCTCGTTCATCAACACGAACTGGAGAGAGAAAGAAAAGAGAATGGAGAGAGAGATGAGCAATTGAAATGAATGGGGAAGACCCCTATTTATAGGAAAAAAACTTGGCTTCGTTGGTAAGCCACTTCGAATATAAAATACTGATAGAGTGTTTTCCAGATTCAATTAAAGTTGTTTTATTCAATGGTGAAGTCCAAATGACCTCCAACACGAAATCCGAAAAAATCGGAAGACTCGTTGGCTCGAGTACTATTGAACCAATCTGACTCGGGATGACGAAGAAACTGTCTAAAGAAAAACGAAGAAAGATTCCATTTTTAAAAATAGATTTACTATTCCTTTCGGACGACAAATAACACTCTCGAGCGTTCGTTTGACCTCAGATTGAAAATCTGTGAACACCAATGGATTTCTTGGGTCGATTTCTATAAAATAGACTTGACGAGGTAGTCCTCGGATCATCGAGTAGGATTTTGCAAATTTTTAAAAATCACGCCATTACGGAAACATAGTATTCACATTCTTACTTTATACGTTTTTCATTGTCGGGATCTCAAATGACCTCGGATTGAAATTCCGAAAGTACCAACACGCTCCTTAGGTCAATACCTTTCAAACAATACTAAAATTGGCTATTTTCAAATTGAGATCGAAAATTTTTAAAAGACGATTTTCGAATAAAAGACACCTAACGTCACGACTTTCATCCGAAACATCTTTATTACGCTCAAATTTCCTCTTGAAAATTCCTAATTTCAATTAGGAATTTCTTAATCTTATTTTGAAAATCTGGGTTGTTACACTTGTTCAATCGGTTGACTAGACTTAAATAAAACATTTTTAACTTGTATCATTAATTATAAATACAATTATATTAAACAAACTAATAAAACAATGAATTTAGTTTTCATATTTTGCTATAAATAGAATTAAGCTAAATATATTCATCGAGTAAGTTAGTTAAATGAAACAAAATATGACATAACTAAAATCATGAGTTTCTCCTTTATTTGTTTGTTAATCGTTTTCATTTTTCTTATTTTTAATAACCCAAACCAAATCGGCCTCATAACCATAGGCATGGATAGATCATTTAATGACCAAATCATATCCACGCCTCCTGCTTTTATTTTTTTAACTACTGCAATACCCGGTTCTAGCAAGTTCAATTTTCAATGAGTAAGCATTAATGTTTCTCTAATTTTCTGTTCATTGCATATATATTTGCATTCATGCATTTCTCTTGCAATTGTTGTTTTCATGTGCGGTGGTTGAGTGGTTCAATTTCCAATGACTAATTATTAATTAATGTTTCGCTATTATCTTTCTTTATGTTGCAACCATGCATTATAATTGTTTGATATAATTAAAATGCCTAAAAAATTTATAAAAAACTATATATATATATTTTTTTTAAATTGCACAAAAGACTCTCATATCTTTTTTATAATTTTTGAAATTGCATAAAAAAATATATATAATTTTTTTTTTTTAAAAATGTGCATAACTTTCATTTTTCAAAGTATTTTCAAAAGGGCACACTCCTGTGAGACGGTCTAACGGATCCCTTACGTTAGACGGATATTATTTGACATATCAAAGTGGTCCCCCTCCTTTTTTCTTTTCTTTTTTATTTTTTTTAATAATCTCCCCTCTTCCCTTTTTTTATATTCAATTTTTAATTTCTTTATAAAAAACGTGTTAGACTCTCTCTCTCTCTCTCTCTCTCTCTCTCTCTCTTTTTCTTTCCTTCCAGTAACGTGTTTTCCACTTTTTTTTTTCCCCCTTTTCTTCAGAAACATGTTTTTCTTCTTTTTTTTTCTTTAGCAATTTTTTCCTTCATCTTTGGAAGTTTTTTCCCTTCTTCTTTAGCAGGTTTTCTTCTTCTTTTTTTTTTTTCGTGTTTTTTATAATGATTTTATTAATGATATTTCATCCATAATTAATGATACTTCACATCACAGTTAATGATACTTCACCAGATAAAAGTTATATTTTCATTAAAATGAAAATTACCAATGATTAAGCATTAATTATTAAATTAACAATAGAGAAGTATCATTAATTATGAAGTAAGTATCACTAGTAATAAAAAATGAAGAATCACTAATATGATGAGTAGTAACTATTCACTATCATGTTCAATTTTTGAATTTCAACATTTTCTTTTATGTAGCTAATGATTCAATTTTTGAATTGCAATATGTTTGTACTAATATTTTTCTTTCTAATTAGTGATACTTTTCTTCTAATTACTGATACTTTCTTTTGCAATTAGTGACACTTTTCTTCTAATTAGTGATACTTTTTTCTGCAATTAGTGATACTTTTATTCTAATTAGTGATACTTTCTTCTGCAATTAGTGATACTTTTCTTCTGCAATTAGTGAAATTTTTCTTTCTAATTAGTGATACTTTTCTTTCTAATTAGTGATACTTTCTTCTGCAATTAGTGATACTTGTTTCTATAGTAATGAGATTTCACTTCACAGGTAATGATATTTCACCCCATAAAAATATTTTTTTTTAGAAAATGAATATATATACTCTAAAATGGAATTAGTAAGCACTAAAGTTGAATTGAAATAATTTAAAAAATAATAATTATTTTAAAAAAAAGGAAGAAAGAAAGTGAAAAAAAAGAAGGAATAGAAATAATAAAAATTGGGCCGTGAGAAAAAAAGAAGAAAAAGGAAAAAACAAAAAAAAGCAAAATAACCCATTATGCGAAGCCCAGTAGCAAAAAAAAAAAAGAAGAAAGAAGGGCCAGCCGCCGAAAAAGGCAAAAAAATAAATAAAAAAATAAAAATAATAATACAGGTGCATGAGCTACACGCGCCGCGCGTAAGATGAGTTTAAGCGAGTTTTGACCCATCTAATGTAAGAGACCCATTAGACGGTCTCATATAAGTTTTTGTCTTTTCAAAATACGCTGATGTACTCAGTCTCTTAGCATTTCATTTGTATTTGAAAAACAAAAAAAATTAAAAGAAGAAAGTTATACATAATTTTTAAAATACGCATGAATTTGGTACAAATTTTTACCCCAATTGCTCATGTTCATACACTTGAATTAAATAGAGATGTTATTAAATCGCAATTGGATATTAAATCCAACGATTATTGATATTACAATCGAAGATGCAGTGAACCCACCTCCTCCCAATTAATTCGACATCGCCTCTTCCTTTTTTAAGGAAGGATAAAAAAATTATTAGACCTAAATATACACAGATTTGAGATAAAAAAGAAAAAAATCGTGTTGAGTTCAGGTAATGACAGCTAATTAGATTAATTAATTCCTTAATAATGTGATTACTAACTAGGAGGTCTTCCTCAAATCCACCACCACAACACTAACATTATCCGTAGAGCGGCGCGCCAGGGCCAGCCGCGTCAATAAAATCGAGGCGTCGGAGCAAGCCTCATACGCCGCCGCTTTCCGAGACTCCAGGCACATGCGCGCCACGCCGCAAGCCGTTTGGTCTGAGACAACGTCCCAAAGCCCATCGCTTGCCAGTATTAGACACTCGTCCTCCGCCGTTCGCTCCCTCACCGTCACCTCCGGCTCCGGTATCACGTACGGCTTCAGATAACTATCGCCTGAAAATTTAATACATATATTTTTATAAGTAATTAGCCACACAAAATATTATTAATTATCACACCATGTTCTATCTTCTCGTAGTTTTTGCTCACCTATGGCGCGAGACATGGCTAAGACGCCGAGAACTCTTGCTCCGTCCCAGTATATAACACGGCCACCGGCTTCCTCTATACGCCGGAGCTCATCCGGTCTGTCAGGCTTATGATCCACGGAGAGAGGAATCGCGACGCCGTTCCGGCAAAGGACGGCGCGAGAATCTCCGCAGTTGGACACGACGATCTTGTCCGGCGAGACCACCGCCACGACGGCGGTGGATCCGACGGAGTCGCACTGCGGAGTCTGCATCTCGCAGCGGCAGGTGGAGGTGGAAGCACGGCCGCTCGAACACTCGGCGACTTCCTCATCCATCTTCATGAAACTCCGAGCCATGGTATCCTCCCACGAGGAGCCGCCATGCTCGTATTCGTCTCTCACTATTTCGTGCATTCGTTCCTTGCACCTCCGCGCTACCTGCGATCGATCGCCACAAACAAATTATTAAAATTGAAATCCAAAATTCCATTTATTAATTCCAACTCGAAATCAATCTCCGGTTGCTTACATGCGAGCAGCCGTGGCCGTCGAAAACACCGAAGAAATGCAATCCGCCGGGAACATCAGAATCTCGACCGCAGAAAGAGGGGCGGATCGCCACCGCGTCTTCCATATCTCTCCTCCTCCCGCAAACTGAGGTGACCCCGAACTTGGGACAATCGTGCGCATCAGTTTTGGAGCGCTTTGCACCAAGCAATTCGGAGTTCTGAAGCAGCACCGCATCGACGTTGCGTCGCTTCTTGTTGAGCAGCGGCGGCGCCACCGCGGAATCGGAGATGTCGAAATTACGATGATGAAGTTCCATCCTGCTCCTGGATCTGGAAATGGGCTGAACAGAGGTAGCCGTCTGCGTCTCAACAATACCAGCCATTGCAGCAGGAAGTTCCGATTTCCAATAGTGATTTGTGCTAAATTAAATATCAAAAAATGAATGAGGGAGAGAGCAAAAATCTGGAATTTGTATGCGGTAGGGGGTTACGGGCGGTCAGGAGAGCAATGTAGGCCGTTGATTAAAGGGGATGATGAGATGTAGAGAGTACACGGGGCAGAGAACGCAATCATAAATGAAGAGAAGATTGTACAAATGGGGGCCTGCTTTCTTGACACGCAGTGCTGTTCTCTGTGGGGCCCGCCTACTTTTTTTTAGGCACGACAATTATTAACATATGCTTTTTTCCCAGGATTTTCGCCACATGGCAGGATCGCGATGTGCGCGTGTTTCCAAACACAACAACTCTATTTACCCATTTGCCCTTTTCCTTTTCCAGATCATATTAATTACACTATTATTTCATTGTTTTAAATTTTTTATATATTATTATTATATTTAATGAGAGTGAATTTTCAGTATACCTTATTGGAATTAAGGAAATTTATATTATACATTATTCTTTATGAATACACTCAAATTTCATTCTTTTCTTTACAATGATAATTTTCATAAATTTCAGAAATGGTTATATGTACAAGACATGTTAATAAATAATAATAACCTTTTCAATTGAAGTTACTATATTGTATACAAATATTGCATATATTATACTATATTAAAGATGACCATGAGCTGCATAAATTATATCTAATTTTATAAGTTGGGATCCAAATAGACTCACAAAATAAGCATATGAAAATTTTAATTAGTTTAAGGAATAAGTACATTTTAGTACTTCAATAACAAAAATGCTCTAATTTTTGAGATAATTGTAGTTCCACGTTGTCTACAAATTTAAATCCGTAACAAATTTTGAGCATTCTGGTTTTCTAATATAAAGAAGAAGGGGAGATATCATAATTTTGTTCCGGAGGTAGATCTGAAAGATAAAGTGTTAAGCTGTAATAATTTAAAGATTGTGAGATAGTAAAGTGTAATTATGTGGTAATTAGAAATAATTAGAAAGGAGTGGGAGTGGGAGTGGGAGTGGGAGTGGAGAAATGCAATAAAAAAAAGACGTGGTGGTAAAGAAGAGAAATTAGAGACACGTATTGGAGCAGACCAAACATCGACTCGACGTTGACGCTCAATATCTGCTTTCCCTCCTTCTGCCTCGACGCGTGTCCATCTATCACCTCCACCGCTTCTCTTCTCTTCAATCATATATATTCAATTCATGAGTTGGATTTTTATTTTAATATATGTCAACCTTTTGGAGGGCAATTCTAAATTTCAATTTCTCACTACCGTTACGCCACGAAATTTGTTTTCTGAGTGTCTTGTCTTTTTTATCACGTAAATTTCAACTTAAATGCCAAATTATTTGAAATTAAACTCCAGATCATCGTTGGAAATTTATTTAATCTCCTTTTTTGCATGAAAATAACTAGATATCCTCCAACTCCCGACGCAATGAAAATAGATGACGTCGACGGGTACCTACAACCCAAATTAAAATTCTGATGATAGTAATCCAAGGGTCACTAATAATACGGCCTACTTTTATTTTTTTTTGTTAATCTTTTCATGTAAAAATTATAGGGAGAAAAGTTTATATAGACAATTTATTTTTAAAATTTATTTAGTTGGACAAATTTTAAGGGTGTAGGAGTTATATAGACAATTTGTACTATATCTGAACATTTGACCAATAAAATCAGAATATATTCCCCACTTTTCTGAAAAGTATCTTACACAATTTTGTACTTTCCATGCAAAAGGAATAAAAGATTTATTTTGGAACAAAATCTCTCAATGGTCTATCGAAACTCGATTTCAATTTGAAAAAAAATGATATGGTTGTGGAATCAATTCCATTAATATCGGTATTTAATTCTTGTAACTACCTCTCTTACTCTCTTTCTCTCTCTCACTTCTCCTCTTTCACCCTCGCTGCTTTCTACTCCTCTCTCTACCATTCTGTGAAAGAAAAAAAAATATCAACTTGTTCGCCGGAGGAACGACGTTGAAGACCGACCAACGATGGAGGAACGACGTGAAGACCAACCATCTGAAGCGGGAGAGGTTAGACGAATAGTTATATGTAACGAAAATTTAAATTCAACATTAAAAAAAATTTCAATTTAACCATAACGATAATTCTACCAAACCCAACCCTAACGATATTTCTATTTAACCATAACGACGACGTGAAGACGATGGAGGAACGACGTGAAGATGTAGACCGACCGTCTGAAGCCGAAGCGGGAGAGGTTAGTCGAGTATTTACAGTTATCGTTATGCTCATTTACAGTTATCGTTATGAGTTTTTAATTAAATCGTTGTGCCAATCGTTATGAGTTTTGTTATGAAAATTTCGTTATGGCCTTTTGTTATGAGTTTCGTTTTGACATTCGTTAATCGATATGATAATTTGAAAAAAAATTATGGCCTTTCGTTATGAGTATTTAATTAATCGTTATGGTAATTTGAAATGTTTCGTTATGACATTCGTTAATCGATATGCTAATTTGAAAAAAAATTATGGCCTTTCGTTATGACTATTTAATTAATCGTTATGGTAATTTCAAAAGTTTCGTTATGACATTCGTTAATCGTTATGCTAATTTGAAAAAAAATTATGAGTATTTAATCGTTAATCGTTATGCTAATTTAAAAATTAATCGTTATGGTAATTTGAATAGTTATGCTAATTTAAAAAATTATGGCCTTTTGTTAATCGTTATGCTAATTTAAAAAATTATGGCCTTTCGTTAAAAAATTATGGCCTTTCGTTAATCGGTAATCGTTATGCTAATTTAAAAAATTATGGCCTTTCGTTATGAGTATTTAATCGTTAATCATTATGCTAATTTAAAAGTTTCGTTATTACATTCGTTAATTAATCGTTATGGTAATTCGTTAATCGTTATGCTAGTTTCGTTATGAGTATTGTTAGTTAATCGTTATGACTTTTTTAATTAATAGTTAAGCAGATTTTATTAAATCGTTATGCTAACTTTATGAAATCATTATGGCCTATTTCTAATTAATCGTTATTGCTTTTTTAATTATTCAGTAAGCTATTTTTATTAAATCATTATGGCACTTTTTATTTAATCGTTTTGGTTTTTTTAATAAATCGTTATGCTTAAATCGTAATGCTTAAGTCGTTATGGTTAAATCGTTATGGTTAAATCGTTATGCTTAAGTAGTTTTGTTAAATCGTTATGGTTAGATCATTTTATTAAATCGTTATACCTATTTTATTAAATCGTTATGCCTATTGTACTAAATCGTTATAGTTAAATCGTTTTATTAAATAGTTAAATCGTTATGGTTAAAATAATAATAATAATAATAATAATAATAGTGTAAATAATACTGTTAGTAAAAAATAAAAATAACAAAAATAATTAATATCAATAATAACACTTTTTTAACACTAATAATAATACAAATAATAATAATTATAATACAAATAATAATAATAATAATACTATTAGTAAAAAATAAAAAAAAATAAAAACAATTAATATAAATAATAACACTTTTTTAACACTACTAATAATAATTATAATACAAATAATAATAATTATAATACAAATTTGAGATTAAATGTAAAATTAACATAATAATAATTTAATAATAAAACTTTAACACTAATAATAATTATTATAATAACAAATAATAATAATAATTATTATAATACAAATTTTTAACAATAACGTAGCTTTAAATTTAAATTTGAGATTAAATGTAAAATTAACATAATAATAATTTAATAATAAAACTTTAACACTAATAATAATTATTATAATAACAAATAATAATAATAATTATTATAATACAAATTTTTAACAATAACGTAGCTTTAAATTTAAATTTGAGATTAAATGTAAAATTAACATAATAATAATTTAATAATAAAACTTTAATTATTATCTAATTGTGTATTGTAAATTTAATTTTAGATTCAGTGGATTAGACGCCCCCTCCAGAGGTTGAAGCCAAATATTTTGATGTACATGAAGCTGGAGCTAATAGAGAATATTAGGGAGGTCTTAGAGCATTTTGGTGGTCAGGCTACGATCCAGATGTTTAGATCTGGATGTTTTGGACATTTTTTGGACTTTAGGGGGGTAGTATAGCACGCAAGGCGATTCATACCTTGATCTGTCGCGAGGTGCGTGTCCAGGATCCTGCACGCGAGGGTAGAGAGTGTTGGTTCTATGTCAATGGAACCACACTTCGCTTTGGGCCCTCAGAGTTCGCACTGGTGTCAGGTTTACAGTTCGGCCCGTCGAACTTCGATCCGAATGCGGCTCATCCCATTCCGCCTAACGGCATCTTTTACCGATTATTTGAAGGGAAAAAGACGACTGTGACACAGATGTATGATAAGTTCACAGCTAAGAGGCTACCTAATCACCCTCCAGACTACGTGAAGATTGCGAACATCTTGGTCGTGTATCGGATCTTATTTTGCAATGACCCCTCACGCCCGATCGATGGCTGGGTGTGGGCCCTGGTGGAAGATGCTGATGCTTGGAATTCTTTTCCATGGGGGGGCTACACATTTCAGATGCTGATGCACTTTATCAGTCTCATCCCCAGAGTTCGACGGGCTATGGGCGGAGAGAAGGATGGAGCGTATCATTGGTATGGACCTGTTTGGACCGTTCAGGTAATTAGTTAAATTTACGTTTTATCTACTTGATATTTTAATCAGAAGATATGACAATTTGTTTTACAGACATGGGCCTGTGAGGTTTTTCCCGAGCTTGGACGTCGATTGGGCGTCGTTGGAGGCCAGTTGACCACACCTCGCTACTTGAAGTGGTCATTTTCATCCCGGAGCTCTGATTTCTCTAGATTATTTGATGGGCAGGTAATTTTTATATATAAATAATTTAGAATATTAAATTTGTGTGTTAATATTGACATGGATAATACTCTGATGCAGTTGGATATCCAACTGATGGTGCCATCAGCTGATGAGCTTCAGAGACCATATTTTCAGAGTTCGGAGGGAGAGAGTGTACTGGGTGTGAGGTATGTCGCACCTCGAGCGCCCTCCAAGAAGAAGTTACTCACTAACGTGGCTTGCCGTGTGATCCCGAGGACATGTACTAGGTCCTCTGACGTCGTGGGCCCATCACGGCCTCGTAGGAGTACCCGGACTACACAGCAGCAGGCTCCACAACAACATCGATTGATTGATGAGTCGGATGAGGGTGCTAGACCCTCAGAACAGGGGGTGGGTCAGAGGACCTCGGATGAGGATGGTCTGTCAGATCATAGAGTGAGCCCTCCTCGAGCATCAAGAGCTAAGCGGCCTAGGAGGACTGAGGAGAAGAGGAGTAGAGAGCCCGAGATGAGGATGCCGGGGCAAGGTCCAGGGGAGTCGTCTGATAGCTGGTTCGGTCGCTTTGTTGATGCCGTCGCTGGAGCTGTAGAAGACCGAGTGATGCGTCGTGTGGGACAGATGTTTGATACATTTTCTACGCGGATAGAGAACATCATTCAGGATCGACTGCGTAGATCGCCCACCCCCAGAGGGCCCACACCTCCTCCCAGGGAGACCACGCCTCCCCCAAGAGGCCCCACGCCTCCCCCCAGGGGGACCACGCTCCCCAGAGGGCCCACGCCTCCCCCCAGGGAGACCACGCCTCCCCCAAGAGGGACCACGCCCCCCAGAGGGCCCACACCGTCCCCTCCCAGAGAGCCCACACCTGCCAGAGAGCCCATACCTCCCAGACAGGCCACGACCCTTCGTACGAGAGGGGGTAGAGCTAGAGGTAGTTCGTCCGCTGGTCGGTCGTCCGCTGATCCGTCATCCGCAGGGACGTCGTCTGTTGATCCGTCGTCTGCTAGTCGAGCAGCTATCATTGATCTACTAGAGGCGCAGGATCGACGTCTGGTAGAGGCTGGATACTCGGAGTTCAGACGGCAGGGCTATGGTGCTAGTGTCCAGATTCTGGCCAACCACTCAGTACTCCCCCAGGCATTTTTTGAGCGGGTAGAGGACTGTACAGAGCTTATTGATGCAGAGATAGTTGATCACTTCTTGCTTGAGGTGAAGCGACGACTACACAGAACGCACAGGAGTGACGTTGTGATTTGTTCTCCATATTTATTTGTAAGTTCCAAATTCAGATTTTTATATTCAATTATCTTATCTGTCAGTTTAACTAATTTGTTTATATGTTTTTTCAGCTTGCCCTGCAAGCAGCATGGACAGGGCTTCATCCTAAAGACCCTGAGTGTCGAGATGAGTATGGATCTGACAAATATTTGGAGTGGGAGCCTCTTGAAGCCTTACGGGATGTAGTCAAAGGTCAAGGTGGTATCTATGAGATTCCGTGGGCGAGAGCTCAATATGTAAGTGATCTTTCAATTACACTTATCATATTATTTATAATGATATGTTTTGACCCATCCGTTAAGTATTATTGTATATGTAGGCGATCATGATATGCAATGTCGGAGGTTCTCACTGGGTCACTGTCCGTATCTGCTTCGAGACTTGGAAGGTTGAGTTGTATGACTCATTATTGTTCCAGATGGACGATCCGGAGAATAGGGAGTTGTCGTTGAAGCGTGATCGACAGTTGATACCACTCCTTCGTCTACTACCACGCCTTATGTCGGTATCTGGTTTTTGGGTGGTCGGAGTAGGCCAGCTATAGCTTGCTATGCCATGACGCTGGACAAGTCTATCCAAGAGCAGTTTCTGCAGTTCGACAGTATTAGTTGTGGCGTTTATGCTATGATGTATGTGGATCGTTTGTTGTTTGGATCCCCTAGTCTTGACATCAGTCAAAATGATATTCAGATATACCATCAGAATGTAGCTCGGAGGATCTATTCACTTAGTTATTCACACCGACCGGCAGTTCGTTATTGACACTGGTTTTTATATATGTATTGTATTTGACATTCCTCATTTGTTATATTGAAATACGTTTGTTGACACATGATTTTAAACTAATACAAACAAAGTGGGGTCGAATCAACAATCAAAGTCAGGATACAACACAATAATATAGACTTGATCAATCTAGGTCGGTAGTCTGTCTAGTCGGACACCTTGGACGGGTATGCGTCGTCTCACCACAAACACTACATTTCTTCTTTGCTCTTCTACGTACACTATCCGTAGGCATGTCCTCTGGAGGTGCATTTAAGTCCACACCACCAATTGGGATCTGGGCTGTGCACACTCTTCTGTTGTGACCAGGGCCATGACATCTAGTGTAAACCTGTCTTCGCGAGCTAGATGATGCCTCAACGCCTCCTCGAGCTCTTGACATCCGAGGACGACCAGCTTGTTTTTTAATCACTGGGGCAAGCACAATTGGTGAACCATAAGGAGGCGAAATCCACTCTTCAGAACTTGGTAAGCCCATGATCACTGAGTCGTACATGCTGACTACAGTCTCTGTCTTGTAGCACCTGTCCACAAAATCATATATGTGTCCACCGGAGAATCTATGTGTGAAAAAAAAAAAACATAGTTAAAAATGATGATGGTTGAGCAAATGGATTTTTAACAAAAAAAAACATGAAAGTTGCGTACCTGATCGCCGCTGCAGTGTGGCTACATGGGATCAAATCCAGCTCGAACTCACGACAATCGCAGGTATGATGCTGAAGATCAACCATGAATGACTCCCTGCCAATCTCAACTTTCCACAGGTGTGCTAATGTCGTGCATCGAACGGGAAAACATCGTCCATGCTCAACATTCTTCGATAACTTGTTCACAGCTTCGGGAGTCAACACGTGATCCCAACTCTGTGCTGTAGCCCTTCGCTCAACAAACCATTCTTCGACAATACGTCTGAACACCTCAAGCATTGAGCAAATAGGCAATCTTCTTGCCCACAGTAGACGAGCATTGAGTGACTCAGCCGCATTAGATGTCATGAAGCTGAAACGCCGTGCGGGACACTGCGATCGGGACCAATGCTCTGGACCAATTCTACAAAGCTTCTGGTATGTCGGGTTGCTCACCAATTCCAATGCTGACATATGCCTCTGGAATACGTCTGTACGATAGGCATAAGCAACCTCCTTAAACATGGCAATCACATGGGCACTGCGCTTCGCTATCTTGTTCTGTAAATGATAATAGCACAAACCATGTGCCGCTCTTGGAAAAACGGATGCGACAGCATTCTTAATGCTCTGGTGCTGATCTGACACAATGAGGAGATCTTCAGTCTCCCCCAGAGTGATATCCAACCGACTCAGGAACCACTTCCAAGAATCATCATTCTCGATCGGACCGAGACCGATTGCAATAGGTAATATTTGTTCATTCCCGTCCTTCGTCATAGCAGCAAATAGAATTCCCTTGTTTCTCCCCTTCAAGTGTGTCCCATCAATCACGACCACTGGTCGTGAACCCTCCTGAAAAGCTCTGATGCACGGTCCGAGTGCCAAAAACATATACTGGAACTGATTTTCAGGGGTCGTCAAAAATTTGTACAATGTCCTGGGGTTCTGCAGCTGCACCGTGTGCAGAAACGCAGGTAATTGCGCATATGACTTATCATAGTCTCCATAAATCATCTCAATAGCAATGTTCCTCGAGCGCAAAGTGAAACTGTAATCGATCTGAATCCCGTACTCGCGTAAAAGCTCAGACATCATCTCTTTGGGCTTCAGAACAACCCCCTCATCTACCAGTTTGCGAGCAAAATGTTTTGCAATGACCCGTGCAGGCACCTGGCGTGGAGCAATGCGACTCATATCCATGTGGCAAGTGTGAGTGGAGTTGAACTTGTAGATTCTCCAAACAACTCCATCCACAACAGCACACAGCCTGAACGGGCACTCCCTGCCATGCTTGCACATGTAGACCAGTCGTGTCTTGTTCGATCGATACACGACATACTCCACTCGATTCTGCATGTGATAGAGTCCTACAGCTAGGGCCAAATCATCCTTCGTACGAAAAATAGCACCCTTGTAAAGTGTGTCCGTATGTGCTGCTGAAGGCTCACCCCAATCCAGTGGGCCAGCAATGTCCAGATTGGCAAGCGGAACAACCCAATTGCTCAAGGCCCTCTCAGGAACATCCTCAGACCTAGTATTCGATGAGGCTGCTCCTCCCATCATACCCATCAATCGCCCTCTACCCCCTGTCGAACGAATCCAACCACAAAACTCCGTATACAATGATTCGAGCAAGGTCGATATGTCGTTCTCCTCTTCATCTTCATCAGTAGAGGGCATCTCTTCTTCTTTGTCGACTTCTTCTTCTTCCTCTCCTTCGTGCGGGCCTGCATCGTCATCAACATTCTGCTCATCTCTAACCGGATCTCTGTCTTCTGGCATGGTGTCAGGTATGACCCTTGAGCTGCTGCAACCTCTTTGAACAACATACACAACCATCTCTGAGCTCTGTTCGTGGAGCAAGTCAAGCAAACCTGCATCATCTTTCAGTCTTGTCTTGATCTGTCTGCCACTATTGGTGCTCGACATCCACGATAACTGATACTCGACAGATGTGGGATTGGTCTCCAGTAACTCATGAATCTCTCTAATTAGTGACCTAAAACAGAAACTATCCGATGACATGATGATTTGCTCCTCTACACCATCTACGTATTGAGCTCTCTCCCATCGACCACTATGTCGTACAATAATACGATGTCTAACCATCTGCCATAACGAAAATATTCAAAAATAAGCATAACGAACCATAACGAAAATTTTAACAATAACGAAACTTAATTTTAAACATAACAAAAAATGAAAAAAGAAATTTAACTATAACGAAACTTTCATTTTTAAAATAACGAAAATTTAATATCATAACGAAATTTAAATTGAACAATAACGATAAATCTATTTAACCATAACGATATGCAGAAATAAGCCCTCACGAAAATTCAGTATATACATAACGATAATTAAATTTATACATAACAGAAAATTAAATTTATACATAACGAAAAATAAATTTAAACATAACGAAAATTTAATTATAAAACAATCGTTATTAATAACTTTTAAACAATCGTTATTATTATAAAACAATCGTTATTAATAACTTTCAATTATCGTTATTATAACTTTTATTATTATTTTTAATTATACTTTATTATTAATTTTAATCAATCGTTATTTTTATTTTTAGTTATGGCTTTTTTTTAAATAATCGTTATTATATATAAATGATAATAACGATTGTTAAAAGAATAACGATAATTAAATTTATACATAACAGAAAATTAAATTTATACATAACGAAAAATAAATTTAAACATAACGAAAATTTAATTATAAAACAATCATTATTAATAACTTTTAAACAATCGTTATTATTATAAAACAATCGTTATTAATAACTTTCAATTATCGTTATTATAACTTTTATTATTATTTTTAATTATACTTTATTATTAATTTTAATCAATCGTTATTTTTATTTTTAGTTATGGCTTTTTTTTAAATAATCGTTATTATATATAAATGATAATAACGATTGTTAAAAGAATAACGATAATTAAATTTATACATAACAAAAAATTAAATTTATACATAACGAAAAATAAATTTAAACATAACGAAAATTTAATTATAAAACAATCGTTATTAATAACTTTTAAACAATCGTTATTATTATTATAAAATAATCATTATTAATAACTTTCAATTATCGTTATTATAACTTTTAAACAATCGTTATTATTATTTTTAATTATACTTTATTATTACTTTTAATCAATCGTTATTTTTATTTTTAGATATGGCTTTTTTTTAAATAACCGTTATTATATATAAACGATAATAACGATTGTTAAAAGAATAACGATAGATATTATGGCTTTTAATTTTCGATATGTTTTCCATAATAAACTTTCGTTATTAAGGCTTTTAAATAATCGTTATCATGGCTTTTGTAAACGATAATAATATCGTTATTATGGCTTAAAATTTTCATTATGGCTTTTTTAAACTTTCGTTATTCATATTTCAAGTATCATTATTATAAATTTTAAACAATCGTTATTATTATTTTAAATAATACATTATTATTACTTTTAATAAATCGTTATTTTTAATCAAACGTTATTTTTAATTTTAGTTATGGCTTTTTTTTAAATAATCGTTATTATATATAAATGACAATAATGATTGTTAAAAAAATAACGACAGATATTATGGCTTTTAATTTTCGGTCTGTCTTTTTTACACTTTCGTTATTATGGATTTTACATAATCGTTACCATGGCTTTTGTAAATGATAATAATATCGTTATTATGGCTTTTAATTTTAGTTATGACTTTTTAAAACTTTCGTTATCATGGCTTTTCAATAATCGTTATCATGGCTTTTGTAAATGATAATAATATCATTATTATGGCTTTTAAACTTAAAATCAACGTAGAAACATAGAAACATAAAACGAGATAGCCTAAACTTAAAACAAATTCTACATTTCTTGAAGAAATAAGCTCGAAACATACCTTTCAAAATTTAGGAACTTCTACTCGGCCCGTTCGTTGATGAAGACGACGTTGCTCCGTTCATAAAACTTCTCGATCAACCTCTCAATATATTTCTTCTCTTTTATTTGAAGTGAATCGACATTTTTTGTGTTTTATTGTTTTGGATGTTCCGCCCTACCTTCAATATATGCATATTACGCTACCAACCTCTCTTACACAAAATTAAATGCATTAAATTTAATTTAATTTGGGTCAACTAATACCTACCTATACAAATACATATTTATTCATTCTACCTACCTCATTTTGGTTGAAAAAATGAGAGAATAATTGATTGATATTAAATGAATAATTGATTGATGTTCATTTAATGTTATGTGCATTAACGTTAGTTTTTTTTAAAAAAAAATCGTTATGCTTATTTTCTTTTTCATAACGTTAGTGGAAGGTCAGTTTTTTAAAAGAATTTCATTACGTGCATTAACGTTATTTTTTAAAAAAATTTCGTTATGCTTATTTTCATTTTTAAAAATTTTGTTGTTTTAGAGTGTGGCACTTTCTAACCCTAACCCTAAAATTCATGAAATTGGATTTTTATATGTTAGGTGTGTGCATTTATTGGGTAGTTATTAAAAGTGTAAATAGTACACTTACACACAATGATTGGAATGTGGGGACATGTGTGTCATAGGGGTATTGTAGACATTTACACTCCAAATTACCTAAATAACTCCTATAGCCTTATATCTTGTTTTTTTTCCAATTAGTATTTTATTTTGCCTCTTTTTATCCATTCTTTTTATCCATTTACACAAAACTATATGCATGCATATATAAAAGTTGGTTCGGGCCCATTCCGGCTCCATCATGATTTAACCACACAAATTATCAACCAAGGAATCATCAAATTTAGTTGATGAAATATTTAATTTGTAGTCCCATCACAGCTCGACAGCCAAGCGCCAAACAAAAATAGTGCTTTGACTCGATAGAATACAACTGTAGCATTCACAGAAAAATGTGGCATTTATAAATTATAACCATGGGTTTGGTGATTACTGACTAGATAAAGCCAAGGCAATGCATGCAATGACAATCACTTGATATATCGTGTTTCGATTTCGCGTTTTATTTCATCAATACGGGCGTAAAACTCAAGAATGACATAGGAAGTCACAGAAATTTTTAAAAAACACATAATAAGCATCATCTACCAAGGATGGGGAAAATGAGAGATAATCTAAGCCAAGAATTTGGGAACGAATACTCATTTTCACCACAGGGCATCTGCATTTGAGTGTAGCTGTGTAGATGAAAAAAAGGTGAGCTAATATTGGTTGTCGAGAGGAAATGCATTGACAGTCATTCCTCCATCTACACATACGATCTGGCCAGTAATATAAGCAGCAGCAGGAAGACAGAGGAAGGCAACCAATGACGATACTTCTTGTGGTTCTCCGGGGCGCTTCAGAGGAGTTCTAGATACAACATGATCCAAGAACTCTTTGTTCTCCAGCAACTGCAAACACAACCCTTCGGAGTCAGTGAAAAACAGGTTGTATTTATGACTGCAAGGCCGTGTTTTGCATGAGCATCTGAGTGCAATTCAAAAACTTTAATATTGAATAGAAAACAACTGACATCCAAGATCTCTGTCATGTTATCACTGTTAAGTCAGGTAAACAGAGAAATTATATCATAACACCTATCCTTCCATATGAACTGGGGCAAACCCTTGCATTTTGAATATTTGTTTCCCACTAGCAACTAGTCCACTTTCATTCCCTCCGATATGCCATTACATTGTTTTTCTATGTTGTTCCCGACGTATGAACATAATAATGGACACGGTACCATGATAGTGTTGGTTTTGTGATACTGATGTGATTGGGTTTTAAGCTTCTACTTATATGAGAAAGTATGTGAATAAAATCACATCATTCATGACTTATAAGTCTTGTGGAGAAGCTCTTCCATGCCAAAGAAATATTTACCAAAAAAATTAACAGACTGATCCCTGTGAAATCTTTCTACATGATAAGTTATAAGATAGCTGGAATGTAATTGACATTCAGAGGCATGATCTGCTCCAGGTTAACAATTAAAGCAAGCCTATGCCACAAAATAAGTTCAGTGTACTCTGCAATGAGGCTAATTCTTATTGAAGAGAAGCCTGAACAGTTGGAAAATTTGAAGTGTCTACACTCTACATTATTCATTAATGCAACAAACACATATAACACAAGAACAGTACAATCTTTCTGTTTTTAATGGTAAAGTTCTTCATGAGTTGCTTATTATACAAGCACCTAAAATCTTAGTGGTTCAAACAATATAAAAGTGAAAGATATTCTAGAAATGAAGGAAAAGGAAAACTTACGGTTTTCACAAGAGAGGTCTTGATATACCACGGAGCAACACAGTTCACCCGAATGTTATCTTTTGCCCACTCACATGCCAGATTTTTTGTAAGTTGATTCATTGCTCCTGTAAGTACAAACTTCAAGATTCACAACTTCATCTGTTGCATATAATTCATTAGAGGAAGGGTCTTAGTTTGCTGTTAAATAACGTGCCTTTAGTAGCGCCATATATAGATCCAGAAAACAGGTGCACCAAACCAGCAACAGAAGAAATAAACACAATGCTGCCTTTTCCACTGGCTTTAAGTAGAGGATGAGCCAGTTGACATAGGTGGTAAGAAGAGTCTAAGTTTGTAGTCATGATACTCGAATATTCTTCAGCAGTGTAATCAACAGTTGGCTTCCTGATGTTAGTCCCGACATTATTTATCTACAAGATGAAAATTGCAGAGGTCAATCTCAGTCTTTCCAAATTGTTCAAAAGAATGTAATGCTATCACTCCTCCAACTGATGAATACTTAGATATGCAAGTGCAACTGCCATAACTAAAAAACTTGAAGATATTTGGAAATATTGAAAACTTCAGGTGCAGATGCTCAACCTTTGGTATTACAAACAAAATAGAAGTGATAAAATCTCTTCAAATGATGTGTATGCGCCAACTTAATCCACTTCCTTGTAGTAGAACTTAACATAGCTTTTATTTGATACACACTTGACCAACGCATAAAATTGAGAAACAATATCTATCTATTTGAAAGATTGGTTTTCTACAATTGACAACAGATATAAAGGGTGCAAGCAAACCAACACTTTATCCAATGTGTAGATTATAATGAATAGGCATTGAGCCCTTTGCTCTCGACTTGAAACTCAAGGTAGACGAGCTATCAAACAGTTTGAATTCGTTTCTTTAAGCAGTTCACACCAAAATAAAAATAAAAATGTCCTTCTCACTCATAGTATCATACCGAATCCCTCTTGCATGTACAAATACAGGGAGGCACAAACAATCCTGCATCACCCCTTTAAATAAAAAATCTCTGCAAATCCATTAACCATCCAAACAACAATCAATGTAGCAACATCTTCACATTCACAAGAAGACAACAAAAACTCAACCAATTAATAGCATAACAAGAACGATATTTTCTATTCCCTCAAAAAAAAAAAAGAACCATATTTTCTAGTTAGAACAAAGATTCCCAGCATAATAAATAAAGAAAAACAAAACACCATTTTGAATACTCACAAGAATGTTAAGCTTGGCACCGAAAACAGAGGAAACTTTATCCATGAGCTGCGATCTCTGCTCTCTGGAAGACGCATCACACACAGCACCGCTGACATTAAACCCCTTAGAACTCCACTCCTGCAACCGCTGATTCAGTTCCTCCTCATTTCTCGAACATGTATACACAGCAGCACCCATTTCCGCCAGCTCTTCCACAGTAGCATACCTGATGACACCATCACAAACAGGCAATGCTGATCCACCACCTCATCTAAAAGCTTACGCCTTAAATTCTTTCATTTCACCCGAATATATATATATTTTTTTTAAATATCATTTTAAAACCTAATTCATACAGACTAGTTTCTCTTTAACCTTATGTTTTTAAGGCGCTCAACAGAATAAAAACAAAAGGAACAGCCAAGAAGAGAGAGAAAAGATTACCCAATTCCGCGAGTGCCGCCGGTGACAAGGGCGGTCATGCCGGCCAGAGACCACCGCGAATTGCTGCTTCCTGCCATGGAATTGTGCAGTGTTGTTCTTCCCTTCTCTTTTTTAGGGGTTTAAGATTGGGTTGATTTTCCCTCACTTTTGCCACGTGTGCTTTCAACTCCAAAATCAAGATACTTTTCTAGCCTAACTAATCACATCCAAAATCTCATGTGAAAATAACTTAATCACATACACCATTTGGTATTTATTTTACTTTTTTAAAATCTTCGGATCATCAATGTCGTTTTGATACAATCTGTGATTGATTATTTTCACATGTGTGCTTTCCAAAAAAGAAAAAAAGAGTGGCATTATAAATTTATAATTTTTTATAAAAATGAGTATTATTTTTATCAATAGTTTTGATATCTTTTTTTAATACATAGGAATGATCAAAAATACATTTTCCCTAAATTATTAGTTTTTGCTATTTAATCATTCCAATATTTATTGTGTTGCATGCATTAAGCTTTTGGCTGTTGTTATATGGTATCAATCAAATCTACTCATTCAAGGAAACCTTTCAAATAATCGTATTATAACACGTTTAGCTTGCACATTAATAATTTTTAGGAAAATATACATTCCTAACACCATATTTCACCTTTCCAAAAATGAAATCTATTTCAATGAATTACAATGAATATCTAACGTTTCAACACTTAGTCATAATCACGACACCATAAATAAAGATTTTAATATTTTATGAACGAGTTTACCTTTCTTTTTATCTATATAATTGCCCATGTAATTATCATATTTAAAAAGAATAATATAATAATTTTATATTGAATTAAATTATTAAAAGAATAAATAGGTGCATTGCATTGCAAAATTTAAATACTAATTTATACTCTCTTCGTCCCATATTTTTTACTAACATAAGAAAATCATTAAAAAAATTATTAAGCAATTAAATTTCATAATATGCCCATATTTATTTTTCTTTAATAATGAATTAATATATATTCTAATTTTAGGCCCCATAAAAAAATACATCCAGCCCAAAAAATACAAACAGCCCGACAGGCGCAACCCGACACTATATTTGCTGCAATGACCCGACTAGCTTGGATCGGGTCGGTGACATTGACAATTCTAATATTTATTATTACTTTGAGCATTACTTGTTGCTTAAAAACTTAATTAAGTTTCTTAGTAGGCTAAAGTAGATGGCCTTTTAGCTCAATTTAAAATATATTATTATTGCCAAAAACATAATACCTAAATTTTATTTTGTCCACGACCAAGTATCATGTCGTATATGTCAAAAGATAAGGCAGGGTTGATTAGTCGGCAATAACGCCTTATTTAATACTCTTTAGACATCACGAATAATTAACTTAATTGTGGCTTGTAATTTTTAATGAAATTTGTTATTTAGCAATCAATGCTCCAATATTTAAATCAGACATTATCTCGATTTTCTTTGATCAAGTCGATTATAAAGACAACAAACATAGAATCTATAGCTCAAGAAAATATCAAAATCTAATAAAATAATTTAAGCCATAGTGGTTGGGAGTCAATTAATTAGTTATTTAAGGAAGCTATATATGTTTTTTCTTCTAAGAAATGTTTGGTGCATATGTTTTTGGAATTAATAATTAACATATATAGAGAAGAATGAGGAAAGGTAAAGAGTTCACATGATGCATATATGTAGTTTGCTGACTCTAGTAGTCTGCACCAACATCAATATTTTGTAATCTTTATCCTCACTGTATGGGTCCGGTTAGTGTGTAAATGAAGCCTAGTGTATTAATATGTGAATACAAAATATAACATTACAATGATGAATTTAAACATTATGAGTAGAAATAATAGCATACACACTAGGCCATAGAAAAATAGCATTGTTGAATAGATCACATAAAAATAGCATTACGAAAAGAGCAAATACAATAGGTCACAAAAAATAGCATTGCAAATTATCAATATAAGCATTTGGAATTGAAAAAATAGCATTATTCACATTTTAACACATTAGGTTATGATCCACTATATATATACTAAGTATTACTTGAGTTGTGTATTCTATTTTCTCTTTTTTTTTTTCTTTTTTATAGGATGAAAATAATTTGCGGTCACTATGTACGTATTTAAATGTGTGTATTGGGTAAATTATGTGCCCCATATCATTGATTACTCGATCATGTGATCTTTTAAGTCTTAATAGTAACCAATTACAAATTAATGTATCACATTATCAATTAATTAACTAGATTGAAGTTGTTTACCGGCACCACCATGTTCTAACTCAGTTTCATTCAGAGATAATAACTAAGTACCCATGTTGATAATTTCCTGAGGTTCACATTGCTCCCCGCCTTCCTTGATTATTGGAAATAAATAACTTCTCGTCAATTAAAACTGACTCACATTTAGGGTTGTAAATGACTCAAGTCGAATATTATATATTTTTCAAATTTTTTTGAAATGATATCGTATAATTAAGCTTCAAAATTAATGTTTGAACTTGTTTGATAATTACCTATCAAGTCGAGCTTTAATCAAATTAAACAAGTTAAGGGTCGAACTCGAGTAGTTTGATATTACTTTCGCATGTTCGATCAATTCATTTTCATTTGTCGATCTCGCGCTTGAGTCGAACTTTAAATCTCACCAAACACGAAATTTATGCCCAAATGAACTTTTAATGAATGATCACGAATCGAGTATCGAATTATCGAATTATTTAGTTTGATTTTCAGTCCTGCTCATGATATATGTGGATGGAAATCAATAAACACGCACTCATACATGCACGTACATTCTTCTCACACACTTGGATCTTTACACACGTAAACTTTTACACACACTAACACTATTGCAAAATGAAAAGAAATGTTACGGATATTATATATATTGTTTTTTGCAACATATAACTTCATTTAAAATATATATACACACACACACACACACCACACTACAATTTAATTATTGAACAGTGTTATCTTTTTTCAATAGATTGTAACTTAAGCTTATTATACTTGAAGCTAATTATAAATAATAATAAAGATTATTATTATTTGGATTTGAAGGTAGAAGTAGAACAAATCTGACATAATTCGTAGTTAACGCTAGGGTTTCACAAAACAGGAAACAAATATCCATAGATATATCCCACAACATCAATTAACATTGGCTTCACCATTTCTGCGGAATTCGAGCTACCCTTAAAACTATTACTTCAAATTCTAGAAAAATCGCTATGAAATTCGCCGCTTGCTTTACTCATTCCTGAAAATCTCAAAAACTATCGGATCATGACATGCGCTAATCTTTTTTTTTTTTTTTTTTTTTCTTTTTTAAACATTTAAGATAGAACAATATATATATATAGTTGTATATATAGTCTTGAGTAGAATTTCCCCCCAAATGAGAGAGAGAGAGAGAGAGAGAGAGAGAGAGAGAGAGATTGACGTGATGGAGGGAAGATTTGAAAGATTCTGAGACATTCACTAGGCTTACAAAGACGATGTTGACACAGAAATTAATATATATATTTAGAAATGTGCCTGCAAAATGCAAATGGCAACCAACCTCTATTCCAAACTCAATTAGTTCATCGGTTGATTGCTTGCCCCTATCTATATCCAATACACATACGATCTACTTCTTGTTGGAATATATAAACATATATTAGTTAATTAACTGGCCTCTTCTTCACATGTATATATATTTAACTTTAATTGTAATAAATAACTAAATATAATTCAAGAAAAACATTTACATGTCCACTTTATATTTTGCTTTGGCGTTAATTGTATTTCAGCTTAAACATTGCAGCCGCAAAATTAAATATGAAATTAATTAATTAAACACTACATTTTTTTTTGTAGCCATTTCTTTCCCCAACCCCAATCTCACTTTTCTCTGATAAAAAAACTGTTAAAATTGTTACATATTAGCTGGAAAAAGTAACACATGCCACTTTATATATATATATATATATATAGAGAGAGAGAGAGAGAGAGAGAGAGAGAGAGAGAGAGAGTTGAGGTATCCCTTCCTTTATTGATTTTGTGAGAGTGAAATGAACCCAATATCCATTTCTAATAAAAAACTTAAAATCTTCAATCGCCTTTCTATGATTTCAGAGATTTTTTTCATGTCACGAGAAAATTATCATATATGTTTACTTTAATTATGAAACGGAGAGAGTAATTAACATAGTATATATAAAAATAAAAAGTAGGAAAAAATAATTAAGTTGTGCAATTTCTGAAGTTCTTATACTCCCCCCATTTCGAAATGTTTGTTGTTTTAGGTTTTTTATCTAGAATTAACAATTAATTTTGTAGACAAATATATCCACCTCTCATATATGCCATAAAATCTAATCCATCTATATTTTCCTAAAAAATAACAACATTTTCTCTCTCCATATATTTTTCTCTCTCCATTTTGTTAGAATCAAGAAATCTTTTAGGATTTGAGAGGGTTAAAATTGAGAGAGAGGATGTCAAATTATAAAAAACAACAAACATTTTGAAAAAAAAAAAAACCTAAAACCACAAACATTTCGAAACGGAGGGAGTATTAGAACTACCATCTTCCACCTAAACATGCATGTGTAACTCTGTAGTTACCTAAAATTTAATTTTACCCTTGTATGTTGCGAAGTTATATATATATAGCCAAGTTAGTTTCCCTCTTCAAGATACTAAGCCATATAAAAATTCCATTTAATTTTTTAAATTGGGGCGCCTTCCGTTGAATAGCAAACTGGTCAAACTTCAAAGTAATGACGGCCCGATTTTAAATTTTGACAATATTTGAAGGATTTTTTAAATTTTGGTAACATATGGTAGTGATTAATGACAGTAAATTACAAACAAGGAAAACAAAAATAGTTCAATATTATAGCAATATTCGAGACGATAATTAATTAATTGATGATTAAGTTCGGATGTCAGAAAGAGCCTAAGAATTTAAGTTAATTTAAATGGGACATTGCGATATATATATGATCATGTAATTACAACAAGAGATGTTCAAGTTCTTTCTAAAAAAAATTAAATACATGAAAAAATGATGAAGTTAATTGCTCCCACTGTAGTACTATTTTATGATAAACTAAAGTTGAAATACCCATTTGACAAAAATTTAATTTGTGTGAGATCATCTTACGATTTATAATTTGTAAGACGAGTATTCAAATTGAAACTCATATTTAGTGACACAACACATATATATATATATATATAATATTTGTAAATTTATTAGTGTTTAATTGTGTTAGTTTGAATCATGGTCCTAACCCATTTTATGAGTTTTAACCCGCACACAAAACTAGCTACTTGGCTCTTTTATATATATAATATCTAAAGCCAAAAATAAAAATAGAGATATAGAAATATCCCTTAGTTGAAAGAAGCAAAATATATAAATCCAAGAAAGAAACAACACAACAAAGGGCCAAATGCAAAACTACCAACAACACCTTTTATTCAACACCATGTTTTCCTATTCTCCAAGATTCTTTTTCATGAATTCCACTTTGCTCATTTCCTAATAAATACCACAAACCATAACATGCACATGATCATCCATTATCCATACTTACACACCACTCTCACTCAAATACATCATCAAATTAGTTGAAACTCCTCTAAATTAAATAAATATATATCATGGAACATCATAGTAGCAGCACACACTATCTGATGTTGAAATTCCCTGCTGCCAATAATTCCTCCATGAATCATTATTTCCAAGAATCCTTGGTATGGCCGCCGAGGTCCTACCGTTGCAGCTTCTGCCGGCGGGAATTTCGCTCGGCGCAGGCTCTCGGCGGCCACATGAACGTCCACCGCCGCGATAGAGCCAGGCTCAAGCAATCTCCTCCTCCTCCTCCTACTCCTACTCCTACTCCTACTCCGCCGCCCCTACCAGATAATTACTACTCATTAATTCAAGAATCTGCCGCAGAAAACTCAAGTACTCTAACAGCACGTCAAATTATCTTTACTCCTAACAATGAAGTGCGTGAATATATGAATTATGAGAGTAGAAGAAGATCGGATGACGACGACGACGACGAATATTGTGATTTTGATGAAGATGATGATTTTGTTGGAAGCAATGTTGTCGGTAAGAGACATAAGCTCATGTGTTCGACTCAGGAAATTGATCTTGAGCTCAGGTTAGGTAGGCCAAATTTCTTATAGCTTTATTCAGATTTAAGAATATTAATGTTTTCATCTTTATTTTTATTTTTCCTTTTCTTTTAATTTAGGTGTTTTATTAGATATAAACTAGATCGAGATATATGTTTTAAGCCTTAATTCTCATGGGGTTGTTAATTTTAACTCATCAAATTTAACTTATGTAGTAGACATTAATGTTCATCTAATATAATGGTTGATTAACATCTTTTTATTTTTAGTCGGGAAATTGGGATTTTGGGATTCGCACGTACACAAGTATCTCATCATGAGAGGAATACCAACTGAACTACTTGTTAGCTTTGTGGTTGTTACCATCTTTTTTGGGAGTCGTCTTCATATAATTAAATATAATACTATTTAATTTTCTCTATAATTTGTTCACAACTTTTTTTTTTCGATTTAATAAAGGAAACAGTTGTGCATGCATGCCTGATGTCTCTAGCAAGGATCGATCAAGCAAAAATAATAATGTTTATTATTTTGCTGCAAAATAATAAACATTAAGTAGTGTTAATAACGATATATATATGATCGTAATACATATATCTATATATTCAATAATAATATTTCAAATATAATGCAAGTCACAAACATTTAAATATTACCTTTATCAATGACGACGTATGTTTATTACAATGTCAACGCCCTGAATTTACAGCAAGAGTAACATAATTAATATTCTTCAAAAAAATGATAGTAATTTGACATTTGATGCATTCAAATTTCAAACAGTGAGAAATATGACAAAATCGGGATTTGATGCACCTTTCCACACGCTAGATCATCCGATTTTCTCTTAGAAGCTTCCAAGAACTGCCGTGCCGATAATTATATTAATTAATCTACTTAATTATATATAGAATCCCGGAATTTTTATTATCTATCAACAATTCATCTTTATTTTTTCCAAGAATAATTAATATATTAATATATATTCTAATTTAATTTTATGTGCACTTTTATTTAGATGAAAACCGATAACTTTGCCGACTCCCTCCAAAATAGTACGCAATTAAACTTAATAAATCGTATCATCATTGATCAGATCGATGATTTTTGAACAAAAAAACAAGTGTTTTATTTATGCAATCGGACCATAATATATAAATATAAAAAGTATAGTAAGTGTCCCATTGAGGATGGCCTAGTGGTGGAGTGGTGTTTCTTGAGGCCAAAGGTCTCAAATTCGACCCACCACCAACATCACTAACGGCTGCGGGTTACCCTCGACATAAAAAAAAAAAAAGTATAGTAAGTAAAAAAGATCCACTTAATTGGGGGTAAGTTGGCGGGATATATATATTGGGTTGAGATGACTTGATATAAATATATAGTTCAGATTATTTTATGAGGACAATTTATCACCGCACTTGTTATAAATTCAGAAAAAAAAAATACAAAAAAAAGGAGCAAAATTTTTAAATAGCCATTTTTACTTAGTAAATCATGTAAATAGCCACTTTTTAAAAAAATAATGTATCTAGCCATTATGAAAAAAAAAGTACTATAATACCCTTACTTTCATATTTAATATTAAGAAATATTATATGTGTGTGTATATATATATATAATATATTCATATATCAATAAGATTTGGGGAAAAAGATCTGATTTTCTCTCCCTTCAATCTATAACGTCGTTCTCTCCCCACTCACCTCTCTCCTTTTCAATCGTTGTTTTATCATTTGGAATAAAACTACAATTAGCGAAGATCAAAAGCTATGATTTTTGAAGATTATCACGATTTTTCATCTCTGTAATCACCGTTTTAGCGATAAATTATCAAAGTAAAAAATTAGGGATTCAATGCGAGTTAAGTGATTTTAAGAAGTTCTGTTGACATCGCGTGTGTTGTTTTTTGCGTCAATAAGGTATGATTTTTATGTATCTGTACTCTTTTTATTGATCTAGATATTAAGTTTTTGTTTTTCTTTATTTGGAAGTGGTGGAAAAATTGAATGTTCTTTGGTGCACGAATCGATTTCTTTTAGTACACGAGTATTGGAGTAGAATCGTGCACCAATTTATTTATAACGTGTGGAATATCAATTTTTTTATTGTTGCACGATTACACGAATTAGCAGAATAATGAACTCGTGTGTATCTATGGATTTTTGAAGTAATGCACGTATACACGAATAAATATACTAATGCAATCGTGTTTCAAGTTAATATTCAACTGCTACACGAGTACACGAATGAGCATAATCGTGTTCTCGTGTATTGAACTATTATATTGAACTATTCGTGTACTCGTGTAGTAGTTGAATATTTAACCAATGCACGATAACACGACTTGAATTACTCGTGTCGTAACACTCGTATACTCGTGTTGCATTATAATTTCAATTTAAACACTAGTATATAATTTTTCTACTCGTGTAAAATTCATGCAACTCCAAAGGGAGAAAAACAAACTATATACTTGTGCATCATGTTTATGATAAAGGTCGAATTGTTACCTCTTCAGGGAATTGTTCGTTATGAGGATGAGGTTGTTCGAAATCATCGTCCATGACTGTTCAGCGACTGTTGAATCTTGTAGTTTTTTCAGTTTTCAGTGTTGATACTCGACTTCAATGGCGGCGACTGGCGATATATATTTTTAGTTTGAGCGTGAGAAAATATCAATGTGAATCAACATTCTTTGTTTCCGGGTGTGATAAAAGATTACTATGAATTTGATTTGTTTTTAAATATATTATATTATTATGAATCTGATTTGTTTTTAAATATATTAGGGGATTTTTATTTTAGGAAATAATAATGTTAAAAATACATTATATTCAAATATTATTTATATGGAAGTAAGGGTATTGATGTATATTTACATCCTAAAAGGCTAAATACATCATTTTTTTAAAAACTGGCTATTTACATTATTTACTAAGTAATAATGGCTATTTACCCTTATTAACATAAAAAAAAGGAAGAAAGTATAAAAGCTTGTAGTTTCAACCTTAATTAATTAATTATTAGTTCGTACCTTTTTATTTTATTAGTGAAATTCATGTGTGTATAAAATATATCGTGAAAATTAATCTTATCGTTTGTTGCTTAATAATCCACAGGATATATTTATGATTTCCAACTAATCACATGACTATCAACATCATCAGCTATAAGCTACTAAATAAAATGTACACAAACAACCAACATTTAAGTCTAAACCTAGCTAGCTATAGATGTATATACACATACACATATATGTTAAAATAAAATAAATTAATACTCGATCTGATCCTTTTCAAACCCTAGCAACAATGTAGCATGCAGCAATTCATTTTTTGTCCAAAGTTGGTGGTTGATCCCATAGGTATTTGCAGAATTCACGGCAACATTGCTAAATATTCTTTAAATGGGATTTTGATGGAACATTGACTTATATACTATATATTCATGAGAAACAGACGTGTATTTATACCAGAAAATATATATTGTTACCTGCAGGCCAACCATTTTATGCCGCACCTAGTAGCTACCTAGGATTTTAAACTTTAAATCATCAACTATAGGAATTCGAAGGCCATTGTTGAAAATTTTCAAATATAATTTTATCACATATTCTTATACGACAACATATAAATTGATATATGATATCATCAAGATATATACATCATGCATGTTGTAAATATATATAGGCAAAGTACATTTTTAAGTCCTTTTACTTTCATTTTTTTTGTTTCAATAGGTCCTTATATATACAATTATTTCGTTATAGTAGGTTCTTGTAATTTTATATTCGATCATATCGATCGGCTCCTTGCTTAACGGATCTAATTAATGAATCCGTAATCTTTTCCATTATTTAAATAATATATCATCACCTATTATTTATTTAATTAAGTTCGATCCTTATCATGTCCCGTATATAGTTGGAGACTTTAATTTTTATATATAATTGTTGTACTAAAATACTTCTAAACTCAAATTATATATTATTTTTTGAAGGCAATTAAAGAATATAATTCTACAGAAAACTTAAAGTGTTTTAAGGAAAATAGGGTGTTCATTGCATCCAACCAATTGTTGGTAATTAAAGTTTTTCCTTGATAAAGCAGCAGTCTGATTTTGTAGAACCATTGGTCTTTGTTAGAGAAGATTAATATACATATATATCTTATTTAAGTAACATTTACTGACTGCGTTAGAGAATGTTTAGTGAACAAAGGATTAATGGGTTGAGTTTGTTTGAAACATCACAACAACCAATAAGTAACAAATTAATTAACAGTACTGCCCTGCCCCTTTCAGATGATCGATCACTTGTGTTACAGTCACGATCCAGTTCGCTACAAGGCGTCGAAATGTCTCTTTCTTATACTAATATAAAATTGTCATCTCAACTCCGAACCACTTATAAATAAGAATATATAACATTTACATTGTAATATTTCGGTGTTTTTTTAAGATCATCCTTAAAAAATTTACCTCCATATAGTAATAAAATGATATTAAATTTCAAATATATTTAAATATATATATATATAATATCTATAATTATTTAATTATGTTTCATTAAGATTAAGATGATATGAAATTCTTATCTAAAGTTGCATGTGATACATACATTTTTTTACATTTCCTGGATACATAGTACATGAATGAATCTTCTAAATTTAATGTGTACACAATGTATATGAATGATGTACACACATTTCGCTTTTTAAAATTCATGAATCTTTTTATTTTTTAAGGAAAAATTATTTGTCTTTTAAATTCAGTATTTTTAAATATGAATGAATACATTTTCAAGTGACGTATAATGTATATTAGTTTTTTTTTAAATATATAATTTTTTATATGTAAACTAATATTTAAGAATAACCTCCCTATAGTAATATTTTTCTCTAGTGCAAATGATATTATTGTATATATGTATGTGTGTGGGTGTGTACATGTGAGAGAGAGAGAGGGAGAGGGAGAGAGAGAGAGAGAGAGAGAGGGGAAAGCTATCAAACAATTAATAGCACTAGGCAATTAATCTTATATGCACCAATAAAATGCTGGGTTCAAATTTCCTATTATATATTTTTGTGTTTCACTCCGTGTTTCATTATCAAAATTATGATTTTAATAATATTTATTAAAATTAAATATTAATTCTAACATAAATAATCATAGTCAACATTTATCAACAGAAAAATGAATTTAAGAAGTTATAAAATATAATTTTGAATAAATCAACCATGATATAAATAATTAATTGAAAATTATAAATTAAATACTAAAAAATAATTATAAACCCTAATTGGGAGGGGTGAACCCTAAAAAATAATCTTAAATCACAAAAAATATAATTGAAAGAAAAAAAATTTATAAAAAACTATTAATAATTTGAAAATGTAACGTGGAGTGTAATACAAGGAGTGTAATAGGAAATCTCAAGTGTAAAATGCTGGGCATATTCAAATTTGTGATCTTAATTAATAAATTGTGCATAATTGAGCATTAATATTGCAGAATAGCTGCAAGAAATAGAGAACATCATTAAAAATGAAAACAAAACGTGAGGCCGGGCAAGGAAAGGGTTCAAGAATTTTATAGAATAAATACTACATATAAAGATTTTTTTTTTTTCAAATAAATGGACGTTCACATGGATTCCTATTTCCTAGATATA